>WOVY01011445.1:0-615391 GCA_013436015.1 Rhipicephalus annulatus | reverse complement strand
GGATGATGATGATGTATGGTGTTTTTTGGCGCAAGGGCCATTTGATGGCCAAAGAGCGCCAGTTCATGGGAAAGGATGTGGACAATGATTGTGATTAGCGGCTGTATAAGGGCCATAAAATTCCTCGCAGTAAGGCGGGTAAAAACATACATAAAATCATGACCATGCCGTGAAAGTGTGTGTGGTGTGAATAGATGACAAAAGTTGGTGATAATAAAAACGATGGTGGACATGTATGGCTTAGCACAAGTGCCTCACTCGTTCATACCCTTGCGTCCAAGGGCCGTGAGGCAAGTGCTTTCTTGTGTAGCCACCGCAGCAAAAACCTCTCTGGAGAGGTCGTGCTACGGGATGCCCGGGTATAAATATGAAAATATGAATTTCTTTAAAAAACGCTAACAATGATTTTGACTAAAAAGCGGTTCCCTACCGACGAACATTGCAGGGTGTAAAGGTATATGTTGTCGGTAGGGTAATGGAAAATGTTTGTTTCTTAGAGTGTCTAATGTTTGCACTGAATTAAAATGTGAAGAACTGTTAATGCTTCACCACATCTGTCACACAATGGAGATCGCCACCGGACAAAAGATATGGGTGTGTTCGTGTATGTGTGTCCTATCCTGAGTCTCGTTAGTGTTACCTCTGTATGACGCGATTTTGATACTGGCAGCCAATGACCAGGTGTGGCTTAATAACGTGTAGTTTGTTTGTGTGTGTGTATCCCACTTGCTCTGCCAGTAGTCCCTGAGGTTTCGTTTGAGAGACGGCTTAAGATCAAGGGCCGGGATTGATATGGGTGTAGGGGCAGTGCTTTTGTGGACGGATGCAGCGAGCTGATCCGCCCTCACGTTGCCTTGGATCTCACGGTGCCCTGGCACCCAGCACACTACAACATGTTGTTTGAGTGTGTAGAGTGTGCACAAAATGGAGTAAAGTGAGACAAGGACCGGGTTTTTTTTGTTTTTTAAGACTGTGCAGAGCCGTTACCACACTGAGGGAGTCTGTATAAATTACTGCTTTTTGTATTTGTAATTGTTTGATGTGTTTAGCTGCCACAAGTATCGCGTAAGCTTCCGCTGTGAGATACTTGTGCCTGGATGTAGAGGGCCAGCATCCGAAAAGGATGGGCCGACAGCAGCGTAGGACACAGAGGAGTTAGACTTGGAGGCATCTGTAAAGAACTCAGGACGTGTGTATTTTGTTGAAGTTCCAGGAAGTATGTTCGGATATGGGCAATAGGCGCATGTTTTGTAACTTCTAGAAAGGACACATCGCAGTCTATAGTCTGCCACTGCCACGGTGGCGGATATGCTACAGGAGCCATTAAACTGTGTTCAAGTGAGACTCCAGTTTCCTCAGCTAGACCTTTCAGGCGAACTGAGAAGGGCTGCCTCATCGAAGGCCTGTTTTGAAACAGAATGAGCTCGACAAATCATTAATAGTAGAGTATGAGGTGCTTCTTATCTGCTTTCACCTAAGGAAATAAACAAAGGACATGTAAGTTCTCTGCAGATGAAGCGACCACTCATTTGACTCAACATAAAGGCTTTCTACGGGGCTGGTGCGAAAAGCACCCGTAGAAAGGCGGATGCCAAATGGTGCACGGGGTCCAGCATCTTCAAAGCACTTTGAGTTGCAGACTGATAAACAACGGCCCCATAATCTAAGCGGGTGCGAATGAGGCTTCGATACAGATTCATGAGGCATTGCCTATCACTACCCCAAGTAGTACGTGACAACACTTTTATAACATTCATGGCTTTTAAACATTTTGTTTTAAATACTTGATGTGCGGTACGAAGGTCAACTTGTTGTCCAAGATTAAGCCTAAGAATTTATGCTCGGCTTTGACGGACAGACGTTGGCCGTTCAGTCGAATGTCAGGTTCCGAGTGCATGCCTCTCTTTCGAGAGAACAAGACACACGTGCTTTTTTGTGGGTTAAGTCGAAATCCGTTTTCATCTGCCCATTTGGAGATCTTGTTTAAACCCAGCTGAACCTGCCGCTCACACATTGCCAAGTTGCATGACTTGAAGCCAAGCTGAACGTCGTCGACATATGTACAATAGAAACATATTGGGGGATGGACAAGTGCAAAGAATTCATTTTGATAATAAAAAGTGTGCAACTAAGCACACCACCTTGTGGCACGCCTGTTTCCTGGACAAAATGTTTGGGAGAGAATACTGCCCACACGGACACGGAATGTCCGGTTTGACAGATAAACTTGCGATTATATGAAACAATCTTCGCGCACACCAAGGTGGGACAGGTCTATTGGAATTCTAAAACGCCATGTTGTATCATAAGCCTTTTCGATTTCGAGGAACTACGGAGAGAAAATATTGTTATGGACGAAGGCGTCTCTGATGTGTGCCTCGATACGAACAAGGTGGTCTGTGGTGGATTTATTTTCTCGAAACCGCACTGAAATGGGTCGAGCGAATTGTTTATTTCAAGGATATGTACAAGTCGGCAGTTTATCATTTTTTCGAAGACTTTGCACAAGCAGCTGGTAAGTGCAATAGGCCTATACCTTGAAGTTAAAGAGGGGTCCTTGCCCTCTTTCAAAATGGGAATAATAATAGCCTCTTTCCAGGAGGTAGGGATAGTGCCAGAAAACCAAATAGCATTGTACCAAACAAAGTAAGGTTTTTCGTGTTTCGGCAGGTAGGTTTTTTTAACATATCATACACCACATGGTCAGAACCTGGGGCAGAACTACTGCAGGAGTTTAGAGATATTCGGAGCTCAGCTTGACTGAAAGCTTGGTTATATGCCTTGTATCTAGTGGATTTGTGTTCTAGTTTCTGCTTTTTCTATTCTTGTTTTGTATTTTTGGAAAGTGTCAGTACAGTGGGACGAGCTGAAAACCCGTTCAAAGTGTGCACCGAGGAAGTTTGCCTGATCTTCCAAGGTATCACCCTGAGTGTTTACGAGTGCAGTGTGTGTACTTGTTTTCCTGCTATCCTACCGACCATGTTTCAGACTTTAGCCTCCTGTGTGTACGAATTGATCCCTGACAAAAACTTCTGCCAGCTTTCTCTTCTGGCCTGCCGACGCGTTCTCCTGCCTTGAGACTTCATTTTCTTGAAGGTATCAAGATTTTCGGCTGTTGGTGAGTTCCGAAGCAACCTCCATGCCCTGTTCTGTTCCTTTCACGCATTGCGACACTCTGTGTTCCACCATGGGACGTGTCGTTTGCCGGGCATTCCAGATGTTTGCGGTATGCACTTGGCTGCTGCGTCAGTTAGAAAAGCTGTGAAGTACTGCCCAGCTCCATCTATGTTTAACCCACATATGTCTGTTCAACTCAAACGTGTAGTGTTATGGAACTGTTCCCAGTCTCCTTTGTTCATCAGCCATTTGGGAACATATGGAGGACATTTTTATTTTGTTTGTGAACTCAACACTACAGGAAAATGGTCACTTCCATATAGATTATTTATGATTTTCCATTTAGGTAGGGGTAGGAGTGAAGGTGATACGATGCTGAGGTCTATACACGAGTAAGTTTTGTTGGCAATGTTATAGTATGTTGGCTCTTTCCTATTCAACAAACAGGCACCGGAAGAGAAGAGAAATTGTTCAATGAGATGACCTCGTGCATCAGAGCGAGAATCACCCCAAAGTCCATTATGTGCATTTAGGTTCCCAAGAATCAAATAAGGTTCAGACAGTTCGTCTACCAAAGACTGAAATTCACGTCTTTCAAAATGATGGTGGGGAGGTACATACAAAAAGCAGATGGTGACGAGTTTGTAAAAGTACCGCTCGAACAGCCACCGCCTCAAGGGATGTCTGGAGAGGTAAATGTGTACACGCTACTCCTTGGTTAATAATAATGGCTACGCCACCGGATGACGCCACAGGATCATTTCGGTCCTTTTGGTATATGACGTAAGCATGTAGGAAATTTGTATTGGAGGTTTTTAGGTGTGTTTCCTGTACACACAGCACTTGAGGTGAGTGTTTGTATAAAAGCTCTTGTACGTCGTCGGGGTTCTTAAGCAGTCTTCTGACGTTCCAATGTATAATTTGTTTCCATATTGAAAGTAAAGTAGTGCTGTGTGTACGTTAAGGGAGTGACTTGTTTAAGCTGAAAGGTCGAGCTCAAGTAAAAGGGCCCATATCAGGCCCCGTTATGAGCTTTTTATTTCTCTTGGCGCGCTGCAGGAAGCCGCGCCGTTTTTTGGGAACCAGGGGTGCCGCCGTATTCATTGCCTCCTCGGAGGCACTGGATGCCCGCTCATGCGAGCTGGTTTTTTGAAACTTGGGCCTCGCCTGGCGAGGTGAGGCCTTGAGACCCGAAGACCCTGGAGTTTCTGGTCTCAGTTCAATAGTAAGCGGAGGAGACTCAACTACTGCCGCCTTGAGGGCAGGCGCCACAGCAAATGGCTCGCTCTGCGCAGGCCGAAGGAGTGGCGAGAGCTGGTGCGACACTGCCCCTGGCGCGCCGCATCAGCATATAAGGGCCAAAAATGGCGAGACTCTTTTTCTTGCTTCTTTAAATGTAATGTTTTCTTTTATCTTTAAAGTGATGATCTCTTTTTCTTTTTTACAGAAAGAACAGGAACGTGAGTACGCGGCATGATTACCACCACAGTTCACACAGTGTGCAGGTGCTTCGCAGTTGTCGGACGCATGGCCCACGACTCCACACAGAGCACAAGTTTTCCGGTCACGACAGCTTTGCGAGCCGTGGCCATATCTCTGACATTGGAAGCAACGGAATTAACATTGAAAGCAATGAGAAAGTGACATCATCAAGAATCAACAGAGATGGAATTTTTTGTGTTGGAGTACGGTCTTTGTACTTGGCAAACAAGTTGCTGCTGATCAAGAGTCTGGCTGGATTGCCTGTACATGTGATGATACCTGTCTTACATGAATACCCTAGCAAAGATAAGAGATGTTCTACTCGAATACAGTGATTATGACCTACTGGATTATCTTAAAGATGCTGGAGTGATCTCGGTCACACAACAAAAGAGATGGGTAAGAAATGAAAATGGAAGTGCCACAATGCAGCCCATACGTAATGTAATAGTCCAGTTTAGACATAACACGCCATTGCCAAAAAGAGTTGCTCTCGGCTTTACGGTTCACACTGTCGAGGAATACATTGAGCCGGCGGTAAGGTGTTACAACTGCCAGAGATATGGGCATAAGACTAAGACTTGCAAGGGAACCAAGAGATGCAAGGTATGTGCTGGCGCACATGATTACAAAGAATGCACCTCGAAGCGTCAACCTAAGTATGCCAACTGTGCTGGACCACATCCGGCGTCGTTCTCAGGCTGCTCTCGAAACCGTTTGGCATCAGCGGCACAAAGAGAGAGAATTGTAAAAGGGTATCATAAGATACAAAAAGGTCCAGCACCCAATGCGGATATAGTCGAAGATGTTCGTGCGACACAAAGAAGTGCAAAACAGTGGCGCCACGACTCTTACTTGGAAGTATTGAAGCGCTCAGCACCAAAACATCGCGTTGGCAAAGAAGTCCGGGCCCAGGAACATGCTGAAGTGGAACCTTCTGCCGGGCCAGACACAGCCAAGGAGCCACTGACTACCAAAGGAAAGGGTCACAGCAGCTTGCTGAGAAAAACTTCTTCAAAAAATGCGATCTCGACGGAGACAGCCGGAAACGAGCAAGTCGTTCTGCCAATAATCTTTGCGGCTCTCAAAGCAATTCTACGATCCCTGCCACAAGCAGGTTCTTTACCAGAAGTGAAACTGCTGCTAGATGTTTAGCGTCTTCTCTTGTCGTAATCATGGCTACCGGACTATCTAACTGGTCAAAAAAAGTGCAATATTCCAGTGGAACTGCAACGGTTTGCAGAATAAGAGTGGAGATTTTCGAAAATTCGTCGCTCAGCACGGGTTTCCGATCTTGTGTATTTCAGAAACAAGAGTATCCACTAACTTTCAATTGTCCAATTATGTGGTGTACCAAGCAGACCGTCCCGCTGCAAAAAGCAGAGTGATGTTGTTTGTGAGACTCGATATTCCGTCGACACTTGTGGCTACTTCAAAAACAGATGCGCTGGAATTTGTTAGATGCAAAGTGAAGTTTGGTAACGTTACTGTAACTGTAGTTAGTGTTTACGTGCACCCTCAAGCAAACGTTTCATACGCAGAGTTGGCTGCAGTGTGTAGATCTGACCATGATTCCATAGTTATATGTGGTGATTTTAATGCGCACCGTGAATTGTGGGGTAGTGAGCGTTGTAGCGTAAGGGGATCTGCTATAGCAAAAATATGCGAAGATTATGGTTACACTATACTAAATGATGGTTCTCCAACGTTTCTGCGGGGCATAACTACTGCAGCGTACTAGACATTACTGTGTGCTCCTCTGAATTAGCGGCTGGAGCAGACTCGACTGCAGACGCTGACACAAGAGGAAGTGACCTCTTGCCAGTATTCATATATCACCCAAAGTTGAAGAAAACGAGAAATAACCGCACAACAAGAATTACAAACTGGGCAATCTTTCGAGAACTACAGACAAAATCTTGAACCCTGTCCTGACGCAGAAACGTATGCATCGGAGATAAAAAATTTTCTAACAAAAGCAACTCGTACAGTACCCATTCCAGATGGGTATTGGGGTGTTGACGCTGAGTATGAGAAGCTTCGGGCAATATGACGCCGATCTGAAAGAAGATATCGCAGGTCGGGTAATTTAGAAGAATTCAAGGTTGCGCAAGAAAGTACACACTGCAATGCGTAACCAACTGCAGAAGCTTTCAACCAAAAGGTGGCAAGATTTATGTGCCTCACTTTCTCCATTTACCTCGGCACCTCAACTGTGGAACATGGTACGCGCCCTCCGACAGCTGGTAGTCCACTTGACACCGCTACAGGCTTTAGCGCTGTCTCGAGGAGTTAGCGAACGTGTGATTGCCGAAGAATTTTGCGATCTCATACTGAGAAATGGAGAGACCGCCCAAACTAGCGAATATAAATCCTCAGCAGAATCAGCTTCGGCGGTTGTAACAAAGTCCTCTGCGATCAGTTCATCAGATCTGGATGACAGCTTCACACCAGAGGAGCTCCAATATGTGTTGTCTTCAGTAAAACGAACAAGTTCACCAGGAACAAATGGAGTTACATACGCTGCTCTTGCTAATTTGTGCAAAAAAAAGGAAAATTACACCTGTTGGACATCTATAATAAAAGTTGGCAAGAAGAAAAAGTTCCGGAAAGTTGGAAGGTATCAAAAGTAGTACCGTTGCTAAAGCCAGGGAAGAGCCCTATGCAGTTGGACTCGTTTAGGCCGGTTAGTTTGACAAGTTGTTTTTCAAAAGTGATGAAAAAAATGATCAATGAACGAATTTTATGGTGGCAAGACATGAAAAAACTACTACCAGAAAGCATAGCCGGCTTCAGAAGAGGTAGATGCACAATAAACTGCATTCTGGATTTGGTCACAGATGTGGGAAACCAACGAACGCGAGGAAACATCACTGTCGCTGTATTCCTTGATGTCCACCGAGCATACGACACAGTGAGTCACGTTCACGTTCTGGAAGGCCTGGCGTTACAGGGATTCAAGGGCAAGATACTGCGTTGGATCGCTGACTTCCTGAAGCACCGGAAAATTTTTGTAGTTAGGCAGGAGGGCCCAACGTCCGAACATGTCGTCAACCAAGGAGTGCCACAGGGCAGCGTACTAAGCCCTACTCTCTTTAATGAAGTCATGGCGCAGCTCCCGTATAATTTTCTACCCAACATCAGATGTTCAGTATATGCTGATGATAAAAGTATATGGACGTCTGGTCCATCGTTTTTGGATATACAACAAACTCTACAAGAAGGATTGGATTATGTAGACCATTTTCTAAAAAAAGAGGTATGGCACTGAGTCTGGCCAAAACAGCCATATTTCCGTTTGCATTAAAAAGACCTGGAAGTTTCCAGATTATTCTGCAAAATCAGCATATTAAAATGGTTAGAACTCATAAATTCTTGGGAGTAATTTCAGACCGGAGACTAACATGGTCGCCTCATGTCCAGTCCCTGGAACAAAAAGTGAATCAGGCCATTCGAATCCTCCGGCATCTCTTCGGGACCAAATGGGGTGGTACTACAGAGTCGTTATTAGCCCTACATGTTGCCTGGATACGCCCCATCGTAAATTACTCACTGCCCCTGCTGCACGGACTCCCAGCCTCCACCGAAAGGAGACTTCACTTGTTATCGGCAAGGAGCTAAGGGTATGTCTGGGTTTACCACGGTCAACTTCCAGTGCTTTAGTATATGCAGAGGCTCGAGAGCCATCTTTGGCAGTACTCCGAACTAAAGAAACATCTCGAAATTTATTTAGAATTTTCACGCAACATGAAAGTCTTTTTTTATCTGGTGCACTAACACAAAGAACGGCAACGAGACTACAGGATGCTATATCATCATTTCAAGAGTAGTACCGGAATTTAAACAATGGAAACCTTCAAAACCACCTTGGACGCTGCCACTTCTCAACGTTATCCGTGAAATAGACGGCATAGAGAAGAAAACAGACATGGCACCTCTAGTAGCGGTAGAGTTGGTACTTCATCAACTTCAAGTAATGCATAATGAAAAAACGAAGATATTTACAGATGGATCATGCACAGAAGAAGCGCCAGCCTGTGCGGTCTTTATACCCGAAATTCAGAAAAAGAAGATGTACAAATTATCACACAAATCTTCATCGACGACAGCAAAATTGGTGGCTATCAATGAAGCAGTTAAGCTTATCTGCGAGAATCCCGAGCCACGAAAATGGGTGATATGCACTGATAGCAAACCTGCTCTTCAACTAATCAGAAATGTGACATAACCTTAGAGAATTGGTGAAATAGCAGAATGTATCGCAGAAACTGTGGAATATGCCTCATCGCAGGGTCACAACATCGTATTCCAACGGATACCCAGCCACATTGGAATAAAGGGAAATGAAGATGCAGATAGCCTCGCGAAAAAAAGCATTGAAGGAAGGACGGGATCGCACAATCTCTATATCTGGGACGGATATTCGACATTTTATATCGCAAGGAGCTAACCATTGTTCGATGGAGAAGTGGTTTCAGAGCCCCAAATCAAAAGAAACGGTACTTTATGAAGTTGATCCACACAGAAAATTTTCCATAGTGACAGACCTCCCACGTCACCTAGAGACATTGATCCACCGACTTAGATTTGAAGTGGCATACACAAACAGCTTCCTGCACAAGGTACATCGATTCAACTCACTGGAATGCCATTGTGGTCATGCAGAAGAAAATGTGCGCCATATTCTTTTGGAGTGCGTTAAATACGCGAAGGAAAGAGAAAAATTAAAGAACAAACTAACAAGTTTGGACAGACGGCCCCTCACAATAAAGAAACTACTTGGACCATGGCCTGAGATGCATCTTCAGAAAAAGGCAATAGTATTCCTGGCAGACTTTTTAGTGGAGACCGGACTGGACAAGCGCCTATGACTGACAGCCAGAGATGGGTGTTATGTAAAATGTGGTCATGTATATACTGGCATTAGAGTAGTAAGGTGTGCGTGTAAGTAGTTTATGACTGTGTGAACTGCGTGAAGAAAACTGTATTGGCATGTTATTTGAACTGATTTCAGTGTGCTATTATGTGTTTTTTTTTCCTTTTCCGTACTGTTTATTTTTGGGTACCGTTCTATATTACTATTTTATTTTTCGCTGCAGAACTTTGTGATATGAAGCAGCCCAGGCAATAGGCTTCTCAACCTTTCCACAACAAAACAGTTAAAACAGAACAGAACAGAAAAGAACAGGAAGCAACGGCGGGGGTTGGGAATATATGGCCTCACGGATGTCTTTGTATACCCCGTCTGAATGGTTTCTGGCAAATCGCTCAAAGCAAAGCTCAGTACTAAGTGTTTGTTTGGTATTTCTTTTCGATCTCTTCTCATTCTAAAACGCTGTACGTTTGTCACGTTCTGGCTCTTCCATCCTTCTGGAAGTTCAGCTTCGGTCAGGTCAAGCAAATCTGCGTCTTATACGACCCCGTGAGATGAGTTCATGAACCTGTGTGGCGTAATACTGATGGGTGTGTCTCCAAACGTTGTGAGGGTGTTCAGTTTATCGAATTGGTCTTTGTCACGTATCTCAAGGAGTAGATCTCCGCTGACCATTTTGGTAACCTTGTACCCGGCACCGAAAGTTTCGGTTAACCATCTAGCCACTACGAAGGGGGATACAGTTCTGGCTTGCTTGTTAGTGTTTTCGCAGTGTATAACGTGGAAATGAGAAAACATTTGTCTTGGCAGGATGAAATAATTGATATCTTCGCTGCGTACCTGCTTTGAGGAGGCACCATCACTAAGTAAAGGGAATGCTTTCTGCATGCTAACTGTATGTTGTTCAGCAGCGTTGGCGGCCACCCACCACGGAGCCCAACGAGGGGACGCTGCAAGTTTGCGGATGCTGAAAGCTTGCAAACGTCAGCCGTACAACCGTGCTATAACCCGATGCGCCTAGGCCAAGGTAGGCTATTTGCAGAGGGTTAACCCTTGCCGCCGAGAAAATTGGAAGTAAGCAGAAGAGACAAGTAGACAGTAAAGCTGAAAAAGTAAGAAAGAAGAAGATGTAGGGAGAGGGAGATAGGAAGAGGCAACGGCCGATTTCCCCTAGGTGGGTCAGCCCAGGAGTGCCGTCTACGTGAGGCTGGGGCCAACGGGATGTGTTGCCTCTGCCGGGAGGGGGGGCCTTAAAGGTCCAATCACCCAGCGTCGGCACAACCCCCAGGATCCCCTTTTAGATGCGGAAGCATCTTATACTCGCGCCTTGTAGTGCGCCGTCCGCGCCGTCCGCACCGCCTCTCGAACATTCGACAGCTGACGCGCACGCATGCGCCGTCGCGCCGTCGCCCACCATCTGTGCCGCGTGCACTTCTCCTTCGAGAACATTCGACAGCTGACAGCGCATGCGCCGTCGCGCCGTCGCCATCTGTGCCGCGCGCGCGCTTCTCCTTCGAGAACATTCGACAGCTGACAGCGCATGCGCCGTCGCGCTGTATATATACTCAAGGTCGGCGCTCGCTCGCTCAGTTGCCGCTCGTCCGTTGGTTTGTACGGCGCGTCGACGTCCAAGGTCGAGGTGAAATGAATTCCAACGAATCCACAAACACAATGATCGACGTCCCTTCGACCGGCGCCGCCCTTTCGCACACGTGTGTACGTGTTCACTCATTTAACACCCCCTCCTACGACCACGTTAACCAATTTAGCCATCGACCCAAGTAAATTGCAATTTAACACCCCATTTCACAACCACGTTAACCAATTTAGCCATCGACACAAGTAAGTCGCACTTTAACACCCCGTTAACCAATTATATGCTCCGCATCCTCCTCAGTGTTTCCGCGAGGGAAGCTGCGGGCAATTTTTTCCCGGACAGGGCAAAGCCACGCACGGCTAGGCGTGGGAGGGAGTCGAAACTCCCCCGTTAGCTCGGGTCCGTGGTGTCGGTACACACCAAACGCCTACTTGCACAGGTGCCCCTGCGGGGATGAGCGTGGGATCCCAGCGGTGAGTTGCACTGACGCGCTCGTACCGCTTCAGCCAAGTGTCGAGATCGATCGTACCATAACCGGAGAAAGTGCCGGGATCACGGAGGTGCGGGAGTGTGACGTAGGTGGTGGCTTGGACTGATGACGACGGCGTAGAGGAAATACCAGCAGTCGAAGCAGTCGAAAGGTCACCAATGGTGCGACCGCTTCGCGTCTGCATTGAGGTACGAGGGTCGTATACCTTAACCAATAATGTTACGAGTAACTTGTTCATCAATCTATTTACAGCGCACAGAACTCGACGAGCAAGATGGCGCAAGACCAGCGTCCGACGAAAACTGACTTCGTCTTCCTCTTTCATGCAGCCGTGTTAAGCGGCTGTTTTGTATCAATATAATTGATGTTTTGTATGCATTAAGCTTAAGGTGTGATGGTGCAAAGCGCTATTTTCTCCTCAAGAAGGATAGCTTCCTCTCTGCTTTACGACATATGGCTAAAACATGTGGCTCTCAGTTGGATTTCGATGAGAAAGTAACGCCTAATTATTTTACTTCGTCGCTTTTGTCAATAGTTGTGTTTTCTATAGTATGTGTAAAGTTAAGGGGGCAGTCTTAATTGTGAATGAAATAAAGTAAGTTTTAGTTGTGTTTCAGTTCATTCCCGAAGTATAGCACCAAGAATAGATTTTATGCAATGAATTGTTCAGGTTAATTTGATCGTTTGTGATGTGTACGACTGCGTACACGACGCAGTTATCTGCGAATAGTTGCATTTGAACAGGATTGTTAACAGAAAATTTAATATCATTAATGAACATCAAAACAAAAGTGGGGCAAGTACCGATCTCTGAGGTACTTCAGAGTAAACATCAAGTGGTTGCGATAGATAGTTGTCGATTGTTACTCTCTGTTTTCGTTTGGTTAAAAAAATTGTTTATTCACGCTACTATTTTATCATCAATACCAAAAGTCGATACTTTTGTTAATAAATCTTTTTGAAACAACAGTGAACGCTTTAGAAAAATCTAAAAAATGGCATCTCATTCACTGTTCTCGATAATTACATTTGCGATGCCGTGAGTTAATTTAGCTAGTTTGGTTGTAGTTGAGATATCTGATCTCGAGCCACGTTGATGTTTGTAAAAAAGGTCATTTGTTTCTACTTGAGTTATTATGGCCTTGAAATTGATTAATTGATTGATGTGTGGGTCTTAACATCCTAAAACCATCATATGATTATGAGAGACTTCGTAGTGGAGGGCTCCAGAAATTTCGACCACCTGGGGTTCTTTAACGTGCATCCAAATCTGAGCACACGGGGCTACAACATTTCCGCCTCCATCAGAAATGCAGCCATTGCAGTCGGGATTTGAAAACGCGACCTGCGGGTCAGCAGCCGAGTACCCTAGCCACTAGACCACCATGGAGGGGCATGGCCTTGAAAATAAATGTTCGAATATTTTGCAGCATGAGCTTGTAAGCGGCACTGTGTGGTAGTTGCTTATTTCTAGCTGTGAGCCTGATTTTTGTATAGGTACTACTGTAGCGTTGCACAGGTAATCCGGTAATTCCGAAGTGTGTAGAGATAACGTGTATATTTGAAAAGAATATTTAGACGTTCATTGCGCAAATCGGCATAAAAATGAGTTAGTATTATTATCGGGACCAGTGATTTTTTAAGATGAAGCTTGAGAAGAAGAGCAAGTATGCCTTCTTCACCTATAAATAATTCTTCCACGGGTACTTTCACAGCCTATAGGGGTTGTACCGTGTTAGTGACATGTTTTGTAAATACTGATTGAAAAAACCTATTCATTTCATTGCCGATATGCTCTGGTTGCCTAATAAATTGCTTTGAATACTTAATTTACGAATTTGAATCTAGTTCATCTGACAAGTATCACCAGAGCTTGTAAGGAGAGTGGGTCATAAATGAAGGTAACGCAGCATTAAAAAATGAACTTTTGCTTCGACCATTTTATGTTTCAAAACTCCGTTAAGATCGAATGTACTGATCTTGTTTCTTTTTTTTTCGCCGTCGTTTTATTTTGATTTTCAGTTGAATTATTTCACGAGTTTTCCAAGTATACTCCCGGTTGATGCGTTTCTTTTCATTCGAAGTGAAGGTATGTTTGCAATAGTTGACAATGATTTTAAAACGTGTCCAGAGTTCTATTCCTGTTAGCTCGGAAAATTCATGAAACTGTGTTTCCAGGAAAAGTAGTACAGCACGATCATTTGCACGGGGGTAATCTTTAAAGTAAGTAGGTATTGGCTTTTTGTATTTCCACGTGTAAGTAATAGGACAAGTTAAAGAAATCACTTTGTGATCCGAAATGCCATTCTCGGTAGACACAAAAGAACCTTCTAATGTGCTGCTTACAAACGCTAAGTCAAGTAAAGACGGTGATGTTGAAGTCACCCGAGTGTTATCAGTCATTCAGTGATCGAAGTGTTACTAGTTCATTCAGTCAAAACGTGAAAGCCACCTCGAGAAGCAATTCTGAACTCGTTACGTCACGACCATTATGTGAATTATTGCTCCAATTTATTCCGCGAAGGTTGAAGTCCCCGGCAAGAACTATTTTTGATTTTGAGTTTGTAGGCTTTAAAAGATGATGATGAATCATTTCGATGAAGTCGGGTGCCACATTTGGAGGCCAATATATCTCTCCTACAGTTATGCTTTTGTTGTAATAAGTTAATTTGCACCAGATGCTTTCATGATCAGGAATGCCATCGAGTTCTAAGGATCTGATATTCTTTCTAATTGCTACCGCTACACCACCACCTCTTGACGCTCTGTTTCTATGGAACTATCTATATGTAGTAGGGGCAACTCCTGAGTCACGTACACCAGGGTGAAGCCAAGTTTCTGTTATTATTAGAACGTGAGGTTGGTAGAATAGGATGAGGCCCTCTAATTGATCAAGTTTGTTTTGCACACTTCTAGCGTTGAATGAAAGAATTCCAAGTGTTTTAGTCTAGGTTGTCATTTCTATTTCTTCTTATTTGTAGACTTTTTATGCGTAGTTGAAGTTGACGGGATGTTTCGCGGCTGGCCTGAAATATGTCTGTTCTAGCATTCTTTACCGGGTCTCAAATATAAACCTTGCCATCAACTTTCAATTTATAGGACAGTAGTTTAATGTTTCCTCTTTTTGCTCTTTCGCTGTCTGCTGAGTGCCATAAGTGCGTGCGCATGTCTCTTACTCTTTTAGGAAAATCTTTGGAAATGAATAGGGCGCATCCTTGAGTTTGTAACAGCTAGACAGGATTTTGTTTTTTTTCGGTGTTTTCATGCAAACGTGGTATGTTTAGTCTTTGTCAGTTTTACGGTTGCCTATCCTATGACTTCTTTCAATGGTTTTTACTTCGACACCGAGTATCTACTTCAGAACGTCTTGTTTCACTTTTTGTTCTAGTAAGATGGCATCTTCGGTAATCTCTTCGTAACACCATAAATTATCAAGTTATTGCATCAACTTCTATTTTCTAAATCATATAGCTTCTGTGCAAAGCTTTCATTTCACCCTTCTTGGTGAAGCGGTTACTTTCCTTTGTGTCTCTTCTCTTCGTCCCGTGAGTTTGTGCGCTGGTACTGCCTATAATTACGTTCCTACTTGGCCAATCTCTCTACGCAGTGTTTAAGTCATTCCATAATGTTTTCGATTTTAGCAAGCCTGGTTTTTATATTATCCACACTTCTTTCTACCTTCTTTTAGCTGGCCATTAGTTCATTTACCGTTCTATTTGTTTTAGTTTGTTCTTAAAAATTTCTTTTAAAGTATCATTGTAATGGCAGTTATCGGATTCTGAATCAGAATTCGGACCAGGATTAAGCTCAACGTCATCTGAAGTTAGTAACAAAAGTTTACACATAAGATAGCAATCAGCAATCAATGAAACAAGGAAGCGTGGACTCGGCAGCACCATAAGAGTTTCATCGTCATCTATTACTGAGGTAACAGCGTAATCGTCACTAACCTGCACAGCAAAAAGAGCAGGAATGACCATCACTGCCTCGTCGGTGCCGTCAAGTCCACTGAAGTGTCTTGGGGCGTGGGCTGGGCTTTTATGCGGTCTACAGCTTGCTGGCGTCAGTGTTGTCACGTCTGTGGCGTGGTAGTCACACTGTTGAGGTGCGCAGAAGCTGGTCGGTACTAGAATGGGTTCAGTTTATGATTTTCTTTCTGCGTTGGTCACTGGCGTCAATCCATTTGCGTGCAAACGCGTAGGTAGGCCGGCCAAGAGGCATTCAGGCCACAGCGCAATCTGCACAACAAAAGAGCCGGAATAAGCATCACTGCCTCGTCGGTGCCTCCAAGTCCACTGAAGTGTCTTGGGTCATGGGCTGGGCTTTTATGCTGTCTACAGTTTGCTGGCGTCAGTGTTGTCGCGTCTGTGACGTGGTAGTCGCGCTGTTGAGGTGCGCAGAGGCTGGTCGGTACTAGAATGGGTTCAGTCTATGATTTTCTTTTTGCGTTGGTCACTCGCATCTATACATCTGCGTGCAAATGCGTAGGTAGCCCGGCCAAGAGGCATTCAGTCCACAGCACGATCTGCACAACAAAAAGAGCAGGAATAAGCATCGGTGCCTTGTCGGTGCCACCAAGTCCATGTTTGAGTTCCTCAAGTAGGTGCGGCCTCCTGACCTCAAGTGCTGCCTCACGAACTTCTAGTGAAGCCGTCGCCCTAACGACAAACTTCGAGTCACAGTGCTTCATTTTCACGGCATCAGGCAACATCCTTTTTTCAGCAGCGACGCCACAGCCGCTGGTTCATCACCTTTTGGGACGCGTGCCGCATCTCAGCCAGTTCAGACCACTCCCCTGACGGCAACAACTGGCCACACAGGTGATGGAGACCGCCCTTCCGCGCCATTTCACCCGTCATTCGAGAATCTCGCAACCCTGCAGCCTTCGCCATTTGGATGTGGCGTGCTGGTCTTACCTCTCTTATTTTTGAATTCGATGCCAGCCGCTCTCTCGAGCACCGCCAATTTCACTGAACAAACCTGCTTCGCTGCACTCTTTGCCCTGAGAAATTCAACGACCCCCGCCAAGCCAGCTCATTCACCTGCAGAGTGCACGCTTGTACTAACACCTGTGCAAGCCCGGTACACCACTAAGCAGAGCCCCCCACAGGACTCTAACCACACAGTGCGTGGCTCAACCTCAGGGCACCTCTCTAGCGCTTATCATGCTACGCTCGGCCCACATAACGAGGAAGCCCGACTTCCTAGAATCAATGACCAGCCCACACGGAAGCATGGTACTCCGGAGTCAATGCCGGCCATCCATGCGTGTTGCCACTCAGCGATGGCAAGCGGCAGCAGTGACACTGTAGACTCTACAGTGGCAAAAATTTCGCATGCCGTGAAATCTCCTGTGGACCACATTTCACATCCTGCTCAGCCATCGATTCCGGAGACATCAACATGCATTCAACCTGACCATCTACCGCATGTATACGGGTAGCAATCCCCAGGTTCGGGGTCTTTCACCGGCCGTCAAGAAACCGAGGACGTTTCGCCTGACAAGTAACATCGCCGCCGATCTTCTGGTGAGATCAAGACGCTCGGCATGGTGGAACGGTGTCCTTTCTTTCACCACCTGGCCTCTAAACCTATAGACTTGCTGCATGACTACTCAGAAGACAGCACTATACAGTTCGGCATCAACAATTGGCACCCTTCGCATGACGTAGACGCAGCACCTGGACTGTCTTGAACGGGACAAGACGCTAGTTTAAATGAACGCCTTCCTGAGATGCCTATCAGTAAGCTTCTGTCCACGTCCGAACCCGGACACCTGCATTCGACAACGGCAGCTAAAGAAAGCAGTAGTACCGGCTTCTACGTACCAGCGTCGGGAGCCTTCCGATGACCTTTTCATCATTGTAGTCTGCGACGTCAGATTTCATGGCTCTTTTCGTTGACATGTTAAAGGCTTGAGCTAGAGTGTACCGCCATTGAACTCTCTTGCAGAGTCAAGCAGCACTAGATACGTGAAAGCAGGCACCATGGGACATTGTCTTGAGCGGTGTGGCCGACGTCTCCTGCTTACAAGTTTCTATGTTCCTGTTCCCGAGCCTGTCCTGGGGAACCTGGAGCTCGTCGTCCACAACGATACTCTCAGCTTCGACCCCCCTGAGCATTTTAATTACCCGTTCAGGTGACCACGGACTTTCTCTGAACCTCTCACCGGACATTATACGGACTCTCGTACATGTATGTAGCATTTGATTCTTTAGTTTCTCTTTATACATATATTTCTTTCATTCGTGCAACCTGCTAGCAGGGGCACTATGTAATGCTGCGGAAGACGCGCAAAATTACATGAAAGCAGTGTAGCTCGTGATGCGGAGTCAAGTGGAATTTAGAACACTGTAGCTCTTGGCCCCACTGGACGCGTCAACCGAAACCGCTTGATTTTGTTCTTCGCCCACGTGCCAATAAATAGCTGCGACCACGGCATGGCCTCTTCCGCCACCGCCTTGTCTCGTTATTATTCCGCGAAGGGTGCAGTTGACTTTTTCTGTCAAGCCATTTGTTTGGAGATGGTAGGTGGTGGTAGTATGATGAACGATACCGCTTTCTGCAAGGAGTGCATTGATGACTACGGAGAGGAACGCACGTCCTTTATCACCGAGAAGTTCCACAAGAGAAAAGATGATACGTCGTGGGGTGTGGCAACACACAGAGCGACTGTTTGTGCGTATTGTGTCAAGTAGTCGACAGCAACAACGATCCAGCGGTTTTCGGAAACCGTGAATGGAAGGGGCCCATACAGTTCAACTCTAACACGATCGAAAGACCTGGATGGACACGGGATTGGTCAAATAGGACCAGAAGCGGGCTGAGGGAGATCTTTGTGTCGTTGGCACTGTGGTCATGACTGAATGTACTTGCGCAGAAAGGTCTACATGCCTTGCCAATAAAACCGGGAGGATGGCCGCATGTGCGTACTGATGGTCAGCGTGGAAAGCTGAACATATTGCAGCATAAAGATGGCGAAGTATGACGAGTAACCACTTTCGGCTGTGACGCACGTAATTCTTGCAATAAAGGAGGGCATTACGGAATTTAAAGTGAGCCCCTTGACGGCGCAATGTTCGAGAGTATGGAGAAGTTGACGGGTCTGAAAGGTATTGCAGAAGAGCGCTTCTCCAGCCATCCCTACATTGCTCATATGCTTTGTCACAGTTTGCTGGTAGCACATACAATTTGTCCACGGGAGATAGCCAGGAAGAGATTTCTTGTGACACAAGTGAGCGCGACATGGTGTCGGTTGACATCAGTGTGAAGTCAAGTGGACCTGTAGACAACAAGCATGTCGAACTCTTGAAGCCGCCAAAGCCCAGCGAGCTAAACAGCCGAGGTGGTCTTTCAACGTGGATAATCAACAAAGGGCGTGGTGATCGGTGACTACGTCAAAGAGGTGGCCCTATAGGCAAGCTCTCATATTACTTAGAGCCACCATTATTGCAGACACTCGTTCTTTGTCGCAGAATAATTCTTTAAGGTTTAGTGAGGGTACGGCTTGCGTATGCAACTACGTACTCGTGCAATCGCAATTTGCGCTGCGTGAGCACAGTGTCCAGTCCAACACCACTGGAATTGTTTTGTACTTCAGTTGGAACAGTCTGGTTCAAGTGGCGTCGGATCGGCGGTGAGGTTAGCAGGGGCGCGACTTTGCGAAGGCATCATCGAAGGCGGGGGACCAAGCGTACCTTTTCGAGACACGCTGTAGAGCTTCAGGATAGGCGGTGGTGATCATCGCGAAATTGCGAATAAAGCAGTTAAAATAAGAGCAGAGGCAAAAAAAGCCACGCAGCTTCTCCAGACACACAGGTTTAAGGAACTCTGCAACTGCCCGAAGCTTGGCGGTGTCAGGTAGAGCACCGTTTTTAGAGACACTAAGGCCAAGGATGTTTAGCTGAATTTCGCCAAAGTGGCGTTTCTTTAGGTTAACCTGCAGGACGGCGTCAGTTAGGCACTGTAGTACTACATCTAGCTTGCGGAGATGCGTGGAAAAGTCTGGTGAAATTATAACCACATCACCAAGCAGAAAAGACATGTTTTACTCTCTAGGCCACGCAAAGAGTGTCCGCCATCCGTCGGAATGTTGCGGGAGCGTTTTCAAGACCAAAATGCATGACACAGAATTCGTATAGATTATCAGGTGGGACAAAGGTTGTCTTTGGTCAATCATCATGTGCAACGGGGACATGCCAGTAGGCGCTCAGCAAATAAACTGAAAAAAATAAGTCAGCACCTTGGACGCAGTCAAGGGCATTGTCGATTTTTGGTAGGGTGTAAAAATTCGTTCGAGTTATTTTGTTAAGGCGATGGTTGTCAAAAGAGAAGTGAATTGACCCGCTTTATTCTTAACGAGAACGACTGGGGCTGCCCAGGGACAACTCGGGGCTGGATGACGCCGCACTTGAGCATACCAGCTACTTGGTCGTCGATAACCTGGCACTCTGGCGCGGACACAAGATAGCATCTTTGATGCAGTGGTGGATTCGTAACCGTGTCGATGCTGTGACATACAGCTGACGTGTGGCAGAGTAATGTTTGCTGTTAGTCAAAAGAACAACGAAACTTGTTCAAGAGTTGCAGAAGCGGGGAACGTTGCCAAACGCTTAACGTGTCAGCGGTGAAACTGTGAAGGAGAGGCATAGTAGACTGCGGTAAAGAGGCCCAGGTTACTCCAGCGACTTCCTGTTTGGCGGAAGGACCAGTCGGCATGTCAATAATTGTATAAGGGTCGAGACTATAAACGCGCCCGACGCACTCGCCCCGAAGTAGTTGCACAGGACATGAAAACAAGTTCGCGAGGTCTGGTCTGTTGACGCCGTATAAGGTCGCGGCGAAAACCTAAAATGGCAGACGGCGTGAAAAGGACACTTGACGCGGCGTGTGACTTGCAAGAGACCATGGCAAGGGCAAAAGAGCGTGGCGGTATTTTAAGACCTTCTGCAAGAAATTGTTTGCCCTGGTTTCAAGAGCGTCAAATAAAAAGCCTACCCAATCACTTCAAGTGCCACCTCAGCGTGAGACAGTCGATGACGGCCCTATTAGCAGAAAGGTCCCACCCAAAATGAGAACAAAGGAGTAGTAATACAACAGTAGCAACTCGACAACAAAGATGATGCCGTGAATCGCAATGTGAGCAGTACAGGCAGTGGCTGGCGTGACGTGCTCTGTGCTAGCCGTACCACGCGATACAATGGCTAGTGGCGCTATAACTTTTTTTAACAAGCGGAAGAGTCTGGCACTGATCACTGAAATTGTGGCGCCAGTGTCGACAAGAGAGAGTACAGCGACACCGGCCACATATACGTCAAGAATATTGATCGGTAAAGAAAGAGACCTTGGTTTTTTTTCGCGGGTGACGCAGTTCGTGTTTCTCGAACTGCGGCAAGCTGTTTTCCTGTTGCGGCGATGAAGGGCGATGACGCATCGGCGAAGAAAGCGGCGTCGAGGCGATGAACAGCGGCGGTCAACAGGGGGGGGGTCGTGGTTTGCGTATGACATCTGGTCGGGATTTTGAGAGAATTTAAAAGAAGTGCGCGATGACACATAAGGGGCAGATTAGAAGCTCTAGTTATAGCTCTGGTGGTAGGCAAGTACATGCCGAGACAGTACCGCACTACATGGCCAGGTAGGCCACAGGCAAAGCATATTGGCCGATTGTGGAGAGTACGTCATTGTCTACTACTCTGGAGGTGCCTTAACTGGTCGAACAGAGGAGTGGGTCTCAGCGGCAAGTTTTGCGTCGCTAGTCTGAGGAGGTGGCCATGCGTCAGTGTCAGCATAGCTTATAGGTGAATTCACCTCGGCACAGGTAACAGCGGTCGGCCACGGCGAAGTGTCGCCGGCAGATAAGAGAGCCGCGCAAACTTGCTTCTAACTTATATCGCAAATGTTGGCTGGCATAGGTTAAGGTGTTGAAAAGCAAAAGCTGAATAGCAGCGAAAGCTGATAAGCCACATCATCACGACCTAACACCTTGATCTCCAATAGCAGTAATTGAAGGTAAGCGGTTGCAGTCTGGATCGAGATGGTGTCGTCCGGAACATCAAGGCATCGCGTGAAAAGACGCTGTCATCGCAATTCATCAAAGTTTTGACGCAGCTCAATCAGTTGAGAGACATTAGCAGGACTCTTCGAGAGCAGCATTCGAAAGGCGTCATGGGAAACACTTTTCATGACGTGTCGTACCTTGTCAGTTTGCGCCATCATCAAGTTGACACGCTCGAAGAAGTCGACGGTGTCCTCGATGTAACTGGTGAATGTTAGATAGAATGTAGCTGGTGAATGTCTTGTAGTGGCTTTGTAGTTATTTTTCTTTGTGATGTTTGAACGCCCCAGCACATCTAAAAACAGCTGCGATGCAGGTTTCAAAGGTCGTAGAAGTTGAAACATCGGCCTCATGGTTTCTGTACTACAGCTTGGCGCCATCCCTTAAACAAAACATTGCGGTACCAAGATTAACCCTGCGGTACCAAGATTGTATCACTTGCTAGTAGCGCTCGCTCGTTAATAGTAATTGAGTCAATCCTTAACGTCTTTCTCGTCGGTGCCGCTGAAGAAGTTGGGTTCTCGCAGCAGTTGGTCACCGGGACAGCCCCTGGGTGGCAAAGCCGGTGGGATGTAGAGAGGGCGTTGTCAGCTAAAATGGACGCCATCTTTTGGCTATGCAATTGCAGGGCCAGGGAAAACCACAGAATCCTCTACTAAATTTATTGTAAACGCAGGGCGCAAAGCGGCAACGGCGTCGGGACAGCAGCAGCAACAGATGAACCGGGTATCAGGGCAGGCTCACAGCAGCAACCCGGCAGCTCTAGCTCGTGCCTTGTGCCAGCCTGTCGATGTGACTGCAGCAGTGGAAATTTCTCTTCAACACAAGTGAAACCAATTCTCTATACACAATGCAATATGATTCAGTGTGTCTGTTCTTTTTTCTGTGATGTCAACCTTGGTCGGTCGGATTTTGTAGATGCTCTGTTACTGTAAATCACTCTTTCTTCGCTTTTCACTGAGATGTCACTGTATTTGGTCCTTTAATTAAACTCCACTCCCCGCAATAGTGCTGCTAAGGGTTGCAGTATTTTTAAGTAAATGAATAAAAAATCTGCACATCCCGTGCACCTTGTAAATCAGTCATATCGAAAGTACGTGGATATATAACGATTGTTTCGCTTTTTTTACTGAATGAGACATAGTGGAGCAAAGGTGTTTTGACAAGAAGAATGGAGCAAAACAAAGCTGCATTGACTTGGAGAGATAACAAACGTGTTCATGACCGACAAACGCTCGTTCAGCACACACCAGGCATGAACTCTTCACTCGTGCCCATACTTCATTCTTTTGTTTCATGTCTTAAAGGCCCAGTCAACAGGTTTCGAAACGCGCAGAGAGAGCTCGCAAATTTTTGCTGCACGCGACCAACCTCGTTATAAACAGAGTGACGTTAACTCGGTTATTGGTGACGTGATGCAGCACGCAGCTTGTAGATTGGTCTAAACCAGGTCTCAACAAATAGTAAAGAAGTCGACGTCACCGATCACCAAATCGACGTCACTGCGCGTATAAGGAGGTTGGTCACGCGCAGGAAAAATGTGCGAGCTTTTCCTGTGCATTTCGGAACCTCTTGACTGCCCGTTTATATACTCAACAATATTTAACACACTCCACGGCTTGTGGTAACCAGTTAAATGTTCACTGCTTATAGCAGTTTTCCATACCTACCCCAAACTTCAGCTGTGCATTTACGTCATCTGAATCATCATGCTATCGTTGATGACCTCGTCGTTTCTTAGTGCTTGGGGCATATAACCAAATGACCTTTAAGCCCTTTTTAAAAGCCGTCCCAAACAAAAAAACAGCTTTTCCAGTATTCCCCAGTGTGTTTCAGTGCGCTGTGTGACACTGAAAACGCTTCACAGTGTGTCCCAGTGTACTACAACGCTCTGCGAGGTGCTGGGACACACTGTACAGCGTGAACAGCGTCGCCCAGTGTGCTGAGACGCACTGGGCCACACTTTACAGCGTAGCCCAGTGCCTTAAAGCACGATGGGCGGCACTGGTCAAGCTGTACAGAGTCTACCGCACAATAGTAACGTCAGCGGCACAATGGAAGAAACAAGGCGCGATCGGCGCACTTTCTGTAAAACTTCATATCGAATCACGGCATGCCGAGCGTAAAATTGAGCGAGTATGATGGTATTCTCATCTACTTGCTACACATATATACCTTCAGTTTACTTAGGCAATCGATGCAAGTACGCTGAAGCATTCATATCTTGATCGCGCGGATCAGGGCCGCTGCCAGGATATTGCTGAAGGGGACAAACAAACTCTTTGTTCCGGCAGGGGGCAGAGAGCACAGCATTTATGTGTCATATTTTACCTATTCTTGCTCCTGTGGGTGGAAGGCAAAGGGGGTGCACGCAAGATTTCCGGGAAGAAAGGTTCTAGCCCACCCATGCATGCCCGCCTTGGCTTGGGTGCGCTTTCCTTGAAGTTTGATTGAGTTTGGTCAATGTATTTCATAAACGGCATCGATAGAAACGAGAATTAGCAACACAAAAATTGACAAAGTGTCAGTCTGATAATCAAGACCAACCTACTTTAGCAGTGAGTCGTTGCGGCTCGTACCATAGAAAGCCGCACGTCCATGGCAGCAGTTATCCACTGCAATGCCCAATCTTGGTGTTTTTAGCTTCTCGTTTGTGTACTCGAAGGTGAAAATATGACCCTTTATGAGCCAGTTAAGATCACAACTGCATTGTAACAATTCTTAGACTCCTGTTAATTGAATATATACAATGTTCACAGCAACCGTGGCACATGAAGTACGGCCCTAAGCTTAGTGGTCCTTTTGGCTAGAGTGAACTGCTGTGGCTGTCGTTTGCGGAACCTAGACGAGGAGGTCAGAAAATACTTCCAAACCATCGAGAGACGAAATCTACAGTGTTCAGTGAGCAGTTCAGATGAACGCTGTTTCATACCTAGGTATGACTGACCACATAGCGAGTCACTGCGATCACCGTAACACATCTGCAGCTATACACTAACAAACTTTGGGGCAACACGTTCAAGATGAATGGGATCCAAGGCAACCCACAGAAAAATGAGCCAACAATCGCAAGTTCGGTGCAAGAACGAAGAGACGAAACACTGCGTATGCAAACGATAAATTCAAAATATTAGATACCTGAATTACTTTTAAGATGAAGAAGTAGTAATCAGCGTGTCTGGCTAAGAATATGTGATCTCTAAAGGTATTAGGTTGGACTCCTGCTCACTCAGTTTTTTCTTATTTTTTTGTTTTTCTTTTTTCGCTGCGTGCGTGTTTCAGCCCTAATTACTATGTGCACATGGCCACATATTTTAAATATAAATTAAAAGTCAGATTTCTGCAGATATTTGGTGTCCCAGGGTGCAGCGCCAGCGTGCCTTATTCAGTGTGGCACTTTCCCAGTGACAGCGCCACACTGGACACTGGTCCTGTGAACAGGTATGCTGCTATGCTAGTTCCACTGGTTTTTGCGATAGGGATGGTATTATTTGCCCAAGTAAAGTAAATCACTACATATCATTCAGCTATTTACTTCAGACAAATGTACGTCTCAGATACAAGATACTGTTTGGTGTGCTCGCATAACGGTGAAGCCAGTGACCAAATGGTTGTTCGGAAGTAGCAACAAAACTTTTTCGCAGCACGTGATCGGCTTTCTCAGTACGCGTTCGTATCATTGGAGTACGCTTGTCGTCGATGAATGATTTTCCGTCCTCCATAGAAATTCGACCAGCACCTATGCCAGATCAGTATCCCATTGTCGGGTCGTTTTAGTTGAGGCTTTCTAGAAATCTGTCGTGTTGGATTCTTAAGTTGTTAAACGCGAACTACCCGGTCATTTTCAAAATTCGAGGTTAGATTCACCAAAACAAGTGCGACTTCTAATCGCTGATCTTTGTGTCGTACTACCTGAATGGTTGCGTTGCGTCCTTTTTGTCGTTTGTAGCTCTTTCACAGCTACCAACCCGGGGATGTGGGAATCGTCGCAATGAGTGAGACATGATCGAGTCATCAAAGCTAGTAGGAGAACGCAGATGTTCGTGAAAGCCCCTGTATAATTATGTTCTTCGCATTGTATCGGGTCTTGAGGAGGAGGAGGAGAAATAAATGAGGAAGGACAGGGAGGTTTTGAAATTTCTATCTATATTTCGTGCTCGTAGATATTAGGTTATAATGATGCTTGTTAAAAAAAAACATCGCTCAACAGTATTTACATATTTGGTCCACTCCAACAATCAAGCATATGCCATCTTCAGTTGTTAACCCAGAGATGTTCCCTTATAAGCAACGAACGTTTTCTTCTAAAAAACGTGTGTTTGTTGCTGGCATTTGAACTAGCTGCTCACAGATGAACCGAACTTCTACAGCTTCTATGTCATGTGTAATGGTTTGAATCAAATCAAATGAAATCAAATAAACTAAAACTTTATTTTTACAATGCACATTCTTACAGATGGAGGACAACAACAAAAAAAGCTGCTGATAGGCGGCTTGACCAGTCCGTAGCTTCAAGTAATTATCCAATTAACTCATTAGCGTCACTTTTACAACGTTCAGACGCTTTTTCGGTGTTCTACTCACTCTTCCAGATGGCGTTACACCCATTTCATTGGTGTGCGCTGTGGGCAATCATAGTTTCTTGGAGATGTCTTCTCTAATGAATGTCTATTTGCTTCCATTGTCGAATGCACTTCTGACAAAGTATGAGTCACTTTCGGCCATCAGCTATTCACAAAATACCTCTAGTAGGACAAGAATTATAAATGGGAATCATTTATTACGATACTCAGGCGACATTGAGTGTTTCTATCTATATATTTAGCCGCTTACGTTTGAGTGCACTAGTGATCACTCCCTGAATTTGTCATGAACTAAAATTGAAATGGGAGGGTAAGATGGTTTGACGAATGTGACGCGCTGGTCAAGACATAAATAATGTCGTCATCCGGCCGGAAGTGATAGAAAATGTACGCTACATGTCCTATCCCGTTGCGTACATTGTCTAACACTTCCGGCCGGACAGTGACACATACCCACGGGTGGTTATGTGCCGCTGGTATGCAGGTATGTTTCACGGGTGACTGACACGCAGTATCTACCCAGAAACTACGAGAACACACATGGACAATCTTAACACGCGAACGTTAAGAAATATCCAACAACGGTAGTGTCGCACCGACGGACGCTAAGAATAAATGTTAGTGTTAAGAAAACAAAGACAAAGGCTGCTTTGACCCCCCAACGAATTCAAATAATACTTTTCAGGGTCCCAGCAGAATTTGAACCAAAGCATTCTGCGTGGCAGTCAAGCATTCTACCACAGAGCTACGCCTGTTGCCGGAACTACTTTTCAAATAGAAGCTAATCTTCGTGAAACATCAATAGTGGTGGCAGTGTTACCTACCAAAATTTCAAAACAATACAAATGCACTCCTTTGATACAGCCTTCGCGTTGGGTTAACGTCAATTGTGGTCAGATGCTATGTGCTAAAGCTGATTTATATAGCAGTGTCCAGGGCCAGCATCTTCGCGAGCATCAGTGCTCCATATCAGCTTGTGGTATTGCTGGTACGCATGTTCCAGGTGACATCGATTCGCAAGTGCAAACAACTGGTGATATAAACATCTGCAACTATTCAACATATGTCTGTGCTTGCAACATTTGTAGATATATTTAGCGTCATTTCATGACAGGCTACTCGAAAAGAATTGCAACGCTCTCACCTTTCCTGCGCTTGCCTCGTATAACGTCGTTTCAACGGTACGTGGGTTATGCCAGATTTTTTTATGTTGTGACTATGACTTATTTGTATTCACGTTTAAAATAGAGACCCTTGCTTCCTTTGAGTGTATTCGCGGTTGAAAAAAACTGTTACGTGCCTTCCGTTGCACTTAAATCTAGTTACACGATGGTGGCAATCTTTAGACCGATGTCTTTTCATGGTACTTGTGAAGCACCTACCGGCCTTTTCAAGACGGTTTTTCTTTTCATGCAAGCGAATGTTCGATGTGCGCGACTCGGTAGTGTGTGCTACAGAAATTTAAGAAAAGCACGTACCCTTTTGTATTCTTGCGTGGCTGATCAAAGCAGACGCTGTAAGTTGGGCCTTGAAAAGCGTGCCTTGTCGGTGATCTCAGGCACCATGACCACAGGCGTCCACAAAGAAATCTTTCGCGAGCCTCTACCTCCATTCGCAAGTAATCTAGCAGCTCCCGAATTTTCATCTCCGACGTTGCAAGTGCCTCGACGTTCGTCTAGTGGAACTGTTGCCTGAAATACTCTACCACCAAAATAGGTCCTCCGGGCATTCTAATACTACCAATACTCTACTACCAAATTATCTCCGAGTATTCGAGCACCTTAGGTCCTCTGATGTAGATATGGACGGTGTCCAACAGGTTGCGCAAGGAAGCCACATCACTAGAGGGCTCTACTGGCTTAAACGTTCACAGGTTCGTTGAGTATTGCTGCTCGAGGGTCGTTATATTTTCAAAATGGCTTTAGGGGCGAAGCTTTTTAAGGCGTAGATCGGTCGTCACCTGCACGTATGCGTGTATGTAGTAACCATCCGACAGCATATCAACGGAGTGAATGATGATAGGTGGGGTGAAGCTTGGGAACGTTTTATGAGCAAACCATGAATCATGTGACAGTTACGGTCCGTCCGTCGTCTGTATGTTTCTCTGTTTTACCCACGGACGGATAGACGGACGGATGGATGTATTAGTGGACGGACGAACACAGGAAAGGACACTCGGATAGATGGACTGACGCACAGACTCACAGGAAGGATGCACGGATGAACGCATGGGTGGACAGACAGACGCATGAATGGACGCACGGATGGACGGAAGTAAGAACGAACGAACGGAAGGAAGCACAAACAGACTGATGGACGCGTCGCCCCACTCATCATATTTCGCTTCGTGGATATGCTGGGATTTTTAGAAGGGTGCTGTCATCTTCGTGTGACTCATCCGTGGCTTCAATGCCGTCGGTGGCCTTCGATACCTGTCCTGTCACTGGACTCAGCGAATAGTGGAACCGTTCAATATTTTATAGATTGGGGTTTTCTTGAATCGCCTGCCCTAACATATCCCAGAAAGATTGCCACTGTGTTGGGCTTCCGTTGTAGTGGAGCAGCTCAAGTTTAGGCGAGAGCCGACTAGCCTGTGTTTCATTTCATCGCCAAGGACATGGTTCCCTGCAGTAGCGATACCTTTGTTTTCGATCTTCGTTCCCACACTGTAGGGAATCTTTAACATCGACGCCTTGAGCTTTGCCAAGTGGTGACCCATCGACAGCGTAGCAGCAGCGTTGTCATATTCTGCTACGAAGGCATAATCTTCGGTAACTTAATCGTCGGTTAGGTGTTCTTCCAGCTATAAGCTGAGCGTCCGCAGACCTTATTACATGCATTTGGCCTGTCGTGCACCTCACGAAGATCCGATGAGGCAAACTGGTTGGAGTCGATCAGTTGTCGCGTTTCGTTTCATAAATGCGTGTGCGAAGCTCGCTGATTCGTTCGCTTGCTTTTAACGCACTCCATCTTCGTTTCAGGCGAAGTGCTTGCGTCGGGTTGCTTAGATCGCAGAGTCCCGGTATCTAGGCACCATAAAATGTGGAATACAAGTTTCTTCGCCGGTAGAGTGGCGAAAACAAAGGTTTAGTGACTCGTAGAGATACCAAACGCGTACCAGACTTACAAACGCTTGTTCGGCACACACCAGGCACTCTCGCCTCGTGCCCACACTTTTTCCCTTCTTTCATTACTTTACAATCAACAACATTTCAAAGATGTTATGAAGAGGCGCAAAATTTATGCATGCACACGCACACACACACACACACACACGCGCGCGCGCGCGCACGGGTTACACGGTCGCGTATATTTTGTATTAGCAGTAGTTTACTAATGCGTAGCGATGTTAACAGCCACAAGGACATTAGCAACACCAGGAGTGCTATGATATGAAGTGCAGGTGCTTGGCCGGATGCACGCTAGGATGACATCCCTCAACACTTGTACAGTAATTAACTTTAGCGGATCACTCCTAATGCTAAACCGACATGACGGCTGTATTATAACAGCACATATTGCAAAATACGTAGCCGGTACTGCAACCTCACTCATTTTACATTAACATAACAATCTTTTTGAAAAGCATGTGTTTGTGTTGTGGTAACAGCGCGATAACTGTAGAAAGATGGCTGACTGTACGTTGAATGCATTAAAAATGCTACGACAGCTTTTAACGTATTAATTGCCTAAAACCAACGGCATTCCCTTCTTAGGAGTTGACCTTTCTCTCTGTGCCTTTCTCTCTGCTCACATTTATTGGTACCATCGACCTAAGAGTGATAACAATGTCTTTTCTTTTGATATTGGGCATTTAAAACTAAAAAAAAAGGAATTGCCACCACGTCTACCCAGACCACCCTTAAGAAGTCATGTAAGCACAAGGGGGAGCTTAACCTCAGAAACGAGATTAAAATACTAAAAAAAGAAAAACAAGAAGGTTTTAACAATAAAGGATCAATTAGCCTGCAAGTGGGTGTATAGCCTGCTACTTTTCACGGGGGTGAGGGGGAAAGAGAAAGAGGAGGGCATAATGAGGGAGTGATAGTGATATAGCACAATGAACCAAAATCACATGTGGTGCATAAGTTGAAGGCACCATATCTCTGCGCGACATAATCACTTTTCAGTATGCAGCATTGGGTCGAGGGGTAAAAGCGTCCGCCAGTGGGTGGTCTCGATGCCTTGTCAGTAGCCTCAGATGTACTCGTAGTGGTTCGTGTTGAAAATAAACACGAGCTGAACAAGCACGTGCTTCGGCAGTAGTGCTCCGTGTAGAAGTAGATTGAGGTACTCCTAGGAAATTCTTAGGGCCCGTGCCTGAGCTCACTCAACTGTACGTACAGCAGATGTGCAAACATGGGAGAGAGTAGGAGCACTGTAACGGAGGTATCCAACAAAAAGTGTCTGGTATAGCTGCAATAGAGATGATTTCGATGGTACCAATGATTTTCCAGACATACGGCGAATGACCTGGACAAAGCTCTGTAGCTTTTTCGTAGCGTTGAGATGTGCTTAGACCAGAAGATGCCGTATAATCCAACACCTTCTTCATACCCACTTGCTAAACTCTCCTGCAGAAAGTAAAGTGAAACACAGGAAGACCAAAAGAAAAAAGTTACGGCAAATGCACGGAGTGAATGGTGATGAGTGGGGCAAAGCGCTGGAGCGTTTCATGGTCAAACTGTGAACCATTCACGAATATCGCCCACACTACATCATCAAAGACGTGAAAAACGCTGTACATATTTATACAAGGAGTTTAAATATTTGTAAGTGGAAGCTGTCAATCGCTTCCGTTCTCCTTTCATTATAACAGCTTTATGGTCGGTGAAGTAGTGGATCGACGACGGGGCGTAGTGGGATGTTTGCAAGGATGAAGTAGTGGTCAGTTTGCAAAGGTGAAACTATAGGCGGTCACGTAAAAACAAAGGATAGACACATTGGGACAATCTATGCTTCTTTAATGTCCACCTACACACAAGTGTACGACCATCTTTCTTTTCATAGTGGCTACTTTTCAGCAGCGTTTGCTTCATGGTCGTGGAAGCGGTGGATCGGCGAGGAGGTGTGGAGGGATGTTTTCAAGGACGAAGTAGGAGCCAATTGGCAAATGGGAACATAAGACGGGTCACGTACATACACGCAGTTTCTACTTTCCTAAATTATATGTATCCCCACAAAGCAGGTTGCACGATGTTTTCATTAATGAGCTAAAGTCTTTTTTTAAACCAACAGTGGTTTAGAATAAAGCGTCCACCAGTCATCGTCGTAGTGAAGCTCTTGGAAACATTACAAGTTAACCTTCGTGAAGTACATTTACTAAGAACAACTATTCAAACAGCTAAAATAGAGTTTGACTATATATTTCCTAATAATTGCAAAAATCGTCCCAATAGATACCTAAATACCATTTTAAAAGACCACCTGGCAAAATTAGACATAAATATTCTTATGGCAATTGATGCTTCAGTTTGCGAAAAAAGCGTGGGAGCCGGCATTGCATCTTCAGTGTTGGATTGGTCTTTTTATTTCGTTTACTCAATTTTACAACTAATTATGAAGCGGAATCACTTGCAATTCTTAGCATTACGGAAGTTACCTCAATCAATAACAGATGCTATTATTCTTTCACACTGTTTGTCTTTGTGTAGTTCATTACCTGCGCATAATATGTCCAATGCTTTCAAAGTATTTTACGCCCTTGCCCCAAGACATTTACGACTCATTCGCTTGGTGTGGATACCAGGGCATAAAGGTTCAACTCTCAATCAATATGCAGACGCACTTGCAGTGCCTTCACATAAGTATACCATAATGTTGTGTTCGGCTGTAGAAACCTACGCATGTTTCTCGCACGTGCGTGTGCTGTGAGCACTTTCGCTGAATTGTGTCGGCAGATACACACGTGTCAGTGACAGCGGCCCATTCTCAGCTGTTTTAAGACAATGCGCCTGTGCACGTAAACGTTGCCAGGTTAATTTAGCGTGCCTACTCTAACAATTGCATTTTGTTCGCGCGAACTGCCGCGAGCTGCACGCTGAGGCAGCAGCGTCTTTTGCATTTCGGCGAGTATTTATATTTATAGAATTGGAATTTATGCGCATTATTTCGCGATATGAGTGGTTTTTACTCAGTTTCAGTCTTTGAATGATCTTATTTGTGAGGAATAGCTACTTTTAGCTTTATTCAGCATCACACCGTTGTTCATATGAATGCCCAAACGCGCGCCAAGGTCAAGTATGAAGTACACAAATTAGTGATGCACAGATCGGTCTCCCTTCAAATAAAGAATGCTTCTGCATATCTCATTCGCTTGCAGTTGGTGTCAAGAAAAGGTGCAGAACAAACCTCACAATTTTTATTGTTACTGCGTGCAGTTGCTTTTTAGAAATTGGTGATTTTTATAGCTGGTACATTATCCCCACAGCAGTAAACTGGTCGTCTTGGTTGTGGTTCACTGTTACAAGTGCACCCTAGAATAAGCGAACTGTACTTAATATTAAAAAGAGTGAGCAAATGTCGATTACATACGCTCTCCTGCTGACTTGTGTACCTGACTTCCGACTTCTGTACTTGACGTTCATCATCAAATAACGCAACTACTAATGAAACATCAACCAATCGATTTTCAATTTTCATCTTTCTTTGTCCCGCTGCCTTCGGTTTATTTCTTTTTTGCCATGCTTTCGTAAAAGTATCAGTTAAACTTTTTGTACAACATGGGCATCAACATACATAAGCCAGTGTTTCAGTAAGCTGTCACGTATGCACTAGTACTCTTTCATTTAGTGCATGACGCAATGTCATGACAACTGATAAACGGAAGGTTTTTGTGCTCTTTTATTAAAATAAGAAGAGTAACACTGGGACTGCACAACTTAATGTTTGACCAAATGCAGAGATATTTATGATACTATGGATACAGTGTGCCGTAGGCACTACAAAATCTTTCCGTCTCAGACCTTCTTGTAAAGAAATGACCATCACAAAACGGCGGGACGAAACGGCGACGCACAAATGCCACGAAATGCAGGCGACGGTGAGGCAGGGGCAGAGGTGAAGGGGCAGGTCGTTTTTTTATTTTTTTCACGCTCACGCTTGTCGCGGAGCGGTTCTGCGTAAATTGATGCCGCCACTTAGCGCCAGGCTGGCACGACAAAGATGGCGGCTCTCCCCTTCCCCCTTTTTTTTCTTTTTTCTCATCTTGCTCCTGCTCTTACGAAAATAGGCGTTACTTCCGCGCCACCGGCTTTCACTGGTATTTTTTATAGCTGCGCTCCCTATAGTAAGAATTTTAGTCCGTGCGCAGGAGCGCGCCGCCTATATGTCGTTCGTTATCCCGCACCTGGTTGAGAGTGTAGCCAAGGGTTTGCCACCCAGCTGAAGTATTTTTCATGTGATAAGACTTTTGACCATTTTCGGTATGACTTCTGATTCCTGAATTCACGCAATACTTACTTGAGTAGCACTGCCTGCCGGAATCTGTTGTGCACTGGCTCGATAACAGCGGACGTATTGCAGCGCAAGTTGCACAGCGCGCTGGCACTATGTATAGCCTTAAATTTGCTGATACGTGGCATACAATAGCGGCGCACTGTGACCAGTCATGAAGAAGATTCATTTGCCCAGCCATTACAGTCTCCTGTTATTATACACTCCTGTGTCTCGCCCCAACATGCAGCAAGACACTCGTGAGCGAGACCAACGTCTTCGATGGCGCAGCCAGTGGCACCCACTGGAGTCGCCATTGGCAGCATTCTACGCCTGATGGCATCGTGGCGAAGAAAATTCACCACAACGACAAAGTTGATTTGGCCGCAAGAGAACGCTGAGGCTACTCAAACACAATCACAATATGTGCAGCACTGACCACTGCAATGCGGCCATTGTCGTCCACAGGAAAAACTTTGGACAGAGTACCAAACCGCGTTGCAGCGTCATTTCGGCCGACCACGACGTTGCAGCCAGCAGCGCCTACCGGAAATAGTCTGTAGCTCTATGCAATCGCAGTCAAGGTACAGTGTTATGAAGAATGACACTTGGTTTTGGACGAGCGGCCAGCTAGACCGGAATGGTGAAATACAAATACAAGAATAGATAAGAGGGTTGCAGTGTTGTCTTTGTGTCTTTTACCACGGCTAGGAAAATGGGCTTAGAAAGAGAAGGAAGAAGAGCGTTATAAAGGACAGCTTGACCGAAGAGCGGGTGTTGCTTTTGTCTCACTCTTTACAATGAAGCAGCCTTAAACGAAAACTAAACCTTGAAGCAAACGCACTCAGCAGCTGCGGCGGAGTGATCAGATGAACGACAGAACAGCTAATTGCATTTCTTGGACCTTGCAGGAACTGTAACCTTATGGCAGCGCTTACCTTGGCGGATGTTCAAAATGTCAGAAAAGCGATTACATCAATTGGAGGTAATCTGCACTGTCGCTCGTTGTTCACCGTTGTCACAACAAACGAAAAGTCAGCGCTCTTTTGGACTGCTACACGCGCACTCTGCAGTAGCAGTGGTGCGGTCAGATAAACGACTGAGCAGCGAGCTTCGTTTCTTGGACGTCAGGATGACCTCCTTTCCTGGCCTCCTAAATTCATTTTTTTAATGTGCTCTCTGCTGCTTTTAGATGCACTTTTGGAGTGAACGTAACAGAGTTTATTTGTGACAGGCATAAAGAGCGACGCATATCACTGATATTGATATGTGGGGTTTTGACGTCCTAAAATCACCATATGATTATGAGAGACGCCGTAGTGGAGGGGTCTGAAAATTTCGACCACCTGGGGTTCTTTAGTGTGCGCGCAAGTTGAGCACACGGGCCTACAACAATTCCACCTCCATCAGAAATGCAGCCGCCGCCGCCGAGATTTGATCCCGTGAACTGTGGGTTAGCAGCTGAGTACCTTAGCCACTAGACCACCGCGGTGGGGTGACGCACATCACTCAATTGCAAGTTTGTAGGCTCCTCAAGCTGCCTTTAAGACTGCGAACCACTTCATCTGTGTTTCTAAGATGGGGATTCATGTGAATGTTCATCAAGCAAAGACAAGATTTGTGAATCGGAGCCATGGTTACTATGTTCAGATTGCAGAAGTAGTTATGATATTGGCTCATGTTATACGGTTACTGACGACACCGACCCAAAGAAATCCGTGACTGCAGAAAGAAAGTCACAGCTTTACCACAAAGGCAAAGTAATAAATGTAATAGCGACAATTTCAAAGGTCACGCGCAGGTGAGAAAACAGATCGAAACGTCCCCCACGTGTCTCGCGCACAAATACAAACGAAAAGTACTTACAGGTACGAATGCACGCAAATAAACGTCTCACTTGTTATTTCGCTGAACCTGAAAAGCGCGCGCTTTTCATGAACGGAGCCTGCAATGATTGCTGCGACCTTTGTGGGCCCGGTAACGACAGCAGAATTGTTATTTGTAAAGCCCGAGGCCAGCCAAGGCGTACGATTCTCCTCTCCTCACCACCGCGGGAAAAGGGCGCGCGAGAGAGCGTAGCTTCTCTTCTCTTAGCCGGGCAAAGTATGCGTAGGAGATTAGAGCGGGTGCCGCTTCGCGACGTGGCAACGTGGGCTCATGGCGCCATCTTTCTGGTAATGCTGAAAACGCAGCAGCGGTAAGTGGTAGATATAATTCGCTTGCTGTTCGAATGGTGAAAAACGTTCTCCTGGGTGGCTCAGTGGTTAACACTTCGCTTTTACGACGCAGAGGTCCCACGTTCGATTCTGTGCTCCGGAGTGCATTTTTTTTCTGGATGTTTTCTTTTTTACCTTTTCATGTATATAGATACGTATACATCTATGGTGCATAACCTCGACGTCGACGCTGGCGCCAAATTCAGCCGAAAGTGTCCATAATATTGATCTCGCAATAAAAATCTGGGACAAGAGCAACTTGCAAAGTGACGACACGTGACGCCCAATGCCCGAAAGTACAGAACGGAGCAATAAAGAAGTTCACTTCACAACATGTGGAAATTGCCCGCAAGCTTAGTGCAGTACTGGACATTAAAGAAAAATTGACGCGTTGTAGGAAATAAAAGTAGCTGTTGATAGCATTAGAGTCGGAAAAGGCTTTGTCCAGTGAGTAGGATGAAGATTTTGCGCTGATGGCAAAGCGATCGGCAGACATCTCAGATCTCAGAAAATGGGTTGTGGAGATTGATGCACAAGATAACAAAAAGACGTGAAGTACTTCAGCGGGAGCTGATCGAGTTGGACCAGCACAGCAGATGTCTAAACCATGAAGTGAATGGCTTATGCTGCAACGAAATCAAAAAACCTTTTGGCAAAGCAGAAATGGCAACTGATATGAACCTTCCAACACTTTCTGTATCTGACATTAAAGACACACGCTCACTATGGTCCAGAAACAAAAAAAACATGGACACAAGCCTAGTACCCCAATGGTGCTATTTTTATTTCGCCAAACCAATAAAAATAGATTGCAAAGAAAACAAAACTGAAGAAAGAAAAGTCGGCTATTATTTTCATTGAAAATCTCTCTTCGTTTATTGAAAAGCTCCTCTGGCAAATGAAAAGTAAAGGTCTTGAATGCAAATACAACTTTGCATGTTATGAGAATAGCAAAATTTTGGTTCGCCGCAGCCCATATTTTAACGTGAATAAATTGCAACTGTTGGAGGCCTTGTGAAAGTATGAATATTTTAAAGACAGCTGATTGAAAGAGTTAACTGACTGAAAGAGTTTTGGAGAATCAGTTTTTAAGAATAGAGGCTGCGGATATATCCAAGGCATTCTATTCTGTCTCATTCATCGTATATCACAGCATGTATCAAGGAATCTACTTTCCTCACTCGCACAATTGAACTAAAAGTAGCATTGCTGATAAATAAATAAAAATTCCGAAAATATATTTATATTGAAAGAATTGACCTCTAAAAGCCATGTCCGAGCAGATTAGTGCTCATATGCCTGTAACTTCTACCTCATCCTAAGCACTGCAACGTTCTCGGACAAATTAAAAGCGGCTAAACTATCTAATATTCACAAGAGCGGTAATGAAAGCTACCTAAATATTTATAGGACTATTTTGCCTATGTTTTAAAAACTATTCTAACGTGTGATTTATGCACGAATTTCTCACTTTTGTATCTCAAACTGAACATCAGTTTGTGTTTGAGAAGAGCATGTGTACTGAAAAAGCATTTTACCTAATAAAATAAAATAATCAATAATTTTGACCAAAAACACTCAGAATTGCAACATTTCTTCGTTTTAAGAAAATTTTTGACTTCATGAGGCCCAAAATTCTTCTGCAAGAGCCTAATGAATGCAAAATCGGAGGCATATCTTTGATATAAAGAGAAGTTTCCTAACTAATCGTTTGTAGTATACTTATATCAAGCACTCTAAATCACAAATAGGAAAGAAAAGCTACGGCATCCAACAAGGTTTCACACTCAGGCCACTTCTAATTCTATTCTACATAAAAGATATATAAACATGCTTAACACGAGGTATTGTACTATATGCAGACGAAACTATCGCATTCCTTCTCTGTAATTCATTTTAGAAAACAAGCATGGCAACCTCCAACAGTTCGCTCCTATGTTTCATCATACACAGAACGCACATTTTCTCTTATGTTATGGTTACTCCATTTCTGATTGACACTTTGATAACGTCACGAACTTTCAAAATCAGCAAAGTAATGGTGACGTATATTACTGATGTTTTATTTTTTAGCACTCGTTGTGACAATGCCGGCGTTGGGCACCAATCAATTTTCGCGCACATTTAGGTGTAAAACACTGGTATACGAATAAATATTTTATTTTCACGCGTAGATATAGATAGGAAAGGTGTCTTTTTTAAGGTATTTCCATGTATGCTACGATCTATTGTGCCTTCATTTGCGACATTCGAAGTCTCACACGTTTTTCGACCACCTAATTTTATCACCTATGACAATCGTCTTTTTATCGTCTTTCCTGTCTTCTTGGCATCAAAAACGCGTCTGTTTTGGTGCCTGAAGATCTGGCTTCGTCTTATTATATTACGTTTTGGTGCTTATTATATTTCACACAGTTACCCATTTTTTTCACATGAAAACATATCAATTACGAATGGGCCACCTACAAAATGAATAAGTTTTCGCAGTGCTCATTTGAATAAATATGCCTTACCACCTAAAAACATACATCACTGCAAATATTGTTGCATCGGGTTCCATTAAAGGCATTAAGTTGCCAGTGGGGTATGTACACGAACGTCAATTCAAAACTCACCGATAATCAGTTGACATGCTGCCCCGGAAAAAAGCCGTACCATACTGTCGGTTAGTGCCCTCTTCTGCAAAAGAAATAAATAAAGCCAACTAAAACAATGATTCTCAAAGAGCTCCTGCAGTCTTTTTTAGCATATTTTAGTATAGACGAAAAGCACTGCTGATTGGTGGTAGAGGCACTCGAGAACCCCGGAAGCCAAAAAATGTAACGCAGCGTGCGACCTGCAATTTCAGATATATTAATAAATTCAACTAAACTTTGCTTTCTCTTCTCTAAAAAATGACTGAAAACATATCAAAAATCACTTATAGGCTGCCTTTTATCAGTGATTGACTGATTTGAACATGGAATGCTTGGTCGTTACAGAAGTCACAGCGGGAGGCCCTGACTTTTCCACGCGTGCACGTGTGATCACACTAAAAAAGCTTCGTATTTGAAGAAAAAAAGAGAAAAATTGCTCAAGATCATCAGGCAGGCATTACGTCTTTCCTTTGTCTTTACCATTCCTCCTTCTTAGAATCCAGCGCCATCGTCTGGACGAGAGAAGAGAGAAATAATTTGCAGCAAGTGACAAATCTTTGTAGCTCTGTTGGTATAGGACAGATTCTTAAGAAATTACGGCATTCGACTTGTGAGGCAGAAGTTGTAAGGAATCTATGCTATGGTTACTTGAAAAAGTGTTTGACGCCCCATTCAAGGTAAAACTGTCTTAAAAAATGAGGTTTGTTTATACAGAAACCATGATGAGTTGAAGTTGAATCTGTTAAAGAGTGCCACGTGCGCACTGGTCACGTCACGTTTGAAAGGAGATATAGCACTTGGGTTTATTCTCAACCAAATGAATCTTTTTTCTACAAATAAATTTATAGTTAAGACAAATATAATTATGCGTTTGATTAGAATGAAAAGTACCCAACACTACATCTAACTGTGATTCGAGCAAAGGCTCTTGATGAACCTCAAACGATACCCATTGGGTAGAAGATGACGTTTACGCGAATATCTACGTACATATAGCAGAGAACCAAACTGAAGGACAAGTCAAGCAGAACGGTCATTTGCGTTATTTCTATACGTAACTGCGTTCGGCTCAAATACAAAGTACCTTATATAAGCATACCTGTTGCAGTTGAAATGAATGCATAAAATATAATACCACGTGCTTCGACTGCATGCACAGCTTTTTTATAGCAGGGAACAGTGCATGCCTATAAGAAAAGAAAGACTGACAGGAATTGGCCAGTCTTATCAGGATGTCTTATGTCGTGTATGAGCACTGTTCCCCGATATTTGACCCAGCTCAACAACTCGTTTTACTCTAATGAATAATCTTTTTCTACTTTTAACAAGAAGTTCAACAGGTCACCGTCATTTACGAACTTGATAACTGCTTTTAGAACGAAATCTTTTCGCAGTTCTTTAACGTCTGCCGTGGTGGCCCAGGGAGTATGCTGCTCAACCACTAACTTTAGACACGGTTTCAATTACCGCAGCAGAAGTCACACCCTGATACAAGCAAAACTTTTCAGATTCAAGCACCATTCGATGACACTGCAACGGAAGAAACCCCAGATGGTCAATACTTGTGTAGCCCCTCTTACGGCACCTTTCATAGCCTGAATTGTAATCAGACAAGCTCCACAAAACAACAATTAACTATTTATTTATTGACAACCTTGTAAGATGGCATCTAAATTACATTGCCATTTTATTTGCTAAGGCTACGATATCATTGCAAGAAATGACGTGGTAGAGGGCTGCAGAAATTTTTACTTCGCGGATATTCTGATATAGCACAGCTCACAGGCCCAAGCAACACGCCGGCATTCGATCAATCTTGGCCCAACGTCAGAAAACTTCTGCAGCAATGCTGGTGCAATGTCGGCAGATCATGCTCGGGCTACATTCACCCACATTGGTCCCATAACAGCTAGCCACCGTTGGGCTGATGAAGGCCGGCAAACGAACGATGACAGCTGGCCAGCGTCGGCTCGAGATGGGCCTCTTATTATTTAGTTGGTGAGAGCAAGCCGTTATAACGCCTAATTAGGCTGGCCCACAATGGTGTGTTATTGACCTCGCAGTCATCAGGAGCCATCAATATGACCACCTGAATCAGGTATTAAGGTGCTTTAGAGCGTGGTAAGAACAGTACTAACTCTTGGCCCTCAGTTCCCAGTGGCTGCGAAGCAACTGACTACAGCGTCGGTCAGATCAGCAATGCAGCGCAGCGTTCTAAGCATATCTGGAACCGGACAGCCCGCCAGTACAACCTAAATTCAGCAACCTTTATTGGTAGATCTTTTTCTAGTCAGACAAGTCTAGCTGTGCCTTTCGATGAATTAGAGGGTGGTAATAGGATCAAATAAGCTCAGTGACGTCAGGAAGACAAATGAGGCCTATGCAGTACCAAAAAGGGGCACATTCTTTGCTATCCTGGTTCGGCTAAAGAAAGGAGAACTGGAGGTGAGGTTTCTTGTACACAGAACAATAGCTGGTAACATAGAGGAATATTATGAAATTAGTGAAAGGGTATCGTAGATAAACTCAATATTTGAAGCAAGATGACCATGGTACAAGCCTTACGTAATAGTTGAAAGCTTTTAAGAAGACGTGAAATAGGCAATGAGTAAAGTAAAAGCACAGTGCACTATATATGGGTGGCTTCAATATCGATGGAGAGAGTTAGGTTGGAGATCAGGCAGTAGAGGGTCATGACATTGGTACTAGAAATTAAAGGGGGGAGCTATCAGTAGCATCCGAAAAAACACAATAATTTACGAATGCTGAATAGTTTCTACCAAAAACGGGTGACCCATAAGTGGACATGACAGTGCCCTAACGACGAAAGTAAGAACAAAATAGACTTTATACTGAGTGCCCACTGGGGCATTGTACAAGATGTGGAAGTGCTTGGCAAGGCACGATGCAGCAACCATATAATGGTGAGGTCTCACATTGACCTAGACTTAAAGAAAGAATGTCAAAAGTGATACGCAAAAAGACAGTCAGTAAGGTAGCACTGAGAAGGAAATTACAAGGATTCAGAGTGTCGCTTCAGAAGAGATAATCGACTCTTTTCAAGAAAAGCAGCCTTAGAATTGACGCAAGGAATATAATTGACAATTATAATTGCGCAGTGTGCACAGAAGTTTGGGGTATTCGTAAGAAAGGACACTGGCAAGGTGTTCCAGGAAGCAAAGAACCTGATTTAAAAACGTCAACGCAAGAAGGCCTCAAACAATACAAAAATATAGAACTGGCACAGCTTTCAAAGTCGACTAAAAAGCGTAAAGTTGACGATGTTAGGTATAAGGTATAAAACGAGAGACTTGAACATGCTTTAACGAATGGAGGAAACTGTAAAGCGGTGAAGAGGGAACTCTAGATAGGCAAAAACAAGATGTATAGACTAAGAGAAAACAGGAAGGCAAAGTAACCAATTTGAATAGGATAGGTATAGTAGGGGAGTACGTTTACAAAAATTTGTAGAGCAGCCGGGATCTCCACGACCTAAACTTGAGAACTACCAGTAACCCGGATGATAACCCACTAGTATTGACAAAATAAGCCAGTAAAGCCTTGCATAGCGTGCAAAGAGTCAGAACTGGTGGTGAGGATCAGGTAATATCACATCTGTTGATGGACAGAGGACAGATTGTGTTAAAAAAATTTGGGACCCAATTTATGTCAATGTCTTCTGACGAAGAGGATACCGGAATCTTGGAACAGTGCTACCATAACCCTAATCAAAATAAAAGTCTTGAAGAATTACAGGCCAATTAGCTTGCTCTCCATTATATATTATATACTTAGAAACGTAATCGCGAAGGATTAAGACAAAACACAATTCAACAAGCCCAAGAATCAAGCAGAATTTTGAAAAGGCCATTCAACAATTTACCACATAGATACAATTATTCAGGTGATTTATAAACACTTAGAATACACCCAACTATTAAAAATAGCCTTCATATACTACGAGCAAGCATTTGATTTAGCAGAGATATTAGCACTAAAGTAGGCACTGTAAAATCTGGGCGTCGACGAAGCATGTACATACATTCTGAAATAAATTTACAATGAATCAACTGCTTACACAGTGCTTCATTAAAGCGACATAATACCAATAAAAAAGGGTGCAAGATCAACCCATTTTTATTTACCGCGTTTTTTCAAACAATCATCAATTTCAAAGAATCATTAGTGGCTCCAAATTTGCTATCACCTGATTTACCCGTTGCACGTTTTCTCCAACCATGGCGGGATACGCCGTCCTCTGGCCCAAGCGGCACGCAACGCCTCAGACGACACTGCTCCCAGCAGCACTGACGAACACGATCCCCATTTGTTTCAACTCATCTGGGTCCCAGCGCACGTGAAAAAACGGGTAACGAAGCCGCCCACACACAAGCTCGAGGACTCAAACGCCGAGTGGTGGGCCAGACTTTGGACCACGACACTGAAGCAACCGAACCGCGCTTCACCTTTCACGATATCACGCAGTACTACAAGCTATCAAGGCAAACCAGACCACTCCCGCACCCGCAACTAAACAAAGCTCAACAAATCACTTGGCGGCGGCTTCACACAAACTCATTCCCATCCCCGTACATATACAGACACATATACCCAGCCTTATTCACATCTACGTGCACTTTTTGCAAGACAGAGGCTGCAACCTTGGACCACAACATCTGGGGATGCAGCAAGTACACTCCCCCACCAAACCTCCTAGGGTAATCACCTTCAAGTGAGGCCTGGAAGAGCATCTTCATGACTACAAGCCTGGACACCCAGCTCCGGGCCATCAAACGAGCTGACAGGGTGGCGACGAGGCATGGCCTGACAGCCCTCGCCACTTAGGAAGCCGTCAACTGCTCTAATAAAGTTCTTTACAACTACTACTCAGCAGAGCCGGTGCGAGGAACCACACTTTTTGCCAAAAACACAAGTGCAGTGCTTTATTTACACAAGCGTGACCCCTTTTCGCTCTGAATTCTCACATATCGTACAGGGTTTGCAAAACTTGACCAGCGATAAACGCTGCCTCTCCTTCGACAATACATCTCTATGTTTAGTGCTTAGAGATACCGGAAGCCCCAAACCCGCTTTATTCTCGAGACGCGCATGCTTTCGGGTAGCCTCCAGTGCCTCTCGACGCGCCAGATTGAAACGTTCTCTACACCACTTACAGGTGATGAAAAGTGCGAATAGCACTTGATTTTTAGTTGTTTTAATGGCACCACCTTTGGTGCGTTCAGTTTTTTTTCTGTTAAATGGTGTCGTGTACGCTTCTGAAATGTAGCGGAAGTCTTGACTTTGAATACTTTTAGCCGAGCGGTGCTGGCGCTCACCCCCACGATAACGTATTGTGCCGAGGTAGTGCTAGAAAGTGCATATATTTTCCGTTTTCGACAGGCGAGTTTGCCAAGATGTGGTCTGATTGGCTTGAAATGACGACGATATGAAGGAGACACAGCTTCATCCTCTGCTCAATCAGCCGCGTTTTAGGTTCCACTGATCGCACCCCAAACACATCAAATAAAGCAATATTTGCCGCTTGGAGATGTACACTTCAAGGCGATATTACGCAAAAAAGAGTAATGGAGCTCAATAGACACGTGCGAAGAATGGATAGACCACTGAGGAGGAACCACAGAGGGAGGCGTGCCGCATGCAGACCACATAGTCTCCAAACACGCTCCAAAGATATGAACCACCCGAGGAATGCAGGCAGTGCGCCAAGCGTTTCCAAGGTCACTAGCCGTCCTCCTTCTCTCCTGGCTCAGTCTTACCCCGTATTTTGCTGGCGACGGTTCGCGTTGCATCACGCTCGGAGTACTCCACCACGGCCGCCTGGATTCGACGATCTCGGAATTACGACGTGGTTCTTGTGTGTACGCTTAAATCAGCGTGGGCTGCTGCTTTTACGTTTCGCTGCATCCATGAAGTCTGGAGCTATTCTCGACACGTCACCATGCCGCGCTGTTTATCTCTGGTTTCAAGATAGTCACGACCAACACACGACCGAACAGTTGGGAAAGCCAACATGGCGGCCGAGAAAACAGCAGGACTATCGGATATACACTTCAGTATAACTCAGTATAATCAGCACCGGATTCTTTTGCAAGTAGGTTATCGTTCGTTATTCTGCTCTACTTGTCGTGTGCGCGATACGGATCGCGCTTGCCGGCAACGAGTTCGGTCGTGTTGTATATCGCACGCACGAAACGCCCCGCGAAGGTCATCTTGGGCGTCTGCAGTTTGCCTGAGCTTTGCGACCACTTGAAAATTGGCCGCCATTGCCATCGGCCTCCCGTACGCTCCCTAATCGGGTGCTCGCCTGTCTTCGCCACCGCAATGACTTCCGGGCTGACTATATTGGGCTGGGACCTCATCGCTGTGTTGAGGGTCGTCGAAAACACGTTGCGGGTTCTCGTAACGAGCTTGGTTGTAGTATGTCGCGCGCGGTAAGTGCACCAGCTCGGGCTGGCGGGGCTTTCGCTAGCGTCGGAACTCAGTGAAAATTGGTCACCGTTACAGTTGGCTTTCCTGTCAGTCGGTCGCAAGCAGCTCGGCGCCGTCCGTTGGCCGCGGCGGCGGACTCGTGTTTGCGCGCTAAACTCGATCGAGTTTGTGGAAAAGGGCCGCATCACCGTCGATTTGTTCGGCGCTAGCTCCAAACTAGCCCGGCGCTGTTCGTGGCGGCGGCTAAGCGTACACTCGCTCTCCCGTGTGAGGTTCGCCTGCGGCAGGCACTCCGCGTAAAGCGCCGTGTTTGGCCTCGCGTTCCCTTTCTCGAGCTGAACGACGTCGCTCACTTGGGACTCGCCGACTTGTTCGCGGCACGGTGGATTGCGGAGTTGTGACTGTGGCCGTCGCTCCTAAGCTGTTGCGCTACGGGGATCGAAATGAGTCTTTGACAATGTGTGACATCACGGTGGAATTATTAGCATGCTAATATCACGTATGCTTTTACTTCACCTTACACGTATTTCTCATATGCATTCGTATTCATCCTCTGTCACGTGTGCCTCACTATTTTACATACTTGTTGTGCAGCCGTGGGCACACACCGTGCTGATGAAGACTGTGTGCGCTGGCGTCTGCGATGCCTGTCATCTATCTTTTTCGTCAGAGCAGCTTAAGAACAACTGTGCGAGATGTGAAGGTAAAGTTAATAAATGTGACGCATTTCTTGGCGAAATTCGGCGACTTTCAAGTTTCAAGTTTAAAGTTTTATTATTTCCATAAACGAGGTACACAATCTTGGATATACAGACGAGGGTCCCAGAACCAGTGACATTAGTGGGACCCTCGGTTTGTCGATACAAGTCGACGGTAAAATTTCACAGAGTAACAGGAAATCCTTAAAATACGCGGACGTCAAAGTACAGTTTTTCATCACAAATCGAGCCAACACATGCAACATGACATGAAAAGAACCGAAGAACAAATGAGTCAAACAGGTAAACGGTCACAACGATCACAAGTAAGGTTATTCAACAAAACGATTTTTGACGGACTTTTTGAACAAAGAAAATGAAGTGCAACGCCGAATGCTAGAAGGTTACGTATTCTAAAAAGGATATTGCGCTGAAAGCGGAAGTTTTTAGTCCATAATTAGTATGAGCGGGGGGAAACAGGAATTTTTTGTCAGCCGCAAACCTGATCACAATAATATTCTGCAAAAGATCAGATGCGATAAATGGGAATGCCGGTTGATTATACAGCAGTTTGTGGAATAAGGTCACAACATTTAATTGAAACAAAAGAGTTACTGGCAAGATATTGTAAGAGCGTAGCAATGTGTAGGCGCTCGATTGCGAAGAACTAGAAGTGACAATGCGGATTGAGTGATTTTGAATATGCTGTATTGATGATAAATGGCAAGCATAAGTGTTGCCCCATGAGACTACATCGTAAATATTATGACTATGAATGAACGCAAAGTACAGCGCCAGTAGAGCTTCACGGGAAAGAAAGCGTGAGCTTTGATTAATGCGCGGATACCAAACGCCGTCTTCTGCTTAAGATGGCTAAACTGACTGCGAAAGGTGAGGCATGGGTCAAGATGTGTGCCGAGAAAGATGACATCAGAACAAGCAGAAATGGAATGAATACCAATTTGTATTAAGAGAATAGCAGATAATGACCTCTGAGGACTTTTAAACACCATAAATTTAGTTTTTGTGGGGCTGATAACTAAGTGATTACTGCTGCACCAATCCACGGGGGCACATAATGCAAGATTTAACTTTGAAACAAGAGCATCAATGTTTTTATCAAATGCAGATATTGTTGTGTCATCTGCGTATAGAACACAGATACCACAGCCAAAAGAGCTAAGAACATCAGCAAGATCACTCATATATAAAAGAAATAGCAAAGGACCCAATACTGCGCCCTGCGGTACTCCTTGGTTAACTATTTAATTGTAGAGGAGGTATTTGCGGCGTGTACTGAGTACTGTCGGTCAAGTAGGTAATTTTTTAGGAGTGCAAGCGCAGGGCCAGTTATTCCGTGGGGCTGAAGTTTATGCAATAAGACTTGATGATTTACAGTGTCGAAGGCATTACTGAGATTTAAAAAATCGAACCCACTAAATTCCGGAATCGATACTTTTCATTTTGTAATCAGTTAGAGACAGCACAGCTAGATTTGTTGACCGACCTGGACGGAAACCAAAATGGCTATTTATAAGCAATTTAAATTTAACTAAGTATCTATTCAGAAGTTCAACAAACAATATTTCTTTGAGCGTATCTATCTATCTATCTATCCTTCTATCTATCTATCTATCTATCTTTCTATCTATCTATCTATCTACAACTTTCAGCTCTCGTAGCCGCTTCGATAATGGTATCGATACAAGACTTGGTATGTAATAACATGACTGTATAAAGAACATATTTGACTAGTTATAACAGGGATATATTGAGATTTGTGTCATGAATGTCATTATTTGCATTTCATGGTTTCGCAGCTCTTGCACTGGTTTTGTTCACATGGCGTGTTGCAAAACTGGTATGGTATGACATGATTGCATGGCGAACACAAGCGACAGACCCAAACATGAAAATCATGACATGCGTCTCATGTAACAACTTGACTACATGCCACGCTCATGATGCGCTCGCGGTTGTTTCGCGACCATCGCATATATCAAATTTGGTATTACAGTACGTGAATGGATGACGAAGGTATATGACTGGTGCAAACATGATAACAGGAGATGCATGTCATGTAACAACATGACCGCATGCTAAGCTCATGATGAGCTCGTGGCCGTTCCGCTAGCTTCACATACGCCAATATTGATATTACGTGATGCAAATGGATGACGAAGGTATGTGTGTGATTGGTGCAAACATGATAATCATGAGATGTGTGTCATGAGAGAACATGGCTACATTCCGCAGTCAAGGCACCAATACATTTCGACGTGACGCGGTGCGCGTGCTCACCTGCGTTCATTTCGTCACGTCACGCAGGCGTTGCCACGCCAGGCGCCGGTCCTGCCATATACTCATAGGCACGCATCGTGCTGCATTGCTTTGACGCATGCGCATTTCAGCGTGTCCGGCGTCCCTCCGTGATGAAAAGAGGGAAACGAGGTGTTGCCTGGGTAACACATCGACCCGAAATGCACCATGTCGCATTTGGCGCCAGAAGCCTTCGGGCTGCGCAGACGGACGCTGATCGCCCCTGGCGTCAGACTATAGAGTGCTCGCATTTTGCTAACGTTGCGTCGCTGTGCGCAGCGTGCGCGCATGTCATCGCTGCATTAGAGTATATTGGGCCCTTCGTGATGCGCACGCGGGCGTTGTGCTAGCTCCACATATACCAAAGTTGGTGTTACGTGACTTCGTTGAATGACGAAATGTATGACTGGTACAAACATGATAATCCTTTCAAGCGTATCATGTAAGAACATGACAACATGCCACGCTCATAGCGCGCAGGCGGCAGTTTCACTAGCTCCACATATGCTAAATTTGGTATCATGTGACGTGAATGGATCATAAAGGTAAACGACACATCCAAACATAATAATCATGACACGGAAGTCATGTACGGCATCATTACTTCCATCTTGTAACGTTGTGCTGATTTTAAATCAACGATTCTCAATCGTGCTTCGCATATCCTCGATTCCCACTGTACGTGGTATCTGCCAATTTAGCGTTTCTCATATTTTACACGTATGTGTTCATATTAACTTGCACGTACTTGTCATATGCGTGCATCTTCATCTTCTATCACGTGTGTCTAACTATTTTTACTAGCCCAATGTACGTACAGCTGTGAAAACACAACATGCAGAACGCTGCGTGTACTGGCGTCTGCAATGCCTGTCATCTATCGCTTCCATCGGAGGAAATCTACAAGGAGTGAACAAGTGTGAGAACGAGACTGGACACTTACACTTCACCATGAATTCACTTAACAGAATGGAAAATCCTCATGTGCATGTAAGAAATTAAAAAAATTCTATGTCTCACTTTTGTCGTTCGTTGTTGCCGTGACGGCGAAAGCAGTTACACATATGTGGCTAATTACTTTTTCGCGTGTTCTTCTGTGCACTATTTGTTGCTCACTGCGCAGAAAAACAGGCGAAAAAAGTATTAAGCCTGACGGAAATAACTAGGGATAAAAAGTTCACCCGATTCGAGTATTTGAGTGGATCAACCGTTCGTCTGGTGATGTGCAACTGTAAGGACTAACAGATGCCTGGCGAGGTGTAAATGAAGGGATTAATAGTCGCCCTATAAAGTGCAAAGGTGAGGACTAAGTGTTAGTCCTTTAAAGTGAATTGCGGGAACAACGGTTACTCAGTGAGGTGTAAATGTGAGGACTAAGTATAGTCCCTTAGGCTCGTCGGCGGGAACTAACTGTTAGACCCGGTGCCGTTAGTCCTTAAAGGGAATAATGGTTGTGGCAGCCTCATTAGTTCTCAAAAGGACGAACCACGCAGCCTCTAAACACCCTTTTGCCTTAGAGTGTATTCTCAGAACAGGCGTTATTCCTTCAGGGTCGCTAAACATTTCGCTGTTTGTGCATGGCACCTCGGTCTTATTGTAATACCTGCGGTCTCATTATTACACGAGGGAAGGAGGACTAGTGTGTGGTGTCGTGCGTCTCTGCATTTAGTGAATCTGTGACCTCAGTAATTTTCCTGCCTTGCAGCTTCTCCATAAGGCGCACGTGTGGCAGAAAGCCTGTGATAAAACGCTTAAGTGATTGTTTTTTTCACGTGTGATCTTCATTTCAAGCCAAAATACTTGAGGATGCCTACCAGGTACACCGATCCACAAACATTCACAACAGAACAAACGAACTCAATCAGGAGAGAAAACTGGAGAAGCTGAGCAAATAGTACGACCACTTTCTGTGCATATTGTCGACTGTGTGTCTGAAAATAAAACCTATTGAGATTTTCCTTACCTATTTTTTTCTTTGTTGGGCCACCTCACTTATGGTGTCATCTATAAGGGGAATCAGAGCACTTTCGGTAGCCTTTTCTTCAACTCAAAGCGGAGCAAATCTTTTCAATCGGCAGATCGATAATATTTTCTTCACATTCATTGCCAAACCTGGAGCAGCTTTGTCACGAGATTCAATCCGCGGAGACACTTCTTCTACTCCGCGGAAGTCGGCGGATTTGGCCGGAAGTCACAAGTGCTCCGTGCCTTGAAATGGTGCACACTTTGGGCGCGCCAACGGACGCTGATTGCGTCAGTAGCGCCTCGCATCTGGGCTCACGTTTTGCAAGTGTAGTGTCGCTGTGCCGAGCGTGCGCACTAAAGCAAGAAGAGAGGCGCGCGCATCACGGTCCATTCTGACTCTGCCATTTGCCGCAGAGGGAGCACGTGTGTTGATTTGGTTATGGTCCCTCTCTCTCTCCCTAGATGAAAGAAGTTTCAAAGGTAGCACCACTCATTGTTCTCAAGCCGTCCTTCTCACTCTCTCAATTACCCCTATTTTTCTCTGCCATCTGCGTCTGTAATTGGTCATTTCCTTGCACGTGGTCTGGCAAATGGCTAGTGGTGTTGTTTGTTATTAAACAAAAGGTTAAAAATAATGCGCATGCGCATATGTCTCCAGCCGGATTCTCGCCATGACCGAAGACGAAATCATACCCAGTACATAAACTGAAGACGAGAAGCTTTTACATGCGTATCATGTAACAACATAAATACAGGCCATGCTTATGATGTCACATATACTAATTTTGGTATTACGGTACGTGAATGGATGACGAAGGTATGTGACTGGTGCAAACATGATAATCATGAGATGTGTGTCATGTAACAACACGACTACATGCCACGCTCATGATGCGCTAGCAGCCGTTTTACTAGCTTCACTTATACTAAATTTGGTATTACGGGACCTGAATGGATGTCGTATGTATGGGACTGGTGCCAACTTGATAAACGTGAGCTGCGTGTCATGTAACAATATTACTACATGCCACGCTCATGATGCACTGGCGGCCGTTTCCCTAGGCTCACTTGTATCAAATTCTGTATTACGTGACGCAAACACCCGACATAGGTCAATGACACAACCAAACATGATAATGACGACATGCGTGTCATGTAAAAATATGACTATATGCCACATTGATGATGCGCTCGCGGCCATTTCGCGATCTTCACAGATGCCAAGTTTGCTATTACAGGATGTCAACGAATGACGAAGGTATGTGACTGCTGCAAAAATGATAATCATGTCATGCGTGTCATGTTACAGCATGTCTGCATGCCACAGTCAAGGCGCCAATACACTTCGACGTGACATGGTGCGCGTGTGCTCCCGCGTTCGTTTTGTCGCATCACGCTGGCGTTGCCATGCCAAGCGTCTGTCCTGCCGTAAACCGTCACTCCCGGGGGTGACGCGTAAACTCGCATGCGCGCGCCGCGCTGCGTTGTTTCGACGCATGCGCGTTCCAGCGCGTCCAGCGTCTTTTCGTCACGAAAAAAGGCACACGAAGTGCTGTCTGGGTAACGCATTAGCGCCAAATGCAGCATGTCGCATTTCACGCTAGTTGCCATCGGGCCGCGCCGATGGACGCTGGTTGCTCCACTCGCGTCCAGCGTGTAACTATAGAAATCACGCGTTTTGCTAACTTATAGTGTCACTGTGCCCAGCGTGCACGCGTGTCGACGTCACGTTAGAGTATATTGATATATTGGGCCCTTCTTGATGCACTCGTAACCGTTTCACTAGCTCCACAGATACCAAATATATTGTTGCGTGTCGTCACTTGATTACGAAGGTATATCACTGGTGCAAACATGACAATCATGACACGCGTGTCATGCAAGAACATAGCCGTCGACTAGATGGACCGCGAGAAGGTTAAGTTGATGCCCTTTGGTCTCTGCAATGCGCCAGCCACATTTGAAAGAATGGACTCATTGCTTCGAGTGTTGAAATCGTCCACGTCTTGTGTCACCTCGACGATGTTATTGTCTTTTCGCCCACATTCGACTTAAATCTCAATCGTTTATCAGCTATTCTGGACGTTTTTCGTCGAGCCAGACTCCAGCCTAACGCCTCCAAGTGCCACTTCGCTCGTCGTCAAATTTCCGTGCAGGGTCATTTTGTCGATATCCATGGCGTGCGTCCAGACCCAGAGAAAATTTGCGAATTCACAAACTTTCCCGCTCTAAGGACCACAAAGGATTTCCGCAGTTTTGTAGGGTTGCGCTCCTATTTGAGACGCAATGTTAAGAAATTTGTGACCATTGCACGCCGCCTCACATACCTCTTGAAAGAGACACCTCGTTGATCTGGGGCCATGACCAAGCGTCGTCGTTTTCCCAACTTACGACCCTGCTTACAACACCACCAATCTTGGCTCACTTTAATCCATTAGCCCCAACTGAGCTACACATGCACGCCAGTAGACACTGCATAGGAGCTGTGCTATTGCCACACCATCGGGGACACGACCGTGTTATAGCCTACGGAAGTTGACTTCTATCTCCAGCCGAGCGCAACTATTTCATCACGGAGCGCGAGTGCCTCATCCTTGTATGGGCTGTCGCCAAGTTTCGCCCATACCTGTACGGGCGCTCATTTCGTATTGTAACGGATCATCACGAGCTTTGCTGGCTAGCCTCCTTGAAGGATCCCGCAGGACGTCTTACTCTTTGGGCCCAACGCCTTCAAGAATACATCTCTGTAATGTATAAAACAGGGCGATTACACCAGGATACGGATCGTTTATCCTTTTACCCTGTGGACGAAGCAACCAATACAGACGCTCTCGTGGACGTTTTTTCCTGTCGCAGCTCCTGAACATTAGCGAAGAGCAACGTCGGGATGCTTTTTTTCAAGCCATCATTGACAAACTGGAGTCAACGCTTCGCGACCAGTCCCTACGAATGTTTTTGGTGAAAGACGGGATCCTATATCGCCGAAACCTTGATTGCTTCGGATCAGACTTACTTCCTTTCATGCCAGAGAACCTGCGTTCCACTGTCTTGCACCAACATTATGACGCTCCCATGACGGGCCATTTGGGTGTTTTCGCACATACCATCGGATAAGACGTCGGTTTTTTTTGGCCTGGACTTGCCCGCTCTGTTCGACACTATGTCGCCGCTTGTGAGCCCTGCCAGCGTCGCAAAACGCCGTCTGCTTTCCCAGCCGGCTACCTTCCCCCATTGACGTTACCACTGAACCTTTCTTTTAAGTTGCTCTCAACCTGATGGGTCCTTTTCCACTCACCACAGCCGGAAATAAATGAATTGCTGTTGCAGCACACTACGAGACGTGGTGCGCAATTACACGAGCATTCCCGACCAGTTGCGCTACCGATGTTGCGGACTTTCTGCTACACGACATAAAATTAGTGCTTGGCGCTCGCCGCCATCTTGTCACCGACCATGACCGCACGTTCTTATCAGTTGTCTTTCACGAAATCCTGAGGTCTTGCCATACCAAGCAAAATTTACTACTTCGTACCATCCTCAGTCAACTGGCCTCACAGAGTGCCTCAACAGGACCCTAACCGATATGCTCGCAAATTACGTTGCGCCAGACCACTACGACTGGGACATTCATTTGCCGTATGCGTCATTCGCCTACAAATAATCCTGTCAAAACACTACCGACTATTCGCCATTCTATCTTCTATATGGCCGGGACCCAATTCTACCCTTGAAGATTTCACTACTTGCTCCCATGCCGGGGAAGCCATCGCCCGCGCCGACCACGCGCGCCAAGTCCATAGTAACCGTCTACAGGCCTCACAGGCGTTCGAATGGCAGCTCTACGATTCTCATCTTAGGAACGGGCACATTTCCCCGGGTTCTCTCGGGCTCCTCTGGTCACCCACTAAGCCTGTGGGACTGTCTGAAAAACTGTTGTCGCCCTGCGCTCGATCATTCCGTATAGTTCGCCAAGTGACAGACTTCACGTACGAGATTGTCTCAACCGATCCAGCAAAGTCATCGTCAGCTCCAAGCGACATCGTTCATGTAACTCGGCTAAAGCCCTATTACCCCCTTCGACATCATCTGCATAGATTTAGCACCAGGACCGTGCTTCTACCACCGGAGGTTATGATACAAGACATGAGCGCTAAACGCGGTTATGAGCGTTTGAAGGCGGCTAGATAAAGTGTATGACGAAATGAGTTTTTAATTGATGCTGGACTGGCACCATCTTGCTCGTCGTAAGTAGATTAATAAAGAAGTTACTCGTAACAAATTTATGTTCATAGTGTGCTCACGTCCGTTTCGCAAGCTTCACATATACTAAATTTGGCATTACGTGACATGCATAGATGACGAAGGTAAACGTCACATGAAACATAATAATTCTGACACCGAACTCATGTACGGACTAATTTATCTCCACCTAGTACTGCTGTCAGAATTTTAAAGTGACACATCGATCTTCGCAATTCGTTACTACGCATGTAATCAATTCCAACTGTACGTCGGATCTGCAATTTTTTTCGAAGATTGCTTCGTTGCCGTAGAACAGCAGAAAACGGTTCTGCTCTCCTCAACTTACCTAGCGCTTTTCGAGATGAAGCACACCGTGAAGTGTAGCTTTGAAACATTTCACGTGAATGGTTTTGACGCGAATCGACGAAGTGAGTTTATTTGTTGGTGCCCCGCCGTGGTGGTGTAGTGGCTAAAGTACTCGGCTGCTGACCCACAGGTTGTGGGTTCGAATCCCGGCTGCGGCGGCTGCATTTTCGATGGAGGCGGAAATGTTGTAGGCCCGTGTGCTCAGATTTGGGTGCACGTCAAAAAACCCCAGGTGGTCAAAATTTCCGGAGCCCTCCACTACGGCGTCTCTCATAATCATATGGTGGTTTTGGGGCTTTAAACCCAACATATCAATCAATAAGTTTATTTGTTGGCTTTTATTTAAACGCGAGGCGCGCGTCTAAGCATGCCAGTTGGTAAAAGTACTTGTGCGTATGCCCGTATACAGAGCAGCTGGAGGTTGTTATCAACGTACCTTCAGAAACTTTTTACGCTTGACTAGTTCACGCTTGAGCCGAAACGCCCTGCTTTGAGGCATCTCACTTGTATATCACTCACTTTTAAAGAAGTTCCAATTACCATATCAGAATTACCTGGCATCACGATTGTCCAAATGGGCACATTAAAAAAATGACATCGCAGAGCTGATTGTCAAGCGTTCGTATCAGTGCGGTCGTAGTTTTTATCTTGAGTGTGCTCAAGCCCGCTTTAATCAATTGTCGCAACCTCACAATTTGTGGTAACTGACAGGATCCAGCAAGAAGCGCGTTCAGTGTGCCACCGTGCGCTCAAAATACATTCAGATAAGTGTATGAGAACATTCGAAAAACTGGACGAACTACGATGTACGACGCAAGACACCATGACTACACGTTTTGTGGCTAGTGGTGTAAAACCTAGACCTGCACAACGTTGTCAGTTAAGTAACGCACATCCTATTTGCTCTTGAGTTGTACTGTTTATGTTCATAAATGTAACTGTTTATTCTACGACTCAATTTGTTCCATTTCATTGCATTTCTATCCATTCACCGTAGTAACTGATCCCAAACATTCCCTTTTTCACGGAAGCTTTGTACCTTTTAGCGGGCGCTTAAGGAACATAGGCAATGAGAAAAAGAAAGGCGTCGCTACCTTAGAAATTTGTTTCATCTAGGGACCTTACCATTGGTAGATTCTCTTCTGCTGTCCTCCGCCAGAGTGGAGTGCTCCAGCGCAGAGTTCGTGGGTCACTCCGAATCCACCGTTGGATGACGCCATTAAGCTTATAAATCAGTCGCATATTCGACCGCGCACAATATTTGCCTACGTACAGATGAAATATTAAATACTTGTAAATAAATCACCACTGGATAAAAAGCCCATACAATCAGTAAAAAAGTGCCAATCTGGACACGAAGGGTTGAACAAAGCCATTGTACACATGTAAAACTCGCCGCAAACGTGTTGTCTTTGCACGGAAGAAGATTGTCACAGTGGCTTCGCAGCCTACCGGCGTGCTCGCTCAAAGAGCGTGACGTCATGGCGGCAGTGAACAGGCCTGATATGTCGGTGGCATTGATTTGTTCGTCCCTCTGTATGTATGTATGTATGTATGTATGTATGTATGTATGTATGTATGTATGTATGTATGTATGTATGTATGTATGTATGTATTGTTATGTTCCGAGTCCACAGCGAACGTCCATATCTTTGAAAAAGGCAATCTGTGTCAAGGCCAGCACGCGAGCCCGCCTGACGCGATGAACAATTCAACGGCGTCATCACGCCCCGGTGCCTTTCTGCCGCGCACGCACAGTGAGTCACCGCAGCCAGCGAGCCGGTGCCTTCCTGTCGGCGCAATGCGCGCAATGCGTGGCGCAATGCGCAAGTATGACGCAATGCGTGGCGACGTCACTCGTCCTTGGGTGCAGCCACGTGCAGCGCAGCGGCTCCGAAGTCGACAAAAATGACGCGTCCCAGCGGCGACCCAATTGAAGGATTCTGACCTCAAGACCAGCGGCACTTCTGGTTGGACATTTGGTTACTCAAAGAATCTTCTCGGTGCATATAAAAAAAAGTCCTGCGGCGCGTTACGAGCAGTTGACTTATGTGTCAGAGAAGAGAGCTCGGCTCTTCGCGTCTCTAAACTGTCGGCCCCAGTGCCGAATTTGTAACGCTTCTGTATATTTGCTGTACATAAACCTTGTTTAACTGACCGTCGTCTCGTCCACTCGTTTATCAGCTCTGCACAGAAGCTGTTGCGAGTTGAGAAACCTACGCTACCAAACGGCTGTTGACCTTCCCGGCGGAGTTCGAAGCAGTGGCGCCTTCGGGACCGTGTTGGTGTCACCGTCTTTCGTAACAGTGGTGGCAGCGGTGGGATCAGCCGGCGTCAGCGACATCAATGCGGTGAGTGCCTGATGTTTTCTCCTCAGTTCACCAAACTACTCTAGCTCAGGTTGTAGTAGTTTAAAGAAGGGCTGTGTGAAGCATTAGAGTTAGCGTTGACCGTTTCAAGCAAAGTCAGAGTGCTTTGAAACCAAAGTTATTGCGGAGGGGGTAAAAACGGGAGTATTAAAAATTTCTTGCGCGTCTTGTTAGTTGACTTATAGTGGGCACAGCAAAAAATTCTTTACAGAGGCAAATAGCAAGAGGCTAGTGTGAACGATGGATATTCTTCATGTGAAGGAACTCATCAAAATTTGTGAGGAACTCGGCATTACTTTGGGCCGTGCGAAACGAAAGCAAGCGTTCCTTGAGATCATGAGGAATGAAGGAGTGTCGGCTATCGAATACGAGGAGGCCTGGGAGGATATCAAAGCACGCCGCGAGGAGGCTGAAAGGCGAGAAGTAGAAGCTCGCGAACGTGAAGAAGCTGGAAGGCGAGAATTTCGCGAACGTGAAGAAGCTGAAAGGCGAGAACACCGTGAGGAGGTCGAGATGCAGGACCGCCTTGAGTTGAAAAGAATAGAATTGGCAATCCTACAGTGTTCGTCGGCGCCTAGCGTAGCTTCTGCGACAGTTCAGGTCAGCGGTCAGAGAATTCGCGACCAACTGCCACCGTTCGTAGTAGGCGAGGACATGGCGAAGTATCTCGTCAAGTTTGAACACGTCTGTGAGCGCAATGCTTTAGAGCGGTATCTTTGGGCGCAAAACCTGTTAGCTAATCTTCCCGGTGAAGTGTCCGACGCGATAACTTGCTTGTCGAGGGAACCGTTTCAGAGCTATGTCGAGGTTAAGGAAGTGCTCTTGAGACGTTAAAGCTTGTCTCCCGAGGCTTTCATGAAAAGGTTCCGGTATGCTAAAAAGGGGAATGAGTCACACGTTGACTTCGTGTCTCGTTTTATTGCCAATTTAATTAAATGGCTCAAGGGTGAAGGTGTTTATGACGATCGCGATAAAGTGGTGGATTGCATTTCATTGGAGCAAATCTACCGCTGCATCGAAGAGGATGTCAAGCTTTGGCTGCAGGACAAACTTGGTGAAGTACAGCTAAACAGGGCAGTAGAGTTAGCTGAGGAGTATTATACTCGCCGAAAGAGCATAGCAGGGCAGTGCGCGTTAAAAAGGATGAAAGAAAAGAGGGCTTTTCAAAAAAACTTGATCAACGGAAACCCGCTCCGCATCGTATTTCAAGAAGGACCCGTCTCTTACGAAGGACACTGTAGGGGAAGGGCAAACGGAAGTGGAGAAATCGCGTGAGGTTCCTAAACAACGCACTGATACCACACGGAAGTTTGAATCACGGAAGCCGCTAATCTGCTACAACTGCAAAAAGGAAGGGCACATCGCGATAAACTGTAAGCAAAAGTTTGCTTTTGCAACAATCCGAGAATCGGAAAAGAACATGCGGTTGTTAGAGCCGTATATCCCAGAAATTAGTGTGAATGGGAAAACGTGTCGAGCACTTCTTGACTCAGCCGCTACCATGGACATTGTCCATCCTTCATTGGTGTCTACGGATGACTTTACAGGAGAATGTGCGTGGATCAGGCAAGTCGCCGAGGAGCAGAGTGCTTGCTTACCAATGGCTACGGTTGTCATTGAAGGCCCGTTCGGTAAGCTTCGCACCGAAGCGACTGTGTCGGCCGCGCTTCCTGATCGTTTTCCTTATCTTTTTTCTAACAATTCAGAGCAGGTTCTCAAAGAGCAGGGTAAATCGTTCTTCCCCAACTTAGCGTACATGGCCTTCACGCAATCGCAAGCGCGGAAGCTTTCGCGGCAGCTTGATCTTGTTCAATGTGGGGAAAGAAGTTCAAGAGCACCAGATCTGTGTGACCTTGGCGGCGAGTCGACAGAACATCAGGCACGAAACTCTCCGTGTGAGTCATTTGAGCAGTCACTCGAGCAGCCCGTCGCCGAAACGAATGGCGTGGTTTCCGTAGCAGGGGGAGACGACATGGCACCATTGAGTCAGAGCGAGAGGGGTGCAACGCTCTCGCCTGTAGCGGAACGTTGGAGTGAGCTGTCGAGGGTTCATCGAGAAACGCTCATTTGACAGCAGCGTGAGGACCTCTCGATAAAGCGCTAATGGAAAGCGTAAACTTGGGAAAAAAGAAAAAGAATGTTTCTTTTTTTGAGAAAGCAGGGCTTTTGTATCGGAGCTATACAAATTCGCATAGTCGCAAGTGTGCACAGCTCTTAGTGCCACAAAAGTATCGGCGCCAACTATTGGAACTGGCGCATGAAGACGCGTGGACCAGGTATCTCGGCATAAAAAAGACTACGGCTAGAGTTTTCCTTGAGTTTTAATGGCCTAAATGCTGGAAGGATATCGAAGACTTTGTACGCTCACGCGACACTTGTCTGAGAGCACGGAAATCCACGGACAAGTGGAAGGCACACACGAAGCTTGTGCCAATTATCACAGAACCTTTTCGGCGCCTATTAATTGATAATGTCGGGCGATTGCCAGAGTCAAGGCAAGGTTGTCGGTACATCCTGACGGCTCTCTGTGTAGCCACAAAATTTCCGGAAGCGATACCATTTAAGGAGCTCAATTCTCCTCATGTCGTGAACGCACTGCTATCTATATTTGCACACGTCAGATTTACTCCTGAAATCCAATGCGACAATGATAGTGTCTTCACCAGGTGCCTCACCTCTACCTTTATGGATAAATGTGGAATAAAAGTAGTGCACAGCTCGATCCATCACCTGCAATCTAATCCGGTAGAGCGTATGCATTACGTTCTGAAACGGATACTAAGAGCTCTCTGCTACGAGCGCAAATGAGACTGAAAAGCGTGTATTCCTCCCGCTATGTTCGCTTTGAGATCAGCTCTTCATGAGAGCACTGGTTTTAGCCCTGCAGAGCTTGTGTATGGTAGGAATTTGAGAACAACATTGCGAATGCTACGCGAGTCCTGGGAGGGATTCGATGAGGACCCTAATGTAGTTGCGTATGTTCTAGACCTCCTTCAGAGGCTTCGAAAAACGAAAGATCTTGTGAAAAGCCACATGAAGGCTGCACAAGTGTTGTTAAAAGAGTACTACGACAAATGGGCGAAAAAGCGCACCTTTGAAGTTGGCAGTCAGGTAATGCTGCTGTGGTCGTTCAAAAAGAATAAGCTTGTAGTTCATTGAGAAGGGCCGGCCAAATTTATATCAAAACTTTCTGATATCAATTATTATGTGAAATCAGGAACGTGGCTGAACAAAATTTACCACAGTAACTTGATGAAACCAGACATTCAACGTCAAGCGGTCGCAAATCTGCTGTTGAATGCTTCAGAAGAAGAGGGAGTAGAAATTTTGTGTTCTAGTGCTGTAATCGAAAGGGTATCGGAGGTAATCTTGGAACAGTTGAACCTAGAGCCTAAGTTAAGTGAAGTCCAAAAGGAGGACCTGAGAAGGATTGTTTCCGAGTTTGAAGACGTGTTTTCGGACCGTCCCGGAAACACGACGGTGATCGAACACGATATCGAGCTAACTTGTGAGGAGCCAATTCGTAGCAAGCCGTATCATTATTCCCCTGTACAAAAGCAGATCTTTAAAGAGGAGATCGATAAAATGCTGGAGGTGGGAGTCATAGTACTAGGCGAAAGTGACTATACATCCCCTCTAATATTGGTGCAGGTGCAAGGAAAAGATCCGAGACCATGCATAGATTATTGGCGTCTTAACGCCATAACTCGAGACCAAACTTACCCGACACCAAACCTAGAGGAGAGAGTAGAAACTGTGTCACAGTCCAGCTACAATTCCACGTTAGACCTCGTGCGAGGGTATTGGCAAGTACCCCTTACAGAGCGTGCTAGCCGCCATGCCGCATTTGTTTTCTCCATTTGGAACGTATTGTCCACTTAAACTGACCTTTGGATTGAAAAAAAGCACCCTTTTGTTTTTTAGGCTTAATGGACCGCGTTTCTAAAGGCCTCTCCGAGTTCGCTCTGCCGTATCTTGACGATGTCGCCATCTTCTCCAACTACTGGGAAGAACATGTCGAGCAATCATGCGTGGTGCTGAACAGATTGAAGGAGGCTGGCCTTACCGTGAAACCTACTAAATGTCACTTAGGGTGTGCTGAGGTCTCTTACCTGGCGCACATTGTGGGGCGTGGCCGGCGTATACCTTCACAAATTCAGGTAGCCGCCGTCGTTAACTATCCGCGACCAACCACAAAATCTCAGATGAGGGTATTCTTGGACCTAGCTGGATACAATGTATGGGACCAGGGATCAGCGTGACAGCAGGTGCGTGCGTCAGGAAGCTAGTGCTGCTCTGTTTATTCAGTCCTCACATTTTTAATACACTCTGGGCAACGCCCATTTCATCAACACGCGATAGCATCAAGATCGGGCGAAGCCCCTTGAGCTTAATGTGCGTAGCGCACAAGTGAGGTGCGATACGAGACATCCTTTTTCTTTAGGAAAACAAAGAAACTGTGAAGTTATTTACATATGCGGAAAACACGATAGCTTGAGGTGGCACTTCGTTATAAATGAAGAACATATAGAAACAAAGGGAGAGTTCAAGCAATTTGTTCAAAGTCTTAGTCATATTCTAGTCGTCGTGGTGCTGGTCTTTGCGTTCTCAGTGACCTTCTGGGTGCTGGCGTTGGACTACTCTGTGTGCACGCGGTAGTTGGGTCATTGCTTGGTGCTGTGTCTTCGACGTGCCGCGCAGCTGTTGAGGTGCTTGGCTCTACGTTGCTCCCGTTGGGAACAGAGTCCTGCTGGAAGGATTCTCCAGTCGGTAGCAAGTGCTTGCGGTTGCGCCGGAGGCAGCGCCCTTCCTATGCGATTACGTGGTACGACCTTGGATATGTTGATGGCTTCAGAACCCGCGCTTTGGTGGCCCACGAGCCACTCTGGACTCGCACAACGTCACCTTCATGGAGTGGGGCTAGAGGCTGTGTGGACCGTCGAGACTGACGATACTTGACGACTCGGTGGGAAGGGCCACACTAGTAGGCGCGTAGCTGCGTCCGCAGCCGGCGGCCCTGGAGGATCTCTGCAGGTGTCAGTCCACGTTTTAAAGGAGAGGTCCTGTAGGCCAAAAGAGCCAACCAAAAATCCGTTTTAGCTTCGGTAGCCTTTTTAAGAAGTCTCTTCACAACCTGCACCCCCTTTTCAGATAGTCCATTAGAACGCGGGAACCCTGGACTTGAGGTAATGTGCTTGAAATCGTAAGTACGCGCGAATGAAGCGAATTCACTGCTCGAAAAGTGAGGGCCATTGTCTGATAGCACCTCCACAGGTATGCCATAACGTACAAAAATAGCACTAGTGGCGTTGACGGTGGTCCTCGCAGTGGTGTCTCGGAGGCATTCGACCCGGGAAGTTTGATAATGCATCGTAGACACACAGGTAGGACTACCCGCCATAGCAAAAGAGGTCTATGCCTAAGCGATACAAGGGTTGGTCAGGCACGGACTGCATCAGAAGTGGTTCCTTCGGCAGGCTGTGTGCATATTTTTGCATGTTGCACATCTCTCGGTGAATGCTTTAATTTCAGAGTTCATGCCAGGCCAGAAAACGAGGCAACGAGCCCTAGCTGTACATTTGGCGATTCCCAAGTGCCCGTCATGGATCCTATGCAACGTCTCACTTTTCATGCTGTTCGGAATTACGACCTTGAGCCCCTTAAACAAGACTCCTTTAATGGAAGAGAGCTCGGGTTGAAAAGGCTTCAGCGGGCCCTCTATTGATTCACCCGTGGTCAACTTCTGCAGCACTATTTTTAGATAGCCGTCTTTGGCAGTTTCTTCGGCCAGACGCTTCCACGTTCCCTCGCTGATAAATGAGGATACCGTACTTACGGCGTGCACTTCTGCGTCATCCGTGCTGACATCATCCCTGCCTTCACTGCTGGGTGCTCTCGACAGCATATCTGCGAGTATAAGCTGCTGCCCTGGAACGAAATGCAGTTCGAAGTTATATCTAAGCAATCGCATGAAAAAACGTTGCAGTCTGGGTGGCCCGTCGCCGATCGCTTTCTTTGATATGGCGATCAAAGGGTGGTGGTCCGTTTTAATGATGACCGTTCGGCCGTACACAAAATGGTCGAACTTCTCGCAACTGTATGCAATGGCAAGAGCTTCTTCTATTTGGGAATCGCGTGTTTCTGCTTCGGACAGCGTTCGGACTCGTATGCCACAGGCATTGGGAGTCCATTCGAACACCGCATCTTTCTTATATGCTGCCCAGTAGCTTCGTCCTCTCAGCTATTGTGGGAATAAATTTGCCGAAGTAGTTCACAACCCCTAGCATTCGTTGTGCTGCTTGCTTGTCGCGTGGCTCAGGAATCTGCACCATTGCCTGAATGAGTAAAAGATTCGGCCCGATGCCTTCCGCAGAAATCATATCGCCTAGGAAGCTTATCTGATTGACGCCAACGATGCATTTAGCTGGGTTAAAGTTTAGTCCTGCTTTTTCTGCCGTCTTAAGCACCTGCCTCAGTCGTTGGTCATGCTCTTGCCTTGATGATCCCCAGATAATTATGTCATCGACATAGATTTTAGTTCCAGGCAAAGCCTAAAAGATGTCGGTAAGGGCTTTCTGAGAGACCTCAAAGGCTGCTGATATGCCAAAAGGCAATCGCAAAAAACGGTAACGACCGAAAGGCGTCGCGACAGTGCAGATATTCGACGTTTTGTCATGCAGTCGAATCTAGTAAAATCCTGAATTGGCGTCTACTCACGTGAACAACTTAGCCCCTGCGAGCTCCGACTCGATATCTTCTCTGCTTGGCATTTCGAAGTATTCCCGCTTTATGGCCTCGTTAATTTTACGCGGATCCATGCACAAGCGCAGTTTTCCATCGTTCTTGCGCACTATGACGAGAGGGCTCACCCATTCTGTAGGCTCCGTGACCTTTACAATTATGTCTTCCCGCTCCATGCGATCCAGCTGCTTTCGAAGGGCTCCCTCAAGGCCAGCGGTACTCGACGGGCTGTCTGGACGACTGGGACCGCTCCTTCACGTAGGACCATGCGGTAGTGGCGTTGGAGACAACCTGTGCCAGAAAAAAAGATGGCAAAAGTCTTTCACTACTGCTTCGCAACTGGTTTGCGAAGCTGTGTCCGCCTGTCGCGCGATTATTCCAAGCGTCTCGCATGCCTCCACACCGAGAATCGCTTGAGTTCCCTTGCGGACAATGAAGAAGTCTTGAATGGAAGTACGGTCATGCAATGTCACTTCTTGCCTCACGATACCCATATGTTTGATCTCGTTTCCACCGTAGGAGCGTAAGACGGCACTGCTGGACTTTAACAGTGGCTTGGGGTGCATGTTTGCGTACAACGCAGCTGGGAGCAAATTAGCCCGAGACCCAGTGTCCACTTTGAAAGCAATAAGCTTTCCTCCCAATTTTGCGTGACCATCTAGTCTGATCGACTGCTCTTACTACCAATCGTGATAATTTCAAAATCATCATTGCTTCCTTGCAGTTCACCTACTTGCGGCTTTTTTTGCAGCATACGGCAAAGTGATTTTTCCTATGACAAGCGTGGCATGTCTGTCCGTACGCTGGGCATTTGCGCGGTGCGTGCGCCCGACCACACTTTCGGCATTTACCGCTCTTCTGCTGCCTAGCTTGTAAACTGCCACTTGTCTTGTGCGCGGTATCTACTAGTTTCTGCTCTCGCGTCCAGATTTCTTGGTTTGCTGCCGTTATCTTTGCTGCCTTGCATACTTCTTCGGCCTTTTGTATAGTTAACTTGTTGTCGGGCAAAAGCTTCTCTCGAGTCTTAGCTTCGTTTGTGCCAAAAACAATTTGGTCTCTTATCATTGAATCTGCTTGCTCTCTAAAATTGCGCGCTCCTGCCTTCGTGGTCAAGTCTTGTAAAATATGTTCAAAAGGCTCACCTGGTTCTTGCTTTCGGGTACGGAACAGATAACGCTGATGTACCTCATTGACTTGAGACGCACAATTGTCGTCGAACTTTTTGAATACCACGTCGTAGTCATTCTTGCCCTGGTCTTCAGTGAAACTGAAGGTGTTGTACACCTCTATCGCTTCTTCTCAAGCGATGCTCAACAGCAGCGCAGTTTTCGTCGAAGCACGTCGTGCTTTCGTAGGCTCTGTCGCTGTCAAAAAGAGCTCGAAGCGTTGCTTGTCTATATCACCTTCCAACCGCAGCGGCTCTGGAGGCTTCACTAATTTCATGCTTGCATTCCTCGGATGGGCGGCTGGGGGTACGGCCTAGATGCTTCTGACACCAAGTATGAGACCAGGGATCAGCGTGACAGCAGGTGCGTGTGTCAGGCAGCTAGTGCTGCTCCTTTTATTCAGTCCGTCACATTTATAATACACTCTGGGCAACGCCCCTTTGATCAACACGCGATAGCATCAAGATCGGGCGAAGTCCCTTGAGCTTATCTTGCGTAGCACACGAGTGAGGCGCGATATGATACAAATGTCACCTAGGGTGTGGCGAGGTCTCTTACCTGGGGCACGTTGTGGGGCGTGGCCGGCGTATACCTTCACAAATTAAGGTAGCCGCCGTCGTTAACTATCCACGACCAATCACAAAATCTGAGATGAGGGCATTCTTGGACCTGGCTGGATACTGAATACTATCAGCACTACGTGCAAATTTACTCTAGCATGGCAAGCCCTCTAACTGACGCACTTCAAATATCCGAGCCGGTTAAAGTAGTATGGGACTCAGAAAAGGAGAATGCGTTTTGCCAGCTAAGACAGGCCCTGAGCGAAAAGCCCTTTCTCATGGCAGCCGATTTCTCTAAGAGATTTGTGATTTAATGCGACGTGAGTGATTGCGCCAGGAAGACAGTGCTGGTAACGAAAGGCCAGTTTTGTACTTAAGTGGAAAACTCACCGGCAGGGAAGCGGCATACAGTACCCCTGATAAGGAATGCGCTTGCCTCGTGTGGGCCGTTAAAAAGCTAGCTTGTTATGTCTCCGGTTCGAGGTTTGTGGTTGAAACGGACCACTGTCCTCTAACATGGTTAAATAACATGTCGCCTAAAAGTGGCCGGTTACTGAGGTGGAGCATGATACTCCAACAGTGACGTTCGCTACAAAAAAGTAAAGCTAAACGCTAATGCAGACGCATTGAGCCGTGCGTTAGTTTAGTACCTTCTCCACATTTCGGTTTCTCGCTGGCGATTCGGAGCAAAATTTTGTCCTCATCACGGCCTTAGCTGAGCGCTCTCGTCCAGAGTGAGCTCAAGGAGCCAACTTTATGTTGTATTCTATTTCGTTACGTCGTTCTAAGTGTAAAAACTTGAGTTCTCATTTTAGGAGTCTTGTGTCCCACATGTGCCTCTTGATGTAGAGGGGACGAAATTTTGATAGACACGTAGCTAGGTATATGTTGTACTATACTTTGTCTAGTGTTCTGTCGGGAGACCGAGGGCACTTGCTTGTGTCGTGTGTTGTCTGTTGTCGAACCGTTGTTGACAAGTTGCAGAACCATCGACAAGTGCTGAGACCAAAGATGGTCAGAAGGACGAGCGAAGCTGGCCGACAATTTGTGGTGACAAGCCAGTGGAACTGGGATCCGTCCTCAAGAATGAGATGTGTTCCCGGAACGGAGACTGAAGCTGCATTCTCCCCATGGCCCTGGAGGCGAGCCTAGAGGGACCTGGCGAACGAGCGCGCCGGACATCCGAGCCACGTGGAAGCAGCTCGTCTTTCCGGCGCATTATCTGGCGGCGGGGATGCCTGCGAGTCCACAGCGAACGTCCATGCCTCTGAAAAAGGCAATCTGTGTCAAGGCCAGCCCGCGAGCCCGCCTGACGCGATGAACAACTCAACGGCGTCATCATATGACGGTGCCTTTCTGCCGCGCACGCACAGTGAGTCACCGCAGCCAGCGAGCCGGTGCCTTCTTGTCTGGCAAGTCTGACGCAATGCGTGGTGACGTCACTCGTCCTTTGGTGCAGCCACGTGCAGCGCAGCGGCTCCGGAGTCGACGAGAATGACGCGTCCCAGTGGCGACCCCATTGGAGGATTCTGACCTCACGACCAGCGGCACTTCTGGTTGGACATTTGGTTACTAAAAGAATTCTCCCGGTGCATATAAAAAAAACCTGCGGCGCGTCACGAGCAGTTGACTTTGTGTCAGAGAAAAGAGCTCGGCTTTTCGCGTCTCTGAACTGTCGGCCCAGTGCCGAATTTGTAACGCCTCTGTATATCAGCTGTACATAAACCTTGTTTAACTCCCCGTCGTCTCATCCACTCGTCTATCAGCTCTGCGCAGAAGCAGTTGCGAGTTGAGAAACCTACGCTACCAAACGGATGGTGACCTTCCCGGCGGAGTTCGAAGCAGTGGCGCCTTTGGGACCGTGTTGGCGTCGCCGTCTTTCGTAACGGTATGTATGTATGTATGTATGTATGTATGTATGTATGTATGTATGTATGTATGTATGTATGTATGTATGAATGTATGTATGTATGTACGTCTAATAGCTTAGTTGGTAGAGCGGCTGACTGTAGAGGTTTCAACTGCGGAATTCATGTATGTATGTATGTCAATCCTTCCGTCCATCATGTGAACAATCTAAGTGCCACCAACACGACTCTTTCCATTATATAATCATCATATACAAGTACCGCTATTCAGCGGACAACACAAAGACTAAAATGAGAGGTGGCTACTACATGTTGAATATTACAAGAATAGAAGGGCGATGATGGGACTAGATCGTGGAGCGTGCGGTTCAGGACTGGACTGATCTGTATCGGGCGAGAATAGACGCGTTTATGCAAGGGTGCTCTGGGTAATAAAATCGCCTTGTTTTTCATCTTTCCAACAAAGAGGCTTCCTTTATCTACATTTTATAGTGCTATTGAACCCAGGATTTGTGACACGAGCGACCCGGTCCCAAATAGGACTATCAAACTAATGAAGATGAATCAGATCGAAGTGAAAAGAGTGACCCAACGGTATTTACATACGCGTATACGTAACAAGGCAAGCAAACTCATTGCATCGAGCCAGTTTAGCGTTTCGACGCTTTCATTTGTTCATGAACCGTATATATTGTTGGGTATAGGAGGGAAAAGAAGAGAAATGTGAGCCTCGTAGCTGTCTTTTTCTTCGTTCAGCGAACTGGGAGCGCAGAGAAAACACAAAGGACGAAGCGAGGAACCACACAACACGAGCGCTCGTGTTGTGTGGTTCCTCGCTTCGTCCTTTGTGTTTTCTCTGCGCTCCCAGTTCGCTGAACGAAGAAAATGAATTACCAACTGGCCCACATTTTGATCCTCGTAGCTGTCTGCACCAGCGTGCGAAACCTCAATGGTATCTCACCAGAAATGGTGGTGAGGAGGGATTAAAAATAGTAAGATTGAAGGTATAGAGAGAAAGAGAGATGCGCTAGGACAGCGAGCGACGACATATGAAAAATAGGAGAGATGAAAAAACGAAAACACCGTCACAGGAGTCCGACGACTGGGCACCACTTGCGGAAGCTCTTGTCGGTGACAGGAGATGGTATAGGGCCAATACAGTCGGCCAGAGCTGTGCTGACGTCGTCGTAGGGGACCGGCAGCAGGAGGGGGCGTAGGACCAACCTAGTCGGCCAGAGTTGCGCTGTCGTCGGAGATTTCGAGGGCACAACCAATCGGCACGGAATCCAGCGAGCGAGTCCCTCATGAAGCGTGAGCAACATGGTGCGAATTTGCGTGCAATTACTCCAACAGCGTTCAACAGCGTGTGGCGGCAAGTCGCACGCCACATGCGTATTCAACATGCTGAGTGTAACCGCGCGGTAACCGCGCTGGTTTGGTGGCTGCAGCCAATGGCAGCTTAGAGGCGCGACAACGGGGGCAACAGGTGGGCGCCCGTCGCAAGTTTTTGCCTCGCCACTCTGATCGCCCTTCTATTATTGTATATCACCATTGCTAGTGGCATCAAAACATATGATAGACTGCTTCTGACGTGAAATAACTCATGATTGAATAATGGGATGCTCGAAGTGTGCTATTTCTGCAAGGCAATGTCTGTTGCCTTACATGTTAAGCCATGATGGAAGCACAATTCGCAGGCAAACAAACAGTGGCACCAGCGGTCTCGGCGAACCGGCCCGCTCTGTTTCCACTTTTGCTGGCCCCGCCGCGGTGGTCTAGTGGCTAAGGTACTCGGCTGCTGACCCGCAAGTCGCGGGTTTGATTCCCGGCTGCGGCGGCTGCATTTCCGATGGAGGCGGAAATGTTGTAGGCCCGTGTACTCAGATTTTGGTGCACGTTAAAGAACCCCAGGTGGTCAAAATTTCCGGAGCCCTCCACTACGGCGTCTCTCATAATCAAATGGTGGTTTTGGGACGTTAAACCCCACAAATCAATCAATCCACTTTTGCTGTTTACATAGACGCCATCAAATAAACCGTTTGGACGGGTGAAAGGGTCATATAAGTATACGTGTTTTATTGTGTTGGTAAAAAGAAGCACTCGACCATGCCCTCACTTTGGAAAGAGAGCGGCGCTCCCGAAAACGTCGGCCTTGCTAGGCCTACGCTCGGAGTCGATAAGGAATGTGGGCTGTGTCGATGTTTATCGCTTGCGAAGGCGTAGCTTTGTTGGCGATGTTATCAGACAACAAGGCATGGCTACGTGAGTTTCTTTATTTTGCCCTTAATAAAGAAGATATGGTGTCTTCCGAGCGTGCCAGCTGAGGGGTCGTATTTGGGCGGAGCCTGAGCGCTGATGGCTGTTCGCCCCTTCTGTCGTAACCCGTCGTACCCAGCCTGCAGCGCCGCAGCGGATGCCGTATCGCACCATGTGTCTCCCGCTTGACAGTATATAGAAGTGCAATGACGGACTACGCGTGCTCAACGAAGAACTGGAAGGAATCCTCAAGGACGAGCAAGCATCTGAGGACTACATATCGAGTATGAAGACAGTACAGCAGCAACACTCTTTTTTCCCTCGTATCACATCGGGCAACTTCAGCCTGAAACTACGACGGACCCAGGCCTATCGATACTTAACGATGATGCGACTCCAGCTACTGCTTCGGGAAATCGTTCCATCAGTGATGCTTCAAGGCTACCAAACCTTCACTTAGTTCACTTTAACAGAGTAGTGCTACAGCGGCAGCTGTTTTGGGACATTTTCAAGCATGCCTGACGAACGTCGAAAGATTTATTTACCTGAAATTTTTTTTCGTTAGATCAGCAGCCAAAGCGATAGAGAAAATTCAGCTGATGAATATTTCATGAGCCGATGTCTTTGAAATCCTGACGAACCGCTTCCGGAACACGAGGATCATCGAGCAAAAGTACTTAGAGAATCTCAGAACGCTTAAGCCCGTTCGATGTTTCACTGACGTGACGTCCATGAGGAATCTACAGTGACCATAAACGTAAGATGTGCCAAGGCACTTGCACAATTGCAGGTTTCAGACGCTGCGGTGCTTCTCGATATTCTGACCAATGTGATACCCGATGACATGATGGAACACTTCAAACGACAGAGCTCATCAGAAAGGCCCTACGAGACTCATTCATCATATACGGAGCTACAGAAGCTGATGAACCATCTGCGACTTGAAGTAGAAGACAGTAAGAAAAGCATGCAACACAAGTCCAGTGTTCGTGCCCTCTTCGAAAGAAGGCGTGACGGAAGGCCCTGTGTGATGCCTACCACTCCCGTCTTGCCCACCGACCCTAAGATGATAGCGAAGAATGCCAAGGCAGCATCACGGCTCCGAATGAGACAGCCCAGGTGATGACCGAATAAAAACAATGAGACTTCTAGGGTGAACGAAGTGAGGACAAGAAAACCACAAACTCTTTTCAAAAAGGACTGCAGGAGAACATTGTGGAAGATTTGGCATAACGGATGTTTGTGGGAACGGACACCTATCATCGAAAACACAAATTTGTCGTAGGTGACGCATTCAGAAATGCGAGCATCGCACAAGTGTCACAAGCACCGACTGAGGAGCAGGCACCGGATGAAACCCGGATTGTCACGGACATGTTCACTTGTAACTGGTAAAAGTAGTTGTGAACGACCAAAATGTACGTAGAGCGTAGGTATTTAAAGTTCTTCATCGTCAGGTGTCACTTTTTTAAAATGAAATAGTTCATGTAAAGTAAGAGTAGCTCTGAGCTGTTCAGGCATTTTACAAAAGCATTACCCACTAAAGACTGCCACGTTAGGACCCGAGTTGTGTTAAATATTAGAACAAGAGGAGGACGATGATGGCACTAACTCATGGAGTGTGTGGTGCGGGACTGGACGGATCTGGTTCGGCCGTGAATGGACTTGTTTATGCAAAGGTAGTCTAGGCAATAAAGTTGCTCAATTTTTTCATCGTTCAAAAGAGGCGCCTTCTTTTATTCGACACTACATACAGGAGACACACCACCACCGCCTTGAAAAGCTTCACCCCTAAAAAGGAAATAAATGGACCATCTCTCCGAAAGCAACCCAGATGGAATGCAAATCAGCAGTGGTACGCACGGCCTTGCCCCGGTTTTGAGGGTGTAAACGCGAATGCTGGAAAAACAATTCGAAATGAAACATGGTGTAGCGTGTACTAGAGTATACATTTATTTGAAACGCAAAAACACAGGAGGCAGGTTAGAAATCCTGTTTCATCGCAAATAAACAAGCCGGAAGAATGTACGGAGTTAGTTTTCAGTCCAAAAAAGCCGCCCCAAACGCAGCCTGTCATTGCGAATGCTTGGCAGGCTGCTTCCGTATGGCTGCTGCGGACGCGCCACTAAATCGGTTCAGGGTAATCACTCAATGTGTGGTCAATGTGTGGTAGAGAGGTTGAATGGAGAGACAAGTATGTTGCGAGTGGGTGGAGGGGCTGGCAGCTGCTGCGGGTGAAGGTAAGAGAGAGTAAGGCTAATGCGCAGCTGGGACATGACCTACTTGGCACCACTCCAACACCTCCGGTGAGAAGGTTGGTGTGGACGTACGGAACAGCTCTACACCGGCTAGTGAAAAAGCGGCTTCGCATCAAATTGCCTACGTGGCACAAGTAATACATATAGAGCTATAAACGTGATGCCAGGGTTACTCCACGGACAGAATCAGTATTTGCGTACTACTTTCCCTTGAAACTATTCGCGCAGCAATGACTGGGTGACTGCTGTCGCGGAATATGCTAGCGACGCTTTGCAACCAATGACTAAATAACCTTTACCAAGGAGAGGAACTTCTAATACGGCCAATGCTTGAACACTATTCATTACAAAGTGTGAATAATACAGTAACAATAAAATCTGGTAATCAAAATGGCCATTTAGTGCCGATCAGTCATGCTTTACAAGGGTGGTAGGAAAGTGCCTGTGCTAGTGATAGCGGTTAGTCATCGTGAAAGTGCAAACTAAGAAGAGAATGCCAGCTATTCTGTCGGTGATAACTTGTGCCCCGATACATACGTACAGCATCAGATTGATTGATATGGGGCGCTTAACGTCCCAAAACTACCATATGACTATGAGAGATGTTGTAGTGGAGGGCTCCGAAAATTTCGACCGCCTGGGGTTCTTTCACGTGCACACGAATCTGAGCACACGGGCCTACAGCGTTTTGCCTCCATCGGAAATGCAGCCGCGGCAGCCGGGATTTGATCCCCCAACCTGCAGGTCAGCAACCAAGTGCCTTAGCCAAGAGAACACCAAGGCAGGGCTAGTTTATGCCCAGTCTCTCAAGGATGTGTTGACCGGTTCTGGTTCTCGCGAAACGTTTGTACAGGGAGATGTTGTGCGCTTCTATCAGTTTATCTAGGGTATTGTGCAACCCCAACTCGAGAAATTTTTCCAGTCTAGCATTAATTGGTAAGCCTATTCCGCGTTTGTACGCCTTGCGGATGAGACGGTATAGCTTGGTTCGTTCAGTCGCTTGCTGCATAAGGTGGGATGCGACGTACGTTATGTGGCTCATTACGAAAGCATGTACCATACAAATGGTAGTGCTATCTTTCATTCTGTTGTGGCGATTTGTTTATTCGTTGAAGTAACCGGAGCATTCTATTGACAGCACCCTCTACTCTGAGTTTGGTTTCACCACTGTGGCCATTGGCCGACAGGTGCATGTTCAGTACTCGAGTGTTTTCAACTTGTGGGATGATGGCATTATCCGATGTAACTACTTGAATATCACCATCTGTAAGCTCGCTGGAATAATCGACGTGCTTGTGTTTACGGCTCCTGCAGGTGGGTCTGCAGAGAAGGAGCTCCGATTTAGCCGCGGAACATTCGAGGCCTGTTTTGCCAAGGTAGTCATGTACCACGTAGACCACCAAATCTTCTAAAAGCACAGAGAAATTTTCTGTAGTGATGTCTTTGAAAGACTCTAAGTGTATTGCCAAAGTGACTGCACTAGTGATTAGGGAAGCATAATCACGCTGATTTACACCTTCTCTGACGCATATAGGACCAGCAAGGTCAATTCCGGTTACCGAAAATTGTTCAGTTCGATTGAAACACTGTTTCATGGAATGATAGAAAAAAAAGGAAACATATGAATTGGTGCCCTTGAGCATAAAGTTTCTCACTAAATTACCTAGAGAAAAATCTGGAATATTGAGCGGCTGCATACGAAAGAATGCCGGGATACGTAAGCTTCAAACTAGACTTGGACTTGCATACCTCAAAGCATTACTAACCCCATCCGGACCTGTAGCAGACGTGGTACATAGCCGCCCCAAGGCAAACTCTACCTCCGCAGTTGTAAACTCTTCATCTAGTTCCGAGTTTCCACCCCCTAGTAGTGTGGTAAGCAACCGTCCACTCCATCAGTTATGTACCGATTTGACAGTTCTGTCTAAACTCTGAAATTGTGCCTTCACATTGATGCATTCATCGAGTCATTTGTCCCCGTTGCGCCTATTTGGTTGCTGCCGGATCCAAAAAATGCCTCAACCGCTGCCATGTATTTTTGCATCTAAACTGTCCTTTCAGGTGATCAGAAATCTGGCCCCACTGCTTGGCTTGCAACTCAATTGTATAATTTTCGATTTTACGTTCTAACTTGGCAGTTCTTTTGCGAAGGATGCCATTATATTTTGTTTCTTCCACCTTCTCAAGAGACTCACATGCGCTTCCCACATGTGTAATAGTCTAGAGTCCACCGCAAACTCCCCCTGGTCGACTGGCACTTTTACCGTGGTATTCTTTACATCCTCCTGGAGCACCTCTACCCATGCGTTCAGGTCTGTAATTTTTCCGTTCAGAGTGTCTGCTCTGTTTTTTCTAAAACTGTCCCAATCCTTAATTCTATGCCCCTTCACTTTGTATTTATGCTTCGAAGTGCTAAACGTCGTGTAAAAAATATAGTGATCACTTCCCATGGCTTGTCCCGTGTTAATTCACTTTGCATTACTGATAACTCCAAAATACGTAAGCTCTGAAGAGGTTTCCATGCTTATGCTGTTGCCTATCCTCGTTTGAATTGGCGGATTGTTTAGCAACGTCCATCGTAGATCCTGGGCTACTCGCCAAAGTCGGTTGCCCTTTGTGCTGGTTCGAATATAACCCCACTTCTGGGAAGGCACATTGAGGCACCTTAGGCTGAGTGCTAGCTACTAACCGTTAAGTTCGAATCAGGAGTTGTGGCAAGCACAATTTTTTCTCTCTTTGAGAACTAAACACATTAAGTAAAACAGACTTTTTTCATACTTTCGTTTAGGCAAAATCTCAAGCTGCACGTGTTCTTCCCTGCTGCTATCTATGGAATGCTGAATGGCAGTGATGTTTCAATGGTCTAGCATGGCTTTGAAGACGCGTGATGTGCCCCTTATTTCAATCTCTGTTACTGTAAATGCCCTAAATTCTGGTAATTTTACGGAACCACTAGCCTCCTGTAAGGCTATAATGTCCGCTTTACTATTTGCTGGCGAGGGGCCATGATAAGGCACCAGGTTGACTATTGGCGCTTCACTACTCACGGGAGGCAGTCTTGCCTCCAATAGAGTATAAAGATGCTGAAACATGCCCATGACCTTGGCTTGGGTAGACCTAAATTTACTGGAGAGCAGGCCGAAATGCTCCTCTATTGTGCCTAATCTGGCTTCGATTTTTTCGACTCGAGCTTCCAACCTATCCTGTCTTTCCTTCCGTTTGCCTACTTTATCTGCAAGGGTGCTCACATCTGACTTAAGACTAGTGATCCTAAAGAGAGGATGTGGCATGTCTACCTGTGACGTTTCTTCTAATTGTTTTGCGTTAGCTTCTTCATCCACCGGCAGTGGTCTCTTCACTGCCCCCAATGGTCTTCACTTCCATAGTTGCACCCTCCTGTTGGCGAGCAGACGCATCTTGCATCGCTTTCTGTAGGCCTTGCACTGCTGGTGCCTGGGTCCCTTGCCGTTGGTCCCCCTTTCTTGTCAGCACTATCTGACAAGAAAGGGTTGCTACGTTATACTTGCTGCGCATAACCTCCTTAGTTTTAGAAAGGTTTAGCGAGCGTTGAGCCGCAGTGTCATGAATACAGTGAACTAGTATATACCATGAACTTGATCTGGTTAAATGTTGGAAGTAGACCCGAACCGCAAGCCGTAAGAAAGCTTGCGTGTGCCATCTCTCGTTTAGTCCTTGGAATGCCCGCTGGTTGGCGGTGCTTCTATATAGGGAATATATGATGGAAAGATGCGAGATGGTGAAACTTGGAGTGTTGAATAAATGGACAAACGGACACACAGACAGATGCATAGATGGACGCATGAACGCACGCAGGGTTGGATGCATGGATGAACGCCTGGACGGATGCATGGATGAACGCCTGGACGGATCCACGAACAGACGCACGCACGCACTGGCGGATGGACGCATGGACGGTCACAGAGATGGACGCATGGACGAACAGAAGCAAGAAAGAATGGATGGACGAATGTTTCGCACCACTCTCCAGCATTCATTCCGTGGATATGCTGCCAATTTTTGTACTATTCTTTTAATCAAATTTTCATGCCGCTGAACCAGCGCTGCTAACTCCGTCTTTCGAGCAGTTTCGTTCTGGGAGGCCGTGCCTGACAAGCTCACCCTTTTGTTTGGTTCGCGTGCGTAGCTGTGGGGACTCCTTACTTGTCCGCCATTTTAGCCGTCCCCGCGCCCTAACAATGGCGGGAAGGAACTCGACCGGTCTCTGCTTTTGCTTGTGCCTTCTTTACCCCTCGATGACAGCTCCATGACCCTCGAGGGCCACTCATCGATGCCAGCTTCGCTCTCTCTTTGGATGCTCTGCTGCCGGCCTGTCGGTGGCTTGCGAGCCAGGCGGTACTCGCAGTTCCGGCTTCCTGTGTGATGTGCACCATGGCACTCCACGCATTTCGGTGTCCACGTGCGTGGCTCTCCTTGTGGCGGCACAACATGGTCCTTCCCACAACGGTGACATAGGTTGCTCTTCGGACGATAGCGAACGTCCACTCGATGTCCAACTCGTCTGCAGTTGTAGCAGGTCTGCACTAAATTTATATACAGGATCACAGCATACAGACAATTTTAGTAAGTAACCTGCCGGGGTATGCGTTTCCCCCCGAACATAAGCTGAATCGCCTTCGACTTTCCCAGAAGTCTTCAGTACAGAATATCTATATCTTCATTCTTTTTCAAGAATCCCACCCGAACTAATCCCACTTGGCATTCATGATAAGCATTATATATCACTCCCCACATGGGGTTCTCCAACGGCGCCACGAACGCCGACACCGGCGGGCTGAGATCATCCAGCTTGAGCGCCTTTACAGTCGCATATGCCCCACTGCGATTCATACATGGTGTGCTCACCGTCAACATGTTGTTTGTGTCATTAACCCGCCCAATGTCTTAAACCGCGGCAATTGCACTCGTTAGATGCGCTGCTCCTCTCGGTGAACATTCAAGTTTTCTCGCTGTCACGACACACAAGTTCCCGTTCTGAGATCCGATCTGAGTTCCCGTTCTGAGAACCTTGAGATCCGTGGCTGGCATCTTGAGAAATGGACTACGTTTCTTCCACACCGGGGTTTCCCCCGCTTGACTTGCTGCGCTCCGTGCGCCTTGCGCCCGTCACTGCCGGCCTGCCTCTCGCAAGCCTTACTCTTGGCGTTGTCGCCATGCAGAGTCTTCTTAAATCGGTCCTGTGCCTTCAGCACTGAAGGCCACTCTCCCGCTACAAAATCTTCCAGCATTTATAGTCTCCCTTTCGACGTAGTATTCTATCTTGAGCCCGACAAGGCCCACAGTCACCAGGCGCCAGCGGGACGCTCAGCGTCGCGGCCCAGGCATTGCCTAGAAGATACGCCTAGCTTTGCCACCGCGGGGTTGATAGGAAAACCTTGCAAAATCCTAAAACGGGAATAAACTTGCCTATACAAGTGGTGCCCGTAGGTACAAGTTAACTTTTTGATGACGAGCCCACTAGCAGCAAGACCAGAACAAAGCACGTTCGCTGATAGTCAATCACCGGGCCGGAGCTCATGCGAAGCACGTCCGCAAAGCGTCTCAATCCAGCCACCGTCATTAGGCTGATGGCAGAGCGAGTGCTCCTTGTACCACTTTATGTCGTGTCTTTCTTTGTTTGGCCGTTTGGTTGTGCCGTAAAAGTGAGTGGACTTTTATTTTTGAATATTTTACATGTGAATGAGATCCGCCTTTACACGTTTTGTTTTAGAAAACCTTTATTTACGCAGTTGTATTCACTTTTGGTCAGAAGCCGTGCTCAAGACCAGTTAACAGGAGTCGTATATATATATATATATATATATATATATATATATATATATATATATATATATATATATATATATGTATACCCTCATTTACAGCACTCTAACGGGGACCCTTAAACATTTGCGTAGACGGCGGCGCCTTATTTTTGTCTAGGTGTCTTTAAGAGAAACTTGTGCCCTCGAGTAAGCGGTAGCTCGTGAGAAGCAATGACAAAGATGATGAACGGCGTCTGCTACGTTGAAAAGACGAAGCTAGAACATTACTCCCCTAAACCACTCCCTACGCTTTTTCCGTCCCCTTCATAAGCGCGAAGTTTCAGTTCGAGGCAGATTGTGTGATCTTCTATGCGATGTGGCGTCACATGACGCGGCAGGTGGCGTATGACGCGTAAACACACAAGGGGCAAATAAGCAATCAGCGGCAGGCTCCACGCCCATGTGGCACCTCGGCATGCACATTGCGAAGACTTTGTTTTCTCCTAAAAAAACTCAAAACAAACAACTTTGCACAGCCACGCTTCGTTCTGAAAAAACTACAGCATATCACGCAGTGAATGATGATGAGCTGTGTGAAGCATCCGTATGTAAATCCGTGTTTCTGTGCATCCGTCCATCCGTCTGTCTGTCTGTACGTTCATCTGTGTGTTGTCCCCTGCGTCCGTTCGTGTGTCTGTGCATCTTTCTGTCTAAAATGGAATATCCTAGATGATTTATATTGTAGGTATTCAGGGTCATTGACTGTTGACTATGTATTAAGATGCTGTGCTCTGTGGCGAAGTTCTATCTTCTGAATTCACAAATGCTCCTCGACTCGGTCCTTCACCCGAAACGCTCCTTAAGGGGCGTTTTCTAATTCACAAACCACGCTTCACTTGAAGCGCTTCCTTCACTTGAAAAAATGTCGAGCGTTTCCCCAAGATTGTCAAGGATGCCATCGAGCTACCTTCAATCGTCCCTTGATGAAGTTTATGCGCCAACATCGCGTCCATGGCGGAGCCCGTCTCGCTTTGACGCCGTTTCTCGATATATTAAGATGCCACAATCACGTTTCCATTGCGAAGCAGTTATTCGCGACCTTCGGCGACTTATAGTGTGCCTATCTATCTATCTATTTATCTATCTATCTATTTATCTATCTATCTATCTATCTATCTGTCTGTCTTTCCATCCGCCTACAATTTTTAGCTACCCTGGCCGATTCGATGATGGTATCAATATCAAACTTGGTATGACATAACATCACTGTATGAAGAACTTATTTCACTAGTGATAGCTTGAAAATCATGACATGTATGCCATGAATGTGATGATTTACACTTCATGATCCTGCAGCGCTTGCGGTGGTTTAGTTTTTTACATGGCGTGTTGCAAAACTGGTATGGTATATGGCATGATTTCATGGTGAACACAAGCAACAGACCCTAACATGAAAATCTTGACATGCGTGTCATGTACGACTACATGCCACGCTCGTGATGCGCTCGCGGGCGTTCCGGTAGCTTCGCATGTACCAGACTCGGTATTACGTGACGCGAACAGACGACATAGGTAAGTGACACATCCGAACATGATAATCGCAACATGCGTGTCATGTAACAACATGACTACATGCGACGCTGATGATCCACTCGCGATCATTTCGCTAGCTTCAAGTATGCCGAGTTCGGTATTACGTGACACCAATAGATGATGGAGGTATGTGAGTGGTGCAAACATGAATATCATGAGATGCATGACAACATGCGACATTCAAGACGCTAAAATATTTTGACGTGATGCGGTGCGCGTACTCGCAGGCGTTCATTTTGTCGCGCCACGCCAGCGTTGCCACACCCGACGCTGGTCCTGACATACACTCGCAGGCGCACGCCGTGCTACTTTGCTTTGACGCATGCGCGTTTCAGCACACCTGGCGTCTCTCCGTCACGAAAAGAGAGAGACGCAGTGGCGGTGTTTCGATACTTAGACAGCACGTAGACAGTCTATGCAGACTGCTTAGAAGACAGCACTAAGCCCTTGCTGTCCAAGAATTTGAACACTCTTGGACGGCTTTTACACCACAAGGAGCCACCTCATGTCGAGAAAAAAAAGCCAAAAACAAACAAACGTGACAGTTGTATTATCTAGCTTATTTTGTGATAACATCTAAAAAAATTGGCAGATCCGACGTACAGTGGGAGTCGATCATAGGTGAAGCATGAATAAGGAAGGCTGATATGCCACTTTATTTTAATCGATTGATTGATTGATTGATTGATATGTAGAGTTTGACGTCCCAAAACTACTTTATGATTATGAGAGACGCCGTAGTGGAGGGTTCCGGAAATTTCGACCACCTGAGGTTCTTCAACGTGCACCCAAATCTGAGCACACAGGTCTACAACATTTAATATGGCACTCTAAAATCGGCCCAATGTTACGACGCGGAGGTAAATGATGACATGACTTCCGTGCCATTATTATCAGGCTTGGATGTGTTGTCTCTTTCGTCGTCTATTCACGCCCCGTGATACTGTTACGGTGAAGGCGGGAGATGTGCCCAACTCGAGAGCAAGAAAAGCAGATGGGTCGATCATCGTGCGTGCGCCACTCAGATGGATTTCGGTAGCGTGGTGGAAACCGAGGAGTCGAAGCTGCCGCAGCGACAAGTGGAGCAGAGTGGTGGTCAGCGTTGTTGACAGGAGTGCTAATGGGCTGCGGCAAAGTCTGGCGGGCTGGGGAACCTGGACGCCCAGGTTAGCAAACTCCTGGCGTACGACGGCTTAAATAAGCGAGACTGTTGCCCAGTTGTCTTGCGCAGGGGGCTGATAGGAAGCTGGTGCCATAGCTTCCAGCTCCTGGCGAACAATCCTTGCAATATTGGCAGGAGGCGCAAGTGAACGGGGTGCTGCAGAATCCTCGCAAGACGAAGTCGCAGCAGTGTTTGGCAGTCTCGCGATGTGGTGGATGATTCGCCTGCTTTTAGCTTGTTCAAATTGTCGGCATTCAGATATGATGGAGTCGACAGTGGTGCAGTTCTTGCACAATAGTATGTTGAAAGCATCATCAGCAATGCCTTTCAACACGTTGCTGATCTTGTCCGCCTCAGACATGTTTTTGTCAGACTTCCGGCACAGTGCAAGTACGTCTTAGACGTACGTGACGTACGACTCCGTCGATGATTGAACACGCGACGCGAGTTCCTGTCTGGCTGCCTTCTGATGAGCAATGGACCGACCGAAGAAATCGCGAAGCTTTTGCTTGCATGTGTCTCAGCTGGTTAATTCTTCTTTATGCGTCTCATACCAGGCGCGTGCCGTACCCCGTAGGTAGAATAGAATATTTGCCAGCATAAGTGTTTCGTCCCACCTGTAGTGCTTGCTGTCGCGCTCGAATAATGCGAGCCATTCTTCGACGTCTGTGTTGTCCGTCCCGGAAAACGTGCCAGGGTGGAGAAGATGGGGGAGGGGGGAATCACAGGTGATGGAGCCGGCGTGGATGGCGAGGCCTGAGTGCCACTTTCAGGCATCGCGGCTAAACAGAGCTGGCGTCCACTGCGGAGTTCCAGAGCCGGGTTGTGTGAAGACCCAGCACCTTCCACCAAAAGATGTTACGGGGAAGATTTATTAACCAAGAGCTGGTCTTGCTAACGGCTTAAAGAGCGCACAGTTGTTGTTGTTGTTGTTTTCCTTGTGCAAATGGCTCGTACCCAAAGATGGGGATTGGCCGATTATAAGGTGAATTTGCCCTAAACTTTCAGCATTGCGTCATTCCTACAATTTTTTTTGTAACTTAATTTTGATTTGAAATACCGGTATCAAGTTTGCAGAAAAAAAGAAGAAAAATAGTGAGACAGCAATTTAGCAAGAGAATCGTTTAGTCGCAGTGATGTATTCTTGAACGGCGAATAAAACATCCCTGTGGCTGAAACCCAGTGTAGAGGCCCCAAATGAAAGAAGATCAGGTTGTGATAGTTGCAAGCCCAGTCTTTGAAGAGGTGGTGTTAGTATGCTTTGCCTGAATAAATCGAAACGGCGACAATGTAATAAAAAATGACTGATCGTTTCCTCTTGATTACAGTAAATGCACATAGGGGAATTCAATATGCCTGATCTATGCAAGTAAAAATTGAGGGAGGTAACGCGGCAACGAAATTTCGTGATGACTACTTCCATCATCCTTGAATTAGTCAGTTCACTGCGCCAGGGAAATAACAAGTGTTTGTACTCTGGAGAAGCTGTCAGTGCAGGGTCAGATAAATTTTGCCTGATTTTAAGTGTGCGAAATCGCGCCACCGTTATGTATAATGTATGAGGGAAAATAGGAATAATTGGTGTCGAAAGGGATGCCTTCGCAAGAGAATCAGCTATTTCGTTTAACAACAAACCTTTGTGCCTTGGTGTCCAGATTAAATGAATACTTTGGAGATGACAGGGGATCAACGATTTAAAAAGTTTCACTATAGGTGAGTGACCAGATGCGGACAGAGAAGAGCACACTGATAATGAATCAGTTATGACTGCTACGACTGAAATGGAAATATTTACCTTTCGCAAAGCTAACATTATTGCCATGAATTCAGCCAGAAAGACAGGAAGAAAGTCCGGTAAGCGAAGTGAAAATGACCAATCAAGTACGGGGCAATATATTCCAACGCCTGATTTTTCATGTGATTGAGATGCGTCCGTTGCTATAATGATATTTGTTGGCAGAGTACTTAAATGGTCCTGCAATAAACCATTTAAAATGGCTGTAGGTAATAGCTTAGCGTGAGTTGGGAAGATATCATGGTTGGCGCACAGACCTGCAGGCCAACGGGAGAAGCTCGAGCGTCCAACCCACTACAACCACGTTGTCGTCTTCTTCATTTGGGTGCCAATTCAGCTGTGTCGGGGCGAAAGTTCCATACACGGATCAATACCAAATTTAGTGTATGTGGAGCTAGCAGAATGGTCGCGAGCATTCTATAATCGTGGCATGTTGTAATTTTCTTCAATGATGCACTTGTGAGCATTATCATGTTTGCACCAGTCATGCAATTTCCTAATCTATTGACGTCCCGTAACACCAAATCTGGTATATGCGGAACTAGCAAATGGCCGCGAGCGCATCATGAAGCGCCCAGTATACTTCAACGTAACGTTGACGCACGCGCACGGTGGGCGCTGCGACGCTACGTTTGCAAAACGCTAGCACTCTATAGTATGACGCCAGGCGCAACCAGCGGCTGTCGGCGCGGCCCGACGGCAACCGGCCCGAACTGCGGCATGCTGCAATTCGCGCCGATGCGTTACCCAGACAACATTGCATCTCCCTCTTTTCGTGACGGAGGGACACCGGACGCGCTGAAACGTGCATGCGTCAAAGAAACGCGGCGCGACGCACACCTGTGATTGGATTTCAAGACCGACGCCTAGCGTGGCAACGCCGGCGTGACGCTGCGAAACGAACACCGGCGAGCACGCACACCGCGTTGCGTTAAAATGTATTGGTGCCTTGACTGTGGTATGTAGTCTTGTTCTCACATGACACGCATTTCATGATTATCATGCTTACAACAGTCACATATCTTCATCATCCGTAGACGTCTCATAATACAATAATTGACATACGTGAAGCTAGCGAAACGGCCGTGAGCGCATCATGAGTGTGCCATGTCGTCATATTGTTAGATGATACGCATGTCATGTTTATTATATTAGCATCAGTATCATACCTTTGTCATCCACTCACGACCCGTAATAGTTTATTTGGTGTAAGTGAAGCTAGCGAAACGGCCGCCAGAACATTATAAGCGTAGAATGTCGTCATGTTGCTACATGACACGCATCTCATGATTATCATGTTTGCACCAGTCACTATTTTCATCATCCATTCGCGTACCGTATCACTAAATTTGGTATGCGTGACGCTAGCGAAACAGCCTCGAGCACATCATGGGCGTGGCGTGTCGTCATGTTGTTACGTGACAGGTATATCAAAATTTTCATGTAAGAGTTGGTTGCTAGTGCTCGGCATGATATCATGTCATACCATACTAGTTTGGCAAAGTGCCATGTGGACGAAACCACTACAAAGGGTGCGGCAGCATAAAATGTAAATCATGACATTCATGACATAAATTTCATAATTTTCATGTTATGACTAGTCAAATATGCTCTACGTACAGTCATGCCATACCAAGTATTGATAGGATGGTTGGATAGAAAGTCCTTTAAAAAAGGAAGCACAGGACATCTGTGGAGATAAGCAGGACTTTTTAACTACTCATCTAGTTCACAGTGTCACGGGTTTTACACTTATTGTATTCACCATCACTGGTACTGAGGTGGTATGGGGTCAGTACTGTGGTTTCTCGCACCCCCTAAGCTACTCTGATCAGGCTGCTCTGACTTCCATATTGGGCAAATAATAACTGCGTGTCCGGGTCCGTAAGGAGCGCTTCACAATAATTTGTGGTTTGCAAAGCTTGTATGGCCATTCACCCGTTTTCAAATGCGCAACACTGCCACAGTAATTGGTGAAGGTCTGCGTGGCAACGCAGCCCGCAGTGAATGCACGTCACTGTCACAATATCCAGTTGTCGCCATTTCGCTAAAGAGTATGGTGTGTATGCAGAATTTGCGTAGACCTTATTAATGAAGACTTCTTGGGAGCGTGAAATCTTTAATTTGCTTGAAAATAGGACTGGTGGGGTAACCTGCGCAATGCATTTTTGACTAGCATGACGCAGGGACGTGCGTACGTAGTGCATTGTGGCTACCGAGGAAGCCATTCGACCTAAGAGCTCACACGGGTTCACCCTGAGGTGTGGGGGCAGAGAAAGAAATAACGACCCACCTGCGGAAGCAGCAGAGGCGTGCGCCGCCGTAATGCCCCCGGGCACACGCGTATGCCCCGGCGTCCAGCTAATTTCTATTGGCCTATCGGCTTTTTCATGCCTACGAATGATGCTTTGAATAGCAGCAGCTGTAGCATCCTCGGACACTGGGAGAAATATTTCCGAGTAGGCAGCGTGCGAGTCGTAAAGACACGAAGGGGTTTCTGTATAGTGTATGGGAGGCTTGCGGTCGCTCCCCATATGGCAAGTAGTTCGGCATGCATAGGGGTACCGTTCGGTAGATGGCACCTGTAGGCCACAGTGTACTCGGTGGCTTGCGCTCAGATCCATGCTATACAAGCTTCGTCATCGGTAATGGCAGCGTCCCTGCATATGTCGATGTTATCTAAGCTCTCTTCCCTTAGTTGTCGCGTGGCAAGAAACGGGCGGGCAGTATTACTGTGACGAGATATGGGGTGACGGAACAGTCGAAAGGCTATTGGAGTTTCCCATGGGGGTAAGGACTGATTAAGAAGAGGTGTATCATCATGCCGCTGACACTCCCAGGGCAGAAGGCAACGACCTTGTGGCGTGTTTTCTAGGCGGATGTGGTGTCGAGTGTGGGCTTCACGGATGACGTCTTGCAGAGGGGGCAAGCCCCCTGCGCTTTTTAAGGGCGGATATATTAGTGTGTTTAGGGAGCCCCGTGATGGTACGGAGAGTATCCCGATTAAGGCGTTACAAATTTAGGATGTTCGTTGGAGAGAACATGTATATGGGCGCACCGTACAAAATCTTTCCAGCAGCCGCAGCTCTTGCTAGAGGGCTACAGGCTTGTTTTTGTGCACCTACGTATTTGTTGGACAGACCACATATCATATGTAACGTGGCTGGCCATGCCTGCCGCAGTCCTCGTACCCACTTTTGTGGACTGTTGCAGCTGGCTTTTGGTAAACCTAAAACTTTGATTTGTCCATTTTTTATTGTATAGTGTGTGATCCAATATGGAGTGAGATACACATTTTCGGGTTGGTGCGATTCTTGCTGTCTATGCGTATAAGTTCTGTCTTATGGGGAGCCAGTTGCAGGCTAAGGAGGGCTGCCTGCAGCTCAATCTGCATTGATTCTTTGTCAGGGTAATCCACTGCCTCTGTCCATATAGTAATATCATCGGCGTAGATGGCGAATCTCGCCGTGGTGTCCTGTTCAAGGTTTTCTACAACCCTGCTCATTGTCAGATTAAACAGCATCGGTCCTAAAATAGATCCCTGTGAAACACCTCTGTCCAAGTAGTAAGTCTTCGGGCTCCATCCAGGTGATGCACCGCTTAAGCGAATGGGCCGAGTGGCAAGGAAATTTCGAACACATGTCTGTGCACGCTGACTTGGGTAGCGCCTAACTAGTTCTTCAAGAATAGCGTTATGGTAAACATTATCGAACGCTTTCTGCATGTCGATGGCCAGCAAGTAGTCAGGTAACATCTTTCTTAAAGTACGATTGATAACGCGCCGTAGCAGCCAAAGGCAGTCATGGGTGCCGAGGTTAGGGTAAAAACCCGCCTGGGCTGGATGTTATCCCGGCCAGGTTATTTCGATATAATAGGACATGCGTGTGTGAATCATGCGTTCAATGAGCTTACATGAAGTAGACGTAAAGATATTGGCCGGAGGTTCTTGCAGAGGGTCTTCTCTTTTCCGTGTTTTTTTATTTGATATGTGGGGTTTAACGTCCCAAAACCACCATATGATTATGAGAGACGCCGTAGTAGAGGGCTCCGGAAATTTCGACCCGCTGGGGTTCTTTAACGTGCACCCAAATCTGAGCACACGGGCTTTTCCGTGTTTCGGAATGGGATCAATGAGAGATAGCTTAAGGTTTTGCGGAACTTTTCCTGAGGACCAAAGGTCATTGATTACCGCCAAAAGTGCGTCCTGGGCTTCATCTCTGAGGTTGCGGAGTTCTTTCCATGAGATTTGGTCGTGGCCAGGCGCTGATCGAGAACGCCCGTGTTTGATGGCTGCTAAAATCTCTGTCATGCTAAATGGGCGATCAAGATTTTGATCGGGTTGCGTTATGGTGCAGGCTTTTGGAGATGTAGGCAGAGTGAGGGAAGCGTGAGGAAAGAAAGTGGTAATAACTTCATCTTCCACAGTGGACAGATCTGCTTTGAGGAATAGCTCGGCCAGAGGAGAGTTGCCTTTTCCTTTCCCGCTGAGGCTACGAAAAAAGCGCCATGGACCTTGGAGGCCCGGTACACAGCCAAGGCGTTCGCAAGTGGATTGCCAGGCTTCACTTTGAAGTTGGAGCTGATATTCATTGATAAGCTTAAACTGCCACTTCATTTTCATGAGGTGGAAGTGTCGTTTGCCGTGCGAGCGGTATTTTCTGACTAAATAGTCTGCTGTTTTCCATAAACATCCCAAATGGTCATCTATCGGCTGAGTATGATCTTCGCATGGCACTGTTTCGTGTGCCAGTTCATGGGCCTGTTGAACAATGTCCAGAAGGCCCTCAACTGTCGAGAATGATCCAGTAACGATACTACAAAATGTATTCCAATTAGTCATCCTTGTTGTTTTCATTCGGTGGCATTTTCTATTAAGAACCATGAATATAGAGAGATGATCACTGCCCCATGACTGGCTGGAGGCTGTCCAGTGCCGTACAAATTGAGGGCTAGCAAGCGTGAGATCTGGGGTCGTGTCTCTCTGCACTTCATGTACTCCTATTCTTGTAGGGGTGTCGGGGGTGTTACAAATTTCTACAGAAGAGAGTTCAATAGCGTAATAAAAATATTTTCCGCGTTTATTCGCCTTTCGGGCAACCCAGGCAGGGTTATGAGCATTAAAATCACTTCCAATGAGCAAAGGGAGGTTCTTAGATGCTTGCTTAGGCGTCTCCAGCCTTGTGTATGATCCAACTGAAATATTCCCTGGTCGAAAATACACAGACCCGGCCACGAAGGGCTTTTAGCCAGGAGGACAATTTTTAACAGCTACTATTTCGCGAACATTAGAACTGAGATCAGGAATGTCTAATTGAGTGGCCGGGAAGTCACTACACACCAGAAGTGCTGCCTGGTCTTTAGAAAGCTGCCGCTTATGTTTTATGGTTGGTGTCGAAAAAGCAAGGTAACCAGAAAGCTAGCACGTGGCGCGCGTTTCCTGGAGAAGAAAGAACAAGGGGCGATGCCTTTGAACATAATTACGGATAGTGGAGCACGTTTGATTAAAACTAGGACAATTCCACTGCACCCCCTGAGCGAAAGAACTCATGGGGAAGGCCCTGGTTTGTGGCGCTTAATGTCATCAGCGAGGACATTGCGCTGCAGTTAACCAAACGGATTTTGAAACCGAGTTTGCAGGGTATCAAGGGCTTGTGTTAGTGTCAAGAGCAAACCTCATAAGCGCGAAAATGCATGCGACAGCGACGAGCGATGCTATGAGCGACGTAACAGGGCATTCGCGCGACCTGTCGCGTGCTTGTTTTCGCGCGATCGCTTGGTTCTCCAGACTTGGAAACCGTCGCTTATCATCCGGCATTGCTGGGCTCAAGCAGACAATGGCGAAAAACCGGAAAAGACAAAGACTACATAGGTTCACGTGACCCTGCCCGAGTCACGTATGCGCAACAAGAAATAACGCATTGTTTACGCATGTGAATTTAAAAAAATTGCTGCAACGCACTCATAAACAATTTCCGTTCCATTACACAACAATATATCTCATTTTTAAATTGTATACCGCTCACTACGCGGATTTTTTTTTGTGTGAGTAGACGGCCTCATGCCAGCAACAGTGGAGTTCACTCGCCGAAGCCGTCGCGTGAATGAAGTTTGCCTGCGCTGGCGACTGATCGCGCGAAGGCGATCTACGTCGCATCGCTCGTCGCTGTTGCGTGCATTTTCACGCTTATGAGGTTCCGCCCTTAACCATCTGCGAGCGAATCACATGCTCCAGCTTACTAGATTCTTGAGCCCGTTCTTGTCGCAGGAGCCCCGTTAGGTGAGAATAGGTGGAGTCCTAGTCTTTAACCGGTTTAGAACGACGTGTCGAAGAACGGCTATTTCTTTTATTTCGAGACCGACTGCGGCTTGGCGTTCGGGACAGATTCCCTTTCTTTTGGTCTAGCACGAGGTCATGAAGTCTCTGATTTTCCTGCCGTAATTCCTGTACTTCTTGGCGAAGGCTGTTGATAAGCTGAGTCAAATCGTAAGAAGCGGCTGTTTGAGCCCAGGTTACTTTCCGAGACGTCGGAGGGGTGGGCTGTATGGCGGACGTCGTAGATGATGAATCATTAGTGTTGCGAGAAAGGGCTGATTCCGATATATTTCGTTCAGGACAGTGAAGGCTGAGTGAAATGTGTGTGGACGCTCCGCAAGCCACACAATGAGGAAACTGCTTACAGTTTGGGTCGACCTCATGCGGAGCTTTGCCACAGTCTCGGCATACTGGCGGGAAGGAACAGTATTTGTCAACATGGCCCAAACGTGGACAGTTGTAGCATGCAACCGGGCGAGGCCGATATTCATGAACACGGATGACTTCATATTCAAACACCAAGCGTTTCGGTAAGAAGTCTGTATCAAATGTCAAAAGCAGCCGCTGTGTTTTACCGAGCATGCGCACATTGGTGATTGTTGCCTGTTCACAGCGCAGATGCGCTTTGATGTACTCAATCGTTAGGCCAGGTCTGATCTTTATTACCCCACGAGAGCTGCCGACTGCGTGTGGCTGAAGAGGCGATTTGTCGACATCGATTACTCGCACGCTACCGTTGACTGTTGCCACTAAGCGCGAGAGTGTACATAGTTTGCGAAAATGATCTTCGTCACGAAGTGTAATCCGTACGCATTTACTGGTTATGTCAAAGCGGAGAATTGACATTTCTGCAACAAAAGGTTGACGGAGCGCTTTGCTCTGAGGCGTCTGTAAGGGATTATTTCGGAATGTCTGTCACATGCACTTTGTTTAGCGGCCTGATCAAAACAGTATGGCGGGGCCGACTCATCCGTTCGGCGTGCAGTCTGTTCGGCGACTCTTGGCGTCGGTAGTACACGGCGTTATTTTTTTGTACCCCATTGTCGAGAAGTTTGCTGGTGCCGTTAGGAGAGTCCGCTGCTGTGTCATGGAAGAGGTTCGGTAGACAATTCTGATGACAATGTAGACTGCGTTGCATCCATTGTCTCGTTTTCGTCAAATAGCGTCGGCAAATCACTTTTCACCGGAACGCTTGCGCATTCCATGTTCGTTTTTATAGTAGGCGTCTTGAGATTCGGAGTGAAAGGCACCGGGCGTAACAGGTTCACCAGGCACGGCATGTTCGCGCGGACGCGCTGCGAACGCGGCCGCCGGCAGCTGTGCCCTAGGCCAGACCGAAGCTGCTCACTGAGTTTGGGGTGGTCAAACCACAAAACACAGAGAAAAAGAGAAAAAGGTTCTCCAAGAACGCTGTCTGTGTGACACAGGCTCACCGTGTAACTGGCATTCACTTCTGCGGCAACGAACCGTGGTCTATTAACTAAAGAACGTCAAACTGACAAGAAACAAGGAGCCGAGGTAAGGCACGTCTGCCATCGTGGGCGCTCAGCAGCGCCCGCCTGGTATTGATAGCATTACCGAAACAGCCAGGCGAGCTAAAAGTTGTAGATAGATAGATAGATAGATAGATAGATAGATAGATAGATAGATAGATAGATATGCTCAAAGTCGCCGAAGACCGCCAGAAAATACTCCGCATTTAAAAACGTTTCAATCAGCGACTGGAGAAGCGTTTGTTTGTGTGCAGACGACAATACTGATGAGATCTGATTTATCTGAGCGATTCGCTGAGCAAAGTTGCCTGCCTCGTATTTGTCTATGATGCGGTCTCCTTGAAGCTCTCTATTTTGCTGGCTATTTCAGAATTGAAATGGGACTTAAGATGTCCACCATGCATTTTGCTGTCTATTTGTCCGTCTACGGTGAGTATTGAAACACACCTAGTGTTGTCTGGGTAACACATCGGCGCGATATGCAGCATGTCACATTTCGCGCCGGTTGCTGTCGGGCCATGGCGACGGACGCTGGTTGCGCCTGGTCTCAGACTATAGAGCTCTCGCGTCTTGCTAACGTAGCGTTGCTGTGCACAGCGTACGCGCGTGTCAACGCTATATTGTAGTATATTGGGCCCTTCATGATGCGCTCGTGGCCGTTTACTAGCTCTCCATATAAAAAATTTGATGTTACGGGACATCAATGATAAAGTATATAACTGGTGCAAACATGATAATCCGGACACACTTGTCATAGGAGAACATGACAACATACCACGCTCATAACTTGCTCGCCAGCCTTTCACTAGCTCCAGGTATGCTAAATTTTGGTATCACGTGACGTCTGTTAATGTCTAAGGCAAACGACACTTTCAAACATGATAATCATGACACGAAAGTCTTGTACAGCATCATTTACCTCCAATTTGTAACGTTTTGCTGATTTTAAAGTGACATATCAACGTTTCTCATTCGTGCTTTGCATATCATCGATTCCCACTGTACGCGGGGTCTGCCAAATTTTTTCGGCATAAACGGTACGCATTTACTTCGGAGATGTCTTCGAAGAGTTCTGCAATGGCTACTGCGGCGCTGGGACAGACGGGGACATTGTCAAGAGTACCACTCACCAGTGCCATGATCTGTTGTGTTCCGTGCTTAAACCAGTGAACTACATGCCTTCGGATGTGCGTATACTCCGAAACCTGCAGGTCACGAATATATAATGCCCAGTTTTTAGCACTACCCTGCTATAACCTTGAATAGCAGTTGCATTTTCTTTCGAATTTCCTATTACATGGAGAGGAATGACCACAAAAGTGTCACGTTGAAATTCGCAGTAATTGTGAAAAATAAACATAGAACAGTCCTCTGAAATAAACAGCTGTGCACGCAAATTTAATGTGATATATAGTAAAAAGTACTCACTGTACCATGTTATCTGTTTAGTGACTACAGTAGTCATGAAAAGGCTCTCAGCAAAGCTAAAGTAAACAAAGCAACAAACCGCCTATTTGTGCTTCCTGACATCACTCACGTAGCTCATTAGTCACCCAGGTGAAAGTGGGTCTCAAACGGACGCAGGCACTACCGCAAATATGAACTGCAATTATTACACGCATACGAGACGAAATAATTTAGGCACGTAAAAACGTCCAGAAGCAGACGAAACGTCATCAGCCATTCATTCAGCTGCCTTAGTGCGACTGATGCTAGATTTAAAGAGGGGGGGGGGTTGACTAACTGTACTGGCTCAAGGCTTACCAAAACCACGCTACCACCCTAAATGCACGCGTTCTGGTGTATTGTCATTCATAAAAAAGAATAATAAAAAGCATTCATTCATTGTACAGAGATAGGCGTTTCCTAACCACAATTATGAATACTCTCATTATCAGGCACTTTTCTAGGCCCCTGAGGTTCATTCAAGAGAAGGAAGAATTTCCAAGGTCTCCGTTGGCGAAGAAAGTGTGGAGGAGCGTTCATGAAACGCAACGGCTCCTTGAGTGGAGGAGCACGCTCCGCTTTGACATCGTCAAGTCGAAGAGAGCCGTTGAAAGAAGGAACGTTTGGGAATACGGGAGTAAATCTTGTTAAAAGTAAAAAATCACAACATATCCACGAACAGAATCAGGATGAGTGCGTCGAAGCACCCATCTGTCTGTCCGCGCTTCCATCCGTCCTTTAGTTCTTGCTTCCGTCTGTCCATTCGTGCGACCATCCGTTCGTTCGCTCTTACGTCCGTCCGTCTGTCCAGCCATCCGTCCGGTAATTCGATCGTCTTTGCGTCCATCCATACATACGTGCATCCGTCCATCCTTCCGTCCGTTCGAACATCTGTCAGTCTGTCCATCGGTACTGCCATCCGCACATTTATCCATGCGTCTTCTTGACTATCTGTCCGTCCGCGCCTCCATCCATCTGTCCATCTAGTGCCGCCATCTCGCATCTTTTCATCATATAATCATCGTATATAAGTACCGCCATAGAGCGGACATTTCAAGGACTGAACAATAGGTAGCTACTTACTACTATATTACTATTATTATTACTACTACTACTACTACTACTACTACTACTACTGCTACTACTAATACAAATGCTACTACTATTACTAATACTAATACTACTACTACGGACGCATGAACCAGTGAACTACATGCCTTCGGATGTGCGTATACTCCGAAACCTGCAGGTCACTGCAAGACCTGCTGCAGATCTTGGAGTGCTCCAAGACCTGCAGCAGACGCCAGTGCTTTCAAATGTTTCGATGAAGCTCGCACACCACATGAGTTCAAGCGTGGTGCAAAAGCTGAAAGGATGCGTAATTGCATACTTTGATGCGCCGAATTCACGGTGCTAATGAGCGGCTGCCTCTCCGGTGAATTTTGGTGGGCCTAGCTGAAACTTACGGAGAACCACACCTCCTTTAGGTGATCATTTGTGTCAACGAAAAGTTAACTTCTGTTGTTTTTCTTTACATTTTTCCTGCTTTTGTTAGCTCACTATTAGAGGCAATTTAGGGAAAACGAAACACAATGCAATTTCGCGCAATGAGTGTGCTGCTGTTGCTACTAGGCGTGAAACATAGCTTCACTATAGAGTCTCTATCGAGCTCACAATACTAATGAACAACCAAGGCCAGCTTTATAGGGAATCAAGTAGGGGAACTGTGAATGTGCTCTTTGAAACCTGACCTCTATATAAACAAGAATGCATGAAGTGTTGTATAAAAACGCGAACGTATAAAATAGAAATACAGCCTATACATTACATTGCCTTTTTATGATTGAACCCTCCCCTCCGAAAATAATTTCTGGCTACCTCACTGATTACGGCAATCAGAAAATGGAATTAATTAATTATATGCCTGGTCAGCTACCCAAGTTTCTGAACCAAACAGTTGTCAGAATAGTCGAAGCTGAATAACTCAACCATCTGTGTTCCTTAATGCAATAAGTATCATTGAATGTGTGCACCACGAGAAGTAAAGACAAATGCCACTTTAGTGTCCTAGCTATCACGTATTTTCAATAAGATTTCTTGCTTCTTTCGCGCAGGGGACAGGCTGCTGAAAAAAGAACACAGTGGAAAGGTCTTCTAAAACGTGCCATATAAGCATTGCATTGGAGAGTTAGCGCGACTGTATACAAAAGGGCAAAATCTGCAGTGAATGCGTGCAGCGGCACTACATTAGACATGCTAAGGTGTCTATACTACCTCGATTTTATTCATGATGTCCTACAAGCTCGAAATTTATCTTAGCAGTGTGTCAGCTGCATATGATCGATTGATGGACACATTACAGTTGCGCTCTTTTGTTTAACACGTTGCTCTTCATCAGCCACATGTGATTGATTGATATGTGGTGTTTAACGACCCAAAACCACCATATGATTATGAGAGACGCCGTAGTGGAGGGCTCCGGAAATTTCGACCACCTGGGGTTCTTTAACGTGCTCCTAAATCTGAGCACACGGGCCTACAACATTTCCGCCTCCATCGGAAATGCAGGCGCCGCAGCCGGGATTCGAGCCCGCGACCTGCGGGTCAGCAGCTGTGTACCTTAGCCACTAGACCACCGCGGCGGGGCCAGCAGCCACATGTGATCAAGGTTCACTTGCCATTCGCATTTTTTGTTTAGTTCGTTTATTATTACATATTTATTGTAATGTTCCTCGTTTTAAGATAAAACAGGGCCCCGCCGCGGTGGTCTAGTGGCTAAAGTTCTCGGCTGCTGACCCGCAGGTAGCGGGTTCGAATCCAGGCTACGGCAGCTGCATTTTCGATGGAGGCGGAAATGTTGTAGGCCCGTGTGCTAAGATTTGGGTGCACGTTAAAGAACCCCAGGTGGACGAAATTTTCGGAGCTCTCCAGTACGGCGTTTCTCATAATCAAATGGTGGTTTTTGGACGTTAAAACCCACGTATCAAACTATCAAGGATAAAGAAGGATCACAAAAACCATTTCTCCGATTCTACAGAAAAGCAGTTTTACAAGAATCAAACTTGTTTTATATACAGCAGCACCACTCCCCATACACGAACGTGAGATCACGTGGTTCCAACATGCAGACATGCTACCGTTGCAGCAAAAGCAGATGTTTTATTTATAGAGGTACCCACGATGGCTGCAGTACTCTGAGCATTCTTTACCATTTTGTTGGACTAGTCTTCGTTCAGTGAGCAGATTAAAATACCCTGCTTCTTGATGACGCATTTTCCAAGATTGAGAGAAGCGACACGTTCGTGCTTAAGACAGAACAGCGCCTTAAGTCAAAAACGGCGTCAATTTTATGGTTTCCAAACATTAGAACATCTACTACAAATTATGTACTGCTGAGGCTTCGGATTGTCGCACAGACACCACGATCATTTTCAATAGGTAATCCCAGCAATTACATTATACAAATAAAAGCCAAAACATAATTGCAAAAGTCATTCGTGCTTTATTGTATGTGCTTCTGTGCTTGCAGATAAAGACGACGGGACAAATATTTTATGACTTGGCCCCTGTGTGAACTTGGAGACAGAAGCTACAAAGCTTTAAAGGTTACTTCTACTTGAATCTCTGATATTAACGCATCCACAAATGCAGTGCGAACAGAAGAAAGATGAAAAAAATAACTGCTTAATCAGGCATTCTTGGAAGTTCAAAATTTTGAAACTAAAACACACACACACAAACATACACTTTTAACCAACTATATATGCTGGTATTTGAACAAAACAACAGCTTTGGAATGCAGTTTTCACCGTTAGTTTATGAAAGGCACATGATCGCTTTTTTTTTTACTTGCATAGCAGTCTTATTCGAACACTCAGCCACGAATATATAATGCCCAGTTTTGAGCACTACCCTGCTATAACCTTGAATAGCAGTTGCATTTTCTTTCGAATTTCCTATTACATGGAGAGGAATGACCACAAAAGTGTCACGTTGAAATTCGCAGAAATTGTGAAAAATAAACATAGAACAGTCCTCTGAAATAAACAGCTGTGCACGCAAATTTAATGTGATATATAGTAAAAAGTACTCACTGTACCATGTTATCTGTTTAGTGACTACAGTAGTCATGAAAAGGCTCTCAGCAAAACTAAAGTAAACAAAGCAACAAACCACCTATTTGTGCTTCCTGACATCACTCACGTAGCTCATTAGTCACCCAGGTGAAAGTGGGTCTCAAACGGACGCAGGCACTACCGCAAATATGAACTGCAATTATTACACGCATACGAGACGAAATAATTTAGGCACGTAAAAACGTCCAGAAGCAGACGAAACGTCATCAGCCATTCATTCAGCTGCCTTAGTGCGACTGATGCTAGATTTAAAGAGGGGGGGGGGGTTGACTAACTGTACTGGCTCAAGGCTTACCAAAACCACGCTACCACCCTAAATGCACGCGTTCTGGTGTATTGTCATTCATAAAAAAGAATAATAAAAAGCATTCATTCATTGTACAGAGATAGGCGTTTCCTAACCACAATTATGAATACTCTCATTATCAGGCACTTTTCTAGGCCCCTGAGGTTCATTCAAGAGAAGGAAGAATTTCCAAGGTCTCCGTTGGCGAAGAAAGTGTGGAGGAGCGTTCATGAAACGCAACGGCTCCTTGAGTGGAGGAGCACGCTCCGCTTTGACATCGTCAAGTCGAAGAGAGCCGTTGAAAGAAGGAACGTTTGGGAATACGGGAGTAAATCTTGTTAAAAGTAAAAAATCACAACATATCCACGAACAGAATCAGGATGAGTGCGTCGAAGCACCCATCTGTCTGTCCGCGCTTCCATCCGTCCTTTAGTTCTTGCTTCCGTCTGTCCATTCGTGCGACCATCCGTTCGTTCGCTCTTACGTCCGTCCGTCTGTCCAGCCATCCGTCCGGTAATTCGATCGTCTTTGCGTCCATCCATACATACGTGCATCCGTCCATCCTTCCGTCCGTTCGAACATCTGTCAGTCTGTCCATCGGTACTGCCATCCGCACATTTATCCATGCGTCTTCTTGACTATCTGTCCGTCCGCGCCTCCATCCATCTGTCCATCTAGTGCCGCCATCTCGCATCTTTTCATCATATAATCATCGTATATAAGTACCGCCATAGAGCGGACATTTCAAGGACTGAACAATAGGTAGCTACTTACTACTATATTACTATTATTATTACTACTACTACTACTACTACTACTACTACTACTACTGCTACTACTAATACAAATGCTACTACTATTACTAATACTAATACTACTACTACGGACGCATGAACCAGTGAACTACATGCCTTCGGATGTGCGTATACTCCGAAACCTGCAGGTCACTGCAAGACCTGCTGCAGATCTTGGAGTGCTCCAAGACCTGCAGCAGACGCCAGTGCTTTCAAATGTTTCGATGAAGCTCGCACACCACATGAGTTCAAGCGTGGTGCAAAAGCTGAAAGGATGCGTAATTGCATACTTTGATGCGCCGAATTCACGGTGCTAATGAGCGGCTGCCTCTCCGGTGAATTTTGGTGGGCCTAGCTGAAACTTACGGAGAACCACACCTCCTTTAGGTGATCATTTGTGTCAACGAAAAGTTAACTTCTGTTGTTTTTCTTTACATTTTTCCTGCTTTTGTTAGCTCACTATTAGAGGCAATTTAGGGAAAACGAAACACAATGCAATTTCGCGCAATGAGTGTGCTGCTGTTGCTACTAGGCGTGAAACATAGCTTCACTATAGAGTCTCTATCGAGCTCACAATACTAATGAACAACCAAGGCCAGCTTTATAGGGAATCAAGTAGGGGAACTGTGAATGTGCTCTTTGAAACCTGACCTCTATATAAACAAGAATGCATGAAGTGTTGTATAAAAACGCGAACGTATAAAATAGAAATACAGCCTATACATTACATTGCCTTTTTATGATTGAACCCTCCCCTCCGAAAATAATTTCTGGCTACCTCACTGATTACGGCAATCAGAAAATGGAATTAATTAATTATATGCCTGGTCAGCTACCCAAGTTTCTGAACCAAACAGTTGTCAGAATAGTCGAAGCTGAATAACTCAACCATCTGTGTTCCTTAATGCAATAAGTATCATTGAATGTGTGCACCACGAGAAGTAAAGACAAATGCCACTTTAGTGTCCTAGCTATCACGTATTTTCAATAAGATTTCTTGCTTCTTTCGCGCAGGGGACAGGCTGCTGAAAAAAGAACACAGTGGAAAAGTCTTCTAAAACGTGCCATATAAGCATTGCATTGGAGAGTTAGCGCGACTGTATACAAAAGGGCAAAATCTGCAGTGAATGCGTGCAGCGGCACTACATTAGACATGCTAAGGTGTCTATACTACCTCGATTTTATTCATGATGTCCTACAAGCTCGAAATTTATCTTAGCAGTGTGTCAGCTGCATATGATCGATTGATGGACACATTACAGTTGCGCTCTTTTGTTTAACACGTTGCTCTTCATCAGCCACATGTGATTGATTGATATGTGGTGTTTAACGACCCAAAACCACCATATGATTATGAGAGACGCCGTAGTGGAGGGCTCCGGAAATTTCGACCACCTGGGGTTCTTTAACGTGCTCCTAAATCTGAGCACACGGGCCTACAACATTTCCGCCTCCATCGAAAATGCAGGCGCCGCAGCCGGGATTCGAGCCCGCGACCTGCGGGTCAGCAGCTGTGTACCTTAGCCACTAGACCACCGCGGCGGGGCCAGCAGCCACATGTGATCAAGGTTCACTTGCCATTCGCATTTTTTGTTTAGTTCGTTTATTATTACATATTTATTGTAATGTTCCTCGTTTTAAGATAAAACAGGGCCCCGCCGCGGTGGTCTAGTGGCTAAAGTTCTCGGCTGCTGACCCGCAGGTAGCGGGTTCGAATCCAGGCTACGGCAGCTGCATTTTCGATGGAGGCGGAAATGTTGTAGGCCCGTGTGCTAAGATTTGGGTGCACGTTAAAGAACCCCAGGTGGACGAAATTTTCGGAGCTCTCCAGTACGGCGTTTCTCATAATCAAATGGTGGTTTTTGGACGTTAAAACCCACGTATCAAACTATCAAGGATAAAGAAGGATCACAAAAACCATTTCTCCGATTCTACAGAAAAGCAGTTTTACAAGAATCAAACTTGTTTTATATACAGCAGCACCACTCCCCATACACGAACGTGAGATCACGTGGTTCCAACATGCAGACATGCTACCGTTGCAGCAAAAGCAGATGTTTTATTTATAGAGGTACCCACGATGGCTGCAGTACTCTGAGCATTCTTTACCATTTTGTTGGACTAGTCTTCGTTCAGTGAGCAGATTAAAATACCCTGCTTCTTGATGACGCATTTTCCAAGATTGAGAGAAGCGACACGTTCGTGCTTAAGACAGAACAGCGCCTTAAGTCAAAAACGGCGTCAATTTTATGGATTCCAAACATTAGAACATCTACTACAAATTATGTACTGCTGAGGCTTCGGATTGTCGCACAGACACCACGATCATTTTCAATAGGTAATCCCAGCAATTACATTATACAAATAAAAGCCAAAACATAATTGCAAAAGTCATTCGTGCTTTATTGTATGTGCTTCTGTGCTTGCAGATAAAGACGACGGGACAAATATTTTATGACTTGGCCCCTGTGTGAACTTGGAGACAGAAGCTACAAAGCTTTAAAGGTTACTTCTACTTGAATCTCTGATATTAACGCATCCACAAATGCAGTGCGAACAGAAGAAAGATGAAAAAATAACTGCTTAATCAGGCATTCTTGGAAGTTCAAAATTTTGAAACTAAAACACACACACACAAACATACACTTTTAACCAACTATATATGCTGGTATTTGAACAAAACAACAGCTTTGGAATGCAGTTTTCACCGTTAGTTTATGAAAGGCACATGATCGCTTTTTTTTTACTTGCATAGCAGTCTTATTCGAACACTCAGCCACGAATATATAATGCCCAGTTTTGAGCACTACCCTGCTATAACCTTGAATAGCAGTTGCATTTTCTTTCGAATTTCCTATTACATGGAGAGGAATGACCACAAAAGTGTCACGTTGAAATTCGCAGTAATTGTGAAAAATAAACATAGAACAGTCCTCTGAAATAAACAGCTGTGCACGCAAATTTAATGTGATATATAGTAAAAAGTACTCACTGTACCATGTTATCTGTTTAGTGACTACAGTAGTCATGAAAAGGCTCTCAGCAAAACTAAAGTAAACAAAGCAACAAACCGCCTATTTGTGCTTCCTGACATCACTCACGTAGCTCATTAGTCACCCAGGTGAAAGTGGGTCTCAAACGGACGCAGGCACTACCGCAAATATGAACTGCAATTATTACACGCATACGAGACGAAATAATTTAGGCACGTAAAAACGTCCAGAAGCAGACGAAACGTCATCAGCCATTCATTCAGCTGCCTTAGTGCGACTGATGCTAGATTTAAAGAGGGGGGGGGGTTGACTAACTGTACTGGCTCAAGGCTTACCAAAACCACGCTACCACCCTAAATGCACGCGTTCTGGTGTATTGTCATTCATAAAAAAGAATAATAAAAAGCATTCATTCATTGTACAGAGATAGGCGTTTCCTAACCACAATTATGAATACTCTCATTATCAGGCACTTTTCTAGGCCCCTGAGGTTCATTCAAGAGAAGGAAGAATTTCCAAGGTCTCCGTTGGCGAAGAAAGTGTGGAGGAGCGTTCATGAAACGCAACGGCTCCTTGAGTGGAGGAGCACGCTCCGCTTTGACATCGTCAAGTCGAAGAGAGCCGTTGAAAGAAGGAACGTTTGGGAATACGGGAGTAAATCTTGTTAAAAGTAAAAAATCACAACATATCCACGAACAGAATCAGGATGAGTGCGTCGAAGCACCCATCTGTCTGTCCGCGCTTCCATCCGTCCTTTAGTTCTTGCTTCCGTCTGTCCATTCGTGCGACCATCCGTTCGTTCGCTCTTACGTCCGTCCGTCTGTCCAGCCATCCGTCCGGTAATTCGATCGTCTTTGCGTCCATCCATACATACGTGCATCCGTCCATCCTTCCGTCCGTTCGAACATCTGTCAGTCTGTCCATCGGTACTGCCATCCGCACATTTATCCATGCGTCTTCTTGACTATCTGTCCGTCCGCGCCTCCATCCATATGTCCATCTAGTGCCGCCATCTCGCATCTTTTCATCATATAATCATCGTATATAAGTACCGCCATAGAGCGGACATTTCAAGGACTGAACATTAGGTAGCTACTTACTACTATATTACTATTATTATTACTACTACTACTACTACTACTACTACTACTACTACTACTGCTACTACTAATACAAATGCTACTACTATTACTAATACTAATACTACTACTACGGACGCATGACCCACGGCATAAGACGCTTCGCCCCTAAAAGAGCCACATTACCTATTAAAGGTACTAACAACTGATTTTTTTCGACTCCGATTCTTCCAGCGCGACAGAAAACTTACCCTTCGTAGTGTCTGTAGCTGCCACAGTTAGTCCCAAAGGCACTTCTTCATTTTATAAGCAGTATTTTGTTAATCTGCAAAGCTCAAAACACGGACATTCCCTTTTGTCTAGCCACCCAAAGAATTGAAAGCAATGCCAGTAGCCCTTCTAGCGACCTGTACATATTGTCGTTGTTCTGCTTTTGCAGTAGTTCCTGTAACTATGCTTAACCACACATATTCAGAGCTTTACAACAATTTTTTTAAAAATAACAAGCCGTTACAATGGGACGACGTGGCTTAATACACTTTCTCTGTATTTGTACCTTGTTGCGTGCGCCTGCGCCCAACGTTGTTGCGCCTGTGTCGTGGATGGCTTCTCCCATCATCGTTACTCTGTCGACACAGGAGCAAAAGCGAAGTCGCTGAAAATGTCACTGCGCATATGCGCGACCATGCCGATTAGCAGTAAATGTCATTTCTGAGACAAAGTGTAATTGAGAAACCACTTTGCTCAAAAATCATAGCGACCCGGACACTGCATGCATGGTTTTATAGCTGCAAAGGAAAGTTATTCAAGACGTGTTCACGAGCATGAATGTTTACGTCATGCGAAGGCAGCACTAATTTAATGCGTACTTGTATTGCAGGCCTATTTTTACACTTTTGCTGAATAATATTTTTACAATAAAAAGGCAAACAATATTAAGATACCATCAGAAAAATTGTTGACCTCATAGACTATAGTTTACAGTCACTTGGGAGGGAAGTTCGGATAATGGGCGTTTCTACTACCAGGTAGCTCCACAGGCTGCATTCGCGATTTTCAATGAAGAAATAAAAATATAACTCTACTTCTCATCAGAAAATTAGGGTTCGTCTGAGCCACAATGAGGGACAATTTTTCATCCGTGCAGTTTTATCATTTCATGTTCTGGACAGTTTTCGGTCTCTTTAGGGTCTTTTTTGAAGTGATGTGTGGTGTTTTATACAAACTGCTTGCACACCAGTTGCCACAGAGACAGCTGTTTTAAGTTAAATTTACTTTGCACATGCTTGAAGGCGTATACGTCACCATTTCGGTCAACTGCAAGTCCGTTGTGCGATGATGTTTATTGGAACAGAGGAGCGGCAACGAGGTCGCGACGGAATATGGGCGAACAGCAAGTCTGGTAAAGGCGGCACAGGTTCTCGCGCAATCAGAGCACGGGCTTTTCGTTGTCTTCCGAAGGCGCATACGTGTTGGTGCGTATGCTCCACTACAATACCCCCGGGGTGAAGGGTAGCCATCCTGGCGACTCAGGGAGTAGGCACAATGAGGGGGTCGTAGTAGGGCTTGAGACGGTCGACGTGTACGGTCTCACGTCCTCGACGGCGCAAATCTGGTGATTGTGTTAATGGCTCGATGATGTAATTCACCGGGGAGATCGCGTCAATGACACGGTAGGGACCATGGTACCGGGCCAGAAGTTTAAAAGACAGGCTAGGAACGTGCGGGGGCTCCCAAAGCCACACAAGGGAGCCAGCACGAAATGTAGGAGCTATGCGGTGAGCGTCGTCGTGTCGAGTCTTTTGTAGACCTTGAGCCCCACTTGTCAGAGACCGAGCCAACTGACGGCAGTCTTCAGCGTATCTGGCGACTTCCGAAAGCGGGGAGCACTCAGATGCATCAGGGCGGTACGGTAGTATAGTATCGAGTGGGTGGGAAGGTTCGCGGCCGTACAATAGAAAGAACGGGGAAAAACCGGTAGTCGCTTGCGTCGCGGTGTTATAAGCGAAGATAACAAAGGGCAATACAGCGTCCCAGTTAGTGTGGTCGGAGGAGGTGTACATCCTCAGCATGTCGCCAAGTGTGCGGTTGAACCGCTCAGTAAGACCATTTGTCTGTGGATGGTATGCGGTAGATTTCCGGTGGATAATGTTGCATTCAGCGAGGATAGCTTGGATGACCTCCGACAGGAACACTCGACCCCTATCACTGAGTAATTCCCGCGGAGCACCATGACGTAGAATGAAGCTGCGGAGAATGAAGAGTGCAACTTCGTGGGCGGTGGCGGCCGGTAGAGCTGCAGTCTCAGCGTAGCGTGTCAGATGATCGACTCCGACAATAATCCACCGGTTTCCAGAGCTACTATATGGGAGGGGGCCATATAGGTCTATACCCACGCGGTCGAATGGGCGAGCCGGGCACGGGAGCGGCTGTAACGTGCCAGTAAGGTGCCGCGGAGGTGTCTTGTTCTGTTGGCAAGTAGTGCCAGACTGAACGTATTTCTGCACAAAGCGATACATTCCTCGCCAGTAATAGCATTGGCGCAGCCTTTCGTAGGTTTTCAGGACACCTGCGTGAGCACTTTGGGGATCTGCATAGAAATTCATGCAGATGTCAGAGCGCATATGAGTTGGGACAGCAAGGAGCCACTTCCGACCACCAGGCATGTAGTTGCGGCGGTACAGAATGTTGTCTCGTAAGGAAAAGTGGGCTGCTTGCCGGCGTAGCGCTCTCGTGGAAGGGACAGCAGACGGATCGGTAAGGTAGTCGACTAACAAGGCAAGGTATGGGTCTTCACGCTGCTCCGAAAGCATGTCAGTCGTGTCGAGTGGTGACAAGGTGGTAAAAGGGGAAGACAAAGAAGCCACATCTGGTGTTAATGGCGATCGCGAAAGTGCATCGGCATCCGCATGTTTGCGACCGGAACGATATACGACACGGATGTCGTATTCTTGCAATCGAAGTGCCCTACGCCCCAGGCGTCCAGACGGGTCTTTCAAGGTGGACAGCCAACATAGAGCGTGGTGGTCTGGGACCACGTCGAAAGGACGGCCGTAAAGGTACGGGCGAAACTTCGTCAACGCCCAGATTATGGCCAAACACTCCTTCTCTGTCACAAAGTAATTCAATTCAGCCTTCTTGAGAGCGCGACTTGCATAGGCGACTACGTATTCAGCTTGGGTGCCTTTCCGTTGTGCCAAAACTGCACCGAGACCGATGCCACTTGCATCGGTGTGAATTTCTGTGGCCGCAGCAGGGTCGAAGTGACGAAGAATAGGTGGTGAGGTCAGCAGGCGGCGCAGCTGGCGATATGCATCGTCACAAGCAGGTGATCATGCAGATATGCCTTTGCTGTTGGAAAGCAGACTCGTGAGAGGTGCGATGATGGACGCGAAGTTGCGCACGAAGCGACGAAAGTAGGAGCAGAGACCGACGAAACTTCTTAGGGCTTTCAGTGATGTGGGCAACGGAAAGTCAGCGACAGCTCGAAGCTTATCAGGTTCCGGAAGAACACCGTCTCTTGTGATGACATGTCCCAGGATCGTTAGTTTTCGTGCTGCGAAGTGGCACTTCTTGGAGTTGAGTTGTAGGCCTGCAGAAGTTAGACACGTCAGAATCTCGTGGAGGCGAGCAAGATGTGTCGGGAAATCAGATGAAAAGACTACGATGTTGTCCAGGTAACATAAGCAGGTTTTCCACTTGTGGGCACGCAAGATGGCGTCGATCATGCGCTCAAATGTGGCAGGCGCGTTGCAGAGCCCAAATGGCATGACTTTGAACTCATATAGGCCATCCGGCGTTACAAAGGCTGTTTTAGGGCGATCACATTCAGCCATTGGCACCTGTCAATACCCACAACGCAGATCCAAAGATGTAAAGTACTCGGCGCCTTGTAAACAGTCAAGAGCATCGTCTATTCGTGGTAGCTGGTAGACATCTTTTTTCGTAATATTGTTTAAGCGGCGATAGTTCACGCAAAATCGTGCGGTGCCATCTTTTTTCTTGACCAGAACCACAGGTGATGACCAAGCGCTTTGAGAAGGCTGTATGACTCCACGTTTAAGCATGTCATCTACTTGCTCCGTAATGACGCCGCGCTCTTCGGCGGAAACGCGGCAAGGACGCTGTCGCAGAGGCGAATGTGAGCCGGTGTCAATAGTATGAGTGATAGTCGTGGTGCGGTCTGAAGCAGGTTCTTGAAAGTCGAAAGAAAAACGAAACTTGTTAAGAAGAGCAACAAGTTGGCGGCGATGTGAGAGGGGAAGGTCTGCGTCAATAGCATTGTCGAAGGCTGACGAACTTGATGGCTCAGACGCATGAGTGATTGCAGCAATGTGACATGGCGTTTCATCGGGAAGAATAATATCATCGATATGGCCGACAGGTTGCACATATCCTAACGTTTCACCACGAAGTAAGCCAATGGGGTAGTTGCAGTGGTTGGTGACCAGCATTACGGTAAACCAGACGCAATTGTAAGGACAGCAAATGGGAGAACGATGCCCTTGCATTCAGTAAAAACTGGAGATGGCGTAAACACCACCGTGCCGTCAGGTTGCGCCACACATGAAGGGCTAATAGGGACCGAAGCTTCAGGAGGCAAGGTGATGTCGTCGTCAGCGATGAGTTTGCAGAGCAGAGGAGAGCGGTCGGGTGGTGTAAATTCACATGTTGGCACAAGGGACACTTCGGCACGGGAACAATCGATGATAGCTTCATGACGTGATAAGAAATCCCAACCCAGGATAAGGTCATGAGAGCAAGATGGTAGAACAAAAAACTGTACGACGTACAAAACGTCTCGGATGACGACGCGCGCCGTACACACAGCCGAGGGATGAATGCGTTGCGCGCTAGCCGTGGACAGCACCAAGCCACTGAGAGATGTGGTCACTTTCTTCAGTTTCCTACAAAATTTTGCGTTCATCACAGAAACGGCGGCCCCGGTATCAATTAACGCTAATGTGGCGACTCCCTCAACATCGACATCAACAACATTTTGCGGCGGAAATGGAGGCCTTGGGAATTGCGCACAAGGTGCAGTTCTTGCCTCCGGAACTGCACTGATTAGTTTCCCTCCTCAGGAGGTGGTCGACGACGCATAGGTGATGGCGATCGGTGACGAAGTGATGAGAAACGAGCAGTCGATGGGTGGTGATCCGAGTCAGAGTGCCTCTGTTCATATGCAGACGTGGTAGTCTGCTGCGGTGCGTAGGTAGGAGATCCGAAGTATGCGTGCGCAGGTGTGGGACGGCGGCGGCAGAAGCGTGCAATGTGGCCAGCGATGCCACACGCGAAGCAGATGGGACGACTGTCTCGGGTGCGCCACTCATTAGATGGACGGAAAAAGGGAGGTGGGGGCCTGTAAACTGGAGGCGAGGCCGGAGGAGGTGGAGCCGATGAGACGACTGGATGCGGTGGGGGCCGCGCGACCACAGCTGCGTAGCTGAGAGGTGAAGGCGGCGCAGTTGGTGCGTAGCCAGCAGTTGAGAGATCAGATGGCACCGAAGTGCATGGGTAAGAGGCCGGAACTGTAGGGAGGGCATTGCAAACTTCAGTGCGTATGGCCTGCTGCATATTCGAAGGGAGGCTTGTCGTGGGCGCGTCGCTATGCGGCAGCAGGGAGAGCTGTCGGGCGACTTCCTCCCTGATGAAGGCTTTAATCTGGTTCGACAGAGTTCCTTGGTGAACGTTGCCATTTGCGAGTGCGACGGCCGAGATTGAATCTGGTGATGGGATACTCTGTCGGGCGATAGAACGCTGACGACGCAATTCATCGAAGCTCTGGCACAGGCTTACGAGGACTGCTATTGTGGTCGGGCTTTTTGCCAGCAACATCTGGAATGCGCCATCCTCGATGCCTTCAAGAATATGTCGAATTTTCTCTTCTTCAGGCATGGATGAGTTAATACGCCTGCAGAGGTCGAGCACATCCTCAATATAGCTAGTAAAGGTCTCGCCAGGCTGCTGGGCTCGGTGGCGCAGACGCTGGTCCGCGCGGAGCTTGCGGACCTCTGGTCGGCCGAACGCTTCGGTCATGAAGGTCTTAAAGGTGGACCAGCTGGCGATGGCGGTTTCGAGGTTGGTGAACCATAGCTTGGTGACGTCAGCCAAGTAAAAGACAACATAGGCAAGCTTAGAATCAATGTCCCAGTTGTTGCTGGCACTCACGCGTTCGTACAAGGAGAGCCAGTCTTTGACGTCTTGCTCACCACTGCCGCTGAAGATTGGTGGGTCCAGCTGACGGGTAGCACCGGGGCAGGTCGACGGGGCAGCCGATGGTGCTGGCTGTACTGGGATGGGCTGGTTGGCGACTGCGTCAGTCATGTTGTACGGTGGTCTTTCGGCCAACTTGTGAGAGCGGAGCTCCAGGTCTGCCTTGGGATCTCAGCAGCCTCCACCAAATGCGATGATGTTTATTGGAACAGAGGAGCGGCAACGAGGTCGCGACGGAAAATGGGCGAACAGCAAGTCTGGTAAAGGCGGCACAGGTTCTCGCGCCATCAGAGCACGGGCTTTTCGTTGTCTCCCGAAGGCGCATACGCGTTGGTGCGTATGCTCCACTACAGTTGCACGTTTTTCGTACAGCTGCAACTCCTGAGGTGGTTCTCCACTCCTAACTTTCCGCATTTGTAATCACAGTAGTAATATTTTAGTAGATATATGGGAGTCCTCTTTTAGTGGCTGATAGCTACACCTTTTTTCTGTACTTTCAGCCAACTCGACGTTTGACGCAATGTTTTAGAAACCTTTGCGTTCTAATGTACGGGACACAACAGAAACACGGAAAACACCTGCACAAGTTTTGTTGTCTTTTTCAACACATGGTTTCCGCAATACCTCGCCCGTACCACCTTACCGAATTATAGTTTCGCGCTGTTCCTCTCTAAGCCTCCTGGTTAATTCATAAGAAAACTTTGTTCGGCGAAAGCACGCAGCCAGCGCACCTGGTAATGTGCACTACAAGACAAAATATATATTCGTTTTAAAACGCAGCAATCACTCAAGGTGGTCATCATATGCGTCCATGCCCTTATCACAACAGCTTCATTTCCTCCAGTATTCGGCACAGAATAATCTTGTTTTACAGAAGTGCTATGCCCATTACTCGGGCCAGCAGAACACCAAGACCACCTTGAATAAAAAATGAAATAGCCAAATTTATTGTTAGTACAGCCTTTCTAGAAAAAAACAGCGTGATTACCAAGTTATGGTCTTATTAGGCTGGGTATTGTGACATTTCCAAAGCCTTACAAGAATGTCTAGATTTCAAGAGAAAGACGCCAAACCCCCACATGAGGTATAAAATTTCTAGATGTAGGGAAACATTCCTATGGCTGGCATCGCTTCCATCGACTTGCATGGCCCATTAGGATGTGAGCAGTCACAGGGAGATAGCGCTGCCAGCGGCGTGAAGACACTCGTCTGCTGAGCTGTCATTGGCTGTGGTCTTGCGACATTCCGATGCGGTGGCAAAAACACCTGCCTGGTTTAATGCACGCTGAACATGTGAGGTGGCGGTGCAATGCAATGAAACGTTACCAGCCCTGCGGCCCAATCGTCGCACCACACGCCGCACCTCATGAAAAATTACTCACTGTTTGAGAGCCACTCGACAGCAAGCCATGCACGCGGGGTGTCATCGCATGACTGCTTCCAGTGACGGAGATGAACCAGATATAGTGTGATCTCTGCCTCAGCCTTGTTCTTCTCTTCTGGTCGTGCTCTATTATCAGTAAGTAGAGTATAGAACGCCTACAGGTACGTCATAAATGGTGACTTTATTCCAAACATGATACTAACGTAAAGTACTTGTTGAGAATTTTCTATAAACGCTATCGCGACACAACGCTAACTCGGGCGTAAGACAAAAGTCACGGACAGTGAACACATACAGATGCTTCCCCACCTGGGCAAGTGCCATTTCTATTGGGAAAATTCTGAATAAATTCATGACAGAATATTTTATCATATTGCTGATAAAAAAGAATGTGTCAATGCGTAATACGCTAAAAACAAAAAAATCCTCGCAACTCACTGCTTATGAAAACGCAAAGCCTCCTTGCAGTGTTTCCTTTCTTGAAGCTATGTTAAGAATGAATTGGATTCTGAAAGTAGCCCTCAATACATATAGATCAATACGTCACATACCGCTACAAATATTTCATTAATAACTCTGCATATCTTTGTTCACATGCAAAAAGTCATCTCAAGAGGGCCAGCGTACATCTAAGAAATTGCCGACTTCACTACGGTCATGTTAACTTTTCATTATTTGAAGATCAAAAAAAGAATTTGGAGTCAAGAAACACTAATGTAACTTAATAAATTAGTTGGTGTCAGCGGTCTTTGACAATGTCTCGAGGCTGTTTCAAACCGTCGTGTAACTGAATTTTGTCTTAAAGAAAATAAATCTTCGAGGAATCAGTCATAATTCTAGAAACAGCGTTGGTCCTTTGAACGTGCATTCTTGCTTATAAGAGGTTTATATTGAAGGTTCGCTCACCTGGCTGAAGATGCAGAGAATGCAAATGTCAATGACTGTCTTAAACTTATCGGCTTGGAAATTTTTATTCGTAGCGCTGACATTTTAGGCACACGTGCTTATACACGTGGACACCTGTAAGACTCATCAATCATGTGCAAGCTTCGCGGCATTGACATCAATGTTTCCTACACTTAACAGAGAGCAAGCATTTGCTTAATTGATTCAATGATATTTCTGGTTTAACTTCTTAAAACCACGATATGATTCTGAGAGAGGTCGTAGTGGAGGGCTCCGCAAGCTTCGACCACCTGTGGTTACTTAACATGACCCTAAGTTTCAGCACACAGTCCTACAGCATATCCGCCTCAATCGGAAATGCAGCCGCCACCGGAGGGTGAAAGAGCACGTGATGGCTTTATTGTATTATCATCTCGAGAAATATTATGATGAGCTTCGCATATGAAGTGAAAATAATTGAGGTATCGACCATGCTGTATCGATTCGAACTGGAGATTGCACGTATACGAGAAAATAAAAAGCAGCTGAACAACTTGTTTGTGGACCAAACTATTTTCGCAAGCTTTCAACTAATACCTAAGCAAGATTATTTATTTCTTGTGTAAAAAAACCGTCAATATCTGTTGAATAGCACTACTGTCTAGCAAAAAGGGCCCACTCGTGATTGGCCCATTGCATCAGAAGCAACACATGCAGATGTTGTGCGAAGAAATACATAAAATCGCGAACAAAAATCTTGTATTTCTCTTGAGACAAAGTTCGCCTCTTTGAATTGATAATATGAGAAATACCGAGCACATTACAAATATATGTTAGCGAGTTATTTCACCACATGCTTTCGCCAAATGCTCGGTACGCCGCTAAGCGTTAAGTATAGCTGAACGCCAAGGCTCACTTGCGCAATTCCTAGATGTTTGATAGTTCTTAATAATGTCAGATTTCTGATGCCGTGTACCCCAACGTTTCATACTAAGCACTGTACTGTATGTAACAGTGCGAAAACTCGTGTTAGACAATATAAAATTAAGAAATTTTTGCCATTTCAACTAAATATGCTTTTACTTTTACTCGGCGTACGCCTAATGTAACCAATACGGTATATCCAATTTTCTTTCTGCTTGCGGTTTTATTTTTCGTTCTTATCCCGATAACTGTTTACTGACCCCAACAAACTCAAAATAAGAATTGTATGCGAGTTCGCTGAGCTTACTTTTCACTCCGGTCTGAAAAGAAAGGCTCCCCAAACTTTTGGGGCGAAGCTCCTTATGCCGTGTGTTGTGCATCCGCGATGTGTGCAGTAGTAGTAGCAGTAGTAGTAGTCGTCGTATTAGTAGTACGTAGCCACCTCCACGGCCATACGGGAGGAGCGGCACGTGCGCACTCTTTTGAAATGAGGAGAAAACCCGCTCTCGTTATTCATAAATAAAAGTATAGTCATTTCTGACGAAATAACTTACAGAGATTAGTATCGGTGACTGAATCTCCAATAAAATATGCCTTTAATTTGATGCTTACTAAAAAAATTTAGTAACAGAAGGACGTACTTTGAGCACTCTCTGACCAGAAAACGTTACCACGTTAAACTCGCTCGGCATAACCTCCCTGGCTTTAGCTAGGTTTATCAAGGTCGAGGCGCAGTGCCATGAACTAGCGGTGGTGAAAGGGGGGAACAAGACTCGAAGTTAAGGTCGTAAGAGAGTGCGCGCGTGCCCCTTCTCCAGTGTGGCCGCGATACCTTCCGTTTAGTCCTCGGAATATCAGCTGTATGGCGGGACTTCTATATGATTAAGATATGAATAGATGTAAGAGGACGGTACTTGGGGTTTTCGTTAGATGAACGGATGGACAGACAGACATGAAAATGCACGGCTGAATGGATGGATTCACAGATAGACGCACAAACCGACGAACGGATGCATGGATGGAGGACTCACGGATGGACGGAAGAACGCAGGGACGGACACATGGACAGACGCATGGACGGACGCATGGACGGGCGCATGAACAGGTGGAGGGACCGACAGACAGATGGACACACGAACGGACGCATGAATGGATGCGTGGATAGACTCGCAGACAGACGCACGATTGGGCGCACGGACACGCGAATGGACGCACTGGTAGTCGCCCAGATGGACGGCCGGATGAACGGGGACGCTGACAGGCTGAGGAACGCTTTGCATCGCTCATCATCATGCACTACGGGGATATAGTGTGACTTTATACACTAAGAAGTGGTAGTGATGAGTGCGGCAATGAGAAGCGAGAACAAGGGACAAGGGTGCCCTCATGGCTCGTCTCAGCTGCCGTGGTAATCAGTCACGGCGGGTTCTTGAAAGCATAAATATGTGATGTTCAGTGTCCTATCTCCGTCTCTAAAGAGTTCTGTGCGTCAACTTCAAACTAAATGCCTAGAATAACGCGCCCCCTTGTTGCAACCACTCGCGTAATAATAATGGAGAGTTCGTTTTCGTTAACTCTGGTGGTCACCAAACTTTACAGAGTATAGTCACTCGAATCAGTAAATGCGTAACATTTCATTGCAGACTTCTGCAAACTTTCACGAATCTATCTATCTATCTATCTATCTATCTATCTATCTCTCCGTCCGTCCGTCCGTCTGTCCATCTATCTATCTATCTATCTATCTATCTTTCTTTCTATCGTCTATCTATCTATCTATCTAGCCACAATTGACTAACCCATTCAGCTAGAGTGTGCTCAATAATGCACGTCAGCTTTGGAAGCTCGTCAGTCATCACGCGTTCCTTAAAATTGGCTGAGGTTACTCACAAATTTGTCCAGGCTTGCTGAGAGGACAGATAGTGCTCATTTACCTACACTGTGCAGCTGCAAAAGATCACTTTTCTGGAGATACTGCCATGCTCGAGCTCCATTTTTATGAAACCTTTCGGCGCTTGAAACTAATAAAACCAAAAGGAAAGTAATACATGCGTATCGGGGCTAATAAGTTAGTCTTTCCGTGCAAGTATTCAAGCTAGGATATAAAATATAACGGTACATTTTTGTTGCACGCTGATTAGGAAAAGCAACACACTCTCATTTTCATTCTTGTATTGCAATACTGAATAGCTTTGAATTATTTTATGCAAATATGATGCTTTTTAAAACAGGACATCATATACTTTGTGAATAAAAGTGCTTGTCCATACGTGGCTTCAAGTGCCATCCTTACGTGTAATTGCACACCAAAACTGTAGTGCCACGACGTCTCCACATGCGAAACGCAAAAAAAACAATTCATAACTAAAAACCATGCCTTACACGTCGTGAATGGCATGATTGACAGACTATCGTCCTGCAGCACTTGCAGCTGTTTCGCTAGCTCGATATATATCGAAATTAGTTCGTTGTAGGAGTACTATAAGTGACCTGAGTGTGATGAAGGTAAATCACTGGTGACGAATAGACAATCAATGAATAAATGGTATGTGCGGCAAGCCTAACACGTCACGTTCATGATGTACATCCGGCCGTTTGGCGACGTGGACATACACTAGTCTTTCGCGACATGACAATCTGCAGCAGATCACAGCATCATTGCGACATGCATGCTTCGCACCGCATTGCCGGCGTAATTGTGCGCTTTGCCCTTTCTTTACCTTCATACAAAGCAAAAATGGCATGACAAAACATGACTGTCTTTTTAAATGTCTCACAATCCGAAGGAAATCTTGAGAAAATTATTGCGCCGAAAGATGGCACCGTCGCATCAAACATTCCCCTTCACCGCCGACAGCCATCATCTTGAGAGGCGCCCAGCCAGTGAATAGTCGTGATTTAGGAGTGAGCTGATGAGAGCATGGCGCAACAGTGTTCTCGACACGGCACTGGCATTTAGCAGCGACGTCTCCAGCATGCATTTCCCGGTGTTCTTAAAAGGCGCCGAGCCAGAGAACGGTGAGGCGCTAGCGGACTGGAGTGGCACGCAGTTAGGACAGATAGTGAACGGCGAGAGGAGTAGCACAACACTAGACCTACCCTCTCACACACTCTCGCACAGTGTTCTCCGGTTGCTAAAGCCAAAAATAAGTGCGTGCGCCCGTAGCTGTTGCTATGAAAGAGGGAGTAAGAGCAGAGAAACAACTCTAACTTCAACTCTATAATACTGAAGAACACCACTGGTATTACCAGTAGCTTTCTGTGTCTTTAACTAGTCGTTCTCAACTGTTACGTTGCCAAAGGGTTGTAGGATTGGCAAGACAGTCCCCGTCTTAACATCCCGTGACAGACACTCGGCCCTAATTATTGACCCATTTCACTAACATGCACATCCGGCTAACTACTTCAGTATAATATAGCTTCTCATATCCATGATCACCTGGAATTGAATGACTTTTTTTTCTTATCAGCATGGATTCATCCAATGCTACTCATGGGACATTTGGTTGTTCGAATTCACCACTGACTTATGCTTTATATTGCTACATGCATGCATACTGAGACTCTAGGGGCGAAAGCCTGTGTGTCTGACGATGAAGACGAAGGGTGGTCTCCGCTCGCTCACTGGTGAACTGGTCACGCCATTACCGCTGGTTTCAAATACGTCTATTCCACAGCCTCGTGGATACGGCGTCTCTTCTTCTGCGTAACATATTTGGTGGAGGTGCGGGGTAAAGGGTACACGTCCATTTTCGCGATTCTATTCAGATGGTGGTTGTAAGCAAGCAAGTAGTCTAAAAGTGAAAAGCATTTCTTGCTGAGGTGACGGTGATCTTATATTAGTAGAGACGTGACGTAAAGGCCACTTGGCATCGTGCTTGATGCTTTGCCTGGTGACGTCATGCTGGCGCAGCTCTGCTACATCTCCCCTTTCTGGACCAACAACAAGCCTTAACGTCTTTCGGCTTGCGGGTACCAACAAGGCTCGCGTCGTTGTCATGTGCTGCAGCGTAGGGCTTGTGTAGGTTTTGCGGCTTCTTAATGCACTAGAATAATGGCAGTGGCCTCCTTAGTTGGCACATGCTCTCTTGTGCGACGAATTTCCTTACCGTCTTCAGTTTGCAAAACCACGGAGCGCAATTCGTCCGCTGGCCGCAGGAAGACTGCTGGTGACCAGGTCCCCGTGATGGTGCTGTCGGTAGTGACCTCCTGGCCCCGTGATAGAAATTGTAGATTCCTGGCGCCACGGTTGTAGTAGATTTTCTGCTTCCGACGTATGTCGCGAAGTCGTCCGTAGACCATGCTGCCAGGCACTGTCTGGGGTTCCAGGTGGCTGCTTGGTACTGGCAGAAGGTCCGAGTGTGACGTCCAATCAGCCTCTGCACAGGAGACTTCAACACGTAATCACAGGGTGTGTTGTGCCACTCGAGAAGAGCTGTATGAAAGTTGTGATACTTAAAGGAACCCTTCTTTAAAAGCTTCTTGGCTTCCTGCACAGCTCGTTCCGTCAGGCCATTAGAACGTGGAAGATAGGGACTTGTCAAGTAACATGCGCTACTCCCAGCTTTCTCAGATAATCCTTGAATAATGGTGGAGAACGGTGCACCATTATCTGTGCACAGTGTGACTGGCAATTCATGCACCGAGAAAACTTCGGAGCACCACGATGTGAGCATGCGCGCAGTTGTGCGCATTTCTCGCTTCTCAAAAAAGAAAGAGTAGAAAACGACAATCAGGGCATACTGGCGTGCACCACAGTAGAAAAAATCGATTCCCTCAATTTGCCATGGCAGACTGGGGACTTTGTGGCATAAAATTGCCATCTTTACGTTCCTCGGCTGATATTTCTGGCACGTCTTGCACGCTTTGCAAAAAACTGTTGAATATCACCCAATACACTGTGCCAGATTATGACCGTTCGTGCTCTGGCGTTCATTTTCTGTCCTCCCGCATGCGCCGGGTGAACAAGGCTCATGACCTCCACTCTCTTAGACAGAGGTATGATTACCTTATTGCTACGGAATACCAAGCCATCCTGCGCATGTATCTCCTCACGGTATTACCAGTGCGCACGGACTTGATCAGGAACTTCCTGCTTCGTAAGGGGTCATGCAGTCTGGGCATATTCACGAATCTTTCTCAAGGTGCTGTCGTCATTTGTTGCGGCAAGGAGGTCACTCTGACGATGCTCGGAACCTGAAACAGAGTCAAGAACGTTTACTTGAAAGCGCTCTGTTCCTTCTTCCATGAGTTCTTTGCTAGGGAATCTTGATAACGCATCAGCAAGGAACAGCTCCTTGCCGGGTTTGTACGTCACGTTTATAGAGTATCGTTGCAATGTCAGACGCATGCGCTGCAACCGTAGCGGACACTGATGCAAAGTTTTGAAAAATATGGGAACTAAAGGTCAGTGATCAGTTTGAACAACTGCGCTGTGCTGACCAAACAAATAGTTGTGAAACTTTGTAAAACCGTGCACGATTGCAAGGGTTTCTTTCTCTATTTGTGCATATTTAACCTGGTAGTCTGTGAGCGATCGAGAAGAAAATGCAATGGGGGGGCCATTGGCATAAGAACGGCGCCTACTCCCAATTGACTGCATCAACTGAAAGTGTCATTTGTTTTTTGGGGTCGAAATAGCTCCAGATTGGCGCTGTTAGCAGAGACTGACGCAGTTTGTGAAAGCTTTTTTTCTTGCTTTTCGGTCCAGACCCAGGCAATATCTTTACGAAGCAAAGTTCGGAGCGCGGAAGTTGTGGCACACATATTGGGTATGAAGCGCTGCATGAAATTCATTGTGCCAAAAAAACCCTTAGTTCATTACTCTTCTTGGGTGGGGGCATTTCCTGCATGCTTTGAACGCGTTGTGGGTAATGTTTCACACCTTCGGTGTAAAGATGTGGCCCAGGTAGCGAACCTCTGCCTGCAAAAAGGAGCAATTTTGATATTAAGCAATAGGTTATGTTCACGACAGCGGGAAAATAGCTGTTCTAGGTTGTGGTCATGCTCTGCTTTAGTCTTTCCCCACAGCAGGATATCATCCATGACAACTGCGACACACGGCAGTCCTTCTAGCATACGGTGCATCGCGGCCTCAAATATCTCTAGGGCAGAAGCGATACCGAAAGGCATGCGTAAAAAGTGATAGCGGCCATATGGTGTGCTCATCGTGCAAATCTTCGAAATAGAGTCTTAGAGCTTCATTTGCCAGAAACCCGAAGCCGCGTCAAGCGTTGAAAAAACCTACTCCAGCAAGCCTCGGTGCTACGTCTTCAAGAGTTGGCATGCGGTAATGTTCACGCAGTAAGACTTTATTTAGTGCAGTTGGCTCCAAACAGATGCGGACCTTGTCTTTCTTTACATTAGTAACCATGTAGCTAGACCACTCAGTTGGCTCAGTTACCTGTTGTATGACTCCTTGGTCTTCCATGCGCTGTAGTTCCTCGTTTACTTTGTCTCGAAGGGCTACCGGGACTCTCCATGCCGGAACGATGACACCCATGGCACCGGGTTTGAGCTACATAGTGTATTCCACAATTTGTAGCTGCCCCAGTCCTGAGAAGACATCTGCGTAAGGCTGTGCTGCCGAGTAAAGCTCGTCGGCATGAACGCTTTGTATGCGATGTAAAAATCAATCGGTAACAAACAATACATGTACGACCCTGTTACCGATGCCGTTCAAGAAATACGGCCGCAAGCGGCACGTGTACGTCATTCTTCTAATCCTGCCTCGAGTTCCTCGCTGTAGAAAAACGAGAGGGGCAGTGGACAACCGATTTTATCTTATATATCTGTTCTCTTTACAAATATAAGAAGCATCCTTAACAAACATAACGCTCTATCTTCCGCCATAGATACTTGTTCAGCCCATATAATCGCTCTAAGTGAAACCTGGCTTAATGCGCATGTGCGTGATTTTGAACTTTTTCTGAATTCCTCCCGCTTCTCAATTTATCGCTGCGATCGCACTGAAAAACGTGGAGGGGGTGTTTTGTTGGCAATATCAAAGGACATTCCTTCTTCGCCTGTGCACGTGCGCAGCAATCTAGAAATAATATTTAGCTCACTTACAGTAGGCCACCAAAAGTACATTGTTGGTGTATGTTATCGCCCTCCTTCCTTATCACCGACTTTCAATAATGAATTACACGATGTTCCTAACATCATTCATACCCGTTTCCCTTCGTGTCCTTTGTTTCTTTTTGGCGATTTTAATCTCCCAAACATAAAGTGGCATGCCGCCCCACCCTTTTTGTCACCATCTTCAAGCGAAGCTAGCGAATTCCTGCAACTATTATCGACTTTTTCGCTTACACAATTAGTTACACTGCCCACGCGGGTAACATCTCACGCCGCCAACACCCTTGATTTAATTTTAACAAATACACCTGACCTTGCATCCAACATTACCTGCTTACCGGATATAAGTGACCAATCATTACTCACATTCTGTATCAATGCGCCATCACACACACGTAGCAAGAAAAGAAAAATAACAAGGAACTACAAAAAAGCAAATTTTGAGGCCATAAATGATGAACTTGCGGTATTTCTTGATGTTTTTTAGAAGGATTATGATGAGCGAACTGTTCAAACTAACTGGGATATGTTTTCTTCCGAAGTTCGCCGACTAACCGATAAGTACATCCCCACGAAATTCATTACGACTCATGCACAATGCCGATGGTACAACCCAAGCATCAAACGTCTATCAAACAAAAAGAAACGTTTATATCGTGCTGCTAAACTTTCTCAGACTAATGTAAAATGGGCTGCCTACAAAGAAGCTTCTGATAGCTATGTGACAGCTCTAAAAATGCTAAAGAAAATTTCATGTCGAATGTATTACCTTCCATGCTAAAATCAAATGTGAAACAATTTTGGCGCACTATTAACCCGACGTCTAATGATTCCATCTCTCTCCTAGACATGTATGGTGATTATATTTCTGAAAGTGAATGTGCTGGTGTCCTAATGAAACATTTGTAAACAATTTTTCGCATAAATCCAACAGCTCTTTGCCACACCTACCTTACTGCAATTACGTCCAAATGCCACCAGTGAACATGGACGCTCCTGGTATTGCCGCCCTTATACGCAATTTGAAGTTTCATTCTTCACCTGCTTATGACAGCGTTGACGTTAAATTTTTGAAAAATACATCTGCAACTAGCTCAATCATCTTGGCAAAAATTTTTCAGCAATCACTCGATCAATCTACGCTACCTCTTCAATGGAAAATCGGGAAGGTGGTTCCTATCTATAAATCCGGAAATAAATGTTCTCCTACTAACTATCGCCTCATTTCCCTTACTAGCACCTGCCGCAAGCTTCTAGAACATGTATTATTCACAAATCTTGTAAATTTCCTCCAATAAAACTCTTTTTTCACTCCTGCGCAACACGGGTTTCGTAAAACATACTCCTGTGAAACACAGCTCATAACCTTCACTGAAAAACTGCACACTATCCTGAACAGTTCGTCTCAAGCAGACTGCATTTATTTAGATTTTGCTAAAGCATTCGATAACGTCTGTCATCAACTTCTACTTCACAAACTAAGTAACCTCAACCTTGATAGAAACGTGCTACATTGGATTGAATCATTCCTTACCCGCCGCACCCAATTTGTTCATGCTAATGGCTTTAACTCTTCTTTCAGCGAAGTGCGCTCTGGGGTCCCACAAGGATCCGCCTTAGGACCCCTTCTATTTATTATCTATATTAATGACCTCCCTTCAAAATTGTGCTCTAATATTCATTTGTTTGCAGACGACTGTGTGATATTTCGTAAGATTAATAATAGTGATGACATTAGAATCCTTCAGTCTGATCTAACCGCTGTTTCTAACTGGTGCCAAACTTGGCTGATGGAATTAAACATTAAAAAATGTAAGGTTATGCAGGTATCCCGCAACCCCAAGCATCAGTCAACTTATTACCTAAACAACATAGCTTTAGAACTAGGTACATCATATAAGTACCTTGGAGTGCACATTACAACTAATCTCAGCTGGTCAACACATATTGAACATATCATCAACAGCGCTAATAGCATGTTAGGGTATTTACGCCGCAATTTTTCTAGAGCCCAATCGTCACTAAAATTATCGCTTTACAAATCCTTAATACGCCCAAGGTTAGAGTACGCAGCATCAGTATGGGATCCAAGCCAAGAAAATCTAATCGCTTCTCTCGAGCTTGTTCAAAATAATTCCGCTCGCTTTATCCTGTCAAACTATAACCGTACTGCCAGCATATCTTCAATGAAAAGCAGCCTTTCCCTTCCCTCTTTATTATCACGCAGGAAACTTTTTCGGTTAACCATGCTACATAAAATATATTATCATTCCTTCCTGCGCAACGAACTCTTACCCCAACCACTATACATTTCCCATCGCATTGACCACCGTCACAAGAATGGCATTAACTATTATCATACAAAATCTGCCACTCAGTCATTCTTGCCCCGTTCGTCCCGGGAATTGAACCACCTTCCCGCTGAATTTGCGGGTATCACCGATAACTGACTGTTCCGCGCTGCCTTAGCCAATATTGTATATGCAGAAATATCTGATGTTTAATCTGTGTTTGTGTGACCACATTGTTGCGATAATACTAATTTGTTTTGTCTTTCCTTTTCCTTTTTATGTACACAACGTTTTTTGTAACCATGCTACCTCAAGTTATGCCTTTGTTCTGTACCACTCCCCTCTGTAACGCCTCTGGCCCTGAGGGTATAATAAATAAATAAAGAAAGAAATAAAAAGCCGAGGCGTTCTGCTACTGATCCACTAAAGGTGATGGGTACGTTCTGTTCCACGACAAAAAAGGATTCTTCATGTGTCCGTGAATTCGCCGACAAACACAGACAGAATTTCGTTTTTGCCGAAGTCTTGTGGCCAAAGAACGCCGTCAATGTCGCATCGCAAGCTTGCTGTGGCTTACCTGGTAGCTCCCTGGCGTCATTTTGTGACATCACACAACAGTTGGCGCCCGTGTCTGATTTGCATGTGAATGCTTTTCCTTCAATGTTAATGACCGCACTCCAGTGGTCTGCTGCTATTGTGCTGACTGTTAAAGTTTTCACAAGGTAGTCTTCTTTATCATCAACGTGCACTTCGCGTAGCTCTTTCTTTCTGGGGTCTTTTTGTCTTCGTTGCGGTGCTGCCGACCTGCATGCATGCGCGAAATGATTCAACCCACCACATTTCTTGCGCACTTTTCCTATCACTGGGCAGCTTTCACCGCGGTGATTCAGATAACCGCATCGTGTGCATGGCCTTGCTCGCGTGTTGACTGTGCAGATGTCTGCGTTCTGTGACATCACTACCCCTTGACAGATCTGGCGAAACTTCTCCTGGCTTTCATCATAAATATGACCGATTTCCACAGTTTTTCATACGATGGGTTTTTTTGCTATCAGCCGCTGTTGCAAGATTTTGTTTTCTATGCCCAGAATTATATGGCTGCGAATCAAGCGCTCTTCTAAATTCCCAAACTCACAAGTTTTCGCAAATATCCTGAGCTCTGTCAGCTACTCCATAGGGGATTCACCTTCTTTCTACTTGTGGAGCCGAAGCGAAATTCATTGAAAGTTAGGTTAATCGCAGCTTTGTAGAAGTTTTCGAACTTCAGCAGCAGTACACCAAGGTCGTTCCTATGCGCCTTCTTTTCAAACTTGAAAGTATCGTATGCCTTTCTACGATCTTCACCCACAATTAAGAGTGATGTCACTGCTTTCACTTCTTTTGGTTGCTTTGATAACTGAGTAGCGGTGCGAAACAGTTCTAACTCACTTTTTCATGTCTTCCATGCTAACCATGGGTAACCGAATGTATCCAAAAGCTTCGCAGGGGGAAGCAGTGTCGACAGGATTGACATGGCGTACGGGCACAGCTGCCACCATGCAAGCAAGCAGGTAGTCGAACAGTGAAAAGCGTTTATTTCTGAGGCGACGGTGAACTTATATTAGTAGAGACGTGACGCAAAGGTCACGTGTGCATCGTGCTTGATGCTTGGCCAGGTGACGTCATCCTGGCGCAGCCCTGCTACAGCGGTAATCCACGCAGAAGCGCCACGTGACATCCTTCTTTTTAACGAGCCCAACGGGGGATGCCCAAGGGCTCGAAGAAGCTTCAATAATTCCCTTTTTTTAGCATCCAGCTGGCTTTCTATTGAATCTCTTTACGCTCGGTCAAAGACACCCGGTATGGTTGCCGATGAATGGAATGAGAATCACCTGTGTTAATTCGGTGCTTGGCGAGTCAAGTCTGGCCAAGCGGATGGCTATGTCGAATATGTCGCGGTATAAAGCCAGAAGGCGGCAGAGCGCGGCTGACTTCCTCAGGTTCGAGGTCCGGGGGTGATCATGAAGCGTAAGGTTTCATCGAGTCACGTGGTATCCTGCGAGTGACGTGGGTGATCGGGACATACGTCTGCCTCAAAACAGGTGACGTGGTCGTCAATTGAGGGTCCTAGTGTGGCGACCGATATTCCCTGAGGCAGCACCTGTTTCATGAAACCAAAATTGATAAAAGGTAAATAGGTTCGGTTAGAGGTCGTGGTAACGATATAGAGTGAGACAGTAATATCGCGCGCCAGGAGAATATCAAGAATCAGCCTCAAAATATAATCCCGTCAAGCACGGGAGAGGGTGTTGCCAATTCAACGAATGTGAGAGCTTTAGGTGGCATCCGGAAAAAGTCAGTGGGGCACAAGCTGTTCGGAAGTGCAGGGTGAGAATCCGGGAGAAGAGGAAGTTCTATGCAGAGAGTACCGGTGGCACAATCGATGAGGGCAGAAGGCGTCGATAAGAAGTCCATACCGAAGATTAGGTCGTGAGGCCAATTTTCAAGCACCGTAAATCAAACGGGGACATGACGGCCGGCAACACTAGCGCGAGTGGTACACAATCCAGTACTGGCTACAATTGCACCATAAACGACGCGGAGGGCTTTAGTTGCTGCAGGCGTGAGGACTTTTTTGAGCAGGCGACACAGATGAGCAATCATTATAGACACTTGAGCTCCAGTATCAACTAACGCCGTCAAAACATACCTTCCACGTGCCCCTCAATCAAGTTTATATCAGTGGGGAGCGCCCACGGAGCATCTGGATCACTCGCAATTGATGCAGCCCTACCCCCCTGAGCTGAATGATCTAGATTTCCGTCTGAGAGGATCCATAAATGACCAGCGACAGATAGCGGCGTCGTTGGGGCGATGGAGAACGGCGGCGTTGAGGTGACGGCGAATGAGCGGAGCAGCGGCTGTTAGGGACGTCGAAAGAAGGGTACACATGACTGGGCGAATACCGACGAGAGTCCTCGTATGGTCGAATAAAGAAAAATGGGCTCCCGTTTGAGGGCGCTAAAGTGCTGCGGCAGTTGCGGCAGATGTGGCGAACTCGATGGCAGCGGAAGCAGATCGGTCTGTCGTCTGCAGTTCTCCATTCCGTCGGATTGCGGGATCGCGGAATAAAATGTAAGTCATGGCGTGGTGCATTTGATGTCATTGGTCTGGAGGTGGGTTGGTAGGCAGAGCAGGCCACAGGAATACCGAGCTTTGCAATTTCCTGCCTCACGACGGCTTGGATAACGGAGACCGCCGGAGGTGTTTGTGTGGTGCCATGGTCGAGCGGTTGTGGAGGAAATGGTGCCGGACTTTGCACCTGAAGCTCCCGTCGAAGTATACGTGTCACGCTGTCCTGCATGGGTGGTGCGGAATCGAGATTGGTGCAGGTTGACGTAACAGCCGTGTTTGGTAGCCGCGTAAACTGAGGCAGAACACGGCGGCTTTTGGCCGTTTCGAAGCGGCGTCATTCCTTAGTAATCATATCTACTGTCGTGACATTGGTATACACGAGCAAGTTGAAGGCGTCGTCCGTGATGCCCTTGAGAATGTGGCCTACCTTGTCACTCACTCTCTGTCATTTGCTCGTCCACTTTCCGGCGCAACGCGAGCACGTCCTGTATGTACGAGTGTCACGCACTTACGACCGAATACGCCGATGCTTTTTCTGGCCAGGGCTTGCACGCTCAGTCAGAAGATACGTTGAGGCTTGTGAGAAGTTTCAGCACCGCAAAACGCCATTGACATTTCCCGCCGGAAGACAAGCTCGCTAAGTCATGCTGCCTACATGCTCGCTTACAGACATGCTCGCTTACAGACATGCTCGCTAACTATGTTTCTACCAACCGCACCGACTGGGGTCTTGCATTGCCGTACGTCACATTTGCCTATAATTCTTCGCGTCATGACACTGCCCGTTACTCTCCCTTTTTTCCGCTGTTTGGCCGAGAACTCACATTGCCTCTAGACACCATCATACCATCCCCTGCAGTACCGACCAGTGATTATGCCATGGACGCTATCACTCGGGCCGCTCACGCACGCGAAATCACCCGTACTTGCCTTCTGGCCTCTCAAAAGAAGAAGCGGCGTTTGTATGACCAACGACATCGCGACGTACACTTTCCGTCCGGTTCTTTGGTACTGCTCTGGTCTCCAACCCGTCAAGTTGGCTTGTCAGAAAAACTGCTTAATTGCTACACAGGCCCATACGGAGTCCTTCGTGTGGTTACTCCTGTAACATATGAAATTGGTCCTGCCACCCCGTTGCCTTCATGTGCCCAACAGGCTACCGATGTTTTACATGTTGCGCGCTTGAAGCCCTACCACTTTCCTAGTGATGTTGACATTTAGATGCGCCGAGACGGTGCTTTTTTTGCCAGAAAATATGCTACATGCATGCATACTTAGATGCTAGGGGGTGACGCGCGTGTGTGCCTGACGACGAAGACGAAGGATGGTTTCAGTTCAAACAGCAAAGATCAAGCGGATCGCCTCTTTTTTCATTTTGCCAAAGCTTTTGATACTGCCTCTCATTGTCATTTATTCTCTAAATTATGTTCCCTCTTCATCGATTCATTAACAATGGTCTGGATACGCAACTTCTTGCCATTCCATCAGCAACTTACGGTGGTTAAAGGCACTTATTCTAACAGTTGCAATGTCACGTCTGGCGTTCCCCAGGGCAGCGTACCGAGTCTGTTACTATTTTGATATACATTACCGACTTGCCCAATAACCGTTTATCCTCAGTTAGGTTGTTCGTAGATAATTGCATGTTGTACCTCAATATTCAATCTATTAACGATCAGTTCACTCTCACTATGACCTAATATAGATTACAGGTGGTGCGAAGCCTGGCAGATGTCCCTTAACGCCTCTAAATTCAAATTAATCTCGTTCACTAGCAATCGTTCTAACTCATAGTTTCTCTATACATTTGATAATACGGTTGTTTTTATGGGAGTCTTAAAGGGAAAAGAACAGAAACGTGAGCCCCGTAACTGTCTCTCAGGGGGAGGACGCCTCAACATTACCTCCCGAGGGATGGGGGTAAGGAGGGATTAAAAGAATAGGAATAAAAAGTAAATAGACAGAGGAAGGAGACAGTGAGGCACGGGAACAGCGAACCACAGAAGACGACGGAAGGAAAGAGGAGATAGGAAAAATGGAGACGGTCGCAAGAGTCCGAGGATGGAGCACGATTCGGTGAGAGCTCTTCTCGGGAGCCGGAGATGGCGTAGGGCGAGCCCAGTCGGCCAGAGCTGCGCTGGCGTCGGAGAACACGGGGGCGCGAGCGGTCGGCACAAAGTCTAGAGAGCGAGCTCATACCGTAGTTGTAGCAGTACTATCGTTCAAATATATGAATTTTCAGCTTTCATCAGACTTATCTTGGAATAGGCACATAGTAGCTGCCTCTTCAAAAGCCTGCCAGTCTCCCCTTTCAGCTATCTGCGCAGAGACTTACTCAAGGCTCTTTCTAACGTTCGTACATCATCATATCTATTTTTGTTAATCCACAATTAGAGTATGCATCATCCACATGATCACCGCATCGAGACTACCTAGTTCGTTCGATGGAAGCTGTCCAGAATAGAACAGCGAGGTTCATTTCTGGTAGCTACGACTATCATTCAAGCATCACCCTAATAAAACAAGACCTGTCATGATAGTTTACGAATTGACGTCAAGTAATCGCTCTTTTACGTTTATTTTATACGTACATCTACAGTAAGAAATGCCACTTTTCGCAGCTTCATGTCCCTTTGCGCCCATCTCGACGCATTCAAAGCACACGTAGTGTTATCGGAATTCATCGTCACACACGGAATTCATCGTCACACACATCGTCAAACCTGATTTTGTTTTGCTTTTATTCTTCATATCTTTGTGGCACCTTTCTTATAATTTGTGTACTTTTTGTTTATTTTGTTTACTTTTTCTTTACATTTGTTTATTTTTTTGTTTATTTTTTACCCACTAAGGCGTGGATCTGTTCATCTTCCGTTGTCGTATGCAGCCACCAGTGGCACATACCTTCTCTAGATCAGGTATGTGTCACAGGGGATGCGAGATGAAAGATGGTGGTACTTGGAGTAGTCACTAAATGGACGCACGAAAGGACACATGGACGAAAGGAGAAGCATACTAGAAGATGGATGAACGCGTGGACGTATGGACAGATGGACGCACGGATGAACGCATGAATGGGCGCACCAATGGTCGTGCGGACGGGCGGAAGCATGGACAGGCTAATGGACACTTCGCCCCACTCATCATAACCCACTCCGTGGATATGCTGCAATTTATTCGTTTCTTTGTTTCCTTCGTATATTTTTACTTTTTCTCTGTATTCTTTGTAATATATATACTGATGCCCCCCTTATTCAATGCTCTTCCATAAGCCTGTAAGGCTTTTTGGACAAACAAATTAAAGTTACCACCTGCCGGTGCACTGGTTATCACACCACCGCGGACAACGCCGGATGCCTGACATTGCCCAACTAATAAATGCATTAGTAGTTGACTAAGGAATCGTATTAATATGACGGTATTGATATCTCGTGTAATATGCGTCAACAAAGCTACCTGCTGGACAATACTTTTGCATTCACTTCACAATATTCCTTTTGCTTTGCACTTTAGCACATAAATAATTTTGATGTCATAGAGGGCAGAACCTACATGACGCATTCATTATGCAATGACGGCAATTGCGCTAGGTGGATATATGCTCATATTTTGTGGTGTGGCATATATAGTAGATCGCATGTTAGTTATTGTGATATGCATGTCGCATACGACAATGCCGCGCTCGTTGCGCGCTCCTTGCGCGCTCGCCCATTTCGCAGGCTTCATACACAGAGGCGTTTGTGCGGCTCGACATGATTCTATTGCAAAAATAAGGAAGTTGTTATTATGAAAATTGTGACTCGCATGTGGAGTACGTCAGTAAAGCCTTTGTTCTACATATTTTCTTCCGTTCTCTTCACAGTATTCTTTTCCTTTCCACATAAGCGCTAAAATATTTTGATTTGATGCAAGGCACCATTTACATTACACGCTTTCAGTGCGCTTGTGAATTTTTCGTTATTGTGATAATGCAACATAATGGTCACAGCGGAGCGTGGCTATACATGAACCGTAAAAGCCAGTCGCCAGAGCGAATATTATTATGTGCATGATATGTAAGGTCATTCAATATATAGATGTCATCTGCTGGCGAGAGCAAACATATGTGGTCCTATAAAAATATTCACTTTATATCTGTTGTTTTCTTGTTATGATTGATACCTGTGAAATAAACAAATTACATCATTTCTCTGTGAAAGAAACCATATGAAAATGGAAAGCTGCGGACGGTAACGCTTACACTGGCAGCGATGTGGACGCTGGCTCTTATCGCAGCGTTGCGCAGTGGATATACCCGAGAAGGAACAAAGAGCATGGTGATGAACCGTTGTTTTATACTACAATATGTAAATCACTGCTGATTGGCAATTAGAGACAGAAAGTTTAGATTAGACACACAGAACAGCAGTCCGCTTTTAGTTAACGCGCACCTCGTGATATTTTTTTACAACGCACAGGAGAAAAATCCCACTGCCAGTTAGGATAGTGCAGCTAGATCAACAAATAGAGCGATACCCTACTCAAGTAGTAGTGCAACAATGGGGTCAATTTTGTGAAGGAATACATAATCACCTCAGTTATAAATGAACGTAATAGCTCCTTAGACATCTGCTACAGACCCCACCATTTCTCGTACACAGCACTGTCACACTATCACCAAACTGTTACACGAGCACAGTGACCACTTAGGACAGATTTTCGATAACCTCCGCACTTTGCATTTACCTATATTGCGCAAGGATTCAATACCATCTTATACAGGAAATCCTAATGAGTCACTAGATGCGCTTATAACGGAGGCAGCAGTTGGGCACTCACTCGCAACACTTTGGCCCCAACTGAGTATTTCAATGACTGTTTTGTCACGGACACCTTTCCACCTTTCCACCAACACCTTAACCGAATAAAGCTCTTCTAATAGAAAATCTCAGTCCCATTTTCTTAACATCGTGCCTCGCAAAGACTATGGTCATGTTGTGCTTCCACTCCTTCAGAGACGCGCGGAGGAGAATGGACTATTGCCTCCAGAAAGAATTGAATTTATTGCCTTATTCTTGGCGCAAGATGCAATGCTTCGCCTTCAACATGACAATACAGCTCGTAACCAGTGCGAGGACACTCAGGCGATTCTTGCTCAGGACATGCTTGAAGCATTCAATAATGTAACCCACTAAGCTATTTATGCGGTCTTCAACCAATAACTTCTTCGCCCTAAAATGTACTGTTATTTCAGAAGGATCCTTCCTCACAGACCGCATAGCTACATTACCTTACGGACCGGAACATTCCTCACCCTCTACACTAGGCAGCTTCGAAACGCCTCAAGGGTCCTTGCTCCCTGCAACCCTTTTTAACCGGGCCATGCTACATATACCTACCACTCTTCAACGTATCCCTGACTTCAACTCCACAATTTATGCCGATGATATCACCTTATGGGTGAAAGGAGGCTTAGATGGACACATTCAAGACACCCTACAAACAGTGGTAGACACAATCCCTGCACTAACATCTCATAATAATCTCTAATGTAACTCGACCCAATTAGAATTACTCCTTCTACCAACTCACTGTCGGAAGAAACACGTTCGAATCTCACAAAAATTGGTGCCTTCGTTCTGGATTATCACGCGTTTGTGTTCTAGGCTCATTTACCCCAAAGAACCGACTCTATTCGCACACACTCGAAGCTTTACGCTATACCGTTGAAAAGACCCAAAGGCTGTTATTAAGAATCTCAGGTAAAAATGGAGGGTAAAACGGAGGGAAATCGTGCGGGAGTGTACTCGGAACCCACCACCTAGTTCTCACAGATTAATACTAAGAGCAGTGGGAGGCTGCTATATTCAGCTCGGCGCCCGAGGTCCAGGACGAGATCCTGAATTGGACCAAGAGGGTAGGGGAGACCTGCACCGGGTAGGCCTTTCTGCCACTTCACCACGACGCGTTTCCCTCTTGGGATATATGTTTTTTGGGGGAATCAGGGTTAACCAGTGTGAGGTTGAAAGCTAGAGTGGGAGTTAACATCGAGCGCTGAATGGTTTTGTTTGTTGACACAACAATCTAGGTTTTGTTGCCACAGAACTGTTATGTACAAAAGAACCGTTATAACTCTTTTCGCTTAGGGCACGCTACGAAATCTTAGGCTTTGCTCATTGTTGCCGCAGTGAAAAACAGAATGAATAAGAGAGAGACAGAGAAATAAGAAAAAGAAGTGCAGAGATGTTTGCCGGGACCAGTATCCGGTATGGTACCCTACGTTGGGGTTGAGGAATAGAGGGTTGAAAGAGAGAAAGAGGGGTAAAAAATAAATAAGAGCAAAACACGGACTTATCTGCACACACAAAATCAGTCCACCCAGAGGCAATCTGACAGGCCAGTAGTTCTCAAGAAGCCCAATAGGCATTTTATTGAATGGAAGCACACGAAATAGACACGTTCTCATTTATATTTAAATTTATGAGCATATCGCGGCTCTCATAATAATAAGGTTGTTTGGGGACGTTAAGCCAAACATATCAATTATTTAATAATATATTGGTGGCACGTTCGCACTTTTCTTGTCTGTTATGCTTTCTGTCTCTGTTAGTGTCAAGCTGCCAAGCAATTGCAACATTGAACCCTAACAATTTCCCCAATTATTTAGACTGCTATAGTGTTTGTTGTCTATATACATGACCTTCTGATTGATTGCTTATATCTCGCTTCCTGAAACAAACTCTGTTTACATGTTACTTTTAGACAGAATTGTGAGAGTTGTTACTTCTTTTTGCAAATAAACAAAATCTTGTGATTTCTTTTGTTATCACCTACTACGAGTTGACCGGAACACAGCAGCTCTCCAGGATTCCCGCTGAAGGCATCCAAATAACAAAGATTAATTAATGGTTGCTTTTCGGGAAAATATGCATTTTATGAGATTTATCAATATATCTACCACTTACCGTGACCAAGATAGGACGGCAATTTAGAGTAGGCTCAGTGGGCTTTTGTGGAGCTGCCTTCTGCAAATGGGAGAAAAAAATAGCAGCGTTTAAGGTCCATGTTTTACATTAGCATCAATGTTCTGTCAAATGGCAGTTCCAACTCATGCGGGTCAGCTGAGATTGTATATCTCTGCATGATTTGAAGGAAAATATTCATCTAAAAGACATTAAGCATTGCTCCAACTTATAGTGATGTACATTTATGTAATATTTAAAGCATTGCTGTTGTCTTATTAGCTGGCTATGAATATTTTAGTATCACCGGTTTCTCATTGACTTCACTTAACCATATTGTACTCTGCCCACAGGAAGTAATAAAGCTACTTAATTTAAAGCAGTGTTTTGCCGGCACCAGCACAGCTGTTCCTGTAAAAGTTATGGTATACAAAGAAGCTTATGAAGAACATTGCAGCATGTACCATGACGTATGCAAGGCTTGGCTTTCTCGTATTCATCGGTTGGGTTTGAAAGACCATGCACGATACCAGTAAGAGACATGCCGTATCGAGTGGCTTCGGAATATTTCGACCACCGGAGGCAGGCGCGAACATTGCCCTTCTCTAAACCGGATTTCATTCCGCGCTTGTAAGTACACCACTATGTCCGATACGCGACAACGGCGGGTAACATATGTATCGTTTACAGCAACACTAATGGCACTGCGGCTTCTTAGGAGGGTGAATTTAGTCATTGTGGAAAAAAAGTCACTACTTTCGCTGCACCAGGAAGGTCGGAAATATTCAGATCCTTAGCTACACCAGCAATTTAAAACACCATTCACCACGCATAAGCATGCAATAAAATAAAGAAACGAACCCAATTTCTTGGCGCACGCGGAGCAATTATCTCGGCGTAACGTCACTCTGAGTCGTAGCAGACAACTTAAAAAAATGCTCCAAGCTGTCTACTTTTGCGCCGTACTGTTCATGGTCGTTCTACACAAAGCAAGAATACGCGTCTCCTTAATTGCTGCCAGCTAGACGATGCTCTTTTGGTCGTGTGATTCTTGGACCAAAGCAACCATGCCTTCAGCCAGGCAGGGTCCTTGAAGATAGGTTACTTATTAGTTTCGTTTAAATACGCAGCGAAGGAAAGCAACTGTAGAGTGTATTAAGGAGGTGTTATGAAGTCCAATGTAAAGACAGAGCTTCAACCTGCGCATAAATATGGAACGGCAATTATGCGTCAAGCGATAAGGTGCGATATAATTAGCAATGACACGCATAATCACAACCACCAATAAATTTTTTTCTTACCTTCGTTGATCGTGGATCCGAAGTCCCCTTCAACAGTGGGAACAGACATTAATATTAGCCGCGTTTTCTTAGGGTTCGCGTAGGCAGTTTTAGTGAAACGGTCCGAGCAGAGGCGGTAGCCGCCGTACAATGGCTCTCGCGTGAGTCCCTCCATGTCTAGCCTCTAGGCGTAATTTCGCTATACATCACACCTAGAAAAAAGTTGGCAGGTCCCACGTACAGTGGGCAATCGATGATATTCGAAGCATGAATGAATAAAGTAGATATGTCACTTTAAATTTACCTCCACATCGTAGCAACGTGATGAAGTGGAGGTAAATTATGGCGTGCACGATTTCCGTGTCATGATTATAATGTTTGGACGTGTCGTTTACGTTTGTAATTTATTAACGTAACGTGATACCAAATTTAGTGTATGTGGAGCTAGCGAAACGCCCGCGAACACGCCATGTTGTCATGTTCTTACATGGCACGCGTGTCAGGATTATCATGTTTGCACTAGTCATATATTTCGCCACCCATTGACGTCACATAAAACCAAATTCGCTATATGTGGAGCTAGCCAAAGGGCCGCGAGCGCTTCATGAAGGGCCCAATATACTCCAATGTAGTGGTGACGCTACTTTAGAAAAACGCGGTCACTCTATAACCTGACGCCAGGCGTGACCGGCGCGATCGGGGTGAGCAGCGTCCGTCGGCGCGGCCCCATGGCAACCGGCGTGAAGTGAGATACGCTGCATTTTGTGCCGACGCGTTACTCAGACAATACTGCATCTTCTATATTTCGTGATTAAGGGACGCCGGGTGTTCTGAAACCCGCATGCGTCAAAGCAACGCAGCGCGGCGCGCGCCTGCGAGTATTTGGCAGGACCGGCGCCTATCGTGGCCACGCCGGCGTTACGCAGCGAAATGAACGTTGGCGAGCACGCGCGCCGCGTCACGTTCAAAGGTATGGGTGCCTTGACTGTGGCACGTAGTCATTTATGTTCTTACATGACACGCATCTCATAATTATCATGTTTGCACTAGTCACATACCTTCGTCATCCATTGACGTAACGTAAGGCCAAATTTGTTATATGTTGTTACGCCTGTGAGTCCACACCAAACGTCAATGCCTCTGCAAAAGTCAATCTGTGTGAAGGCCAGCAATCGAGCCTGCCTGACACGACCAACTCAACGACGCCATCATGCGGTGGCGCCAGTCTGTCACGCAACGCAACGCGAGCTCCCTCAGCCTGCGAGTGCGTTGAAGCTATCGGCGCGTACCATTTTGGCGAGTGTTACGCAATGCGTGGGAACGGCACTCGTCCTTGGCTGCAACCACGCGCAGCGGCGGGCCCCATTGAAGGATTTCGACATCACGGCCAGCGGCGTTTCTGGTAGGACATTTGGTTACTGAAGAATCCACCCAATGCCTCTACAAAAAAGCCCTGTGGCGCGTCACCAGCAGCTGACCTATACGTCTCAGAAGCCTCTTTTTGGTTCGAGCCCCTTCGCACTCGGCGCCTCCGGTGTCCTTGGCAGCGGAGAGTTTCGTGGTGCCCTTCGTAAAGTCGTCGGAAGCGCACTTCGTAACAGTGGTGCCTGCGGTGGGATCAGCCGGCGTCAGCGATATCGATGCGGTGAGTGCCTGATGTTTCCCCTCAGTTCACCAGACTACTCTATCCCAGTTCATAGTACATTAGAAAAGGGCTGTGTGAAGCATTAGATTGAGCTTTGATTGTTTCAAGCCAAGTCAAAATACTTTGAAACCAAAGGTAATGCGGAGGGTGTAAGCACGGGAGTGTTAAAAATTGCTTGCGCGTCTTGTTAGTAGATTTAGGATGGGCACGGCAAGAATATTCTTAACAGGAGCAAACAGCAAGAGGCTAGTGTGAACGATGTAGAACCTTGAAGTGAAGGAGCTCATCAAAATTTCTGAGAAACTTGGCTTTACTTTGGGCCGTGCGAAACGAAAGCAAGCGATCATTGAGATTTTGAATGATGAAGGAGTGTCGGCTGAGGAAGTCGATGAGGCCTGGTTGGATATCAAAGCACGCCGCGAAGAAGCTGAAAGGCACGAACGTCACGAGCGTGAGGAGGCCGTTACCAGGAGCGCCTCGAGTTGAAACGAATAGAATTGGCAATGTAGTGTTCACAGGCGCCTGGTGTAGCTTCTCCGACAGTTCACGTCAGCGGTTATAGAATTCTGGACCAACTGCCACTTTTCGTAGTGGACTAGGACATGGCGAAGTACCTCGTCAAGTTTGAACTCGTCTGTGAGCGAATTGGTTTCGAAAGGTCTCTTTGGGCGCAGAACCTGTTGGCTTTTCCTCCCGGCGAAATGTCTGATGTTATAACGTGCTTCTCGAGGGAAGTGTTTGAGAGCTATGACGAGGTTGAAGAAGTGCTCTTGAGGCTTTAAAAGTTGTCGCCCGAGGCTTTCAGGCAAAGGCTCCGGTATTCTAAAAAGGTGAATGAGTCACACGTTGACATCGCGTTTCGTCTTAAAATCTGATTATTTGAATGTATCAAGGGCGAAGGTGCTTATGACGGTTGCGATAGAGTGGTGTAATGCATTGCGTTGAAGCAATTCTACCACTGCATCGAGGAGGATGTCAAGCTTTGGCTGCAGGACAAACTTGGTGAAGTACAGCTAAACAGGGCAGTAGAGTTAGCTGTGGAGTATTATGCTCGCCGAAAGGTGCATAGCAGGGCAGTGCGGCTTGAAAAGGATGAAAGGAAAGAGGACTTTTCAAAAAAACCTGATCAACGGAAACCCGCTCCGCACCATAACTTCAAGAAGGACCCGTCTCTTACGAAGGACACTGTAGGGGAAGGGAAAACGGAAGTGGAGAAATCGAGTATGGTTCCTACACAACCCACTGATACCATACGGGCGTTTGAATCACGGAAGCCGCTAATCTGCTACAACTGCAAAAACGAAGGACACAACGCGATAAACTGTAAGCAAAAGTTTGCTTTCGCAACAATCCGAGAATCGGAAAAAAACATGTGGTTGTTAGAGCTGTATCTCCAAGAAAATGATTCGAATGGTAAAACGTGTCGAGCACTTCGAGACTCAGCGGCATCCATGGACGTTGTCCATTCTTCGTTGGTGTCTCTGGATGACTTTACAGAAGAATGCGCGTGGATCAGGCAAGTTGCCGAGGAGCAGAGTGCTTGCCTACCAATCGCTACGGTTGTCATTGGCAGCCCGTTCGGTAAACTTTGCATCCAAGCGGCTGTGTCTGCCGCGCTTCCCGATCGTTTTCCTTATCTTTTTGCTAATAACTCAAAGCAGCTTTTCAAAGAACAGGGTGAATTGTTCTTTTCCAACTCAGCGTGCATAGCCCTCACGCGATCGCAAGCGCGGAAGATTTTGCAGGTGCTTGATCTTGTTCAATATGGTGAAGCATCAAGTTCAAAAGCTACTGGTCTGTGTAACCTTGGCGGCGAGTCGACGGAACCTCAGACATGAAACTCGCCATGTGAGTCATTTGACAGTCTCTCGAGTGGCCTGTCGCCGAAGCGACTGGCACGGTCTTCGTAGGCGGAGGAGACGACATGGTGCCATTGAGCCAGAGCGCTCAATGGCGCCATGCCGGCTGCAACGCTCTACAGGCGGGTGCAACGCTCTCGCCTGTAGCGGAAAGCTGGAGGGAGGTGTCGATGTTGATCGAGAATCACTCATTCGATAGCAGCGTGAAGACCTCTCGAATAAAGTGCTAATGGGATGCGTAAACTCGGGAAAAAGAAAAACAATGTTTCCTTTTTTGAGAACGCAGGGCTCCTGTGTCGGAGCTACACAAATGCGTAAAGTCGCAACTATAAGCAGCTCTTGGTGCCCCCAAAATATTGTCGCCTACTATTGGAAATGGCGCACCAAAACGCGTGGGCTAGGTATCTCGGCATAAAAAAGACTACGGCTAGAGTTTCCCTTGAGTTTTATTGGCCTAAATGCTGGAAGGATGTCGAAGATTTTGTACGCTCACGCGGCACTTGTCAGAGAGCACGGAAATCCACGGACAAGTGGAAGGCACACGTGAAGCATGTGCCAATTATCACAGAAACTTTTCGGCGCCTAGTAATTGATATCGTTGGGCGATTGCCAGAGTCAAGGCAAGGTTGTCGGTACATTCTGACGGCCCTCTGTGTACCACAAAATTTCCGGAAGTAATGCCACTTAAGGAACTCAAGTCCCCTCATGTCGGGGATGCACTGCTATCTATAATTGCACGTGGCAGATTTCCTTCTGAAATACAATGCGACAATGGTAGTGTCTTCACCAGCTGCCTTACATCTACCTTTATAGATAAATGTGGAATAAAAGTAGTGCACTGCTCGATCCATCACCCGCATTCTACTCCGGTAAAGCGTATGCATTCTGTTCTAAAATGGATATGAAGACCTCTTTGCTGCGAGCACAAATGCGACTGGGAAGCGTGTATTCCTCCCGCTATTTTCACTCAGAGATTAGCTCCTCATGAGAGCATTGGTTCCAGCCCTGCAACGCTTTGGTATGGCCGGAGTTTGATTACACCATTGCGAATGCTACGCGATTCCAGGGAGGGATTCGATGAGGACCCTAATGTATTTGCGTATGTTCTAGACCTCCTTCAGAGGCTTCGAAAAACGAAAGATATTGTGGAAAGCCACATGAAGGCTGCACAAGTGTTGTTAAAAGAGTACTACGACAAATGGGCGAAAAAGCGCACCTTTGAAGTAAGCAGTCAGGTAATGTTGCTGCGGCAGTCCAAGAAGAACAAGCTTGCGGTTCATTGGGAAGGGCCCGCCAAAGTAATATCAAAGCTTTCTGATAACAATGATGAAGGGAAGTTAGGTAGACGGCCGAAAAATTTTTACCACAGTAACTTGATGAAACCATACGTTCAACGTCAAGCGGTTGTAAATCTGCAGAAAGAGGGAGCAGAAATTTTGAGTTCTGGTGATGTAATCGAAAGGGGATCAGAGGTAATTTTGGAGCACTTGAACCTAGAGCCTAGGTCCTGTTAAGTCCAGAAAGAAGACCTGAGAGGAATTGTTTCCGAGTTTGAAGACGTGTTTTCGGGCCGTCTCTGAAACACGACGGTGATTAAACACGATATCGAGGTAACTTGTGAAGAGCCGAACCTTAGAAAAACCGTGTCGTTGTTCTCCTGTGCAAAAGAAGATCATGAAACAGGAGATCGCAAAATGCTGGAGTTGGATAGTACCGGGCAAGAGTGACTATACATGCTTTCTAATATTGGTTCAAGTGCCGCAAAAAGATTCGAAGCCAGCCATGCATCGATTATCGGCGTCTAAACGCCATAACTCAAGACCAAACCTATTTCATACCAAACCTGGAGGAAAGGGTAGAAACTGTGTCACAGTCCAGCTATATTTCTACGTTAGACCTCGTGCAAGGGTATTGGCAAGTCCCCCTTATGGAGCGTGCTAGCCGCTATACAGCATTTGTTTCTCCTTTTGGAACGTATCGTCGACTTAAGCTGAGCTTTGTATTGAAAAATGCGCCCTTTTTCAGGCCTAATGAATAGCGTTCATAAAGGCCTCTCTGAGTTCGCTCTGCCATATCTTTACGATGTCGCCATCTTCTCAAACAACTGTGAAGAACATGTCGAGCTTTTATGCGTCGTTCTGAACAGGTTGAAAGAGGCTGGTCCTACTGTGAAACCTACTTATTGTCACCTAGTGTGCGGCGAGATGTCTTACCTGGGACACGTTGTGGGCGTGGCTGGCGTAGACCTTCAAAAATTAAGGTAGCCGCGTCGTGAACTATCCATGACCAACCACAATATCTGAGATAAGGGTGTTCTTGGGCCTAGCTGGATACTATCAGCATTACGTGCAAAACTACTCTAGCATTGCCAGCCCTCTAACTAACGCACTTCGAAAGTCCGAGCCAGTTAAAGTAGTATCGGACTCAGAAAAGAAGAATTCATTTTGCCAGCTAAAACAGGCCCTAAGCAAAAAGCCCGTTCTCATGGCACCAATTTCTTTGAGAGATTTGTGATTCAATGCAACGCGAGTCATCGCGGCATGGGAGCGATATTGTGCCCGGAAGACATTGCTGGTAATGAAAGGCCAGTTTTGTATTTAAGTCGAAAACTCAGCAACTGGAAAGAGGCATACTGTACCTCAGAAAAGGAATGCGCTTGCCTCGTATGGACCGTTCAAACGCTAGCTAGTAATGTCTCTGGTTCGAGGTTTGTGGTTGAAATGGACCAGTGTCCTCTAACCTGGTTATATAACATGTCGCCTGAATGTGGCTGGTTACTGAGATGGAGCATGTTACTCAAACAGTAAAACTTTGATGTTCGCTACAAAAAAGGAAAGCTAAACGCTAATGCAGACGCATTCAGCAGTGCGTTTTAGCATATACCTTCTCCACCTTTCGGTTTCTCGCTGGCGATTCGGGGCAAAATTTTTTCCTCATCACGGCTTTAGCTGAGCGCTCTCGTCCACGGGGATCTCAAGGGGCCAACTTTATGTTGTATTTTATTTCGTTACGTTGCCCTCGTGTAAAAATTTGAGTTCTCATTTTAAGATTCTTGTGTTCCACATGTGCCTCTTGATCTAAGGGTAACGAAATTGTGATATACACGTAGTTAGGTATACGTTGTACTATACTTTGTTTGGTGTTCTGTCGGGTGACTGAGGGCACTTGCTTGTGTCGTGTGTTGTGTGTTGTCGAACTGTTCTTCACAAGTTGCAGAACCATCGACAAGTGATGAGACCTAAAATCTTCAGAAGAGACGAGCGAAGCTGGCCGGCAAGTTGGGGCGACAAGCCAGTGGAGCTGGGATCTGTCCTTAAGAATGAGATGTGTTCACGGGACGGAGTCTGGAGCTACATTCTCCCCATGGCCTTGGAGGCGAACCTGGAGGGACCCTGGCGAACCAGCGCACCTGACATCCGATCCGCGTGCAAGCAGCTCGTCTTTCCGGCGCATTTTCTGGCGGCGGGGGTGCTGTTACGCCTGCGAGTCCACACCGAACCTCAATGCCTCTGCAAAAGGTAATCTGTGTCAAGGCCAGCAATCGAGCCCACCTGACGCGGCCAACTCAACGACGTCATCAAGCGGTGGCGCCGGTCTGTCACGCAATGCACCACGAGCTCCCTCAGCCCACGAGCATGTTGAAGCTATCGGCACCTTCCAGTCTGGTGAGTCTTACGAAATGCGTGGCAACATCCCTCGTCCTTGGTGCAGCCACGCGCAGCGGCGGGCCCTATTGAATGATTCCGACATCACGGCCAGTGGTGCTTCTCGTTGGACAATTTGTTACTCAAAGAACCCACCCAGTGTCTACAAAAAAGCCCTGCGGTGCGTCGCCACCAGCTGACCTATGCGTCAGAGAAGCCTCTCGTCGGTTTAGCCCCTTCACAGTCAGCGCGCCCAGTGTCCTTGGCAGCGGGGAGTTTCGTGACGCCCTTCGCAATGTCGTCAGAGGCGCGCTTCGTAACAATGTGAAGCTAGCGAAACGGCCGTGAGCGCATCACTAGTGTGGCTTGCAGTCGTGTTACATGACAAGCATGTCATAATTATCAAGTTTTGATGTGTCATTTGCCTATGTCGTTCGTTCGCATCGCGTATTACCGAGTTTGCTGCATGAGAAGCTAGCGAAACAGCCGCAAGCACATTATTAGCGTAGCATGTAGTCGTTACAGATGTCACAGATGTGACATATGTAACAGATGTCGTTACAGATGTATAGTTGCTACATGATGTCATAATATATGGCGCGCGGGGTTAAAATATACAAAAAAACAAACCAGTGCGCCGTGCGCTGGCGACTTGTGTGTCGACCCTTTTGAATGTGTGCGCCGTGCGGGGGCGAATCGCGTATGTGCCGTGCGGTGGCGAAGAGGGCGGCGATCGTGTGCGCGGCGTGCCTCGAGACAGGGTGACCGAGTGCATGTGCCGTGCGCGAGTGTAGGAATTCCAAGGCTGGGCTATCCTTCGCTGGGCGTCCGGTACATGGGAGAACCCGTAGCCCTACCTCCTGCTGCCTCGACTTAGAGCGCTCCTGCCTGTTCCGCTACGAGGAGTGACCGGGCCAAGGGAACGTGCACGAGGCCGGGCCAAGGCCTTGACGCTGTGTGCAGACGGGCACACTCTGGTTCGGCCCACGAGCACGCACAGGCCGAGGGCGTCCACCGTGGAGCGGGTCCCTTGGGCGCAGCGTCCCGGCACCAGCTGCCGCGGAGTGGACCTCCGGGACTTAACGCGGTCAGACCAAGAACCGAGCTACGGCATCGGACAGACGGTCTACGCACGACGTCTTCGACTCGGCAACCTTATCGGCTCCGACAAAAAACTGTACACTACTGCTTGACTATTTCGCGTGGCACCCCTTATGTCAAATGTAACTTTTACTATTTTTTGTCCTGTCGTGTTTGTAAAGATGTCCTACGTGTGTTTGTCCACTTGCGTGCTGCATCATTCTTTCTGGAGCGAATTCTGAACCCAAACATAAGATCACAAACTGGCGAGCCTGCCAGGATTCGCTCAGTAATAGTGAAAGAAAGCAGTTTCGCTCGTGTAACAGCACACGTTCGACTCCAAAATGGACTTAGAAAATCTTAACGCTGTAGGGATTCAACTCGGGCTGACAGGCGCAGAACTGAGCAGGTGGATCGAGGCTCAGCAGGCAAAACAAAAGGATGATAGAGCTGCCGAACGAGAGGCACTGAAAGAGGCTGTGGAGATAGCGCGCTTAGCTGATGAGAGGCAGCGTGAGATCTTCCAACTAAAGCTACGGCCTCAGGAAGGAGCTCGGAATGTACCGGCTGCAGCTAATGACGTTCTGCCTCTTCCCAGCACTTCATCACCACTTAACCCACAGAAGCTACTTCCTCTCTTCGACGAAAAACGCGATGACTTGCAAACGTACTTGCAGAGATTTGAGAGAGTAGCAACCGGTCAGGATTGGCTGCAAGATAAATGGGCCCTGGCTGTGAGCATGTGCTTCACGGGTGACGCCTTAACTGTGATCGGTAGGATGACTGCTGCCGATTCATTGGACTACCAGAAGGTGAAGAAAGCCATGTTCCAGAGGTTCCAATTTACGGCGCAGGGTTACCAAGACAAGTTTTGCAAGGCAAGAGCTGCGGACGGCGAAACTGCAACGCAGTTAGCCGTCAGAATGGCGAGCTATTTTGATCACTGGATCGACATGGCCAACGTGTCGAAAACGTAAGAAGGGCTACAAGACCATATAATCTCCGAGCAATTCCTATGCTCTTGCCAACCAAAACTAGTTATCTTTTGAAGGAGCGAGAGGAAAAATTGCTTGACAAGCTTGCTAAGCTAACTGATCGCTTCCTCGAAGCACAGAATTCCCCAAACATTGGAAAAGATCCCGATACCGGGCAGGGTTTCAATGAGAACCTTAATAAGCACCCCGAAAACCGCAAGTGAAGTGCACGCTCTGCTATCAACTCGGCCATTCGGCTCCCGACTGTCGCAGCCAATCTAACCAATTGGTAAGGTGCAAATCGTGTGGCAAATCGGAACACACGGCTGAAAACTTCAGAGGTCAGCGCTCAGACAACAAACCAACTTCGTCCTGTGCATTCACAGAAGCACAACTGACTGGACCTAATCAGGGCAAAACACCAAAGTGCCCACGAAAGCCAACCAGCCGCCACATGATACCAGGTGAGCCACCCATACCACTACAGCCGTTCGCTCGGCCCCCATTCAAGTGGTGCCAACGGACCGTCATGCTCTCAAAGCCGTCGAAGGAAGCAGCAGCAAGTTTTCCCCAGGAGGGCCCCGGCACCGCTGTGGACCCCGAGACCACTGCCACTAAACAGGTCCGGAGGTGGTCCAGAATGCACCAAGCAGTTCATCGCGGTGGCTGTCGCTATGGGCACCAGCGGTGGCGGATCGGTACTTACCGGCCTCGTGAATCAAACCCAAGGATCCCGCGCAAGGAGAGCAAGACACCAACAAGCCACATGCATCTACCGCCGTTTCTGGCAGCAGTGTCGAGCAAGCCACCCAACAAGTCACCGTCGCCAAACACCACAACACCCGTACAGGGACCTCCGAGGGCCCCTGTCTTCAAGACCAAGCACTTCGCGTCGACTGCACCACTTCCATTTCCGCTGAAAGCTGCTTTCGCAGCCAACGAATGCTGTGCCTCCCCGGTGGCCCTTCCATAGAGAAATAAGACAACCGGTACGAACTCCGGAACCGGCCAAGGTTCCAGTGGCGGCGGCGGAAAGTCTAAGGCAGCCGGAGGTGGAAATATGATGGCGCATTGGTCCAACGGCGGCGGGGGTGCTCGCGAGTCTGGCATGCTAGGGGCCAAGCCAAAGAAGCCGCCTCACATAACATGACCTTCCCAAAGTCATCAGAACGGTCAAGTGGAAACTCGTCGTACAACAGCAGCCACAAAGCGTTCAGCCGAACGCCGCCATTTAGGAACCGCCCGACGGTGTACAGTTCTACAGCTCTCAAAGATTTCAACTCTCCTAGCAAGCAGGACAAGGGCCGCGGTGCGGCGACGGATTAAAAGCCTATGCTTTCAGTACCCAGGGAGCCTCCGCCGAAGAAGCAACGAAGCGCACAACAGGAGAGAAGAGTCAAGTACAAGGCTGAGGTTGTGGGCACTAACATCATCGTCACTCAAGAAGAACCAGCTCGAGAAGCAGCATTCACAACACTAAAGGAGAAGCTCGGTGATTTGCCAATACTCCTCACTCCCGACCATTCACAGGCGCCACTTCGCACAGGCGCCTCGAATACAAGCCTGGGTGCGGTACTGCTTCAGATGGGAAACGATCAAGTGCTACACCCTGTCACTTACGCTAGTCGTAACTTATTGGCCAGGGAGACCCGCTATTCTACAATCGAGCGGGAAGGCTTCGCACTTGCACGGGCCATACAGAAGTTTCACATTTACCTGTATGGAAAGCCGTTCATTGTGCAGTCCGACCACCAGTCCTTACAGCATTTGAATTCTGCCAAACACCTGACCAATAGGAAGTTAAGATGGAGTCTCCTTTTGCAAGAATATTCCTTTTATGTTCAATACATAGAAAGCTGTGACAACGTAGGAGCGGACTACTTAGTCGTGCTTAACACGTAGCAACAAACTGAACCGCACAAACTGAAAAGCGTGCTGTGCATTAACTCTTTCTTCCCGCGCGTCTCTCTTAGAATAGTTGTAAACAACTTTCTTGAAAAAGGGGGTATTGTCATAATATATGGCGCGCGGGGTTAATATATACAAAAAAACAAAACAGTGCGCCGTGTGGTGGCGACTTGTGTGTCGACCCTTTTGAATGTGTGCACCGTGCGGGGGCGAATCGCGTATGTGCCGTGCGGTGGCGAAAAGGATGCCAATCGTATGCGCGGCGTGCCTCGAGACAGCGTGAAGAGTGCGTGGGCCGTGCGCGAGAGTCGGAAGTCCAAGGCTGGGCTATCCTTCGCTGGGCGTCTGGTCCATGGAAGAACCCGGAGCCCTACCTCCTGCTGCCTCGACTTAAAACGCTCCCGCCTGTTCCGCTACGAAGAGATCGGGCCAGGGAACGTGCACGAGGCCGGGCCAAGGCCTTGACGCTGTGTGCAGACGGGCACACTCAGGGTTCGGCCCACGAGCACGCACAGGCCGAGGGCGTCGACCGTGGAGCGGGTCCCTTGGGCGCAGCGTCCCGGCACCAACTGCCGCGGAGTCGACCTCCGGGACTTAACGCGGTCAGACCAAGAACCGAGCTACGGCATCGGACAGACTGTCTACGCACGACGTCTTCGACTCGGCGACCTCATCGGCTCCGACAAAAAACCGTACGCTACTTCTTGACTATTTCGCGTAGCACCCCTTATGTCGAATGTAACTTTTACTGTTTGTTGAGTCCTGTCGTGTGTGTAAAGATGTCCTACGTGTGTTTGTCCACTTGCATGCTGCATCATTCTTTCTGGAGCAAATCCTGAACCCAAACATAACATCATACATGACATACATTTCATGTTTATCATGTTTGTACTGGTATCATACCTTTGTCATCCATTCACGTCCCGTAATAGAAAATTTGCAAATTTGGCATAAGTGAAGCTAGCGGAACTGCCACCAGCGCATCATAATTGTGGCATGTGGTCATGTTGTTACATGACACGCATCCCATGTTTATCATGCTTGCACCAGTATCATACCTTCGTCATTCATTCACGTCCCGTAATACCAAATTTGGTATATGTGAAGCTAGCGAAACACCCGCCAGCGCATCAAGAGCGTGGCAACCAGTCACGTTGTTTCATGACACGCATGTCATAATTTTTATGTTAGGGTCTGTCGTTTGTGTTCGCCATGCGATCGTGTCATACCATACCAGTTTTGCAACATGTCATGTGAACGAAACCACCGCAAGAGCTGCAGGATAATGAAATGTAAATCATGACATTCATGGCATACATGTCGTGACTTTTATTTGCTGACTAGTCAAATTTATTCTTCATACAGTCATGTTATGGCATACCATGTTTGGTATCAATATCATTATTGAAATGGTCTGGAGAGCTAAAAGTTATAGGTGGCTAGATAAATAGATAGATAGATAGATAGATAGATAGATAGATAGATACGCTCAAAGCCAACGAAGTTCGCTAAGAAATGCTGCGCACTTAAAACAAAACAAAGACCGTCATAAATATCTATAAAAACACGTAAAAGCACCATGAATATGAGACTGTGAACAGGAAAAAAGTAATTTGTCACAGGTTGAAAAGCGAATCGTAGCTCAGCCCTAGCAAAGATAACACGAACTTATTTTAACATGGAAAGTAAGCAGTCACTAGCACGTATTGGATTTTGGGGGCTCCACCTTTAAATTCCCCAAAGTGGTAATACCAATGCAAGTAACTGGTCATCGGAATTCTATTAAGCCCAACAAGTTGTCGAAGAGGCGCGTTCAGTGAACATACTTTGCAAGATTTATTCGCGAAGAAAAACAAGTGAAGAGCCACCGCAAGCAAAACTAATACCGTAATTAAGTTTCCGTCTGCGCGTCAGCTGACTGGAGAAACCATCCAAAAGTAGCTACAAAAGCTTACAACTTGACTGAAAAAATCAAAGTGCCGGACAAAAAATCACTGTAAAGCTACAACAGAAAATGTTTGCCTCGTCCTCTAGTCGCTTTGATAAGAATAGCCCTTTCTTTTTTGTACCAAACAAAACGTGCGATTACCTTTCGTCAGCTGGAAAGCGAAAAACTTTCGCTGAGCTGTTTTTTCCAGAAAACTGGCACCACCACGCAGCGCAAATTGGCTTGTGGGCTTTTCTTTAGTTTGTCATTATTTGAGCGTGTTATAACTCAAAAACTTCGAATTTCCCACCTTCAAGGCATTCTAAAAAATTCCACACGTGCACAGTGAAAACAAACGGCAGGTGCAGACAAATGGCATGGCAGTCGAAGAGATAACAGCAAAAGTGCCGCCTGTCATAGTGTTTCAAAAAAAACCAAAGAAAGATTTGAATTTTACCCATTATTGCATAACTTTGCTTTATTCGTGCTCACGGCTGAAAGATAAGCATGCACTTGCAAAAGTTGGTGAAATTTTCACTCCTACCAAAACAATGGCAGCCGCCTTATTTTCAATACCAAAACTAGTCGAAGTGTCCGAAGCGTGGCATGGGTAAAGTTTACTAGAACTGTAGCATGGGTTTATCGCCACTGTCAGTGACGTAAGCATCTGGAGATGCTGCGGTGGCGCTGCCTCTTATCGCAGGCGAGTCGCAGCATGCAGCCGTGTTACGCCAAGCTAGACGAGGCCGATGCTGCGCCGGTTTGTGTGCAGTGAGTCGCGACACCACCAAGACATTGAGAAATAAAAATAAACTATAAGTCACGGAAGAAGGAAAGGTAGGAGACGGCTTGCCCAACCGGCACGCTACGGGAAAAGTGTGGAGGAAATGACATCATGGCGGCCATGTTCACAGGTCACATTGGCGGCGTTGCTATGGTTACATGTGTCGCAGGGGAGCAGGTTTAGCAGTGAGCGGCCGCGGCTGGCGGTGGCACGTGTGCCTCCCCAGGTCTCGTGCTGAGCCGTGGCGGACAATTCGTGCTCTGCGCCACGTTATTGGTTACGCAGTGTTCTGGCAGTTACTGTACTCTTAGCAACGTTTACAAATTTTTTGTTCATCACGGGGCTTCAACAGTGCGTAGAACGAGTGCCTATTCATGTGTTGTGTGGCGAATGACACGGATGAATCAATTAGTGTTCAGCAAAATTGAGTTGGGCACAATGACGAAGCGGAACGACGACAAACGCCTTGCTGGTCAGTGATGGTTGGGCAGTGCTCCAGCTTGTGACAGCGGACGACGCTTTTGAGCCCAGTAAGACACAATGAGAACCATGTGCACATGGTTGCGGCTTCACAACGAGTGACGTCAGGGTCTCTCCTACCTTTTCTTCCTTTGTGCTATAAGTGGACACTCGTATAGACCGCGGCGGCCCAATAGACCCTAGCGCACCTGGTGATTGGTAGAAGCAACTAGCTTGCGCTTCCCGTTATGGTTGCACTGGCGTAATTTTTTTATTACTGTGAGCAACCGACGTTTGGCTTTGGCTGAAGGTACAGATCTCAGTCCACTTTTTTACGCTCAAATGACAAGACTATTGTAGTTCATTTTGATTGAGCGTTTCCTTTTTTTTTGTCTAGCTCATATATGTTCATGCAATTGAGGTCATGGCGTAATTTTTACTTCGACTAAGTTATATAGGAAGAGATGCAGGTGATCATAACTCACTAAAGTTTTTTTTTCTTATCAAGCTTGTTTTTATTTTGTAACAAGCTATATATATCAAAGAGACAGGAGACGAGTATCCGAAGTGTTTGTATTTCAAGGCACGGTAGAGGCTGAGCATCTAAAAAAAACACCACCCCGCCACGGTGGTCTACTGGCTAAGGTACTCGGCTGCTGACCCGCAGGTCGCGGGTTCAAATCCCGGCTGCTGCGCCTGCATTTCCGATGGAGGCGGAAATGTTGTAGGCCCATGTACTCAGATTTGGGTGCACGTTAAACAACCCCAGGTGGTCGAAATTTCCGGAGCCCTCCACTACGGCGTCTCTCATAATCTTATGGTGGTTTTTGGACGTTAAACCCCACATATCAATCAATCAATCTAAAAAACATCAAATGAGAAGATAACGGCGGGGGAAACGCTTTTCTTCACAACGTGCGTTTCACATAGTTCAAGTTTCGCTGCCGCATACAGCTAGAAACTGTTTTTTAGCGAACTTCGCCATTATCACAATCTTAGAAAGGTTACAACTGCTCAAATAAGGCACCGCGTAAGAAACACAGAATCACGCCCCACACGAAGCGCAATGTGGTTGTGGGCATGTTTCTGTTTCCTACATGGTGTCTTATTGGCTCAGTTAAACCATTTCTGAATCAATGACTCAGATAGCCCACCAGCATGTCATTCAACAAGCTGCGCTCAAAACCGTGCCTGACCTGCTGCCTCACCCACTAAAACACCGAGGCAGCCGACGTTGATAAAACGTTCCCGCTGTCATGCCTGGGCTTTTCGCTTGTTTGTATGGCGGGTACTCGATTCGGTGTGAATCGCAGATGTTGTTTATGGCAGTACGGCTTGAAAAATAGCCACGTTTAATGTGCTGAACAAATTGTTTTATGTATAAAGCACATGCCAGGTATGGGCGTATGAATATTATATGTAAGAAACATTACTCTGCATCGATGCATTTTTTGTTTTTCGCATTTGCATCCGCTGGCGGTTTGGAAGTGCACTAGTTTTTCACTTTTTTGAGGCGTACTTCTTGTGGTAAGATTTCGCGGAGTGTCCTTCTCCTATTGACCTTTTCTTTCTGTATGGCTAAACGGCACTCACATGCTGTCTCTACGCAAACGTGATGTCGAAGTGGACAAGGAAGGAATAGCTTTGCACAAGTTCCGCATCAAGATATTGAATACCAAACACGGCCACTTCAAGCAGCTCACGTTCAGGTATGTAGAAAAGGGCAGCTGATAGCTCACATATATAATCATCATTGTCAGCCTGGCTACGCCCAATGAAGGGCAAAGGCCTCTTCCATGATACGCCAATCAATCTGGTCTTGTGCTTTCTGCTGCCACATCCTAACTGTGAATGTTTAATTTTAAGCGGCTCAAATAACTTTTCGTCTCTCCCTCGAGCGTGTGCCTTCTCTAAAAATCCAGTCACTTACCCTTAATAAACAGGGGTTATCCTGCCTGCGCGCAACGTGGCTGGACGTTGTCCATTTCTTCTTCTTGATTTCCACTGTGATATGCTTAACCACGAATTGTCCCCGACCCACGTGATCTCTTCTTGACATTTCAGGTTGGTTCTAGGATCAGTATTTTACAGCATGCATTCATTGCTTTTTCAAAACGCCATGGTTCTGAGTGCGTTCACGTATTTTATTGTCTGTGCACCGTAATAAGCTGTGACGGGAATCACCATAATGAACACGTACTGTGCGTGTTATGGTATTTATGTGATTGATTCTTTAGCGTTATTTTATGCTAAAAAAACATGAAGCGCTCTAAAGCGACTACTAAGCAGGTATGCGGATTAAACCCAATAAAACAAACAAAACCGAGCTCAGGAATGCTGTAGGTTGATCGATCGATATGTAGAATTTAACGTCCTAAAAACACCATATGATTATGAGAGACGTCGTAGTGGAGGGCTCCGGAAATTTCGACCACCTGGGGCTCTTTAACTTGCACCCAAAACTGAGCGCATGGGCCTACAACATTTCCGCCTCCATCTTTCTGATGCGGCAGCCGCCGCAGCCGGGATTCGATTCCGCGACCTGCGCGTCAGCAGCCGAGTACATTAGCAAGTAGACAACCCCAGAGGGGCAGGAATGCTGTAAGTAGAACTTACAACCTGAATGTGCTTCTTCTCGACGACATGAGGCTCCACTCACTCGCTAGCGCCAAAATGTGCGCGTGAAGCTTTCAACTCCACTCAGTACCTCGTCATGTTCTGAGTGGAGGACAGTGCGAATTTTGATTGGCAGTGAGTCGTCAGGGACGTGGTGAGCGACATAAGCCCAGTTCCTGTGGTTACGAGGAACTCCACTCGCTGCCCGACAATGCGCGTAGCGCGCGCCGCCAAGTACTATAGCCGACGACCTGGTTTAGTGCTCAACACTACGCTTGTGAAGCGTCCGCTCATACGCGAACTACTACCGCTGCACGACTGTCGCACTGACCGCATCGTGATGCCACGAGCCACGGCGTTTCTCCAAATGTGAAACCGACTGTACGCAAGAAAGCACCACGCGAAAGTGAGCGATGCCTCATTGACCCGGCAATGAGCCGAACTATAGATTTGATCGCATCTTGCCTAAATATGTCACCGCTTCTCAACCATGGTCCTCGGAAAAACTTCAGGCAATCAACCATTTAGCAAGGTTTCACATAAATAAATTTATAGTGAATTCCACATATATTAACTAACAACTATTTAAAACAGGTATAGTGAACTTTTATTTTCGGTTTTTCACCTCTTCACCTAGTCGTGCTTCAATCGTCGGTTGTTGTTCATGCCTGTTGCAATGTGTTTTCGACACTTTTCGTTCGTTCCAAGTTTAGCGACCTATATAAATTTACCATGGCAACGCTTTCTCAGTGCCCCGAGTTGTACATAATCTTCTGTGCTGTCTGTACACCAGTCGTGTTAAACGCGTAGGTTACTTATGAAGCATGGCAAGCCACGTCGGAAGGATTGTATTGCATTTACGTATTGCTTTTTGATTGACGTACAGGCTCTTTGATTTCCCACATCGGGCTACCAGTGGGATTCCAGAGCCAGCCCGAGTCCGCTTGTTTTTTTTGTTTTTTTTTTCGGGTTGCTCCGTCCTCCCGGTGGCGCACTCTTGGTTGGCGTTCGTTTTTCTCGGGTCGGGTGGTTTTAGCTACCCGCGGAAAGCCCAAAGGTCACCCCGCGCTTCCAGGACACGTTATTTCGTGGAAGTTCTCTGCAAGGTTTCCGGCAGATTTCGGGCTAGTGGACTGCCGAATGCATACTATGCGCGCTCGCCGCCAAATTTGTGATCACACGACGGGCCACATTGTGGGCACTTGGGGACTGCGCCTTCGCGTGTCGTTACGCGTGGCGTTACCTTTTAAAGCATGCTCCACCGTGCGAGAATGGGCGATTTCGCGTGGCGGCGAGTTTTTGAAACTATTATTCACCGGTTTTGTTAAGTTTCCAATGAAGGTTTCTTCTCAACAACCTGGTGAACTGTTGCCTGCTGGCTGCGTCGTGCACATGCCTCAAAAGTTATGTACACGTTCGTACATATACACATGCAGACAACTTCTGAGTTATTGTTTTCGCAGTCGGCCTTTGTTTTGCCGTACTTGCTTCCTGTGCATTCAGCGAAGACGATTGTGCTCGAACTTGCCCGTTCTGTCGTCTGTTGGCGGGCGTAAACCCCTTGTAACTCGACTAATCAGTGTTCGATGGTGATACAATGCTCTGAGTGGGTAATAAGTATCACGGCAGTTGTTTTCAAGTGTGGAATGCTCGGTGGTCATGAACGGCGTGCGAGCGTACTGAGATCTACGATCCAGCATATGTGGTATATATAGTATATTACACTATGATGCATAGACGCAAAAGATTAAAATAAACGAAGGTGTTTTAGATAAGGGACCTATTTTTCTTACTCATTTATTTGTAGGCTTAGTCTTCTTTCACCTCTTAGTAGTAGTGCCGTGCCATATATGTACCTACCTTTATTACCTAGTAGCTTAAATGAATGCTCAGTTAAAGTTTTGTAAGTGCCACTTAAGACTGAAAAAGAGAACCAGGCAAGTGACAAAACGAATCAGAAAACCAATCGTACCTAAGCTTATTTTGTGTACAATGCGCATTTGTGGAACCGACACCACAGCATGTGTAAATTCGAAGCGAAACGCAACTCGGTTAATGCGCGTTAGTGACGTATAGATATGCGATAGCTCAACAGGCATTTATCCTCGAGCTAACTTTAAGATGCGATCACTTTCACGAGATTTGGCGTCGTGTTGTGCATTGACTATTACATGTGCTACACGACGTGAGCTTGTTGAGCCATCAGTGGCGTGGCACCTTGCATCGTTTTCGAGGTGCCGTGCGCCAGCTGGATGTTTCGTTCATGGACGCGGCGAGTTGAAATTATTCATGCGGGCGTATGAAGTCATACGCTGATTGCATAAGTTCTAGGATATTGCTTCAGCTATTCGGCTAACTTAACTACGTATTTCTAAGTGGACAGTGCAGAAGTAAACCAAAGTGCACGTGACGCACTCTTTCGTTTACGGCCACAATAGTAGCGTTCGTTTACGTTAACGCTGGGTGTTCGAGGGTTTGATTTTACAATCTTCGGGCAGTTTCAAGTTGTCTCGGGCTCCCCACACACGTGATCACGATTCTATTTCCTGCTCCGAGCAGAACTAGCTGGTTGACCTTCTGGCTAGCGCTGACTGCCAGAGGGCTGCCACAAGTCGGAAAATCGAAGATCCGAAATGTCCACAAATATGAACGCAGCCACGAGATCAAGATGGCTGGGCTTTAAGAAAGAGCTTCAGCTTTCGTGGAATGGCTGAGTTCGGCGACAAACAAAATGACAAATCCAGATTTCTGCTTCGAACTGTTCGAAAAAAGGCTATTCGCTTTAAAATTACCAGGAGCAAGATATCACGGTAAGGGTATTGACACTTCCTTCAAGACGCTTAATATCTCACAAAGAATATTTATTTGAAAGATGCCTTGTGACAACGCTGACGCTCTGCTTTTAATTTGCTGGTATGCAACTTGTAGTGACATAGGCTAATGACGCTAGTCAGTATCAATGCCTGCATACTTTTATATCTGATATGTCTAAAGTGTTCAATAATTGAATAGAAAACATGCCCATCTTGTTGCTAATTGTTTCTACCTAGTAGCCCCTAAGAACATTTAGTGCATGTGAACATAGGTCTGCAGTGTTATTTATTCTATTTTGATGACTCTAAATGGCGTCTGTGTCTATATGTATAAAGCCTTATCGCCTCATTCACTCATTATTGAAGATAGTTTCAAGATTGCAAAGACTGCACGGAGGCTCTGCGTTTTCTTTAAAAGTCAGTCGTGAGTGCTTCATTTATTTGTATTTCACTAGTCATAGGTAAAGACCAGCATAACATGTAATCTCTTCAAAGCAATCATGTTTATCGGCTGTGCCAGCTATCAAGGAGACTCTGAGTTTTTATTAGCAGTGAGTTGTGAGAACTCTTTCATTTGTTTCTTTATTAATTCCTGTTGACCTATGGTAAGTTTAACGTAAAAAAATATACGGAGCCATATGGTGTAGACGCTCTGTCGGCTCTACAACTGGCATCTTCGTGCCAAAAATGTACCTTGTGCTGGTGGCAGCCTATGTGTTATCATTTATTTGTTAGTAAGCTTTTGTGAAGTCGTCATATGCCAATTTAGGTTATGAATTCAGTTGGATCTTTCGAATTATCAATACAGTATGTGCGCCTTTTTTCTTGTGGTTGTATTTGAGATTATTACCTCTGAGTGAGTTAATACACAAAACAAGTTCTCCCTAAATACGAATTTCAATGGCGTAGTTAGATGTGATACATATGCCGTTATTTGTATGATATCATTTCTTTCTGGGGGTAACCTAACTAATTATCAACAGAAGTGGTTTGACAACCAACCATAGTTCAAAAAGCACAATTGAAAGCACGCAGTCGAATTTCTGTATAGAAGTCACAGCTTTGCCGCAAAGGCGAAGCAATGAACGCGATAGCAAGAAATTTAAAGGTCATGCGCAATATGGCAAGCAGATCGAAACGTGCCCCGCGTTTCTCATGCACAAATGACGCACCAAACGTACTCACAGGTACAGATAACGTGAATAAGCGTCTGAGTTGTTACTTGCCTGTGTATGAAAAGCGTGCCATTTTCGCAAACGGAGGCAGTCCAACGACTTCAGAGATCATTGTACGCCCCGTAACTACAACAGAATTGTTCTAGTGCAAGCCTAACGCCAGCCAAGGCATATTATTTTCCCCACCGGGAGATAAGGAAGTGTGAAAGACCATCCACTTCCCTCCTCTCTGCTGGCCAAAGTATGCATGAGAGATGAGAGCTGCCGCGCGCTTAATGTGTCATCTTGTTGATAATGCTAAAAACACAAAATTTTCCCCCAAGATAACTATATTTTCGAAGATAACTGCCAGATGGCGCTCGGGTCTAGCGTGCCTAGATGCACTTGTTCGCCTGCGCTACACGCTCGAGGAACCCTAACGCAGCGCCTAGAGAATACCATTCACCAATTTTCTTGCGCAGAACATCAAATAAACGTTTTGTCCACTCTCTTCAGAAGCAAGAATATCGTCTTTCTACGACATTTACAGTGTAACAAGTAGATTCGGGCGGATTTTTTTCTGTTTTTTTTTCTAATGCGTTTTCCTAAATATAGATACAAACACATATACGGTGCAGGACATCGACGCTCACACCCACGCCGACGCCGGTGGCGAAATAGCCGAGGGTGTTCATATAATTGATATCACAATAATAAACTAGTTTTCTCACCTGGCTTATCGCATGGTGTCATTTTTCAGCCGAAACCACCAATACGCTCTGTCCACCACGCTAGCCGAGTGCGTGAAAGACACTACACAGGGGCGTAGCATGTTGAGAAAGGAATTTCACGTGGAATAACACGAAAAATAGAGAGGGGTGAAGCACACAGTCAGCTTTTGTTAAAGCTCACGCTCCAAATATTCATTGTTCCACCACGCGCAAGAAAAATATCCCACCAGCACTACATTGCTTGTGAAGATGCAGAACCTATATATACGGAGTGGAGGTCAACTATAGTTCAGTGCGTTATCTCTCTAAGGCGGAGTACCGTTTCCATAGCTAACGCGTGCCTTTCAATCTCTCGCCACGAGCCGCGAGCTGAGGCAGAGTCGGGAGAGATAGAACCATCTTTTAGCGAGAGAAGAAAAACCTGACATGACTCACTTTAGTTGACTGTGTATGAACTATAATTTATGTAGAAACTTAATAGCACTCGAAGGGAGCGCGTCTAGAGCCAGTCTGACGGATATTTGTGGTAAGCCGCCAACAAGCGACAACATAGCTGCGGCACGTGACCGCATGTTGAATGTCACGATAGTTCACCTATCTACTACGCTATTGTGAATATGTTGCCAGTGAGGAAGGCGGCGTGGCTAATTTGACACAAAAGTAGCATGTAGCATCCCATTCAGCAGCACTTGTGCCACAGCCGTGCTCTGACTCTCACCTGGCGCATAGCACTGCACGTGGGCTGCCTATTTTTGTGCAAACTCGATTGGCAGAATCATGGATCGAAGACATAAATATGTGTTGACCACCCTTGATTGTACTACACTTTTTTTGCACATGCTTGTCTTAAGGTCGATGAATTGAACAGTTATACTGTTCGTAAACTACTGGTAAAGTAGATGTAAAATGAGCCGAGAGACGCACCTGGTTTGCGGCCGCAGCGGCACACTTCATCGCACTGACCACTCTGCTTCGCTGGCCGAGCTCAAGTGGGTTGGCGGAATGCAGCACTCCCGAAAACAGCAGTAGTTGTGCTACGTCAAATACACCAGAAAAAAAGAATGACTTTATTTTCAGCTCGCTCAAGGTAATAATACCTTACATACATAGTGACCTACGATCATGAAACAAAAGAAAAATCACCACGTTATGTGAAGCGCAACACTCTTTTCATAAGTTAGCGGTCTATCATTCATCATAGCCCTCACCGTTTTCACTTCCACACCATTCCACGTGCAGTACAAAAACACTTGTCATCAAGATGGTTTCTTTGAGCATCACTGCTGAATGCAATCTGTATAATTTCATCCACCGAGCAACTTTGACCACTTCGCGTTACTATGCTAACATCTTGGTGGGGAGAACATATTGCTCACAAACAGTCTAACCAACAAATTGCTTGCAGTGTGCTGTCACCTATTAACGAACGTACTCACACAGGTAGCCAAAGTGGTTGTAGTGCTAAAAACAACAATATGAATAAAACGCATTCAAGGCGTTGGCTATACTGACATGCTCTTTGGCTGTCCTGGAGCGACAGTATCTTGGAATGACCAAAACGCGCATCGCACGATTGATAGCAGGGCTTTTATAGCAAATAACAAAGCTGCCTATTTTGTTGTATTGCCCGTTTGAGTAAGCGCAGTCATTGAAGAGCAAGCCCACGCGACTTCGTCGTACAATGTTGAGGGGTTCATGCGCTGCAGTAAATCTCAGAAATGCTATATGGAGGCAAAACACAGAGAGTTTCAACTGAAAAGGTCACTCGATAACACTCGATTAGAATACGTACCTACAGAAAACCTCGCCACGCTGGTAAGTGAAGGCTGTAAGCTCTCATTGTAAGCGCGAGCGGCCACGTGTTTTAACGGAAACTTCATGTCTCGCAAGAATAAATCAGAGTTGTGTCACGTAGCCTCCTATTATTTTGAATATTTATTATACAGTCAGTGTCGTAGTGTACGTTTCTTACGTTAACACTGTGCTTAGCACAACCAAAGAAGCAAGTCACTTTGTAGTGCTGCCACTGCATCGTTCCCTTACCCTCCTCAATATTAAGGTCCTGATGTTTGGTGCCAAAAATGTCTGTGGACATTGATAACTGTGCAAATATGTGCGCTCTTTTTTGTTGCTGTCATTTTGTTAACCAAGACCAGTTGCAGCACGGCTCCCACAGTTAAGCTCAGAAATACAAAAAAGTTCCGACGCTCTGGGACAATTGCACGATAAGTCAATTTTCTTGTAGATAGTGTTACAACACCATTCCGATTTTTTGTGCAAAAGAAGGCGGTAAAGTTGCACTCACCTTTTTTTTAGATAACAGGCTTGGGGGAACGCCTGTCGCTTGTGGTATATTCGTGCACGCTGCATAAATTCAAGGTATCTTCTTCTTTTGTCACTCAGTCTCTTTTTTGAACAACAAAACAGTAAAGCCAAAAATATTCTATTGTGCATTAAGAAATACATCGTCCAGAAGCGGCACGCTCTCTCCTCACCGTCTTCTTCATCGTCGTCGGCGTGATACACGCTTCGTTCGCAAAACACAAGCGCCTATTATTCATGCGCGGAAGCCTGAGAAAAGAGTAGAAAGCGAGGCATAATAAAAAAGACAAAGAGGGAGGTGTACAAAAAAACATTGAGAAGTGATAAACTCTAGGAGTAAAGTATTATTTTCGAGGCCAGATTTTAACTAGTGAACCCCATAATCCAGAGGCAATCGGAAAGCAGAGCACAGCATAGCCCAGTATTCTACAGTACATCAAAAGGGGTGGATATAGGCACCGATGTACAGCGGAATCGGAGTGAGGCTGGGATATAGAGAGAAAAAGATTAAAGGTGCGACTAATTTATACCACAGAAACACGGAAAAACTGGGTACGAAAGGCAGAAGGATATGAATCATACAGGAGAGAGAAATAAATACAGAATTTAGAGAGTAAAACAGAAATGAAGTCAGGAAGTGAAAATTATGGAGATAAAGAGAACTAAACGAAATACATAGAAAGACAAAAACACCTAGAACGACCGAAAAGCATGGACATATAGAAAGAAAGAGGTTGGCAGATTCCACGTACAGTGGAAATCCTTTTTATGTGAAGCACGAACGAGGAAGATTGATATGCCACTTTCAACCACGACAACGTTACGTGGTGAGGGTACGTTACGCCGTAGACGACTTCCATATCATGATTATCATGTTTGGATGCGTCGTTTACCTTCGTCATCTTTTCAGGACACGTCATACTAAATTTAGTATATGTGAAGCTAGCGACACAGCCGCGAGAACGATATGAGTGTAGTATGACGTTATGTTCTTACGTGACACGCGTCTCATGATTATCATGTTTGCACCTGTCTTATACTTTCATCATCCGTTGATGTTACGTAACACCAAATTTGGTATATGTGTAGCTACAAAAACGGCCTCGAGTGCATCATGAAGGGCCTAATATAGTCCAACGTAATGTTGACGCACGCGCGCGCTCGGCCCAGTGACGCTACGTTAGCAAAACGCGAGCACACTTTAGTCTGACGCCAAGCGCGACCGGCGTGACCAGCGTCCGTCGGTCGTAAACTGCTGCTGCGTTCAACCTGTTTTTAGGTATATTTACTCTTTTATTGCAAGCCTAGAAAATGTATGCTCGCGAGTACAAGTAGTAAAAAACTACCAAAAAAGCTTCGCAATCATCTCATGGAGATGTGGACATAAATAGGTGCCACTGCAACCTTATGGTATACTGTCAAGCTCGCCACTTTGAACTCGGAGAACTCTAGATTCTCCGAAATAGGCTGACTTATAAATGTTAATTGCACCATACAAAGTACTAAATATCGCACGACAGTGTCTTTAATTGTCAATACCATTCACAAAAAATATTAGAATACCGCTACATAACCCACTCTTTTGGTGGTTTTTTTTCGTGAGAACAAATAAATTCAATTGAATTGAAGTTTATTTGTCCTGAAATTCTTACAGGATCGGAAGCAGAGGCTAAAGGCTATATAGCCCGACATGGGGCATTTGCTCCGTAAAACAGTTTGGCACGCAGGCCGCTTAATCTGTCGCATATGTTTTCAGAAATAAGTATATAACACAACAAGTAACACACAGAAATAAATAAATAACACAATAAATAAACCAAGCATGGTCTTGTCACACTATTTCAGGGAAAACATTAGAAAATCACTTTATCACAAAAGCGTCATCCGAAAAGAAACTTCAATACAGAATGTAAAATAAAGCATAAGAAAAGAAACTACAACACATAACTCAAATTGAAAGATAGGATGTAACAAATGAAGTACAGAAATTTTATTAAGCATACTCATTATCAAGTTTAATTATAATAGACTTGATGATTGTGTTCTAAGGTACGGAATTGAAATCTATGAGACCGTGTAAATTATTTAACACTGTGGGTATTTGATACTGAACGTGTTGCTTGCCATAACTTGTCCTTATTGCTGGGATTTTCCGGCGCTGCTGACGCATAGTATAATGAGTGTTGGCAGGCGGGTTCTGAAGACACTGTGGCTTGTTTTGTTTAATCCACTGCAGAAGTTTGAATTGATACAGGTTTGTTATTGTTAGTAATGCGTATTTTTTAAAGAGTGGTTTGGTTTTCAAGTCCCTGATAATACCATGGTATTGCTCGAATGCTCGCAAAACTCTTTTTTGCAGAACTAGTAATTTTTATTGTTTGTGCAGTAGTACCCCATACCAAGATACCGTGTGTCATTTTAGAGTAGAAAAGGGCGTAATATAATTCTATTTGTAACCATTTCGGTATGACCGGGCTGAGCGTATATTAACATCCAATGGTTTTACTGACTTTTACCGTTAGTTTTTCTATATGTATGTTCCTTGTCAATCCCTCAGAAAACCATACACCTAGGAACTTCTGGCTGGTGACTTGCTCTATCTCTTTGCCCTCAAATAAAACAGTTGAACTTTATTTACGCGGCTTATTAGGTGGCGCAAACACAATGTATTTCGTTTTACTAACATTTAGTGGCAGTTTATTCAAACTAAGGTACGCGGACAACTTTCGTAGGTAGTTATTAACCTGGTGTTGAAGCTCTAGAATGGATGTGCCGCTAAAAAATATGTTAGTGTCATCTGCATACTTTATTAACTTGGGAAAATATGGAATATCACACAGGTCGTTTATATAAATTATGAACAATAGAGGACCAAGAATTGACCCTTGTGGTACTCCTCTTGTTATGCTTAAGTGGAAGCACTTTTGTTTATGCAAGCATATTGATGGTGGTTTGTTAGATAGTTTTTTTTCATTAACTCAAGAACCACACCACGTACACCATACTTGCTAAGTTTAGCCGTGAGCACTTCATGACATACTGAATCAAACGCCTTTCTAAAGTCTATGAACAAACCTAGTGAGCACAGTCTTTGTTCGATGTTTGTGATCAGTTCATGTTTAGTATTAAGCAAGCTGCTTCACAATAATTTTTTTTGAAAACCATACTGAGCCTCACTGATCACATTATACTTGTCAAAAAATTTGTACAAGCGTACGTTTATTGCATTCTCAAATACCTTAGATAAAACAGGAAGAACGAATATTGGCCTGTAGTTTGTGAATAGCCGTTTATCACCATCATTGAAGACTGGGCACACTCTCACTATTATTAGGCTGTCTGGGAAAATACCACTTTTGAACATTCTATTTATTATATTGCCCCCTACTTCTAGTAGTGGGTCGTACGCCAAGGTGAAGGCACACACCACAGAGAAGAAAGAAGTGCACGTGGGCCCCCGCTCTGAAAAAACAAGCCCAACCGACGCGCTTGGTTAGAGCCCTGTTGCTCAGACGTCAGTAAACCTTGTCGACACCCCCTGGAGTGACGTGACAATTGGTGGAGGCGCTGGGTATAGATCCCAGTACCTCTCGTGTGACGTGGCAATATAAACAATCATTGGAGCTATATTATCAGCTACGTATTTTAGCGGAGTTGCCTTGATCTCATCAAAGCCAGCGGCTACGTCATTTTAATCTGGTTTATCAATTGTATTACTTTTTCTAATGTCACTTGGGATAGTGACACGGAGTTTATAAGCCCACACTCTTTTATTGTAACACAGGGAGCTATATTGCTATCGTTTTTATATTCTGCACTGGTGGCAAAGTAATCATTTATTTTATTCGCTGCGTCACTATCAGATAAGGTACCTGCATTTGTATAAAAACATAGCAGTGGCGGCTCTTCTTTCTCTGACATTAGATTCTTAACCTCGTCCCACACCTTCCTAGAGTCATTTTTTTGTTTTCGTAAATAACGTTTCGTATGTTTCCCTCGCACGCTTTAAGTCGGTGTTCAACCTATTTCGGCATTTTTAAACTCTGACAACGCCTCCAAGTTCCATGACCGAACAAATGTGTGGTACATTTTATTTTTTGTTTTAATCATTTCCAATAGCTTTTCATCAATCCACGGCTTCCTTGCACGTTTGCGTTTTGGTTTTCGCAAGGTCATTGGAAATTCTTGATTATAACATAGTCTAAGTTTTTCGAAAAATGCCTCGTATGCAGCATTCGGATTGCGTTTCTCAAACACGCATGTCCAATCGACTGATTGGATATATGAGCGAAACACTTCCAAGCCTGCAGCACTAATGCTGCGAGATAAGGCTTCCACTGTGGTTTCGCGTTTGACTCGCATATTTGGCAGTAAACAGAAAATTGGTAAATGGTCGCTTACGTCAGCCGTTAGCAGTCCAGAAAAACAGTCTCGGGAATGAATGTTCGTTACACATATGTCAAGTGAAGTTGCATGCAAAGGAGTGGTGCATGCAAAGGAGTGTATGATTTCAATGAACTTTTTAGCTGCAGTGTTACTCGATAACATATCTATGTTGACGTCCCTTATTATTACAAAAGGCATCGGAAATCGACATAGAAAAGAAAGCATACGCTCTAAATACTCAAAAAAGTCTATTTTGTTGCCCATTGGTGGTCGATATATTACTACAACTATTTATTTCTGTAAACGAAGCGACATACATTCAACGCTGCTGTGTATTACTGAACACTCAGAAATAATTGCGTGCCTTAATGACGTTTTACCATAAATTGCTATGCCCCCACCTCTACCGCTTGCCCGCATGAAACCATTATATGAGTAACCGTGGAAATCTGGCGGTTTTTTTTGTTTCTGTTAGCCAGGTTTCCGTGTACATCAAAGTATCGAAGTTGAGGGTAATCGAGACATGCAAGTCACTAAGTTGTTGCTCTTTATTTCTAATCCTACGCGTGTTTAGGTGTAGAAATTTAAACGGTTTAGAATCACATGAGAAAGTTTCGTTGAAAGTGGCAACATCGGAAGAGCTATATGCTTCAGGACAGTCCACTACATATGCGGCAGTCTACAAGTACACCCGGAAGACCGCGCACTAGTTCCTTCGTTCATCTTTTCAGTGTCGCCAATGCATGCAATCCTCAACACTGGTGAGCTTTCATCTTTCGTTGCAAACACTTTGCCTCCTGCAGTCCACACGAATTTCCATCGCAGTTCCATACAGTCTCTGTTGGCCCGGTGGAAGGGCCAGCAGCTTAATCGGAGGTTACGCAAACGCATATCTCAGCTGAACAAGACCATGATGGATCACTGCCGCATCCTTTCAAAACAGCAGTGGGACAAAATTTGTAATTCAATTGATGGTCAGGTTCGAAATGGCAAAACGTGGAACTTACTCAAACACCTTCTCAATGAAGCCAACACCCGCACAAATCAGCGTCATTCGATCGTGAAGATACTTCATCAGGCTAAACGGACAGTGTCACCGAAAGATGTTGTCAAGAACCTCGCGGAAGAATATCTCCCACTTCCCATGGGCCCTGTGACCCCTCACTCTGATTACTCTTGCAGCGACAACACTAACTTAGACGCCGACTTCTCTGTTGAAGATGTGCGCCGAGCTCTCCATGAGCTCAATGGCCGCTCAGCCCCTGACCCCGATGGCATCACCAACAAGCTCCTGCGCAACCTGGACGATTCCTCCGTCACTTACCTCACATACACTATCAACGAGATATGGAAAAAGGGTGAGATACCCGATGCTTGGAAACTAGCTCACACGGTTCTCATACCCAAACCAGGAAAGCCGCCGAGCCTAGTTAACCTACGCCCCATATCTCTCACGAAGCACGTCGTCCTCAACAGGGTTGGTCGATACCTCGAAGATAACGACTGCATCCCGCACCACATGACTGGCTTCCGACCAGGGTTATCCACTCAAGACGCCATGTTACTCCTAAACCATCAAATTCTAGATGGCGGAAACACTCGGGACACTCGTGCAATACTCGGTCACGATTTGGAAAAGGCCTTCGATACAATAACGCACTCGTCAATTTTGAAAGCGATCGCAGCCCTCGGCTTAGCTCATCGATTTTACTACTTTATCCGCTCTTTTCTCACTCGACGCAGAGCTGTCCTCCGCGTAGGAGACCTAGCTAGTGTCGGAAGAAGTGGAGCTCGGACAGCGGAGCACTCCTCAGGGATCCGTCCTCTCACCCACGCTCTTCAACCTCTTGATGATCGGGCTTTCCGAACGACTTTTAAACATAGAAGGGCTAAATCACACTATCTGTGCGGATGATGTAACCATATGGTGCTCCACAGGGTCGGATGGCTTCATTGAGTCCGCCCTGCAAGAGGCTATCGACACCACCGAGTCTTACCTCGACCACACTGGTCTCAGGTGCTCACCTGCGAAGTCGGAGCTGTTGATATATTTGCCTATACGCCGGGGTGCCAAGCCCAAAGGATGGAAACCTCCGGCGGACCGCAATATCACCCTCCACACCAGAGATGGTCGTACTATACCCAGGGTAGACACCATCAAGGTCCTCGGCATGATCATCGAATCGCGCGGAACCAACACCCAAACGGTACACAAGCTCAGGACTAAGACTGAGAATGCCATACGACTCCTACGTAGAGTACCCAACAGGCACCATGGCCTCAAAGGAGACAACATGCTGCGTCTCGTTTACGCGTTTGTTTTGTGCCATTTTATTTACGTTGCCGCTATACACAAGTGGCTACGTGCTGAGCGTGAGCAACTCAATGCACTTAATCGCCAGGTGGTCAAACGAGCCCTTGGCCTCCCTATCACCACGCCAACGTACAAACTTCTCGAGCTTGGCGTACATAACACGCTAGAAGAGTTGGCCGAAGCACAGGAACGTGTGCAATTGACCCGATTCACTACCACCAAGGCGGGCCGCCGTATTTTGCGCGAGCTCGGCTTCTTCTCGAGGGCCAGGGACCCCCCAGAGTTGAATTTAATTCCCCGTTAAATCCGCGACCTTATCACGATCGCTCCCATAATATTTGGGGTTTAACGTCCCAAAACCACCATATGATTATGAGAGACGCCGTAGTGGAGGGCTCCGGAAATTTTGACCACCTAGGGTTCTTTAACGTGCACCCAAATCTGAGCACACGGGCCTACCACATTTCCGCCTCCATCGGAAATGCAGCCGCCGCAGCCGGGATTCGAACCCGCGCCCTGCGGGTCAGCAGCCGAGTACCTTAGCCACTAGACCACCGCGGTGGGGTGATCGCTTCCATACCACGAAATGTACACCCCGAATACAACAGAGGCAGGCGCCTTGCGCGGGCGACCGCCATTCTCAAGCGCATAGACATGGAAGCGGACAACGTCTCGTTTGTGGACGCCGCTGCCTATCGCAACAACCAAGCCTTCGCCGCGGTCGCGGTATCATCCGCGCAGAAGACTCTTAACTCAGTCCCAATCCTCACCCGAAAACCCGAAGTCGCGGAGCAAGTAGCTATGGCTGTAGGTATGCTCGACAGCAAACGGGAATTCATCTACAGCGACTCCAAGCGAGCCATCAAAGCCTTCGAACGCGGAGTCATCTCCGACCAGGCGTTACGTATCCTGCGCAATGCGGACCCAAGTGCCCTGAAGCACCACGCTGTCATCTTGTTCCCCGCCTATCTCGGCCAAGTGCCGGGTGCCCTATCCAACTTCAACGAGATCGCCATGATGCAGCGCGCGCACTTACCGACCGCACTGCCACAGGGCAACCTCATCTTGCTCGGTTGGATACCAATCGGGATGCACCAATTACGTACAATGAAATTACAAAGCACTTTTACTTGGAACGCCGCATTTTTCCACCCCCACATCCGAAACTTAACCGACCGCAGGCATTAACCCTACGCCTATCACAGACACACACGTACCCAAACCTTGCCAGGCTTCACGTTTATTATCCCGATGCATACCCCAGCGACACATGCCCGTCATGTCGACACACAGCGACACTCGAACACATGCTCTGGCAGTGTAGAACAACTCCTCCCGACTCTACCTCAAGCAAGTGAGAGAGGTCCCTCAGGAGCTCACTTCTTGCCGACCAGCAATGGGCCGTCAAGCAGGCCCACGAAGCGGCCGCCAGGTACTCCCTGTCGGTCCCTACGTGGGAGACACCCGCTACGCGCTAAGCGCGCCCTGCAGTACTGAAATAAAGTTTTTAATTCCATTCCATTCCTTCTTTTTTTGTACTGTGGCACCAAGAAGTTGCTTGCCGTAGCGGGTTAAGTGTTCATTCGCATAAACTCTGGAAGGGGATTGGAATCCAAGTTACTTTGCATCTAATTAACCATACAGGAATGGAACCGTCTACCGGATGATCTCGTAAATGAAACTGATAATGAATCCTTTTTTTCTTCCTTGTAACAACTACTACAATATCACTGCCACTAAGAATGTTTTGCTGTCTCGAAGCGTGTGGGTGTTTACAAATGCATGACTGTGACGCTGTTTTCGCTCACCAATACTTGAGTGTTTTTGTTTCTTCTCTTAAATTATTTTGAGTGCTGTTTTATTTGTTGAATCTATTTTTTCGATTAAAAACTATGTACTCAAATTAATATGTGTACCTCCTCTACGTAATGCCTCGCGGCGATGTAGGGGAAATGTAAATAAATAAATAAATAGAGAAACCTGAAACTAAATGTGAGAAATGAGAACTGACTACGTTATGTTGAAGGTCTCCTGTTTTCCAGAGTTTAACGACTCATAGAACGAAAAATAGAACAGACCGAAACTACCCAGTGAGCGTTATCTTGCTCTAAATCTTTAAATCCAAAATTTCATTGAGCGAAAGCAAATCCTTTTTGGTGCATTTTTATTACCGAATAAAGAAGTTAACTCTGTAAAGTACACTGGTCTTTGATGGGCTAAGTTAATTTGAATTAGCGATGTTTTATTGTATCAAGTGGGCATCCAATATTTATTTATCATAACAATGTTCATCAGTTTTAGTAATTTGCTAGTCTATATTTTATTTCGAGCGTTACACCCCGCCAGAACATACAATAGAAATAAAGTAACCACACCAGTTTTAACCAACAGCTGAAACTTTATCGAATAAACATGGTCTAGAGGAAGCGGTAAAGCCACGTGTTTGTCATTAACCACCAGAAAATGCATAATTCTGTGCATCTAGATACCCGATATCCGTCTTGCGCACGCCCCCGGGTGCTCGGCCCAGCTATCTCCGACTAGAACGTCTAGTACGTCCTTTGGGCCGTTCCAGAACTTCTCTTTCTCGAAACACTCGAAAATTTCTCACAGGGCACAAAAATTGTACTAAACGTGAGGTTTAAGGCACATTTTTATTTTAAATGCTGGAGATAGTTGCTTTATCAAGCCCTGTGTGGCGTTACTCAAAGCAAACATTGCGTATGTTGATTCACACAAGTATGGCTTTTCTGGTGGTTGTACTTCCGCATGCCGTTTTATTGCGCTTTGTATTCTGCAATTTTAATAAATGTTTAGTTGTTTGCTCGCACCTGAGGGGTCTATTCCTTCCTCTTTTTTTGAGCAGCTTAACTCAGACTTGTTTACTTATTGTGCAATAAGCTGTTACACAAATATAACGCTATATAATGTTTCCAAACTTGCCTTATATACACCTATTCGTTTATTTCTAGGACAATGGTAGAGCGAGCTTTTAGCGACTTTATTATATTATTGCAACTTTCTTTTTTTCTTCGATGTCCGCGAAACTCTCTATATTTGGAGGCACAGTATGCACTGGCACAAAAATACAGGTAAAAAACTTCACGCAAGCTGTCTTTTTTGCGTGGTAGAGAACTGTGCTTTCAGAGAGAAGACCCAGGGTCTGACCATGTTCTATTGTGGACATTTTGTATTTTATTCCGTTTTTTGTTCATTTCTCCCCATAGCATTTACGAACACCAGCACCACTCGGGTTGAGGTTGGGCAACTCAGGGCCCTTGCCTTCTCATAAAAGCTTTAGCTGCAAAACTTCGCCATTACACCTGAAGGGCAAGGCAGAAGGGTACACGCACAGGTGTCACCAATGGCAGTAGAGTAGGAAAACGTCAATGGCCGGTGAGGGTTGCAGATGGAAATGCATAGTGAGTAGGCGTCAATGGCCGGATCCTTCTTAGGAATGCCCTAGCAGCCAATGACACGAAAAGAACTGGTCTGCCTAGCCGAGGAGTTCAGCTTGATTCTCCATAACGGTGAACACTTGGAAGAAAGTTGGGTGCGTGCCCAGGTTGGGTGCGTGCCCAAGATACACTGCAAGGTCGGTGACTGGGAGGCCGCCGTGGTTATTGTATGGCTATTTCACATGTCGGCTTTTACACGCCTTGTGAGCTTTCTTCACATCGTCTAGTATCAACCACGTTTCTCGCTATTCCTTCTACACCCCTAGTTTCATCTATACTGCGTTGAGAGTACCGAATGTTTCAGCCAATCTTCCATATTCTCATGCGCCGGATCTCCACATCAACTTATATTCGTGTTTCAAGGTACTCAAAATATTCCCGTTCGAGTGCTGCGCTCCGTCGCGCCTGGAAGAAGTGCTTACTTCAGCTGCTCCTGGCAGTCTTCGTGTCGGGGACGACAAAAATCCTGTCTTGAAGAAATGTCCATAGCACGCATCAGAATCTACGACCAATCCCACAATCTTACCAAGTTACAGAGCAAAAACTCGAAAATGCGAAAGCGGGAGAGCATGAATGTAGTACACGCAGTGAGGGTTTCCTCGAGTTCCACCATTTACCAGCCCCAGCGGTGCACTGCACGACAAGCACGGCTAAAGAAGGCCTAGGTCTATTCCGCGATCGCTCTGCAAGTCTCGCACAAGGCTCGCTCACTCTCCACCCAGCGCCTCAGCTATTCTGACGAAACACGCGTATATTTGACTCACTCCAGATTGCCCATCTGCTGAGACCACGGCAATTAGGAATCTTGAAAAAATGATTTTGAATCAGCAGAGTCTGCAAAGCCAGCGTTACCTGCTCCAAAGACAAGGCGCAGTTGCCAATATGCTCGCAAAACTATGCCATGAACAAGAAAATAGCATTAAAAAGCAGACTGTCCGCAGAGAGAGACTCGTAGACTATTCGAAGAACAGCACCAAGCTAAACAACTGGCCATAAAGCTCGCCACACCAGGCATTAGAGTTTTCGTGGAGGCTAAGTACTCTCCATCAGAGAAAAAAAAGTCGCTCGTGTTGGCAAGCAGTTCACTACAATAGAGCCGAAACGCACAGCAGCTGGCGCCACTTCTGCGGTAAGCTGCTGAGTACGTTAAGCACCAAGCATACGTGGCACCTGCCACGGACTTTACTGGGTGACCGCCCCACCAAGATGCAGCAATGGCAACTAGTACGTTAGCTAACAAACTACCACGGCTCGGAAGAAGGCCTACTCCACGAACCATGTAACACGTTGCGCGGTCCTGTCCAATCGACGGCAATGCCACGACCACACAAAGAATACGAAGGCATGCTTAACGCCGACCTTGACAGGTCCTTCAAACTAACATGTGTTTCTTCACAGCCTAGGAAGGGCTGCTTGAAGCTGAGTCCAGGGAAAGACAGGATGGTCAAGAAGCAACTGCGACAGCCATCCAATCAGGCTATGACTGCTCTTCTACGGTACTACAATGGCTGCTGGGACAAGGCAGACCTTCCGGCCAAGTGGAAGCATTCGGAAGTTATCATGACACCTTAGCCCAAACAAGCCCATAGCTCTTGACAACCTGAGTCCCATTTTTGTCATGTGGTGACAAGCCGTTCGAGCCTATGGATCATAGGCTCGAACACATCCACACATTCAGGACAGCGTGTACTTCTCTGAACCCATGTTCGGTTTCCGCCAGCTGTTTTTTTACGCTGGATGAGCTGCTTGGTCGCTTGAGCAACATTGGCAAGTCATGAACTCTTGCTATAGATGTCGAAAGTGCCTTCGACACTGTACCATATAGCAATACTACGAAATCTCCAAAGCACCAGCTGCGGTTCTAAGATTTGTGGCTATGTTCGAAGCTTACAGTTAGTATGAGGTAACCTTCAGCGGCGTGTTGTGTGTAGCGCAACTAACGCGGATGACGCAGAGCACGGAGCCAGTTCCCGATCCGTTAACTAACGAAGCTAATCGGTTCCGCGAAGGCGAACGTGGGAGACCGGCGCACGGGAAACAAAAGAGAGTCCTTCGTTCACACGATTCTGGAGCGGAGCCGTCAAAGTCGCCCCCGTTTTCGAATAGAAGGGGAAGGCTTACTCGAAAGAGCGTCTGGCAAGAAGCATGCCGGGCACCGCCGTCTGAGTTTAAGCCATTGTTGGCATGCACACGTGCCATTGAGAATGACACTAGTGCGCGACCACTAGGCTGACCAAGACGTAGTGGCGGCATGAACACGAGCTTATCCTCCCCCAATATACGTCATTACCGAGTGTTGTTAGGAAGGCGGAGTGCCTCGCTGTCACATGCACACCTGGTCTGCGCACAGGACCAGACGGTGTAGTCTCCGCGCTTATGGAAACTTCTACGAAGCGACGTTAGTGAGAAAGTTGATGGAGCCCGAGCTTGAGAACGGCTACCGACAGAGGTCGGCCGATACACGACCTGGCATGGAAGAGAGTGTGACACGGGGAGTACCTATTCCCTCTCGTGTAGTATTTCGTAACGAGATTTTTACCAATGCAGTGCTTGTTGTGATAGTGTTCTTCCGATTGGGCGTGGTAAGGCGAACCCACACGTGTGATTGGCTCGTGTGGGGACCCTTTGTTCAACCAAGGGTTGAAAAGACGTTTCATTCTAAAGAAGGGAATGCGGAGGTTCAGGCTTGGACTCGAGCAGACGCCTGAGGCTACAATAAAGCGTCTCTTGGCTGGACTACGGCTCTTCCTTCGCGCTGCCACTGTGCACGGAGGTGGGGAGGTGGGGCTAGTCAAGCTGCTATAGCACAGCTTTTTTCCTACTTTCCATGCCACAGTTGTTTCTTGTTTGTGTAAATCACGGTGTATCGTTGTGGTAAAATAAATTTCAACTTTCTTTTTTCAACTTTCTTTCTTTCACTCGAGTCATCGAGGGGACCCATTCCGAGCCACAAACATCTTCCCCCTCCTTAGCTAGTGTAGAATCTAGTTAAGGAGGAGGAAATTAACTCTTACTCACCGGTTGTACGACCACGGTGGAGATATACAACATACAGAGTGAAAAATTTGACCGAATGAACAGCGGCACACCTCAAAGCTCTGTTGTGTCACCAATAATTTACAACGTGGTACTCTTTAGGCTCTCCCGGCCACTCGAAAAAATGCAGGGCCTGCGTCACGCCATCCACGAGAATAATATTACGCTGCGGGCGCGAGGCAAGAACACTGAAGAGCAACAAAGCTGCCTTCAGGAGGCGGTCAACGTCATTGAGAACTACGTTGCAAGCTACGGCATTTATTGTGCACCTGGAAAATCGAAATTACAGGTACTCAAGACCCACACGTGAGGCAGATTTCCAACCGGTGAAGCGCCAGACCAATGCGTCATGCGTCACGGGTCCAAATACATATCGCTTCGCGTGCTCAGTTTCCACCTGCACCACTACAGATCAGGGGCCACCACGCTTTCTAGCCTAAAAGGCACGGTCTTTCAGCTCACGCACCTTGTATGAAGAGTCGCAAAACCACGCTGTTTTCTGAAGGGAAGCGATACTCTTAGAGTTGTGGAAGCTCTTCTAACCAACCTAATCACCTACGGAACGCCATACCTCGCTCTCAAAAGATCTGAAGTCGACAAGCTGAATGTGCTCATCCGCAAAGCTACCAAGCTCGCCATAGGGCTACCTCCAATGCCTTCGACCACCCGGCTCCTAAGAATGGGTATATACAACACCTGGCAAGACCCAGTAGAAGCACAATAGACCAGCCACTCCACAGACTTAAGCTTCCGTAAATGGGCAGATCAGTCTTGAGAACCTAGTACGGCGAGCTGTGAGCCAGACCGCAAAGAGAAGATACCACCATATTAGCGAGAATCATTCAGCGTCGCCGGAGTACCGCATAATATGCATCCCGAGTGTCTTGGGGAAAAATTGAACTGCTAGAGTCGACACCATCCGCAGAGGACACCAGCACGATCCAAGTACTCGCTACGTCGATGCGGCTAAATACCCGGGCGAAACGCGTATGCTATAGGTGTGGTTGACGCAGATGGAAAAGAGCAGGCATGTGCCTCTATCCGAGTGGAGAGCTCCGAAGCTGCGGAGGAAGCAGCGATCATTGTACTACGATTGTAAAAACGCGCTCGTAGTCTTCACAGATTCCCAATCCGCGATCCTCAATCGCATGCGAGGCTAAATGTCCACCGAAGCTCTCAAAATTCCGACAAAGAGCTCAACTCCGCTTTCTTACACTTTCGTGGGATGGACGCAGGGGCACGAAAGGCTCATGGAAATGTAGCGGCTCACTCCGCGGCCTGTGGTCACGTCCGCTAGGCCTCGCTGGACCCACAATTAGCCAGCACCACAGCAGAAGTGGAGACAATACCAATGACAAAGAACGCCAACCTACAACACTATCGTTTAGCTCGCAGGGTGTACCCGCCGTCTAACCCCAAAGAAGATGCCACAGCGTTCCAAGGACGTCAAACTAACACCTATGCGCACGGCATCCTACAGCATACAATGTACCCGACGCTGAATGCCTCCAACTGCCAGACACATTGGCAAGCCTTCTACTTGAGTGCCCATAGTGCCACGATAATGCTAATGCAAAGGCTTCAACGACTGCGCGTTACGACCATCTAGCCGAGTCTTCGCCGATCATTTAACTGATCATCTAGCCAAGATTTCTGCACGATACCTAGACGACCAATGAAGACTTGTCGCCAGGGCCCGGGAGGCAATTGCGGTGAGAGTATTCTTGGAATAAGGGCCGCTCTTCCCTGGGGTGACCCTGAGCTCACGAGCTCGGGAACACAGCTTCGGGAAAACAAATGTAAATTTCATCATCATCTAGCCTTTCCAGCCCAGCGTCAGCATGCTCGCTTTGCTTTTGCTACCTCGTTATTAAACAGAGAGAGAAGCAACTTTATTTAGGTGAAACGAAAATTCACAGAGGAATGGTGGTATGGCCGTGCCTGGCCGCCACCTCTCCCGCTCGCTGTATGGCCCGGATCTGTACTTCAAGGCTCGTATCGCGGAGTACACTTCCCCACGCCTCCGACGAGGTCAGGCGGGGGTGAATCTTCGCTGCAGTCCCACAGTATATGAAATGTAGTGGTCCGTAGATCAGGTGGGGGTAAACCTTCGCTGCAGTGCCATATTATATGACAGAAGGGGATGCCAAAGCCACATTTTGAGCAATGCGGGCTGAACAGATCGGGGTGAATGCGTACGTATACCCACGGGCACGGGAACGAGTTAATTTGAAGGCAGCGCCATGTGATTTTTGTGGTTTCGTGCGTTTGAGTGGGATGGTATTTTTTGCTCGACGCACAAGGCGATAGTGCCGAGTGCTTCTGTGATAGCATATGAGGGGCTTGCCGATGTTCTCTGGATTCGTGGTTGGGCGCACGACTTGGTTGACAAATTCTCGAGCTTGTCAGTGAGTGGCCTCGTTTCCTGGGTGTCCCACGTTCGGCGGGACCCAGACGAGAGATATGGGAGGTGAATCCTCGTCTTCGAGGTAGGCGAGGGACTGAGGGAGCTGTAAGGTACCGTGAACAATGATACAGCGACCGAAATGGGAAATAGCGGTTTTCGAGTCACTGAGGATTGTAATAAAACCGGAGGACACTGCGAGAGCTCTGTCAGTCAGTCAATGAACTTTATTCATACATTGTCCTGTAGAGGCAGTGCCCCTCAAAAGGGCTGGTCGATTGCGGGCCGCACCAACGTTGGGAAGGGAAAGGCATGCCCCTCCCAAACTACGAGCTCTCGGGACAGCCCAGATTGGGACCTCCTGGTCTGAGCCAATGATTGCAGTCTTCCAGGCGTCCTCTATGCTGAAAGACTCGCCACCGCTCTGCCGTGCATCGCCACAGCACGGTTGAATAAAGTGCACCCATCGTCTTTCATCGCAATGACGGCAGTGATGCTTTATTCTGTCAATAAACTTACTGTAAACTAAGGGCGACGAGTAAGTACCGGTTTGCAGCATTTGTAAAGTGATTGACCGGGCCTTCTAGTGTAGTGGATGCCAAACCTACGCCTGGAAAATTGATAGTGTTCATATATATTGTCAGAGCTGAAGAGGTAAAGAAGCTCTTCGATGCCTTCCCCAAATTAGAAGCCGATTCCCGTCACGGTGAAACAGTGCGCGTGCACGGGCATGGGCTGACTCATTGACATTAGGAATAACAAGGGTGGACATCCTTCCCTCTGTGGGCAGGAAAGCAGCTGATGTGACCATCGATGGCAGTGAACTTCAAAATTTTGGTAAGATAATGGGCAGCCTGCTCACAGACTGACCCCGTCAGGAATATTCGCACAAAATCCCGACAGTCAGGGAAATGCACGTACGCGTGGGAATAGCCACAGCCAGTCTTATGGACAAATTTCACTGCACTTATGTCACAAGAATGCGTTTGCGCTGTCTTGGTAGGCAAAATACGCTCTGCCTACCACAGTTAATGCAAAATTTTCAATGGTGCATGTGGTGTTCTCAGTCGAGGAACGAGAAAAAAACGGTATGCCGACGAACTGCGTCGCGGTTGGATGTTAGTCGCGTCTCACAAGTTAGTTCTGTTTGTTGGCGCACAATGCAGCCATCAGTGCTTACGGCTTTCGCAACGTCGTTTTGTTGGCGCGGATCGCAGCCCACAGCGCTTATGGCGGAAGTTATGTGTGGACGTTGCTATAATTTTACATATGTTGACATCGGCTTACCTGTGTTTACAAACAAGGAAATGGTTTATAGCAGCCTGCACAGCCATCGTCGGCGTGGTATCTCAAAGAGATGCTGCCGGGAGGAGTTTACCATCTTGGTCAGTAATCACAACCAAGAAATTGGCTGTTCCAGGATACTGTGCTGCGTCGACGAACCCCACAAATTCAGGGTTTATACCAGTGGAACTGAGAAGCAACTGTGTCCTAACAACCCGGCGGCGTACATTCTACACTGGGTGAACGTTTCTTGGAATATGTGATGCCGTAATCTGTTCCCTTAATGCAGCTGGAAATTGAATCTTTTTGTGTGCGACCAAAGTGAGCTCGCAGCACAGAAACTCTAGGATGCGCCTGCCAGCTTTGGAAGAAGGCAGTCTTGTAGCTTGAGCTGTTTGTTGTACTTCTGCAATCTCGTGAAATATATTACGGCATACCAAGGGCTTTGAGCTCTTCCTCATTAGTATTGCTTGGAAGGCCTAAGACTTTCTTAATGCATTTTTTAATAATTGCACCCAATTTATTTTTCTCTTTTCTTTTCCATCAGTGCGCTTCGGCAATATATTTTATGTGACTCATAAAAAAGTCATGGAATCGCCTCATGAGGATGGCCTCACAAAGCGATCCGTGCCTCTTAGATACCCGAAGTATAAGTTTGCCCATGCTGACCGTCTTCACCGTAATGAGGGTCAGAGTATGAGAGTTACGGCCGAGATCTCCAGGAACAAGCCTAATATTGGGATTTTGTCGACTCGGGGTACGCCTGCCCTTGCCATGTTTGAATTTCGATCCTTATCTCTTCTGGTGGATCTGAGATGGTAGTGAGTTTGCAATTTTCTGTCTGTGTGTGCAACTTCTACGTGCATCGTTCTACCTCCTGCTTATGATCCGGGTGTATTTTTTGGTCAGGATGGCGTTGGCGTCAACAAATAGAAGAACTGTTACGAACGGGTCAGAGCAAGCTATAGGTGGCACTAGACTTTTACGCTTGCCAATGCGCTGTTTACCTCAATGGCCTACCGAGCGTTGGGTTTGAGACGCATGAAGCGAGGAATACAAGCTGGGTCTCCATTAAAAAGAAGATTAGGGACCTTCTTAGCGACACCATTGGATGGCGGATTGCTGCACGGAATCAACTGACGGCTTGTGCGCAGACGTCGATGGAGTCGTACATTCACGACGTCATCACCCTATGCCGCCACGTTGATGAATGCATGAGTAAGTCTGAGAAAGTGGCCCATGTGCTGAAAGATATAGCAGACAACGCCTTTATTCTTCTAGTATACAATAACGTTACCACCATTGACGCCATCATTAAAGAGTGCCGGCGGTTTGAACAAGCCAAGTGCTGCCGCATTACTGAACAATTCACCCTGCTCCCCAACACGGCCACCACCTCAGCGTGTGAATCCACCCACCAGTTCCCCCGTGTATGGCATCGTCACGTGCATTGTTCATCGAGAAATCGAAGCCACTTGCCCGGCTCCTCTTCAGCCACCCATTTTCTCAACGCTCGCCTCTGACCAACAAAAGCTACCAGTGTGGTTCATACAAGCTGTGATGAGGCAGAGGTCAGTGCCTTCCATCAGCGTATTCTTGACTCGTAGTCTTGTCTTACTCCCCAAGACACGCTCACCGTTTATCTCCTACAATGCTCTTCGAAATGGCGACCACCCGAGGACCGGCCCATTTGGTTTTCCTGCCACCTGGCTGCGCACGATTCTTTCTTCCTTCCTTTCTTTCTTTCATTCTTTCTTTATTTGTTTCTTTCTGTGTCAGTACAGAAAATGGAGCGAAGGCAAAAGGCTAAAAGCCTGACAAAGGGCCTTTGCTCCAAATACAGTGAGGCAAACAGGCTGACATAAGAGTTTTGCAGAATACAAAAAAGTACAAAAATATACAAAAAACAAAGAGTACACGTGCAAATACTGTAACACATACAACAGTAATAAAGTGTTATTTCTAGCAAACAAATGTATACATAACCATCTTAATGTTTTAAATACCAATAGATATAAGTTGCGATTTCTCATCGCTATTGCAAGAGATATACAAAAATAACAATATACACAGGAAGCATAGGAAAAGAACACACACATATAAAGCTTCAGATACTACTTAGGCAAAGAGGACACATAGAACGATAGTCAAGAAAATTCAATGTTGTTTTCGATCAGTACCATCCTGATCGTATGCTTTGAAACTGTACAATTTATATCTAGGAGGCTGTCGATTTCATTTAAAAACGTTTTCTCGCTATTGCCACCGCCATTGGTCAAACCAACAACGTCAGACCTTCTCTACTTCTGCGCACATGCACCCTACGACCCCTCGACTTTCAGCCATCATACCCACCAATTTATATTCGTCTTCATTTTACGAGCCTCCCACTGACGCCCCTTTGCCGGGTCGTCACTACACTGACGCCCTTCGTCCAGTCACCGCTACTCCCGCTCTCCGTCGCCACTACGCCGCCAATCCCGCTCTCCGCCACCTCGGCGCTTTTCCTAGCCGAGCTTTTCTGGACAATCGGAGCAGGGAAACTAGATAAAGGAGCTTATGGAGCTGAAGCTGCAATACCAATGACGGCTGAAGATACTATACTGATGCTTCCCATGCACCACAGCTTGCTTGAGGTACAAGTCGACCATGTTCCTGTGACCAACCTTATTGACACAGGTGTACACCTGTCTGTTATGGGCGCTTCTCTACGCCGCGGCTTGCAAAATATTATGACGCCGTCTACGACGCAGGCAATACGTGTTGCCGATGGCGGTACTGTACCAGTAATCGGAACGTGCACTGCTTGTGTCAGCATTGCCGGTCGTCATGCAATGGTCCTTTTTGCCGTGCTAGCTTGTTGCCCTCATGACGTCATACTTGGCCTAGATTTCCTTTTGTCACACTAGGCCTTAATTTACTGTTCATCTGGTACCCTCAGCCTCGATCTTCCAGTCTTTGCCAACTACTCTGCGAAGCCCACTAGTTGCTTGAACCCAACCACTTTCGTTCGCCTGCCACCTCGTACCATCACCTACACTGCAAAAATTTTTACACCCTTCAGAGTGTATTTTTGTCCCATTGGCATCACCATTTTAGGGAGTTTAGGAACACCCTAAACAATAAGGTGTTTAGAAACACCCTGCAAACGTAGGGTGTAAATAAATGCTACACCTACTTTTAAAGGTGTTTATAAACAACTCTAAACTGTGGGTGTTGGATGAAGCTACACCCGTGCGTGTGCGGTGTGACACTAAAAACATCCTTGAAACAACGGCAGTAACATTGATAAGCATACTTGATCCAATGAAGCGCAATTACCGGGACAACAAAAGGAGAGACACAGGAGGTGACGCTTCGTCTTGTGTGTTGAGGGGAGCCGTTTAGAGCACCTCATTTCATCAAATATGCATCACCAACTAGCCCAAGCCTCAACTGTTCTGAGGGAGAAGCAAATATGAACCTTCTCTGCGGCTGACAGGGAAGAAAAATGTTACTGGAGTCACCCAGTGCACTTAATACGCCTGCATGCATGCAGCTGATAAAATAAGGTGCCGTGATCTTGAATGAGCTGCATAATACCAATGCATATATTTGTAGGTAGACTGGGCCAAAAAGCACAAATTAGGACGCGGCATGCACATACAAACCTTCACTCACACCCACACGCACGCACCACACCACAGTAGCACAAGCAGTAAGCTGCAGCGTAAGGTTCAACCGAACATAACGCAGAAGCAAAAAACAATTTAGCCCATATGTTCAGACCTGACTTTATTATGAAAAACTGCAAGAAGTATGACAAACAAGATTCTGACGGGATTCTGCAGAATTTTCAATTATATCAAGTGACCAGGATGTTTCTCTTTATTCTAGAAATTTATTGTTTTCAAAACAATAAATCCCCACAACTTTCAAAAACATTTGCAAACAACTTAAATGTATGGCGTAGAATGGCACCTTTACATCAGAAAAAACACGTCAAAGAGGAAGCGAGTTTCTGGAGTCACATTTACAACCTATTATATGTCGCAGTATAAGTTTCGACATTAAAAATGAGAAAATTCGACAAGGTACTGTGATTGGGGTTGAGTTAATGTAATGTCAGTGTTGGTATACTTCTAATTTCAAAACCAAAACTCGTCACTGCTGCTTGCACAATCATCTTCAGCTGCTGAGATGACTTGTGTCTTTGAGAGAAGTGGGGCCAAACTGTTCTTTCTGTACAGAAAATTCAATCCCGGAAACCTAAAACACAAGAAACAATGACCGAAATTTTACAAAGAGTGCAACTTACAGTATTTACCCTGCATTACTAACTGCTTTCTTATGCGTAATTATAAACTGAGTGCAGAGAAAGCATATTCAGTGGCATAGGGCTCCACTGCAGTGAGCAATGCAAGAAAAGGTATGCTGAGCAATATACGCCATAAAAAGCACGCAGTGGCAGAAACGTTATACATTTTGTGCCGTAGTTATGAACCTTACTATACCCTTTTAGCTTGCTCACGTACAGAAATAAAAAGGTGCAGCTCCAAGTTGATAATGTCCCATTAGCTGCATGCATCGACCAACCTAAGTGAATGCCAAGTTTTATGCTTAAGTATGCATCAACACAGCTACATGTGTATTTCTGCAGATCTACCATAGTACTCATTCAATTGATTTATTAAAAAGAATGCAGTACCACGCGCAACAACATATGCTTATTTTATCTATACTGCACAAAAGCACAATTTTACTGAGCATACATGACGGTATGCACATTGGTAAGGTATTCAGTGCAGGTAACTTGTAAAATTAAGTAGTGTGGAGTCACGCTTTAGATGCGACTGATACTAGTGTTCTTGAACTGTCTCACATTGACACGATTATAAAATGGAAGAATTGGCTATTGGGACATTCCACATCAGATGTCCCAGCCATTTTGCCGACCATCTCAAATGTATCGAAAAAATCGCGCTGATTTTTTTCATAAAATAGTTGACTTCTAGTATATTTCCCAGACAAATAATGTTTGGTCACGTGGCTGCCTCTTGAACTTTCCAGAATCTCGTCTATGTGTTTGTGAAAAAATTACTTTATAAGTACCTCTCTGACACTCGTGATAAATTTGGTCTACGAGTTAAGTAAAGGGCTTGCGTAAAGTGTATGAAACTCAGTAGTAATATTACTATTTTCGACCACACACGTTTAAAATAATTTTGCTAATATGTCTTATATCTGCATTCTTTAATATTAATACTGTACTTTTAATGAATATCTGAGGAGTGAGTACTCATTTCACATAAAGTATACTTCAAAAAAATATTTTAGACCTCTCGAGCTGTCATCTTTACGAGTAAAACTCGCAAATTTCACAAAATAGTTGTTTTGTTCATAGTGACACGCAACTTGCATCATGTGGTGGTTGAAATAAAATCACCTTTGTACCTTAATCCGAAACAAATAAACAGTTCTTTTCAGGTGTGAAATTTTGTCATAGTAGTTTATGAATGGGAAAAAGATTCCAGCGTATCCCCGAAGTAAATGATTATGATGTCGGCGAAGCTTCCGTCCGTCCGGACGCAGAAACGGATGGACAGACAGCCTCACGCAAGTATGGATAGACAGAAAGACGGACAGACTTACGGACAGACCGACAGAAGGAAGCTTGAACGAACGGATGCACGGACGGATGGACGAAAGCAGAAATGTACGGAGGAATGGTTCGCCTCACTAATCATAATTTTGTCCGTGTATATACTGTGAAAGTCACTAACGCGAACTATTGTGCAACTCATAAAGGGGATACAAACTACTAGTACGACTTCAGAGGAGGGAACGACCCACGGCCTCAAAAGCTTTGCCCCTTAATGATTTTTGAAGTTCCTAGTTACCCATTTGCCATTTGGTCATACGGCAGCTGAGGCCTCGAGGTTTCCATTGCCGTTGATGAGAAAATTCAAAAATTATTTTATTCTTTAAATTAAAATTGTAAGGATTAGACTTGTCACACACAAAGAACTGTTTATTTGCTTTCAATTTAGGTAAAAGATGATCTTCAAGTGGACCACCATTTGGTTCAAATTGCGTCTTAATCTGGACAGAAATGACTATTTTGTTGAACGAGTGATCTTTTCTCGTAAAGGTTAACCGCTTCAGATGTCTAAAAATAATTTTTCATGAAAATATTTTTCCGTGAAGTAAAAAGGTACAGCTCTTATATTATACAAAGTGTAGTATTGCAACGAGAAAATGCAAGCATAACACCTTTTGGCTTAATTCCTGGAGACGTATGGGGCAGAAAAACAGTATTAATATAAGTTTCAAACACCTTACACAAGCCCTTTTATTAGCATGAAGCAAAGGTGGTATGAAAAGAAGGAGCGGTACTTGTAAAGTATTTTTTCCCAAACACTCAGACAGCATTATGGGAGGTCTGAAAGACAACGACGTGACCAAAAAAATTTTTTTCTCTCTGAAATATTCGAGCATTTCACTGTTTTCAAAGCATAAAATCCGCACAATTTTTTCTAACACCTTTGCCCTAGCCGCCCGATCGGCTGGGAATTGGGCATTAAGGTACCCTGTTACTTTCACTCAATCACCAATGCATACTGCTAAATTAGGGCCATTTGTTTCAATCATGCTGGCAGGCTGAGAAAGTCGAACTCTTTCTCGATGCAGCATAGGCTGTGAATTGGCAGTGCATGTTGTGTTTCCAGATAAATACGCTGCTCAGTCTTACATTTTGGCTGCAACGCATGCTTAGATACAACGCAGTATGTATAACATTAAAGGGCTTTTTGTGCAACAAAAAAACTAATCATATGCTTGACAAGGCGAAAATACCTTTAATATCTGAAGTACTTAGCGCAGTTAAACGGCAAAGCGAAGCGAGGGCAATATAGTTCTGAATAACAAGAATGTTATGAAAGTTACACATGATGCAAACAAGCAGAACAAAACAAATTGTGCTCGAATGTTAGCAGTTATGTTCAAACAAGCGTTTGCACGGTTCAAGTAGGCGATTCGGTCACACAACAGATGAAAGGTCCGTTCAAACAAAAGTCCTGCTTGATTGCTCGATCCGCTACACAAGCATGGTGGCCGGCAGTGTCACACTACGCTGCGGGTGTAGGAAAATACCGGTGAAGGTGAACTTAACGAAATTTAATGTATTAGCAAGTAAGCAAACTGCGCGAGGCGCACCTAACGCGAAGCAATATGCTCTGCTTCCACCCGATGCATGAAGCCGAGTTATCACTGTAGTATTAGTGCAGAAAACGAAAAAGAACCGAAAAAAACTGCATGGTCTTTACGCTCTTGTATTCCGTTCGCGGTCTTCTTGTGCAATAAAGAAAACAGAAAGCAAATGAACTACCAATATGCCCAAGCATATGCGTCTTAGATACGATTTATGCTTAGATCTAACAGGCACCGTCCCGAACATGTATTATAGTAAACTAAAATTGAAGTTCATCACCAGTGGGCCGCGGTAAAATCGGCTGCGAACAAAGGGCACCCCAAAAATCTCTTCAAGCTCTACTCTGAACCACAGCAGTGTATGCTCCTTCTGCTTTGTACTCCAAACAATCGAAACAAACAACAAAAAGACTTGCCCACAATCACACTTCTTTATCATAACCGTTAAACAATTAGGGCAAATATTCTCGCTCAGTAAACGATTGCCGATTTGTTATCGCTAGTTGAAAATAAAATTGTTTGAAGGCGCTATTCTAGTGCTCACGCAGTTAACAAAGCGCTGAACGGAACAACGTGAGAGCGGTACTCACTATTTCACTTCGAGTGCTCCACAATATGAATACGTAGGTCCAGCCTTCCGGAGGCGGCATCTTCAGAAGAATCAGCACTGACAGAATACATAGGTCGAGCACAGAGCGCAGGCCCATTTCAAACTAAACACCGACTAATGAACTCTACCGATCAAGAAGCCACACACAAATCGTGAGGGATTTTCGCCAGCGCACGCAGTGTCAGTGACATGTAAGACGACGCTGGTCCCTTTCCCGCGCTTTGCGCCCACTGCACGGATGCATCAATCTCGGGCAGCCAAGGCTGTCTAGGCGACGAGACTTGATGACACAGGTGACGCTCTCAGACCGGCTAGATGTGGTTTAACGCGAGCTCCGGCCCTCTACTGATTGCGCAGGAGTTGCTTTTTGAAAAATGCGAAGCATTTTTTAGCAAACTTCGGCGACTTTGCGCGTATCTATCTAGCCGCTTACGTTTAGGTGCTCTCGTGGTCACCCCATTTACTTTGCGTGAACCAAAATTAACATGACAGGGCAAGATGTTTTGAAGAATACGACGCACTTGTCATGACATGAGTAATGTGACAATCTTGTCGCGTAGGTCGTCAAACACGTCCTGTCAGACAGTGGCACCTATACCCACGGGCGGGTATGTGCCGCTGGTATGCGGGTATGTGCCGCAAGGGATTAACGCTTGGTATCTACCCAGGAATGACGAGAACACACATGGGCAACTTCATCGCACGAATGGTAAGAAATACCCGACGTTGGTAGCTTCGACCCGACGGGTCCCAGCTGGAATCGAACCCAAGCATTCTGGGCGCCAATGAAGCATTTTCCCACAAAGCTACACCAGGTCTCGAAACTACTTTTCAAATAGATGCCAATCTTCGTAAAACATTATTATTGGCTTGAGTGCTGCCTACACAATTTTATAAACATTACATATGTACTATTCTGATACGGCCGTCACGTCGGGGTATTGTCCGATGTGGCTAGTTGCCATGCGCTGAAGTTAGTTCACGTAGCCGTGTCCGGGGCCAGCATCTTCACGAGCAGCAGCACTTTATATTAGCCTCTGGTGTTGCTAATGCGAAAGTTCTAGTTGACATCGTTGTGCAAGTGGAAACAACTGGTTATAAAAGCATCTTAAACTTTTCAGCATATGTGGGAGCGTGCAACATTAGTACATATATTTAGCGTAATTTCATGACATGTCGCTAAGTAAAAAATATTGCAACATAGTCACTTTTACTCCGCGTGCTTCGCATAACGAGGATTCCCAGGTACGTCGGATCTGCTAAATTTTTCTCTTTTTCTTTTGCGGCAGTGATCTGTTGCGTTACACTCATTCTTTAACAGTGCATCTAGATCGCAGTGAACATTGTGATGGTGGAGTGCGGCCAGCATGAGCTGCTGGTCACAACGCGCATTTGTAATATTCAGGAGCAATATTTAGCGAACTTTTACCGACCTAATGTGGTGAATAGTGGTAAAAAAGCTAAACTGATGGCTTTTGCTTAGCTCTATCGGCCTTTAGGGACTGCGCATTTAGGATCACGCAGGCTATAATTTATCAGCACTTTCATTTCAGCTAAGCACATTGCTCCTCGCCATATTGAATGCATCGGCCATCACAATGTTCGATGAGAACATATTGCGACGTGCGTGCTGCGAGGAAGACAAAGATGACAGCGCGTACACGCACCTGCACGCTCCTAGGCAGAAAGCATTAACAAAATGAAGAACGCTCTGGTGCGCCATAAATAAAAAAACATGCCCCGTATCTGCATGTTATTCTGCAAATGTCGTCGAAAGATGATAGTCTTGCGTGTGAAGAGATTGAACAAACATTTATTTGATGTTCTACACAAGAACATCAGTGAATACTAATGTCGAGGCGCTGCGTTAGAGTGCTTCAAGCGTGCAGCAGTGGAGGCAAATGAGTGCATCAAGTCACGTCACACGTGAGATATGAGTGCCATCTGGCAGTTTCCTTGGAAAACAAAGTGCGTGGCTCGGAGAGGGGTGCGCGCCCGCCTCAGAGATGATAACGTGTAGAACGCAAGGTGGCGGATAGGTGCCACCACCATCTCGTCTTATCCCGGCTGCGGCAGCTGCATTTCCGATGGAGGCGAAAATGTTGTAGGCCCGTGTGCTCAGATTTGTGTGCACTTCAAAGTGTACCAGGTGGTCGAAATTTCTGGATCCTTCCACTACGGCGCCTCTCATTATTATATGGTGGTCTGGGGACGTTAAACCCCACATATCAATCAATCAAACATCTCGTCTTAACAAAGCGTTAGAAACACTCCCCTTTTCATGCAAGCGTTGCATGTTCAGCGCAGCGTGATAAACGCTACGGTCCTTAAAATCACCTGTGTAAGCGTTTTCTAGTGAAAGGCGCACATGCAGAATATATATGTGTTGTTATGGTGCTCCAGGCGTTCGCAATACTTGATTTTAATTGGCAATTGCACAAGTATGAACGCCAAAACTGGAGCGAAATTGGTGGTTGCTACGGATGGAGTCACCAGTTTCAAGTACCTGGTGCAGTTACGAGTGGATAAACAGACAAACGTAAAGACAGACAGATCATACTTTTTGCGTCGAAAGTGCCCAAAAAAGACTATCGTCTTTAAAATACTGCCCTGCTGCTACTTTCTCAACCTGTAAGTACTACTTTTGTCTTCACGTCGACACAATAGATATGTACTTAGCTTGCAGTCCTTGAAACAAGAGCCTGGCTGAAAATATTTTATCAATGCTGATTCCTCACTACCTACAAAGTCAAGGCGTTGATTGAAGCACGTCTGCTGCGTAAGTAACATAAAATAAAAGAAGTGGAGCCACAACAAACAGAAAAAGGAAATGCGTTTTCGCTCCCCTGAGGAGAGCTTTGTTCGCAATTTAGTCAACATGGCTCCCGTCAGTGTGCGTAAGGCCACATCAAAGTCACCGAACTGTCTTTATTCAGCATTTTTTATGGTCAGTGTCTTCTTCCAAATTTCCATGACGCACTTTTAAGGACAGATGAAGAGGAATATTCGCTAAAGTAATAAATAAAGCGTGCCTGCTAAAAAATACGTCACGTGAATACTCGGTTTTAAGGAACCTTATAACCTGCTGATGTGGTGGTTATGGCTAAACGACTGTCCAGATGTTTTTTTTTGCAGGTGGCGGATGTTTTACCTCCAGCTTTAAAAGCTTCGATCTTATGGGGGACGGGGGGAGGGTTCCATGCATGGCTACGCAATGTGCGCAACATTATCTTGTTCAGGCAAGTTAGTGGACTTTGTAAGCGTTGAATAATTATGCTATTGACCCAGGTGAAAGGGACAGTTACAAGAGAATTGGCCTTTACTCTATTAGTCAAGCGGCGCTCCTGTTGTATCTTCCGTCTTAGAGTAGTTTGCGTGCTTTGTCGATGAAAACTGTGTTTTAATCACATTACTTCCTGCTTTGATTCATTACTTGACCCACAAGCAGCTAGTAGTTGGAGTCGTGCTGGTATCAAGATAGTTGTAGTTTACTAACAACATAAGCAAAGCTGCTCGAAAATGTCGTGCATTTGAAGCCCTGTAGGCCCGTGTGCTCAAATTTGTGTGCATGGTCAACAACCCCAGAGGTCGAAATTTTCGAAGCCCTTCACTACAGGCTCTCTCGTAATTATATGGTGGTTTCGGGACGCTAAACTCCACATATCAATCATTTGTAGCCTTGTTCCTAACACCCCAAATATAAGGGTGTATACGGTGTGTTTTTAAGTTGTTTTATTCACGATTACCTCAAAATTTAAAATTAGATTGTAATAAGGGTGTTTATATGGGTGCTTTTTAGCTTGTACCCGTTTTACACCTTTAAAGCGTAAAAATTTTTTGTGGTGTACGTGTTTTTGTCAACAGCCTCTCTCGTTCCTGTTGGTGATTATATCGTTACGCCAATTACTGACGTTCGGCTGACGTGCAGTGTTACTGTGCCCCATATCATCATGACCCTAGCGGATAACTCTGTGTTCCTTCCGCTCCTTAACTTTGGTTTCACTCCTCGAGTTTTGCTCTGCCAGATGTTAGTGTTATCGCTTTATCTGCTCCTGATCGAAGCATGGTCTCACGGTCACCCAGCTCAGAGGATGCTATTTTTCGAATGTTGATTGGGTCGGAGCTTTCGCCTCACCAGGCCAAAGCTCTCTGCTAGGTTTTGACCTCATACAGTGACATCTTCGACATCCTCGTTCATTCCTTGGGCCCGACTGAAATTGTCACTCACAGAATCAACAATGGTAACTCTGCACCTTTTTGCTGACAGCCGTACCACGTGCCAGCTTCCGAGCGAGAGGTGATTCAAAAAGAGGTGGGCAAATCTTACGGAAAACATAATCGAACCATCATCGAGCCCTTGGGAATCTCTCGTGGTATTAGTTGAGAAGGAAGACGGCTCATGGCGTTTCTGCATTGATTATAGCCACCTCAATAAAGTTATCAAAAAAGACGTGTACACTCTACCATGCATTGACGATGCCGTCGATCGCCTGTATGGCGCCACCTTCTTTTCATCTCTCGACCTCCGATCAGGCTGCTGGTGAATTGCTGCAGATTATATGAATCGAGAAAAGACCACCTTCGTTACCCCTGACGGTCTTTACCAATTGAAGGTTGTCGGAGCTAACACGAGTAATATCCATCCCTGGCAGCGTTCAGTTTCTGAACTCGTTTTTTTATGCGGACGAAGTGTCTGGTTTGCCTACACCCCAGCAGCCCACACATACCACGCCTGTCGTGGAGACAGACTTTCCGCATACTGACCTGAGCACCAACCCTCTTTTGCCGACTTCGAAGGGTACTTCCACAATCCCAGACCCACCGACAACGTCTCATCCAGTGTTCCCACGTGCTGCGTTCCCCAACATCACTCCTCGGCGGTTCTCGACTGCTGACGCAAACCAGCAGGACTTCACTTTGAATGCAGGCATGACCTTCGACGCAGCGCAAGGGTCTTCTACTTATACCCGACGTGCTTACCTACCACGTGCCGCACGCCTCATCACTACTCTCATTGCGTGCAGTATTGTTCTTCGACCACGACGTTTCCGTATCCATTCACTCGTATATGTGCCACCACGCCGGCCACAATAAAACGCCGAGGCTGGTTTTTGTCACCACTGACGTCTGCACCCGCCCACAACTGCATCTGTGCACACCGCTGCTGGCCGCGCCCACTCACGAGACCCTGTGCACCAACTAAAGGCTCCATCAAGTCGTCGTGGACCCCACCTCGGTACAAACACAGTGTACTTTCCGCCTGTTCTGCGTCCGCTGCGCTTCTCCCAGAGCCACCCGCCACAAAGCTACTGGTTCCCGATACACCATTACAGTAGACGACGTGGACTGCCTACGGATACTTTTACATGCGTAACAAACCTTCTTGTATATACACCCCCATCATTTTTTTCATTTCGGTTTCACTTATGCGGGGGGAGTAATCTGTAGCGTCATCATATAATCATCTCCCATCACTCTAATTTGAGGAGCATGGGTCAAGACACGAAACTTCCCCTCTATTCGAGCAAAAATATACAAGAGATAACTATCCCATTCATGCTCATCGTCATTTTTCTAGCAACCGCACTGCGCCGCGCTGCGCCTCTCGTGCAGCTCATGCCAAAGCTCGAGGCGCGTGTGGGGGCAGATCGTGCTCACGCGCCTGGTGGTTTTGGACGCTGCAGCCGCCGCCGCTCCACTTTGGCAATCGCCTTTCATCACAAAGTGGCAAGACAACGACACGACCCTGTTGGCTACCTTCCCGTCTTCCTCTCTTCCGCTACAAGGTCATGTCTTCCGGTCTCTGCAACGCTCAACCGACCTTCGAGCGAATGATAGACACGCTCTTACAAGGATTTAAATGGTCGACATGTGGGTGTTACCTGGGTGGCGTGATCATCTTTTCGCCTACCTTCGGAACCCGCCTTGAACGCCTTTTGACCATTGTCTTCCTATTGAGACGGGCTGGCCTGCAGCTTCAATCCGCCACGTGCCACTGCAGTCTTCGTAAGATTTCCGTGTCTCGTCACCCTGTTAATGTTTACCCCGCGAAAATACGTGCTGAAACGAACTTCCCAGTCCCACAATCTGTCCATATTATTCGCAGATTAGTGGGCATCTGCTCGTACGTTCTCCTGTTTGTGTAAAAATTTGCGGCACTCGCACGACCGCTCACCGACTTTCTCAAACAAGACGTCCCATTTTGCTTGGGCTCTAATCAAGCTGTCGCCTTAGTAATTACCGTAACAGTAATTCTCAGTATTTACCACTCTAACGACGTCTCCTATTTTTGCACATATTGATCCAGATGCTCGTACAGAACTGCGCACAGACGCGAGTGCTCTCGCAGTTGGTGCAGCTTTGACGCAAATTCTGCGGGGCAATGACCGTGTATCTGAGTATGCAATTTGTCTGCTTTCAAAGTCTGAACAAAATTGCTCTATAACACAACAAAATTGTCTCGCTCTTGTCTGGGTCGTTTCAAAATTCCGTCTTTACTTGAGTGGCCACCCTTTCCATGTCATCACAGAAGATCACGCACTGTGTTGGCTTTCTTCTCTGAAAGACCCCACTGGACGACTTGGCCGCTGGGCGTTACGTCTACAGGAGTGTTGCTACCCGGTTGCCTAGAAGTCTGAGCGCCTCCATCAAGACCCCGCTTGCCTATCCCGCTACCCTGTTCATCAGTCTGACACATCAAACATCGTGCCTAGCCTCAGCGTCATGTCAATGTCCCAGTTTCTTCAAATTGGTGAACAACGTTGTGATGCTTTCCAGTGACAACTTATTGACCGTCTCAAATTTGCTTCGAACGAAGCGTTGCTTCGCATGTACGTCTTCCTAAATGGCACGCTCCACCGTCGTTGCCTCCAGCCAGACAGCCCTGAGCTACTTCTTCTCGTGCCGAAACATTTGCGTTCAACCGTGCTGCACGTGCTTCACGATGAACCAACTGCTGGCCATCTGGGTGTATCTTGAACGTACGACCGCGTTCGTCGCCACTTCTTTCGGGGCAGTCTCACAAGGTCCATTCGCCGTTACGTGTCCTTCTGCGATAAATACCTACGTATGAAGTGACCTACTGTGCCCCCCGCTGGACTTCTTCAACTGATATCTATTGCTACCGAAACTTTCTTTCGTGTTAGTATAGATCTTCTGGGTTGTTTCCCTGAGTCAAATTTGGGCAACAAGTGGGTCGCCTTTGCTATTGACTACGTGATTAGGTATGCAATCACTCGAGCGCTCCCTACCAGCACCGATACTGACATTGTGGACTTTTTGCTTTAAGATGTCATAGCACTCCATGGCGCTCCTCGACAATTACTTACGGATCGTGGCCTCGCATTTCTCTTCCGAGTAATCGGCAATCTCCTGCGCTCTTCTTCGACACAGCACAAGTTGACTACTTACTACCATTCTCAACAAACAAACGGCTTTACTGAATGCCTAAACCGAACCTTCACGGATATGCTGGCCATGCATGTGTCCTCCGACCACCATGGCTGAGAATTAGCGCTAACTCACGTGACCTTCGCGTACAATTATTCGCGCCAAGATGCCACTGGTTATTGACCCTTTTATTTTTTCTATGGCCGTGATCCGACGTTACCAATCGACACCCTATTCCGACCACTACACCGGTCTCAAACGAATATTCACGCGACGGCATCGCTCGTGCCAACCACGCATGTCAGATCGCCAGCTCTAGACTTTCGGCTTCGCAAACCACCTAGAAAGCCATCTATGACAGCTGACAGGTCGACGTTTACTTCTCACCCAGTTCTCTCGTTCTTCTGTGGGGCCCACTTCGTCCAGTTGGCTTATCAGAGAAGTTGTTTTCTCGCTACACGGGTTCTTACCGTATCATCCGCCAGGTAACCGACGTCCCCTATGAGATCATTCCTGCATCTGAGACTACAACCCTGCCTGCAACCAAACCTAGTAATGATGTGCACGTCAGCAGGCTGAAACCTTAGCACCTACCTTCTGGAGACCGCAATTAATGTGCACCGATATGGTACTTTTACCGCCGGGGGGTTATGCTACGTTGCTGACATATCAGCTATCAGAAGACGACAACGAAGAAGTGGTGTGGTCTGTCAGTTGTGCGTGCTGTTCTCCATCTTAGTCGATGCTATACGCACCAGTGTCAATATTGATTCTGACGAGACAAGCCTCATGTCATTTTTACGTATCAATATCATGAGCATATAGCACAAGTTCGATGCGGTCGATACGAGTTTGCCCTAGCGAAAGTTTCCTCATCGCTATGTTAAAAATTGGTGGTAAAATTACCGATCACTGAAGGGTTCCCCGAGGTCCAAGTTGGAATTCCTTGGAGCAGAGATCCCCAAGCTGAATGGCGGAAACGAGATTTTTTAGAAAAGAGTGGACGATCCTATGAAATAGCCCCCCCCCCAATGCAGTGATCAAATAAAGCATATGAGCATGTGAAATATTATCGCAGGCTTTCTCTAGATCGAGCGCCCAAATGCCACGAACATCTCTGGTGTCTATGTCGAGGATTCGGTCTTTAATTATTTTCATAACATCCTGCGTAGATAGCGCTGGAAGAAAACCAATGAGGTGTAAAGGACAAAGCTCGTTTGGCCTCAATATATTAGGAGATTCGGTTAAGGTTGACACGCTCCACTACCTTACCCACGCAAGACGTGAGCGAGATTGGTCGGAGCGCGTCGAGCTCGAGAGGTTTACCAGGCTAGGTCGTTCGCCACTCCTGCAGCACCTGCCCGACTCTCAAACGTGGTTGACCTCATCAGCTCGTACCTAAATATATCTATCGTACAGATTTTTGAATAACCTGTTAGTAATACCATCCGGCCCAAGAGGCGACTTTTCGTTAAGACAAAAAAAGACTGCCTTGACCTCCGCAACGCTAAAGGGGTAGTCCAGCTCCGCCTTCTCCTGGCCGAAAAAATCTGGGTAGTCTGCACCCGTGGAATCCCCCAGGGGGAACGTACCTATTAACCAGCTGTTGGGAGATGTGATCATCAGAGAAGCAAGCAGACCTTTTCTTGCGAATGAGATGGTCAATAATGTCTCTTATTACCTTTAGCTTGCCTATCTCCCAGGAGATAGTTGAAAGTGTTTCATTTGGCCCTTTGTCGCATCTGCCCGTCGACAGCAATATAGGTAGCATTCCGTTGTAGCTTGCCTTGGCTATGGCTGTACAACTCAATCTGCTTATTGAGTAGAGCAATTTTTTTCTGAGCCACCTGCTGAGCCGCTGCACACGCCATCTGTTAAGCATAGAGTTCTTGGCTCCCAAAAGCCTAGCTAGACGACAGTCCATGTGATTCGTTTTAAGTTCAACGTGCACCACCTTAGAGGCAGTTTTAACGTCTGCCATAAGCTGCTCGAGTTGCTGGCCAAGGTCGTCAAGTTATTTTCATCGCGCTTTCAAATTTCCCGAAAGGCTTCCCAATCAACAATTCTGAAAACTTACGATGGTGGTGCCTTATACTCCAAAAAGACCTACACAATATTATGATCACTCCCCAAGTTTTTATGCAAGTTCTGCCTGAAGGGGCACTCGACGTTCACGTGAAAAGCCAGGTCTGGCGTGGTGTCCCTCACTACAGAATTGCCCAGACGTGTAAGAAAGTTGTGATCAGTAACCAGTAACAGGTTAAGATTATTAGTATGCTGCAGAATCACCCTGCCCTTAGTCGTGTTACGGATATAGCACCATGTGTAATGGTGCCGATTGAAGTCGCCAGCTACTGTGAACCGAGCCGAGTCGGCCATTCCGGAGGCTTTGAACAGAAGTGCATTGAAAGTTTACCGAGTGTGTGATGGTGAGCTATAAACAATCAGTTTGTAGAGGTGCTACTAATGCCGATAGTTTGAAATTAGCTCAATAAATACGTGTTCTACCTTTAAATTTGGACGTACCTCGTGAACCTCAAAAAAGAACTCTTTGGATACAAGAGTGGCGACCCCTCATTTTTCTGCCCCTCTCCAACAGGCCACGCAGAGAAATTCACCTGTGGTTCAAGGGTCTCATAGAGGAGTACACGGCTCACTTATTCATCTGCAAGCTAGCAAACTGCTGCAAGACTGCCTTCCCCCCGAAGTAGCTCGTGCAACTCTATTGCCAAATTAATAATTTCTTGTTTATCTGTGCCATGATTGCTACTCAAGTTTTCTTTCACCACCACCACCCTTGCAGAATGTGTTTGGATGACAGAGCTCACACAAGCGATATTATCCTTAATTTCACGGATCACTCCTGTAATTTCTTGTTTGAGTTCACTGAACTCCTTTTCTAAATCTACCAGAGGGTCGGCGGCCTCTCGCTTACTGCCTCTAGGTTGCGCATCTGCCCACGGAACATTCACTGCCACGTCCGCTATGCATTTCGTGCTCTCTAAGCTCTTCAACTAAAGCTTTATTCTCCTTAAGCTCATTCTTGAGAGTTTCAATCTCTCGCTCTAGCTGCTGTATGCTAGCGGTATATTGCTCTGGCAGCTGGCGCTGCACGATAGTGTGAGACTCACGTTGTCGACCCACTCGATAAGCACAGGTAGGTCCTTGCTTAATTCGAACACAGGAGGCCGACAGATTCCTCGAGTGAGAGCGGTGACCCGCACTCCATCCAGGGGTACCAGGTTCAGCCCACTGGTTGAACCCAGACTCGGCTGCTTGCTGTGGCACGAACTCCCCACACAGCTTGTTTGCTCTTCTGCGTCATCGCCTTCTACGCAGAACAATATAAGGGACATGGTATCTGCTTTTGCAGGCCTGATCCGCTGTTAGAGGCGCTCCTCCATATATTGAGCGCGTTGGCTCGCAGCTGTGATTTTCAGTAGGTAATGAGACTCAACAGTTCCGGCAGATGATGGTGGTAGAAATAGGACAAACGTACGAGCGATGCCACAGTTTACCTCAAGTTTGACAGGCGCTGATCTGTCTTTGGTAAAAGGTGCACTGGATCAAGGTCGTCTCACTCATACCACAGTTTGTAACTTTCATTCCATCAAAGAGGAATGAATAAGGTCAGCGTTTGCTTGATGCGCAATACCCCGAGAACCTTGGAATTTTTTGCGTGCACAAAGAGCTCGCCATGCCGGTTGTCAGGGAGATAAGGGTCAATACATCGAACAAGTCCTCTGCCCGCATCGCGGGCAGCGCCACGGAAGTATAAACCTTGTGGAGCTTTTCTCCGGCCCCGCCGCGGTGGTCTAGTGGCTAAGGTACTCGGCTGCTGACCCGCAGGGCGCGGGTTCGAATCCCGGCTGCGGCGGCTGCATTTCCGATGGAGGCGGAAATGTTGTAGGCCCGTGTGCTCAGATTTGGGTGCACGTTAAAGAACCCCAGGTGGTCTAAATTTCCGGAGCCCTCCACTACGACGTCTCTCATAATCATATAGTGGTTTTGGGACGTTAAACCCAACATATTGAGCTTTTCTCCAACGCTAATTCGCTTCCCTTCAACGTAAGATTCTGCGTTCCTAGCGTGCTGATCACAAAAAAGTTCTGCGTTTTGTTGGTACAAAAAATATCCTCCTCAGCCTGCGACGGGCCATGACAAGCAGCTAACACCAAAGCTTGCGAACGTCCATACCTCCTTTTGGGAGGACGACAACCCGTTAGTGATCTTTAGGCAATCGCGGCAGACGAGACGCAGCGATGAGTTTGTGTATCGGCTCTTTGGGTGCAGTGGCCAGGCGTCACTAGTATTGGCATTGGGGCAAATGCTGTAACTGGACGTAAAATACTGACGGCACATCTTCCGTGAGTAGGCATTGATCCCTCCGGGGGCTTCATCCTTCTGCCTGGACATGTCTTGTCTTCGCCGGAGGCCTAGTCTTCGGTCGGAGGAGGAGGAGAAAATTTATACGAAGAGGGAAGGGTGTGGTGGTGAAGTGCCACTGGAGCCTACCCAGCGTAGGTCTCTGATACCCTCTTGGCCCAATCCAACATCTGGTCCTGGACATCGGGCACCGAGCTGCACATATCAGCCGCCCACTGCTCCTTACTAATAAAGTGTAGAGAATCAGGTGATGAGTTTCGAGTACACCACTACATGATATAGTCTAAGTTAGCTCTTTGTTGACAGAAAATGCACAAAGGGAAGGGGTATGTCGTAGGGTGTATAAGATGGCGAAAAGATGGAGTAGGAAACTTATGAGTCTGTAACTGGCGCCATAGTTTTTCATGGTAGCACGAAGCTCCTTGGTTTAAGGGGGTATATAGTGCGCTGTAGGTGGTAGTGATTTGTTATATCATGGAAGGTCAAAAGACAATCTCTCGCTCTGAAAAAGGCCGCGTAGTCTGAGGCGCCATAAGAGGCCAGCGTTCGGCCGGTCATTCCTCGAGCACAGGTATGAGCCGCCTCATTGCCACTTAATCCCGCATGCACGGGCGTCCATGTGAGAGCAACGTTTTCCGTGGGAGGATGTTTCTTAAGAATTAAATTTCAAGCGGCGCATAATTGCAGCGTCTCAATTGGCAGGGAAATCCAAGTGCTGAAGGCGCGGGGCAAAAAAACCCAATAAAAGGGCGAAAACGAGGCCTACCCACACAAATTGGTCATACCCTTGTTCCTCAAGGTGAACTAGTTCATATCAGTTGAAACCACCAGGTCGATCAAGACCATTTTTGCCAAGAACATTTAATAAAGCAGGAGCCGATGCGAGTGCATCTGACTCGCGTCTGGCAAGTGGCGTCTCCCCACCGTGGGAGCTATGGCCGCTTTCTTGACTTCGGCGGGATGGAGGTCATGAACGGAGCGAGATACTTGCAAGATTGCGATGGTGTTATTGGGAGTACTAGTAGCTATTACGCTAAGTGCGTACGCATTTGGTTGAGAGGGTAGTGGGTCACGTCCACGGAGGCCACATCGGGCCTTAACGCATTGTCATCGTGTAAGGCTCGGGCACGTGCTCGCAGTGTACCGTCGTGGTGTCCAGCAAGCACGTTTTCGGCAGTGCTTTGATGAAAAAACGTCGACAATAAGTAGGAGGTATAGATACCGGGTCTGCGCCCGATGGCGATGCGGTGAGTCTCATTCAAGAGACTATCCAGTGGCCGGTCTTGCTAGTGCGAAGTCTCTGAATCTGTGCTGTGCGATGCGCTTCTATGAGTTTGTCTACAGTGTTGTGGATGACCAGGCGGAGGAGATGCGACGTAGAGGTCGTACGAATGAGGCCAAGAGCCGTCTTTTACACTTTGCGAATAAGTTGGTCCAGTGGGTTCCTCTCGCGTCTCAGTACGCGCAGGTATGGTAGCGCTACGTGAGAAGAAATATTGTGGAGGCGTGGATAAGCTGTACCAGCTTTTTTTTCGTGCATTGCTTTCGATCGGACACGTGAGCAATGAGGCGGGTCATTTGAGTGACGGCCATGGTGAGGCGTTTCCGGGTGACTGTGTTCCGTTGATTTATTTGTATGAATAGGCCTAAACTCGCATGTGGTTAATTTGTGGCATGGCTACACCATTGACGTAGACTTGGATGGCCGGTTCGGGAGGGTACTTGTTCCGACGGCGGTCTTGAGGGCGAAGCAGCTAGAGCTCCGACTCGCTCTCCGAGCACGTAAGGCCCACCTGTGTCGCTTGGCTAACGACGGCGTCAGCCGCACGTTTGAGGGTCTCTTCTATGTGGCGGTCTAAACCCTTAGTCGTCCACAATGCGACATCGTCTGCATTGATGGTATGGCGAAGGCCCGGGATCTCATCGAGTGAAGAAAGCAGCGTGCGCATAGCAAGGTTAAATAGAAATGGAGACAAAAACGCTCCTTGAACGGTGCCTCTGTCTGCGGTGCCTCTGTCTGTGTTTAGAGGCGTAGCCCCCGGCCAACGATAATTCAACGGTATGGTTCGAAAGGAATTTACATACGTAATTAGACGTACAACCACTGGGGTCATGGCGGCAAGGTTTGAGCTGATGGCTTCCTGTCGCGACTCAAATGGCCTATAAAGATCTAGACCGAGCACGGTGCAAGTGCCGGCCTTCGGTGGGGTACCAAGGAAGTCGTGGTGTACTTGCACTAGCGCGTCTTGAGTCGATTGGTGAGCGCGGAAACCGAGCATTGTGGGCAGAAGGTCGTTGTTTCAGCGTAGGTCTGTAATCGGGCAAGGATAACGTTTTCTATTAGCTTGCCATTACAAGATGTCAGCTTTAGCGGGCGTAGGCTGGCGATTTTCATCTTCTTGCCTGGTATGGAGATTAATACGAGCCTCACGTACGTATCTCCACTCTTATGTTATGTGGCCCGAGCGCCAGCACTCTTTAGCGTACGGCATTAGAGCTGCCACCAATGTTACGTCGAGATTTCAGAGGGACTTCTTGCTTACGCCATCAAGAGCAGGCGCCAACGTTCTGCGAATTTTAAGAATTGTGGCGTAGATTTCCGCCCCCGTAATGTCTTCGTCCAGACGGGGGTTCGGTTTGCTGCTGTACGGGGGAGAGCGCTCCGGTGCCGCGTTCGGCTGAGCGAGGTTCACGTAACGACGAGCGAACTCATCGAGCAGCTCAGCGTTCGTGCCATGGTAACAATAAAGCAGCCGGTTAAGCTGTGTTTGCGCAGACGATTTGGACGCACAGGAATCGAGCATGTGTCATAGTAGGTGACACGTTCTCTTGGAGCTCATGTGCCCATTGAGACTGTCACACAGCTGACCCCACTGCTGTCTCGCAAGGACAAGGCTGTTCTTCATTTCGCGCTGCCGGTGCCATCCGGTCAAAAAGGTAGCGTGTGCGTCCTCCGTGTGGAGGAGACGAGAGTAAGTTGTGGTCAAGTCGGTGGCAGTCTACACTTCACGGCTTGTGACTTGCTCGTGGTTTTGCAAGAGAGCGATTTATTCATTATTGTCCGTAATCGTGTCGGAGTCTTAATCTTCACGCAACTGGAAGAAATCCGGCCAATCGGTAAAGCCATCTGTGGGTTCCAGTTTCTTGTTAAGGTGCGTGTGAATTTCTATTCCGAGGGTGTTGTGCTCACTGCCCACTAAAAGGCCCGCGTTGTTCCAAGTAGCATGCGTAACGTTCTTGCACTGTGTGGTCCGGCGATGTGTCGTGGCACACACTGTTGCATAGGCCTGTGGGCGGCTGATGCAGATTGTTAAGTAGGGTAGGGCGAATGTCTTACGACCATAGCATTCTGCCTTTCGGATCCGTGTGTGCGTAACCCCAATCGAAATGTCGCGCATGAAAGTCACCGAGCAAAAGCAGCTGCATGTTACCGACGAGAGCGATTGTTTTAATTGAAGAGGTGAGAGAAGTTTTCCGCTTTGTCATGGGATTAACTGTACACAATCAGGACGAAGAGTGGCTTGCCTGTGCGTTTGCGTGATGGAATCTCTACGATCGTATGCTGAATGGCCGTAGCTTCTAAATCGTGCTCCACAGCTATGAGGCTGCTGTGAACTAGCATGGATATGCAGGGGGAAGCATGCGTATCAAGCTGATGGTAGGCTATGTAACCGGGGAGGGTGGATGCGGTACACGTCTCTTGCTTAACATCTAGGGCCAGTTCCGTCACCTGCGGATCAGCTTGCAGTTTATGTACGAGCTGCTGCAGGTGGCTCCATTTCTTATGGTACCCCCTGCAGTTCCACTGCCATGTGGTAAGTGTGGGACACACCATAATGAAGCGATGGCAGGTTTGGGGCCCACCTGCGGTGTGGCAGGTTGGCCGAACGTAGGCGTATGTTCGAAACGTGCAAGAAATTCGGTGTTGGTGGACTTCGTGCAATTTTTTAGCATTCAGTGAATTTGTGGTGGCCTCTGTATAGCTCTTCAGGGCGTTCAGTGAAGTGTTTGTGTCTCAATGACCTGTTGCAGATTGTCAAACAGACTTCCAATTTCACATCTAGGTTCATGAGAGACACAGATACGGCTTTAGAGACCACCGTAGCGCTATGGGTTTCTGCATGAAGCGATGTGATGGAGGTGTTTGGTTTGCGCTTCATCGCGGGCTGCGATTGTGGCTGGGATAGGGGATAGCCGGCCACCATTGGTTGCGACGCGGTCGTGGCTGGTTGTTCAAGGGTTTTGTATAGCTTCGCTTCTAATGACTGCGTGTATTGTGCAATGTTTCCTATCTGGAACAACAGTTTAGAGAACTGAGACTGCTGCCAGAAAAGTTGTACCTTAAGTTAAGAGTTCTCCTTGATTAACCCCTCAACGTTCGGATTGTGCGACGTCGCCGGTAGCGCGTTCAGCGACGCTGAGGGCCCTTCGGCTCAGGCAAGCTTCTTGGATCCAGGCGCGAACGATGACTGACAGTTCCGGGGACGAACCAGGGGAGGAGGAAGGAGGCGACGAGGACGAGTTGAAATAGCCAGCAGAGCGGGACCGCGATCGGGACATGAACAGCGACTTCGGCAGTGGCTTAGAGATGGACTTAGACCGGGGCCTAGACCAGGACCTCGAGCGGAATAAGCCACGGTTGTGGTGTCCGGAATGGCTGGTTTGTTGCTGCTACTGCGGCTGGCCAAAAGGCAGGTGGTGAGTGATTGGTGTGAAGGACTGATGAGTGCTGTGGCTGTGGCTCTTCGGCGGGTGCTTGCACCAGTGCGTAGCCGGACAGGGTAGGCTTCTTAACGAAACGATATTTGCATTTCGAGCTGCTCGTTGCGTGACCGCCCTTATGAATAATGCATCGGACACGGCTTGTTGGTTGGGTGACCTGTGGGATCGGCGTGTGTTCCTCGGCGCAACGCACACAGTGGTGGCGTTTTCGATGAGGGAAAACTGTCAGCTCGGTGACCCACCTTGCGGCTGGTAAAGCATGCTTCTACTCTTGAATAGAAGGGGTAGAGGCGAATAAAGACGCCACGATAGAAGATCCATAGGGGCAAACAGTCTGCAAGCATTGTGATGAGTACGTGGTTCATCTGTCTCATGCGACGGCCACCCACGACAGGAAAGCTGGGTTGCTCTCTTGCAGGTCTTTTTAGATTTCTGCGTCAGTAAAGTGGTCGTAGGCGGTTAACATGATGGCACAAAATGCATCGTCTGGTTGTGGGGCCTAAACGTGAAATTCGATGGTCCGGACTCCCATCTGCACTGATGTGATGCGAAAGTATACTTCTGCTTAGACGGATTGTTGCACACTAAGGGAGAAGGTGTTGTTTGTAGGGTGAACCTGCAGTTTGTCGCGGGACGCTGCTAGCTGGCCCCGTAGTGACGTGGCCTTCAGCAGAACTTCGTGCAGTTGCCATGGCAGCACCTCCATAAGGTCGACATGAGGCCGCCCCGTGATGTGGATGGCATCAGGCTGCATCCTAGGTAGTGGACTACGTCTCTGCAGGGGTGTTAGACATGGTGTCAAGTCGTTGCGTGCGGGCTTCGCTTGCTGGGCTCCCTTCAGGTGTGGTGTTGCCTAGTGGAGCTCGAGGCGTCGCTTCTCCTGGGCGCAAAAATCCGACCATTATTCTGCTGAAATCGTGGTTCCTTCAGCAATGTACTCCTTGTCGGGGGCTACCAGACATTTCAGCAACGTGGGGTGAAACGCTAAAGCAATGGCTATACGCCTACACAAAAGAAAGGTGGATCATTGCAAGAGACGCGAGAGCATCTTTTACAGACGTGAGAAATAAAAACACACGTCTGCTCTCTTCGAAAGCTCGAAAGGGACTTTTCCACGTTAATAAAGAGTCATGCTTTTTCAGGTTAGAATCCCTCTTTTGTCGACTCGGCCTCTCACATAAGACTGACGCAAACATAAAACAAAATTTGCATATAAATGGCAATAAAACAATGATGAGTGATTATACATAGCTTTGAAACAACACAAACGTTGATCAGAAATATATACAACAGTAACGGCATCAGTATTGACTCTGAACGTGAAGAAATTAAGATGTAGAAGTACGGTATACTTATGACGGAAAAATAAAATCTACAAATTCTTTTACGAAAATTCCTAATGGTAATTGTTTATGTATGAGTGGTATCAGGTTCAAAGTTGTTATAGCTGTAAACGTGTCTGTATTTTGGCCACATTTAGTACATACATGCGTCATCAAAATGCTGTATCAGAAAGCCTAGTTAAGTTTAAAAAATGAAACTTTTTCAAAAGATTGGTTGATTTGGTATCGCCAAGACTTGTCAAAAGAAGAATTTCTAAGTTAGTTTTGAACAAATTACATACACTTAGTATTTCGTGTTTCTGAAGAAGTGAAGACGCGCCAGTGATCTCTGAACGGAACGTTGTAATGTGAATGACGTGGTCTTAGAGACGTTCAGCGGAGGAATATGAGAGGGTAGTTATTCATCCATGTCATAAAAACAGATGTATTAGAACTGTTGCTGAAGGTGAATACATTTTACGCATTATCTGCAAGTTGAGTGCTCACACACTAATAGTATTGGTATACAATGAACCATATGTCATACCCGCGAAACGGGATCGGGTACTTTAGGTAAGCATCAAAGCTCACTTTTATAAAAAAATGTGCACTTATTAGTACAACGAAGACTGTAGTCATTTCTAGTTATTACGGGTATAGGTGAAAGAACGCTAAGAGCGTTACGGCTTCAATGGAGGACAATAAACTGCGCCTTATTAGCATTCATTATTGAGCCATTACTTTTCCGCCAGTCATCTAGTTAGAGGTACATGATGGACGATGTCGGCAGTGGGATGAACCAACAGTAGTTTTTTACATAGTCTTGAGCGTGCGGGAAAATAAGAGTTTTCTAATCACTGGATCAGCATCTATAACATCCACAGCTTCTTGGCCTAATACGGACGAAGCAATCAGAAAGTACGGCAGAAGCGATGAAAAGCGTTTCTATACCGATATGCCGCTTCGGAAGAAACATGATGCAAGTTCCAGCCTCACTACATCCGGAACCTTTGTGGTCTAGCGCTGCAGCTATTCAACTAGAGCTCAAGTTGAGGGTTGGCTTGTTGCATGGCAAAGCCGTCGACCTTTAAAATTCCGAAGAAGTAGTCAATATTATGGTCGTCTTTCACCGATGGGTTCAACACAAGCAGAAGATACATAGTCGGAGTCGAAATGTTTTCATAGGCATTTGTGAAATACAGTAGTGTTGAGTTCTTAAAGCCTGAAACTTCGTTATGTGAAACAAGCTGAAGGACATTTCAGGTTCACTAGCCAACAGAAGGTATTGTGGTCACTTGAAACCTATCAAAAATGTATTGGTGAAACTTTTATGTGTCCTTAACATAGGAAGGCACTTCTTTTTAGTGGTGAAACAGTTAGCTTTCTTCATCCTCTTTACCCACAGCATGAGCTCTAGCACCCTTAACTTGAGCTCTACTTGAATAGCTGCAGCGCTAGACGCCCGTGTACTCTTGGACAGGTGAACGAGGCCGTCAAATAAAATTTCGTAGGGTTCTTTTTTGATTGCCTCGCATTGGAGTTATGAAACTTGTTCGTTTGTTGCTTCGTATTTGCGCTGCGAAATTCGTTGAGCACATATTCTGTCAAGTTGTGGCATTTTGCAAATGAGATCTCTCGAGTTCTTCATGACGACGAGAAACATTTTTTTGAATTGCAGGAGCTGGGCTTTGAGCTGGAGGCGCTTACACTTCGGAATGCTTGCGATCATGCTAAAATCTAGGGAACGTCGATTCTCGCAATCAATGTGTGCAGCACCAAAGAAGGCGAAAACACTGCTGACATCCAAGAATTATTTGAAGTAGGTGACCGTCAAAACAATGGCTGAGGTGGCTACATTTGTTTACGACGTTTGTCAGTATTTCATGGCACTTCGCTACACACCTTGCAGTGTAAATAAGGCGTTTGGAAGCACGTGCAGATCACCCTTCATTTAGCCTTCAAAATCTGTCAAGTTACCGGTTCTGATACAAAGGTTCATGCTGAAAATTAGTGCAATTATGTCTTGAGCTTTTTCGGAGGGTAGTAATATAGGCACATACCTCAGCTCTAGGATGATACTATACTGGATATGGAAGTGCACCCCATGTACCACATTCATGAGGAATATTGTAGCACTAAAAATCTTGCACAAAAAAGCCGCCCGCATCCCACGGGGGCACTCGAGTAAATGCATGACAGAGTGGTAAAGGTATATCTTGAATGTTGCGCAAGGGGTATGGTTTAGAAATGCTTATTTATTATTTCATCTTTATTGTCGTCATTGACGCCACCGCCCTTCCAGTCGACGTTGCCAAACGTGCCTCAAAGAAGTCGTAGCGCGTTGGTCTGCTTCGCTTTGTTCTTGATACTCCCGACCAGCGTAAGGTCGTTGTCGAACCACAGTCAGTCGCACATCATTTAGCTGTGTCTGACGCTGTGGTATTCGAAGTCGCAATTGAAACGAGCGACCGGCTGTGCGAACCACTTGGCTCGCTTCGCCCATTTCGCAGGGTGCTCGCGTTCACTAGCTGCTTCTGGAGCCGCTTCTCGTTGACGATGTTTCCACGCCGCTTCTCGCCTACTTATCTCTGGTCTTAAAGCTGGCTGCTTACGTTTAGCCACTGCTTCTCGTTCTCCGTTTGAAGGATTTGCAGCTTGCTTCAAACACTTGCGTTCAGCGTCGTATGCTCGTCTCTTCGCAGCCTTCTCTTCTGTGTTGCTTGCTGTTGTTCCCGCTGAATGCAATGAGGGTGGGGTAACGTTGATATGAATGAGTGGTGGGACAATGATGTTAGCTTGTGCTCCTGTACTGGTTGAAAGTATTGTCGCCATCTGTTGCTGCCATCGCGTATAGTCGAATAAAGCAAAGCTTGGAGTAAAGCTAAAGAGGAAGAGGAAGGGGAGAGAGGGGGGGAGACGAGCATGCGCAGAGGAGGTGTCGACGTTGACGACGAGTGGCATGGTGCGAATAAGAAATTCTCCGGATTTCAAAATCAATTTATCGGTGGTGAGACTTTCTGCGTGAACTCCAGTGGGTGTTATTAGCCTTCAGCGGTTCAAAATTAGGGGCCTTTCCAAGGAGGTATATACTCGTTAAAATTCCCAGACATCGGCCCACCGATGACGAAATACTCAGCCGCACCGTCGACGAAATCAGTGGCGTTATGACCATCAATGAAAGCAGCTGTCCTCCATAGATTGCGATCATGGTAATTGTGTCTGAAACTGCTTGGAAGGGGAAGTGAACGCTGTGACTAGTCGAATCACAGCAATGTGTATTGTGTTATTCTCGGCCAAGGCGATGAGATTTCTTGCGCACCCAAGTGCCAGAAAGCGCAGATGCGTAGCCAGTATGGCCAATGAGATCACCGTCATCCCATTGATACTTCTTTGATCTACCTGGCGCTTCGCCTAGCCCACAGGCTGTGCTAACCTGCTCTCATCGAAGTCGTAAAGGTTGCAGCAGCAGTAAGTCTGTGGCTTTTACATGCCATGCCCAAAGGTGGCACTACTTTTGTGGCATCCGGAGTGCTTTGAGTGGTCGCATAGAGTATTAATTGGTGCGTCCTCAGCCTGCAGTGGTCTCTGCAAGTTGTGAGCACCACGATGGTCGGCCCTTGCCCTATCTCCTGCCTCGTACCACAGCGCGGGGAAATTCACATCGATTGACTAGCTCGTGCTAGTCAATCGATGTGGGCACCGCCTGTATGACTGACTGTGAAGCGAAAAAAAGATCTCAGATGAGTGAGCGGATTTAGGTTTATCTAGAGCCTGCAGGATCACTATCTTCATCAATGCAAAAACCACTTGCCGTCATTTTCGGTTTGGAAATACATTTTAAGCAACACTTAACCCCTTGCGCTCTCCATTACATAGCTTCCTTCGTGCTAGAGGGAAGGGACAGGTGGGAAGGATGCTTATTGTGATGTACAGCTCAGTCCCCTAAGGCACAGACACATCGGTTATAGCGGGACATGGTAGGATGGCTTCCTGCCACTACAGAAACAGCAGGTCTCAGTCTGACATTACATGCAAGTGGTCGGTAACCTTCAAGCAGCTACCGTAGAGGGTGCAGACGGGATTCATCCTGCCGTCTTATGGATGTTACTCGTAGAGGAGGTGATCCCTTCTACTGCGTTTATATATTGGCTGTTTCTGGTCTGCAGCCCAGATTCATTGGCTTGGCAGAGCCTCCTCACCTGCGTGAAGAGAGTTTGTGGCCGTCTAAATGAATAACCACCACTTGTGTGTATGCCTACCACTTCAACCACAACAACCTACAATGCTCTTTGCACTCTGTCGGTACGGTCTATCCACGGATATACAAAGAGCCGTCGTGTTCCCTACATGGCAGCACAACTAGGTCTCAGAAATGGTTCGCGCTTCAACGGAATTACCGGAATTATTGTCTCTGTGTCGTCGTTTTGTTCTCGCGCAATAACTATCGTCATGCCATACCAACTAGCCCAAGCTGCCACACAGCTAGAGGAGCCACCCACCACATCCCCAGTCTAGAATATTATTTTAAATTCGAAGCATTTCTTAGCGAACTTCGGCGATGTTGAGCATCTTCATCTATCTATCTATCTATCTATATCTATATCTATCTATCTATCTATTTGCTATCTATCTATCTAACTATCAATGCATCTATCTCTCCGCATACGAGTTTTAGCTCTGCTGGCGTCTCGACAATGCTATCGACCCCAAACTTGGTATTGCATAACCTGACGGTATGAAAAACATAACTGCACTAGTCAGATAATTGAAATCATGACTGGTATGTCTTTATTGTAATGATTTAAGTTTTATAGCTTTGCCGCTCTTATGGCGGTTTTCTTCACATGAAATTTCGCTAAACGAATATGGTATGACACGACTGCATGACGAACATAAGTGACATACCCTAACGTGTGAATCATGAAATGCATGTCATAATTTTCATGTTTTGACTATTCATGAATACACGCCACGGTCATGGTTTGCTCGCGGTTGTTTCGCTAGCTTCACATATACCTAACTGGGAGTTACAGGACATGAATGAATAATCATGAATGTATTATGAGATGCGTGTCATGTAGCAACATGACTACATGCCACGATCATGATGTGCTCACGGTCGTTATGCAAGTTTTACCTACACCAAATTGAGTACATTCACCAAATTCACCATGACGTGAATGAACGGCGAAGGTAAATGACACATCCAAACATGATAATCGTGATATGCGTGTCATGTAAAAGATGACCACAGGCTACGCTCATAGCGTGCTCACGGCCGTTTCGCTAGCTCTATTTATACCAAATTTGGCATCATGTGGCGTGAATAGACGACAAAGGCGAATGACATGTCCAAACATGATAATCATTATATACATGTCATATGTACAACATGACTGCATGCTACGCTCATTGCGCCCTCGCGGCAGTTTTGCTAGCTCCACCTATACCAATTTTCGTATCACGTGACCTGAATAGACGACCAAGGTAAATAACATGTTCAAAGATGATAATCATGACATGCAGGATATGTAAAGTACGATGACATGATAAGCTCATACCGAGCTCGCGGCCGTTTCGCTAGCTTCATATATCTCATCACGTGATGCTAAATTTTTTAACACGTGACGTAAATAAACAAAGATGGTAAATGACGCAGCCAAACATAATAATCATGCCATAGTAGTCATATACGGCATTGTTTTAATCCGCCTCGTAAGATTAGGCTGATATTAAAGTAACACATCAACTTTCCTCATTCGTGCTTCGCATGTGATCGATTCCCACAGGACGTGGAATCCAACGTTTTTTTTATCTCCTCTCGTCTTCACACCTGAATCATTCCCCCCAAGTTTTGCTACCGCCGCTAAACCAGCTTCCGAAAAAGGGCGACAGAAGTTGAGTTTTTGAATGCGAAGCATTTCTTGGCGAACTTAGGCGACATTGCGCTTATATATCTATCTAGCCGCCTATGGCCTTTAGTTCTCCTGGCCGTTTCGGTAATGCTATCAATACGAAACTTGGTATGGCATAACATGACTCTATAAAGAACATAATTAACTAGTTATAACATAATCTATAAGACATGGATGTCATGAAAGTCATTCATTTCTGTCCTACAGCTTTAACGGTGCTTTCGTTCTGTTGGCATGTTGCAAAATTGGTAAGGTGTGGCATGTTCGCATGGCGAACATTGGTGACAGACCCTAACACAAAACTCGTGACATGCGTGCCACATAACAACATGACAACATGCCAAGCCCATAATGCGCTCACGGGAGTATTGCTAATGTCACACATACCAAATTTGGTATTACGGTACGTGAATAGATAAGGAAGGTATGGGACTGGTGCAAACACGTTAATCATGAGATGCGTGTCATGCAACAACATGAGTAAATGCCACGCTTACGAAGCACTGGCGGCCGTTTCGCTAGCTTCACTAATACCAAAATTGGTATTACGAGACGTGAATGGATGACGAAGGTATGAAACTGGTGCAAACATGATAAGCATGAGATGCGTGTCATGTAACAACAAGACGTGCTACGCTCATGATGTGCTCGTCACACTTTCGACAGCTTCACATCTACTAAGTTCGGTATTACGTGACGCGAACGAACGACATAGGTATTTGACGCATACAAACATGATAATCACGGCATGCGTGTCATGTAACAGCATGACTACATGCCACACTCATGATGTTGTCGCGGCCGTTTCGCTAGCTTTACATATGCAAAATTTGGTATTAGGTGACGTCAATAGATGACGAAGGTATGTTACTAATACAAGCATGATAATCATAAGATGCGTGTCGTGTGAGAACATGACTACGTGCCACAGTCAAGGCGCCCATTCATTTCAACGTGACGCGCTGCGCGTGCCCACCGGCGTTCATTTCACCGGGTCACGCCAGCGTTGCCACGTCAGGCGCCAGTCCTACCAGATACTCTCCGTCGTGCACCAGGCTTGATTGCTTTGACGTATGCTGCTGCTGAAAAACGTTTATTTACAGATGTTAATTTCCGGGAGAGTGGGAGCGGTCCTAAAGGGGCCGCCTTGTACAAACACTAGGTGGGCTCCCTCTTACGGGAGCCCATTGGCGTTGGCCGCGGCCCAGGCACGCTCGACCAAGGCCCGTTGGGCTGTCAGGCCAGAGCAGCCGAGCAGAGCTGCCTCCAAGTCGTCCCGCGAAGGGTTGGGTAGTGGGGTAAGGTTTGGTGTTTTTCGGCATGCCCACACCATGTGGAAAATGTCAAAGGAAGTTTGCTAACAATGCAGGTACTTCCCTGTGCAAGTGGGGTCAAAGTGTTTTATGATTGCCGGGTACAATTGAGTTTTCGTATAAAGGCGAAGCAGGATTCGCTCCTCCGTCTTCGTGAGGCCCTTACAGGGTTTCGAATAGACGTTATGGCAGGATAGATAAAATTGTGTGACCTTTTTAAAGGTGTAGGTGGGATCGGGTTCGAGTTCCCGATCGGTAGGGGACGAGGATGGTGCCCGGAGAGTGAGCGCGCGGGCGGCGGCATCGGCCGTCTCATTACCATCGAGGCCCGTCTGAGCCGGAGCCCATATGATCGTTCGGTGCGCGGGGGCAGCTAAGTAGCTGCTGTTCTGCAAAATTTTAGAGGCACGGTACGGAATGTATCCCTGTTCAATATTGCGACAGACATCCCTTGAGACGGTGATGATGACCCTCGAGTCCAGATCTGCGGCGGCTAGTGCGATGGCGATCTCCTCCGCGTGCGTAATGTTATGTGCACGGAATGTGAGTCCGTTTACAACGGTGTTTCGGTGGAAAACGGAAGCCGTGTACCAACCACCGTGGTGCGGGTCGGAGGCGTCCACGTAGAATAGTCCGAATTTGTGGCCGTAGTGTCGAGGCAAGGCTTCCGCCCGCGCGAGGCGTCGATCACTGTAGTCGTCTCGGGTCATGTTAGCCGGAAGAGGGCGCACGTGCAAGGAGTATCGCCAAACTTCTGGAATCCGTACGCGCTCTTCCGTGTGTATCGAATGATTGATGTGTAGCCGGCCAAGGAGGCGGCGACCCGACGGTGTTTTAGAGAGTCTAGTATATTTGTTTGTCAAATGCGCCGCTCTCAGCTCCTTGAAGGTGTTCACCATTCCCAAGCCCAAAAGGCGCTGGTTAGAGGTGCTGACAGGAAGGTCGAGGGCGGGCTTGTAGATTGTGCGTAGAATGACTTCGAGTGCATTCTCGTCGGATTTGCGTAGGTGGAGGTATGGAGCCGAGTACAGGACTCGGCTGGTTACGAATGCATGCGCCAGCCACAAGGCATCTTTGCTTCGTAACCCCCCACGCTTGTTGAAAATCCGGTGGACCATCCGGCCCACCTGGTCTCCCACCTTACGCAATTTGGGCAATGTTGTGTCTGCTCTGCTATTTTTGTGTATAAAAAGCCCTAGTACTCTAGTCTCATCGCGTTCGGGTATGGGTCCGCTGTGAAAGGAGAAGTCAATTTTTGTGGTGCGCTTTGGTGATGGGCGTATATGCACGAATTCGAATTTGGACGGGGAGCACTGAAGGCCGCAGCGATGGGCATAGTCATCCACGATGTCCGCCACTTGCTGCAGGCTTGCCTTCATGTCTCCTGCCGAGCCATGTGACGCCCATATGGTGATGTCGTCGGCATACAGCGCATGCTGTATGCCTTCGTCTTTCGCCAGCTGAGCGGGGGGTTTCATCATTGCCGCGTTGAATGGGAGGGGTGAGAGGACCGCTCCCTGCGGAGTCCCTTTCGTGCCTCAACGGTAAGCGTGGTGTTCAATGTCCTGAATCCGAATGTATGATTGTCGGTTAGTGAGGAATTCTTTATATTGTCACGTTAGTCACGATAAACTTGATACAATGGGCTCGTTTAGTCGACTAGCCAAGCAGCGGCTCAGAGAGATCATCTTTGTCCTCTTTCACTCTTAGATCTCAGCCAAGCAAACTATGTGGCAATAGTCCCCCCCTTTGAAAGCATCGACTCGATGCTCATAAATAAAAAAATTGAAGGTACACACACGCAGATATAGAGAACCATAAGAGGAGGAGTGCCAGTACTCGCAGCGCAAATGAGAAAGTTTCATCAACGCTTACACCAAGCGCAAAAAGAAAAGGCATAAAAAACACAGGAGAACACAACAGCAGTAGCAACTCAAAGTCACGGCATGTCGTAGCACGTGAAACCACAAGGGCTACTGTGTGAAGTAGGGCTTCAGCCGAACGACATGCATGGTTTCGGGCCGAAGCTGTCGACGAGAAGACGCTGCGCCGTCCGAAAATACCTCGTAGGTAACATCTGTTACTCGTCTAGGAACCTTGTACGGTTGTCACAGGTCCCGTTACTTAGGGAGGCGATCGCTGGGCTAATTCCGAGGGCCGAAGTATCGGCCCCCCAAACCGCACCACGAAAGCGTGGACAATTTAGAAGTGGTCCTTTTTGGCGCGCCAGCGGACGCTGGCTGTGGCCCAAAAACTAAGTCAGAGCCAAGAGTTGATAACCAAAACAAAGTTATATTCTCAATAATGGCAGATCAAAAAACACAATACACAAATATGCACACTCCACAATAGTTGCATACAATATGTCACCAATCAAACAACGTACTACACAGTACAATCAGCCACACTCGAAACAACGGACACAGACAACAATACGCACTACAATGCAGTCGCATGCATTGAACAACCAAGACACTTAAAGACTAAAGAGATAGAAGACCTATTCAGTCCAAAGTTCTTGGATGAAAAGTCTGGATGATACTCTTTCGAGAATCACTCACTCAAAGTCCAGCGTTGTTGTCGTTCCGCTGCCACCGAAGTTTTTCTTCCAGGAAACCTCGCCGAAGTTTCTCTTCCAGGAAACCTCGCGTCTTCAATTGGCCACTTTCCAAGCCTCAAGCTTCTTCACCAGAAACACGTCGGCTTCACACACGCAGCGGTTGCCACGCGTCTTCGCTCGATAGCGGTAAACACACACACTCTTGCTTGTAGCTCGAGTCGCCAACCCTCAGGTGGAAATCATCTTCTTCTCCTGCTTTGTCTCTACGGACAAAACCTTCGCCGACTACACGGCGGAATCTCTACGCGCTCAGGTGCTAACTTCCGTCTTCTCCTCATCTCTCATCTCCGCTGCTCGGTTAAATACCTTCTGCGCGCGATTTTAGAAAGTTCTCATCATTTCGTCAGCGCGATGCGCAGAGAAGGCTGGGGAGAGGGCGAGACGGTTCGAAGGCCATCCGCCACTGATGACTCGACCCGGCATCACCACGCCTCTTTCCATCGAGAAACTTGCTCGGCCGCCGATGTGGGGTGAAAAGGTTCGTCGGCGAAGCCACGCTTCCGAGGGGAGAGGCGCGCGCCCAGGGGTCTTTGGATGTTTGTTTTCTTTTATCGTTGACCTCACGGCGTCACTCTGGCGCTTCATCGTGAGACTTTGGCGGCGCGCCCTTTTTGAGTGCTCGTTTTGTGACACTGCCCCCAACTTTAGGAATATTATCTCATAATATTCTAAACCACACAAACGAGCGCGAACAAGCCCCACATACTTAAAAACTGGAACATAGTCCGTTGCTCATGACACCTCACATTCACAATAGATCACTCTATTAGATTGTCCAATGTAATTCACTCTCACACACATGAAATATAACCCCAGGTACATGAGTACAACACTCCATCACATATTCCAGACAATACAAATGTACAAAATTCTCTCATTACAACAATTGTACAATCACATCACCGTAACAAACATTTTGACTCACTCGACATACAGTTGTGACACAGGATAGCAACCACATTAACTTAACATAAAGCACTGTCAAACACATTCCGTATCAACCTCGACACCTATCCTTTGTATTTCGAGCGGCGCTTGCGCCCTTTCTTGCGGTGCTCTCTCGATCTTTTCTTATTGTTTTTCCTCGTTTTGTTCCGGCGAACCCCTTCCAACGACGGTATCTGAGGCGGCGTCTCAGCCGTTGTTGTCACTTCCGACACCGTTAACGGGTCATAACGTTCAACGGGTCCTGTCGGTTTATTTACCAGCTTGTTCATGTCACGGCATTGGGCCTGGGTGGCCGACTCCGTCACCTTTGCACTATCGGTCGGTTGAGGTCGTGCCGACGTAAGTCCAGCTGCCCAGCACGTGAACTCATTTACCACAATCATCTTCTCATTCACTGTATCTTGCACCGCGGCTTCACCTTGGGCTCGAGTGAGATCCGTCACACGATGCTCCTCCACTGTATCTATCGGTCGCTGTGTTGGCGAGGGCTCTGTCTTAGGGTCATCTCCCAATTGTTCTGGATCATTCGGCCCTCGCGCCCTATCGATGTTTCCGTTGACGAGGAAGTACAGGGGGGTCGTCATGCATAGAGCAGTAACCTTCCCGCTGAAGTACGGGGTTTCGACCTCAATCTCTGCTTCGGGAAGCATCCGAACCGTACTGTCAATTAGGCAGACTGGCTCCGTTTCCCCTGTTAACTCACTTTCCCGGACCAAATTTCTTCGCACGATAACAGTGGAGCTACCGGTATCTCTTAACGCCGTAACCTTCTTGCCCGCAACTTTTACAGACAGCGTTGGCATTCCCTTCGTAACACCGGTTGGCTGTTTTGACATTACAGAACCCAAAATAGGAATTTTCTCTTCATTTTCAACTCTACGAATCCGTCGGTGACGGCATGATTATCGGATTTCGGTGCTGCTAGCACACAGGATAGCTTGTGAGTTTGACTCGCTCCGTTACGACATGCGTCTGCTTTGTGCCCAGTCTGACTACACTTGAAACATTTTACTGCCGTGGGGCTCGTAAAGTTCGTTGACAGTTTTTCGCGCAATGACCCTCTCGGTTACACAGAAAACATCGCGGAATGCTCTCCGGTGCACGCTTTTTTTCTTCGGGAGCCGATTTCTTCGAATCTTCGGTACACGCCTTCTTGACCTTGGCCAAATTAGTGCCACCTTGCGCTTCCAAGAATTGATCAGCTAACTCAGCATGTCTTCAAGTGACTTAGCTCTCCTCTCTATCAAGTACAGCAACAGGCTTGGGTGGCAATAGTAAGAAATTGTTCTCTAATTAGAAGCTCTCTAAGCTCATCGTACTCCTGCGCTGTCCCTGAAAGTTCAATCTATCTGTCGAAATAATGACAAAGTCGGGCGGCGTACTGCGTAGCCGTCTTACCATCAGCTGGCTTTCCTGTCTGAAATCTGTCCCGGAATCCTTTCACAGTAAATCTAAATTGCTTCAGCAAAGCAGCTTTCACCTTTGCATATATGGCTGCATCGGTCGGCATCAACCTACCATACACACTGAGCGCTTCACCACACAAGCAAGTACTCAAAGCAGTTGCCCATTGATGTTCCGGCCAATTCTGGCTTCTTGCAATCGTCTCAAATCGGTGAAGGTACGCGTCAAGGTCGTCGTTCCTTTCATCAAACGCTACGAGCAGCTTGGTTGGATTCAAGCGGAAGCATTGATCTTCCCGTTCACTGCTTTCAACTCTAGCTTGGACGGGATTTTCACTTCGCTGTTGCAAACGGAGCCGCTTGAGTTCGATCTCGTGCTGTCGCTGCCGTTCCCGTTCAGCCATCTCCGCTTCTCTTTCTTCTCTCGCCCTTTCGGCTGCCAACTTCTCTATCTCCAGCTCCAACTTCAATTGTTGCTCTCTTTCTTCCTTCGCTCTCTCAGCTGCCATCCTCTCTCCAACTCAGCTTCTTTTTCCGCTTTGGCTCTTTCGACCGCCAACCTTTTCTTATCCAGCTCAGCTGCCTTTCCTTCTTTGGCCCTCTCTTTTGCTCCTTTTTCCTTCTGGGTGACCCACTTCCGTAGTTCGTCGCCAGAAAGACCCATCTTCTCACCAAGAGCGACTAACTTTTCGAGATCCATTGTGTCTCGCAACTAAAACCTTGCCACGTGCAAAAAATATCTGCCTAAATCAGTCTACCGGAACACTCTCCTGCACTCGTTAACAAGAACACTGAACAACACACAAAATTGTTCCGATAGCACTATCAACAATTCGAGGCTCTTTCTCACTTCTCACTACTTTGGACACACTTTGCAACAAAAGGTCCTGTAGCGGACACCAGATTAATTGTCACAGGTCCCGTTAATTAGGAAGGCCATCGCCGGGCTAACTCCAAGGGCCGAAGTATCGGCCCCCCGAACCGCACCACGAAAGCGTGGACAATTTAGAAGTCGTCCTTTTTTTGCGCACCAGCAGACGCCGGCTGTGGCCCAAAAAACAAGTCAGAGCCAAGAGTTGATAACCAAAACAAAATTATATTCTCAATATTGGCAGATCAAAAAACACAATGCATAAATATGCACACTCCATAAAAGTTGCATACAATATGTCACCAATTAAACAACATATTGCACAGTACAATCAGCCACACTCGAAACAACAGACACAGACAACAATACGCACTACAATGCAGTCGCATGCATTGAACAACCAATACACTTAAAGACTAAAGAGATAGAAGACCCATGGAGCCCAAAGTTCTTGCAACAAAAGTCTGGATGATACTCTTCCGAGAATCACTCACTCAAAGTCCAGCGTTGTTGTCGTTCCGCTGCCCCCGAAGTTTCTCTTCTAGGAAACCTCGCCGAAGTTCTCTTCCAAGAAACCTGGCGTCTTCAATTGGCCACTCTCCAAGCCTCAAACTTCTTCACCAGAAACACGTCGGCTTCACACACGCAGCAATGCCACGCGTCTTCGCTCGATAGCGGTAAACACACACACTCTTGCTTGTAGCTCGAGTTGTCACCCCTCATGTGGAAATCATTTTCTTCTCCTGCTTTGTCTCTACGGACAAAACCTTCACCGACTACATGGCGGAATCCCTATGCGCTCTTGCGCTAACTTCCGTCTTCTCATCTCTCATCTCCGCTGCTCGGTTAAATACCTTCTGCGCACGATTCCAGAAAGTTTTCATCATTTCGTCAGCGCGATGCGCAGCGAAGGCTGGGGAAAGGGCGAGACGGTTCGAAGGCCGTCCGCGACGGATGACTCAACCCGGCATCACTACGCCTCTTTCCATCGAGAAATTTTGAGTGCTTGCTCGGCCGCCGATGTGGGGTGAGGAGGTTCGTCGGCGAAGCCACGCTTCCGAGGGGAGATGCGCGCGCCTGGGGGGTCTTTGGATGTTTGTTTTCTTTTTTTTATCGTTGACCTCGTGGCTCACTCTGGCGCTTCATCGCGAGACTTTGGCGGTGCGTCCTTTTTGAGCGCTCGTTTTGTGACAACGGTCCAAAATAACGGCTTAGGAGTTTTTCGAATAAGCCTGACGCCGGACAGGGATCCACACCCACACTTGCTCCCCAAGTGTGTAGGTGACATTTCGATGGCGGAGGTCGTAACGTCGTGCGTCTGCATCTTGTTGGTGAGTGGTGTTCATGCGAGCTAGCTGACGAGCTTCTTCGGCGTATTGAGTGTATTGCTCAGCGTCTTGAGCAAGTTCGATGCTTTGGTCGCACGAAAGCATAGCATCGAGCATGGTTCGCACGTTGCGTCCGTAAACAAGTCGGAAAGGCGGAAATCGCGTTGTTTCTTGCGTTGCCGTATTATAAGCAAACGTGATGTATGGAAGAATCTCGTCCCAGGTTTTGTGTTGTACGTCCACGTACATTGACAGCATGTCCGCTATGTTCTTGTTAAGCCTCTCTGTCAGTCCATTGGATTGCGGGTGATAAGCCGTTGTTTTTCGATGACTTGTGCAGCTCAGTTTAAAAATGTCCTCCATCATTCCTGCTGTAAACGACGTCCTTCTGTCCGTAATCACGCATGATGGGGCACCATGCCGTAGGACGATTTGATGCACGAAGAGCTGCGCGACTTCAGAGGCCATACCACGGGGTAACGCTTTTGTTTGGGCATAACGAGTAGGATAATTCGTCGCAACTATAATCCATTTGTTCAGAGAGGATGACAAAGGGAAGGCCCCGAGAAGGTCCATTCCCACGAGGTCAAACGGTGTCCGTGGTGGTGTGATCGGCTGGAGCAGGCCCGCGAGTCTCACAGGCGGAGTTTTGCGGCGCTGGCACTCACGGCAGCCTTTCACATATTGATGTACACTAGTTGATAGTCGCGGCCAGTAATACTGTTGGCGTACTCTGGCGAGAGTTCGTGAGTAGCCCAAATGTCCTGACGTGGGTTCGTCGTGGCACGCAAGGAGAATCTTATCACGCATGTGGGTAGGAACAACGAGTAGGAAGGCTTTGTCGCTACCACGGTCGTTTTTCTTGTAAAGAATGCCTCTTCGTAGACAAAAAGAGGACAGTTCGCGAGCAATGTGTTTAGGGACCTGAGAGTTGCGGCCTTCCAGGGAATCAATGACTCGGCGCAATTCGTCGTCTGCCAGCTGTTTTGACATAAATTCGGAGTCGCTAACTGCTCCGAGAAAGGCATCTTCATCTTCTGAGCCCCTGACAGCGTTCCCCACAGGTGCTCGAGAAACGCGTCAGCGTCTTCGTGTTTGCGCCCTGATCTGTACACAATCGTAATATCGAACTCCTGCAAACGCAAACTCCACCATACGAGATGGCCGGATGGATCTCTGAGATTTGCCAGCCAGCAGATCGAGTGGTGGTCAGTCACCACTTTTAAGGGACGACCGTAGAGGTAAGGCCGAAATTCGGTCGTCGCCCACACGACTACGAGGCATTCTTTTTATGACGTAGAATAGTTGGTCTCGGCTCGAGAAAGAGTACGACTGGCGTAAGCTATCACATACTCAACGCCGCCGTGTCGTTGTACAAGGACAGCGCCAAGTCCGACGTTGCTGGCATCTGTACGAATTTCTGTAGCAGCGTCCTCGTCAAAATGGGCAAGAACAGGGGCTGTTTGCATTCTCTGTCGTAACTCTGTGAACGCTGTAACTTTTTCTGCGCCCCAAGTAAAGGGCACGTCATCTCGGTTGAGTCGCGTAAGAGGTTCAGCTATCATCGAGAAGTTGGCGATAAATCGGTGATAATACGCGAACAAGCTGAGGAAACGGCGACCTGCTCTTTTATCTGATGGAACAGGGAAGGCGGCGACAGCAGCAGTTTTGTCTGGATCAGGTCGCACTCTATGCGCACTAATGACATGTCCCAGAAATTTCAGCACTTCATAGCCGAAATGGCATTTTTGAGGTTTCAGTGTGAGTTAAGCTGTGCGAATGGCTTCTAGAACCTTTCTCAGACGCTTCAGATGTTCTTCGAAGCTGTCGGAAAAGATGACCACATCATCGAGGTAGACAAGGCAGCTTTGCGACTTCAAAGCAGCGAGAACAGTGTCCATCATTCTCTGAAAAGTGGCTGGTGCGGAACAGAGGCCGAAGGGAAGAACTCGGAATTCTAAAGTCCGTCTGGAGTCACAAACGCGGTTTTTTCTCGGTCTCGTTCATCCACTTCAATTTGCCAATAGCCACTCTTTATATCGATGAACGAAAAATACTTCGCGCGTCGTAACCTGTCGAGGGAGTCGTCGACCCGGGGAAGCAGGTAGACGTCCCTTTTTGTGACCCTATTAGGCTTCCTGTAGTCAATACAGAATCGCAGCGTTCCGTCTTTTTTCTTTACTAGAATGACTGGCGAGGACCAAGCGCTGCTGGATGGTTGAATAATCTCGTCATCGAGCATCTCTTTTACTTGTGTCTCAATAGCCTCGCACTTTTCGGTAGAAACGCGATAAGGCTGCTACCGGATGGGGCGGACGCCATTGTCGGTAATAATTCGATGCTTCGTGAGGTGTGTTTGACGGACTTTAGAAGAAAAGGCGAAGGAACATCGAAACTCCCTTAAAAGGTCTTGAAGTGCAGCCTTTCTCTCGTCTGACAGCGTTGAAGTAATGTCGATGCGGTCCTCATTCTCATGCGTTTCCTCGGATGCGAAGCACTCCGTGACGTCGGCAACAGGGTGTCCATTAGCTAGGGTGGTTCCGCGGAAAAAAATGCCGGCGCTCGTAATTGAAGTTTGTAACTAGTATCATTGACTGTCCGTCACGGACGTGCACAACACTTCAGGCGGCGCATACACCTTGAAGCAGCAGAAGTGATAGGTTGCTTTCAGCCACCACGTCGCCGTCTTGGAAGTCTTCACAAGTGACTTCGATGGGAACAGTTGCTCGAGGTGGCAGCGTCACACTGTCGTCAGCAACATGCAGCGCAGGTCTGCGGCAGTTATCAGCGTCTCGATCTGTTGTGCCTTTAGTCGAGAAGGTCATGATGCGCTCTCATGATGGCACCGTATTCCCGAAGGAAGTCCATTCCGACAATCAGCTGACGCGAACAGTCGCGAAGAACGAGGCAGCATAGCACAAACGTTGAAGCACGATTTTTCACTCTTTCGGTACAGCGACCCAGCGGTGTTACAACGTGTCCTCCAGCTGCTCGAATTTGTGTTCCATTCCACGGCGTGATCAATTTCCTGAGATCTTTCGCTAGCTTCCCACTGATGATTGAATAGTCTGCACCAGTGTCTACCAATGCACTGACCTGAAGACCGTCACTCAGCACAGGTATGTCGAGTGACACGCTGTCACTAGGTTCAGATGAGGATGTCGGCGTTTCTTCGGTACTGCGATTCTCTGACGAAATGCCTTCGGCGTTGCGCGCAAGCGTCGATGGGAGGTCTTCCACACTTTTAGTCTCAGCGACCTTGCCCCCGATGGCCGCTGCCTTCAGTTTTCCCAACGAGGGCTCGGGGAGCGTTCCCGTGCCGTCACCCCGAAACGTGGCCCAGTGGCTGCGGGTCTCCTCGGAGATGGTGACCGCGATTGCCGTCGTGTAACGGGTGCACTCTGTTGCGCGAGATACTCTTCGATATTCCTTGGCCTTTGACCAATTCGGGGACGATAGGAATTGACGGAAAATCCGCGCAGTTCAAGTTGCTGGTATGGACATTCGCGGTAAATGCGACCAGCCTCACCGCAATGATAGCAGAGGGGTCGTCTGTCTGGCGTACGCCAGAGATCAGACTTGCGCGTCGGTGCACGGCGACTATCGATGTCCAAATCAGCGTGCGCTGACTGAATGGCGACTGACGGCATCATTGTCTGGATCGGGACGTATGGCATTGTCTGGATCGCGACGTGCGGCACTGTCTGGATCGGGAGGTGCGGCACTGGCTGGGTCGGGACTACTTGACCAGAAAGAGGAGTGGCAGATCGCAAGGCTTCCGCGTACGTACGACAACGACTGTCAGTAGACACAGGAGCCGTTTCCGGATCAACCGACGTGGGCGGAAAACTATGGGCGTGCAGCACCTGCTGGACCTTGTCACGAATGACACTGGTGATAGAACCAACATCGATTTGCCTTGTCCCGTACATCTTTTCACTTTCTTTCCGGACGACAGATCAGATGATCTCGCGAATGCATTCGGGGCTCTTGCTCCCAGGGGTGGCGAAAATTTCGGAAGTTGAGGCAGCATTCACTTGACGGTCAAACAGGGCAGACCGTTGGTGCAGTACTCGCTCCATTGTTGCCGCTTCAGTAAAGAACTCAGCAACACTTTTGGGAGGACTACGCACAAACCAGCAAAATGTTGTTCCTTCACACCATGCATAAGGTGGCGCAACTTTTTTTTCTTCTGCTATGGCAGGATCCGCTCGCTTGAAAAGCCGTGTCAAGTCCTCGAGGTACATCGAGACGGTCTCGTTGGGCATCTGGATGCGTGACTGTAGTGCACGCTCCGCCCGTTCGCGGCGGTCGGGACTCCTGTAGGTCTTCAGGAGGTGACGCTGGAACTCGCGCCAAGATGTCAGAACATCATCCCTGTTCAAAAACCACGTCTTGGCACCGTCTTTTAGGCAATTGTACACGTTCCGGAGCTTCGCGGCATTATCCCAGTAATTGATCGCTGCGACGCGTTCGAACTCACTCAGCCAGTCTTCAACATCTTCATGCTGCTCTCCGTGAAAGGGGCTAGGCGTGAGCGGGTTTCGGACGGGGCAGTAGATCGGCGTGAAAGGTGTCGGAGCTTGCACGGGATCTTGTGTCGAAGTCATAGTCGCTGCGTCAGTGGTTGGTGTCTCAGAGGGTAGGCCTCGTTTTTGGCGGCTTACTCTAAGAACAGGAGTGTCCACGGGTGCAGGACTTGTGTTCCGGCTGCTGGACGGGGTCTTGGGCATCGGGTGGATTGTTAGACGTTGTACCCAGCGCCTCCATCAGTCTTGTCACGTTACTCACGACAAACTTGATACAATGGGCTCGTTTAGTCAACTATCCAAGCAGCGGCTCGGAGAGATCGTCTTTGTCCTCTTTCACTCTTCGATCACAGCCAAGCAAACCATGTGGCTATATAGTTGAAAGTGTTTTGGCCACCATCCAGCTGTGAGAGATGTGTTATAATAATTTCGTGGGTCATGTTTTCAATGGCCCCCTTCAGATCCAAAGCGAGCACAACTTTGTCATTCAGGGGATATTCGACTGGATCAAGGATCTCATGGTCGAGCTGAAGCAAGACATCCTGTGCGAACCGGTGTGGGCGGAACCCGAACATGGTGTCTGCAAATGCATTTTTGGTCTCCAGGAACGCGGAAAACCTGTCGCTGACCAAAGTCTTCATTAATTTTCCCACAAAAGAAGTAAGGGAGATGGGGCGGAGGTTGTCCGTGTTAATGGCTTTGCCCGCTTTGGGTTTGATGGTGACCAGGGTTGTCTTCCACTCAATTCGTAGGCTTGTTTTCCCGATCCAAATGGATTAGATGTAGGCACGAAGCATGGTGTAGGCCGAGTCAGGAAGATTGGCAAGTAATTTCACGGCAATTTTATCCCTTCCCGGCGCCGTTTGTCACCTCATTTTTGCTAGGGCCGATTTCAAGTCGTGTAACTGGAACAGTTGATCCAGCCCCGTGTTCCCGGTACCTGCATACGAGTACGCCGGCCCTCAGGAGTGATGCTGTGTGCATAGATATTGGTCTCTGAGTTTACATGCCAATTTGGCTGTGTCTCCGTCAAAGCTGTGAAATGCTCGTTGCAGATGCTTTTGTGTCTCTGTTCGAGTTTGGGTCGCATCAATCAAGGCGCGGAAGAGGCGCCAGGTACCCCGGCTGGACAATTGTCGAGCGGCCGTGTTGCAACGGTCCACCCAGTTAGAGTCGGCGAGCGGGGCCGCGTACTCTGGTGCTCGCTGGGTGAGCTCAGCAATGCGAATTTTGAGCTTTCGGTTGTGTTTTTGCCGACGCCGTCGACGAACGAGGTTGCGCCGGGCCTCCCGGAGGTGAAGGTGGTGGTTATCCACCAACGGAGTCGCCTCGGAGAGTTTAATTTGTGTTTCTGTGGAGCTTAATGAGGAAACCAGTTGCTGGGACCAAGCATAGTATCCTTGCTCCTCAATGGATGTCGAATTGGCGTATATTTGCCGAAACTTCGTGTAATCGGGTAATTTTGTTTCTCGGTAGGGTCTTGCGAAAGGATAGGTGTGAATGATGGTGTTGTGTATGCAGTGGTCGCTGCCGAGGGTCTCCTCAGTGTTGACGAATTTCGTATATTGGAAGCTTTTTATGAGGGTAAGGTCTGGAGATGTGTCCCGGGTCACGGAGTTACCCACGCAAGTTGGGTAGGCAGGGTCGGTGTGAAGAGTTAGGCCCAGCGTGGACATAAGTTCCGCAAACTTACGTCCACGTTTCTCTTCACGTGCATACCCCCTAAGTGTGCTGGGGGCATTAAACTCACCCACGATCACTAGAGGGTCCCTGCCTGCAGCCTTTAAGGCGCGGCTAAAAAGGTTTGCGAATGTAATGTTGCTTAGTTTTGGTGAGCAATAAATGTTTAGCACGTGCAGTGGTGGGTCCTGTTTACGCAGTAGAAGGAGTGTCACCATCACGTACGAGAAAGCTGGATTAAAGTCGATATCAACTAGGTTGGCCATATAATTTTGTGCACGCAGATACAAGATAAAGGGTCCTCCTGAAACGTAGTATAGTTTGTGAATGTGGCAGCACTCCCTGGCTCCGGGCGGGCTACCTTAGCAGGAAGGTTTTAAAATGCTGCGAGGAAAAACCGGAGGTTGGCCCGCTTAGTGTGAGCCTTAAAGCCCCGACAATTCCACTGGGTGATTCGGATGGGAGTGGTCGTATTGGATCGTGGGGTCTTCCGAATTCTAAGGGTGCCCGCCATGGTCAGTGGAGTTAACGAGCGATTGTGTTGGCGGTGCTCCAGAGCCAGCACTCGTGGGTAGGGGGGTGTCCTCAATTCCGGAAACGGAGCAGCTGTCTTCATCCTCAAATTCGATCTGTCGTCGAGGCGTTTTAAGGTACTGGCCGGACACGTCCTTAAGTGGGCCGGCTCGTTTTGTGAAACGCGCAACTTGTTGAGCTATCAGGGTTGGGATGGTTTCTGTCATTTTAGCAATGGCGGCATTCACAGCCGCTGAGATTTGGGATTCGAGGACAGTTATACGGCTGTGCATACGGACCTCAAGGGTGTTCACACGAGCTTCGAGTGTGGCTACTGCTTTCGTTGCCGCCCCCCCGGTCTCACTCTCCATTACCTCTACTGCGGGGGGAAGAGGAAGGGAGACTAGTTGGGTCTGTTTCGCCTCTGCTGCCGCTAGTCTTTTCTATAACGCTTCAATTTGTGCCTGAAGCTTGGCAATAATATTTTGGTCGGCGTTACGTAATGAAGAGGAGATGATAGGGGGGATGAGGAGGCAGCCCTACCCGTATTACTCACCTGTTTTCCGTTTTTGACGGCGTTGGCCCATGACTTGGCTTCGCCGCATGGTTGCGCCGTCGGCTGCTTTCCGGTTCCTCCAGTAAAGGGCGCAGGCTTGTCTGTCTTGGCAACTTCCCGGCGTGGTGGCTCAATGGGAGTCTGATCTTTGCGGCGTTTCTTGGACGCCCTTTTGGACTTTCCGCCCTGTTGTGCGGCCACCTTCGAATTACGGTACTTGGCCGTACATGCTCGAGAGTTTGTGGCGTGTGCTCCACCGCACACAGAACATAATGGTACACATTCATGAGGGCCCGCCCCCCCTCCTCCTCAAGCGGAACCTGCTGTCCACACAGCCCACACGTATCCAGTCGTGGGTTGGGACAAGTGTCCATTCGATGGCCGACGACACCGCACTTGCCGCAGGCCGGGATTGTCCGGTAGTAGGGTTTGACGGGGATCAGCATTGTGTCGTAGTGAACAAAGCGTGGCTTCTCTTTGCCGGCGAAGGTTACACTCGCCTTGTTCGATGTGCCAAATTTACACACCTCGGCGATGGTGCCTGACCTCCAGCGTACGCTCTCTCGGAGTGTCTCCGTCGTATTTGTGTTGCGGACTACGATGATTTCGTGGCAGACATTGCTACCATCTTGTCGCAGGTACCCGTTGAGCAGAACCTGCCTGTGCTCGGTGTTTACCGCGAAATCCCCGATGATTTTGTCCACTGTCAGAGCCGGGGTGTGAATCACGATGAAGTTTTGCTTTCTCGATGGAATAACTGTCAACGTCTCAGCTCACTCGGGCCTGAGGTATGACTTAAACGTAGTCCCGTACCAGTTCTCTGAGAAAGCATCATGCAATGAGATGCACTCTCGTGGCTTTACGAATATTACATAGTCGTCCAGACTCGGTGTCGGAAACGGGCGAGGCTTCTATTTGGTGAGAACCTTGCCCTTGCGTCCCACAGCACGCGAAGCGGGAGGCTGCCTCTTTCAACTGGCGTGCCGGATGCCGGAGCAGCGACAGACGCCGCCCTCTGGGCGTTAGCTTGCGAGCGGCGTTCAACCGCGTCGTTGAGAGCTTGGCTCCGAAACCTTGGTGAAGAAGCAGCATTTGGCGTTTCAAAAGTTGTAATCGTCTCCCACGTCATGGCATATGGGTCGTATTCACGCTGCATGAGAGTAGCGTCCATGTTGCCTCGGAAATCCGGTCCCACGCCGCCGGGCGTGGGCGTCGCCGTTTGGCTCATTGGCGTCGCCAACGTGGTCGGGGGATGATCGGCCGTAAAGTTGTTAAAAACCGGCCTACCTGGATGACACTGGTATCCACGTGTTGCCTATGAGTCGCCAAACCGATTGATGCTGGTCTTGACGGGGTACTGTAAATTTGCCCGTGGTTCCAGCCGAAAATCAGCGGAGCCGAAGCGCTGCACGTCCAACATCATCGTGCGCCTCTTGACGTATGCGCGTTTCAGCGCGTCCGGCGTACCGCTACAATAGATTGTATTGGACACTTCATGATGCACTCGTGGCCATTTTGCGAGCTCCACATTTACCTGATTCGGTATTATGGTAGGTCAATAGATTACGAAAGTATATGACTGCTGCAAAAAATGATAATACTGACACGCATGTCATGTAAGAGCATGACAACATACCACGCTCATAGCATGCTCACGGTCGTTTCGCTAGCTGCACCTGTAATAAATTTGGTATCACGTGACGTGAATAGGGGACGAAGGTAAACGACACATCAAAACATGATAATCATCACACTAAAGTCATGTACGGCTGCATTTACCTCCACCTTGTAACGTTGTGCTGGATTTGAAATCATATATAAATCTTTGTCATTCGTGCTCCGCATATCATTCATACCCACCTGCCATGCGGGCAGCTCTTGAAGGAACACGAGAAGAAGCCACACCACTTTCGCGCACCGATGCTGCCAGTAATCTTCGATGACTCGCGAGTGAAATCAAGTTTTTACTACGGTGCTCACCAAGCAATGAGACGAATCGTTAACAACACCTGTCCTCTTTGATGGCTGTCCGCATGCCCACTGGACTCGACTGAAGAGAAAATCCACTCTTCTTCATCGCTTATGGTTAAGAGTGGCATTTACAAAATCTTATTCATTTGTCATAGGAATGGCCGACAACGCTATCTGCGATGCCTCTCGCTACGAAGAAATGCTACACCACATTCTGTGTGACTGTCTGTTGTATCACATTCAGAGACAGCCACTAGCGTCCATTCTTGAGTGTCGACAACAGCTAAATGTCTGCGGACACTATTTCGTCAAGTGCCCAAGAGAAGATATTGCAACTGAAGGCGGCAAAAGCTCTGGTTAAATTACCACGCGACACGGACTTCAACAAGCGTCTGTAACAGCAACGTCACACACCGCGAAATACAAGACTGAACTATGAATGAGTGTGCGCGCGTGTGCTGCCGATTGTGCTGTGTTTATCTCTCTTTCTTTTCTGCTCTCTATCTTTCATCTCCCCCATCTCCCTTCCATGTGCAGGGCAGCAAACAGGCTGCCTATAAGCTGAATAACCTCACCACCGCTCTTTTCCCCTATTTTCTTTGATACCCACTGTCCATGAGATCTGCCATTTTTACAGTACGTGAACGGATAAAGAAGGTATGCGACTGGTCTAAACATGATAGTCATGAGATGCATGTCATCTAACAACATGACTACATGCCACGCCCACAATGCGCTCACAGCCGTTTCGCTAGCTTCAATTATACCAAATTTGGTGTTACGGGAAATGAATGGATGATGAATGTATGACACTAGTGCAAACATGATAAAAATGAGATGCTTGTCATGTAACAACATGACTACACACTACGCTCATGATGCGCTCGCAGCCGTTTTGCTAGCTTCACATGTACCAAACTCGGCATTGCTAACGCGAATGGACGACATAAGTAAATGACACATCTAAACTTAATATTTATGACATGCGTGTCGTGTAACAACATGAATACATGCCGCACTCATGATGAGCTTGCGGCCGTCTCGCTAGCTCCACATATGCCAAATTTAGTACTACGTGACGCTAATGGATGACGGACGTATGTGACTGGTGCAAACATAACAATCACAAGATGCTTGTGTGAAAACATGACTACATGCCACAATCAAGGCGTGAATAAATTTCAACGTGACCCGGTGCGCATGCTCGCCGGCGTTGATTGTGTCGAGTCACGACGGCGTTGCCACGCTAGGCGCCGATCCTGCAATATACTCGCTGGCGCACGCCGTGCTGCGTTGGTTTGTCACATGCGCGTTTCAGTGCACCCGGCGTCCCTCTGTCATGAAAAGAGAGAGACGCAGTGTTGTCTGTGTAACGCATTGTTGCGAAATGCAGCATGTCGTATTTCAAGGCAGCGGCCGTCGGCTGCGCTGACGAACGCTGGTGGTGCCGGTCATGCCAGGCTTCAGCCTATACAGTGCTCGCGTTTTGCTTGCGTAGCGTCGCTGTGCCCAGCGTGCGCGCGCGTGTACGCTACATTCGAGTATATTGGCACGTTCGCGATGCACTCGCGGCCATTTTGCTGGCTCCACATATACCAACTTTGGTGTTACTTGACGACAATGAATGACGAAAGCATATGACTGGTGCGAAAATAATAATGCTCACAAGCGTGCCATTTAAGAAATAAACATACCACGCTCGTATAGCGTCCTCGCGGCCGTTTTACTAGCTACCCATATACTAAATTTGGTATCACGTGTCGTGAATAGATGACGAAGCTAAACAACGCATCCGAACATGATAATCATGACACAGAAGGCATGTACAGCATCATTTACCCTCAGCTTGTAACGTTTGCTGACTTTAAAGTGACATATAAACTTTTCTCTTTCGTGCTTCGCGTATCATCGATTGCCACTTTACGTGGAGCCGCCAATTTTTTTTTTTACTCAACCTCTGCTTCTTTTTTTAAGCTCGGTAGTTCGTCGTCTTTTGTTTTTGGTTTGGTGGCAGGATCAGATCACTGCTACGTTGGCTTCTTCCACTTCTCCTTTTTGGTGTCATCATGTCTACTTCTGGATGCAAAATTTATCCATCCAGACTCTCTTTGGTTTGCGTCGTGTTATTAGCACTTCGTCAAGGCGTTCTCGTCGTGGCTGAGAATCATCAGCATTTTGTCATTAAGCAGCCACAGTTCCATCGGTAGCTGCTTGCTGTTTTCCTTAAATGTGCTAGAAGATCAGCCCCAATGAAAGCTGGTCTACTGAATAAGACTAGGTGACGAAGTTCAGCGAAAGCGATCAGAACAATTGTTGGAATGTCTACTCTGCTTCGGCAGTGAAGTCGGCCATGCCCCAAGGTAGTTCACATCACTCTAGACAAGCCGCATTTATGTCTGCCGCAACGTTGCTACCTCTTACAATAAAGGCACGCTGCCACGCCTTTCGCATTGGCGACATTTGGTCATGCTTGCGACTGTACGACCGCAGCCGGTGAGAGATGTGGTGTCAGCAAAGTTGTGTTGGTGGAGTGGTGCAGATGGCTGCTTTGTACGATGTGATTAGGTTTTTTAGAATAGATAGAGTTATAAGAACATGTCACGTCAGGGGCAGCAACGCTCTTAAAAAAACGGTGAGGCTGCTTTTAGATGCGGAAGCATCTTATACTCGCGCCTTGTAGTGCGCCGTCCGCGCCGTCCGCACCGCTTCTCGAACATTCGACAGCTGACGCGCGCGCATGCGCCGTCGCGCCGTCGCCCACCATCTGTGCCGCGCGCGCTTCTCCTTCGAGAACATTCGACAGCTGACAGCGCATGCGCCGTCGCGCCGTCGCCATCTGTGCCGCGCGCGCGCTTCTCCTTCGAGAACATTCGACAGCTGACAGCGCATGCGCCGTCGCGCTGTATATATACTCAAGGTTGGCGCTCGCTCGCTCAGCTGCCACTCGTCGGTTGGTTTGTACGGCGCGTCGACGTCCAAGGTCACGGTGAAATGAATTCCAACAAATCCACAAACACAATGATCCACGTCCCTTCGACCAGCGCCGCCCTTTCGCATACGTGTGTACGTGTTCACTCATTTAACACCCCCTCCTACAACCACGTTAACCAATTTAGCCATCGACCCAAGTAAGTCGCAATTTAACACCCCATTTCACAACCACGTTAACCAATGTAGCCATCGACCCAAGTAATTCGCACTTTAACACCCCGTTAACCAATTATATGCTCCACATCCTCCTCAGTGTTCCCCCGAGGGAAGCTGCGGGCAATTTTTTTTATTTCCCTCGCTTCATCAAACAACACACGCGAACTTGCAACACGTAACGCACAGTGATGACACCAAAACACGCTACAACGTATCCGAAAAGTTGTAAGCAGAGACACCAAAAAGTCTAATGCAACCATACCCGAAGCAGTCTCACCGGTGGGTACCCCTACTGAGACGTCGGGGAACGTGTACGGTAAAGACATACGAGCATGGGAATGCCGTCCTTGGAGGAATTTGGCAAATAAGAGAGCGACGCTAAAATGTAGTTCTGAAAGGCTGCTCTTCTAGCTTTCACTGTAATTTTCCGAGCAGGCATGACATTTTAGGGGTGAAGCTCCCTATAGCGGCACTTATTCGTCCCTCGCAGCCATTATACTATGTAAGAAGTATAAAATTTCGACCTCCAAAGTGGTGCCGGTGAAAGATTTCTTGTGTGCGCTGTTGAACAATAAAAAATTCGCAGCTTGCGCGTTAACTAAAAGCCAAATTCTGCTGTCTCTATTTCCTCCTTAGCAGCCATTGGCATGTACATTGAGCACTATCTGGCAAGAAAGGGTTACTACGTTATGCTCACTGGGCGTAACCTCCTAGGCTTTATAAAGGTTTAGCGAGTGTTGGGCCGCAGTGCCATGAATAAAGTGAACTAGTATATACTATGAACTCGAGGTGGTTAAAGGTAGGAAGTAGACACTAAGCGCAAACCGTAAGAAAGTGTACGTGTGCCACCTCTCGTTTAGTCCTCGGAATGTCCGCTGGATGGCGGTGCTTAGATAAGGGTAATATATTGTTACGCACAAGGAGGAGCAGGACGTATACGGCTGAAGGGGGCCGTTTATTTTGGTTGCAAAGAGAAGCGCCCGAGCGGCCAACAGGTTGATGATCGCCGTGTCGTCGTCTTCATTCTTTCTCTAGCTTCGGGCAGCCAGCATGTTCACCCATCTTTGTTTTCTTCCCAGGCATGCGCAACATTCCTCCAATCGCAGACGATGCCCGCTGGGCGAGGTAACTGATTCACCTGGGTGTGTACAACTTCAGTCGAGCGACATGGACTGCTTGGGTTTTAACGGCTCTTCTACCACTTCTCGTGAGGGGAGCTATTGTGTATGTGACTTCCGTGATTTTGTCGAGAACAACAAACGGTCCGTCGTATGTGGCCAAGAACTTTCGGCATAACTCGCGTCTTCGTACCGGAGTCCACAGCCACACTTAGTCGCCTGGATGGTAAGTTACAGGCCGGTGGCGGACGTCATAGCGTACCTTCAATTTTTCCTGTGATGCCGAAGCGCGTAGACGAGCAATACGACGCGCCTCTTCTGCAAGGCAGAGAATTTTGGTGACTGAGAGGTTCTCGTGCGCCAAGAATGGCAAAACTGTGTCGAGTGTGTGCCGTGGTGGTCATGCGTACATCAAGAAAAAGGGGCTATGGTCTGCTGTCTCGTGCTTAGCGGTGTTGAACGCGTACGTTATTAATGGTAGCACGTCATCCCAGTTCTTGTCGTTGGATGCCACATACACAGAAGTTTACACATACACATACGCATGTTTACAATTGTTCGGTTGGTGTGCTCCGTGAGCCCATTTGTTTGCGGACGGTATTACGACGAGTGACGAAGGCGAGACTCACTCAATCGAAGCAGCTCTTCTACTATGTCTGCCGTAAATTGTCGCCCACGATCACTGATGATCACGTGAGGTGTGCCATGTCGGAGGTTAACGTGCTGCAGCAGAAACACAGAGACGTCGCAGGCAGTTGCGGTGGGTATGGCCGCCGTTTCGCAGTAGCGCGTGAGGTAATCGACACATACAATTATCCAGTGATTGCCCTTAGCCGACTTTAGAAATGGGCCCACGAGGTCAATGCCCACCTGTTGGAAAGGTGTGCGTGGAGGTGGCAAGGGCTGTTCAAGACCAGCCGGAGCAGTAGATGGGCGTTTGTGGCGTTGACACTGTGTGCAGCTGGCCACATACGCTTCGACTGACTGTCTCATTCCTGGCCAATAAAAGCGTTCCTTAGCACGGTAAAGCGTCTGTGCAGAACCTAAATGTCCGGACGTAGGATCATCATGCAAAGCACCTAAAATTGCTGTCCGAAGGCTTTCTGGCACTACCAGGAGGAAACGTGTGCCATTGCTGGAAAAGTTCTTCTTATATAGGAGTCCATTGCGTACACAGAAATGGCATGTCGTAGGAGCTGTGCAAAGCGATGATAGCCTGGTGTCCTTTCGTTGTTCATCTTTTAAAGTACTGAGGTCGGGAAACTTTATAGACACAGAAGCTACGAGGTGATCGAGGTCATCGGCGTCACACTCTGTAGTGCTCAGTGGAATGCGCGAAAGGCAATCTGCGTCGGCGTGCCATCGACCACTTTTTTACGAGACTATGAAGTTATACTCATAGTGCCGAAGTGCCCAGCGCGCTAGACGACGTCTGTCGCACCGGTTCCGTTAATTAGGGAGGCGATCGCCGGGCTAATTCTATGAGCCGAAGTATCAGCCCCCCGAACCGCACCACGAAACCTTGGACAATTTAGGAGTGGTCCTTATTGGCGCGCCAGCAGACGCCGGCTGTGGCCCAAAGAACAAGTCAGAGCCGAGAGTTTATAAACAAACAAAATTATATTCTCAATAATGGCAGATCGACAACAATACACAAGTTTGCACACTCCACAAAAGATGATGACAATATGTCACCAATCAAACAACGTACTACACAGTACAATCAGCCACACTCAAAACAACGGACACATACAACAATACACACTACAATGCAGTCGCATGCATTGAACAACCAAGACACTTAAAGACTAAAGAGATGGAAAACCTATTCAGTCCAAAGTCCTTGGAACAAAAGTCTGAATGATACTCTTCCGAGAATCACTCACTCAAAGTCCAGCGTTGTTGTCGTTCCGCTGCCCCCGGAAGTTTCTCTTCCAGGAAACCTCGCGTCTTCAAATGGCCACTCTCCAAGCTTCAAACTTCTTCGCCGGAAACACGTCGGCTTCACACACGCAGCTGTTGCCACGCGTCTTCGCTCAAATGCGTTAAACACACGCTCTTGCCTGTAGCTCGAGCCTTCACCCATCAGGTGGAAATCCTTTTCATCTCCGGCTTGGTCCCAACGGACAAAACCTCCGCCGACTACACGGCGGAATCCCTACGCGCGCTCTGGCGCTCACTTCCGTCTCCTCCTGATCTCTCGTCTCGGCCGCTCGATTAAATACCTTCCGCGCCACCTTCCAGAAAGTTCTCGTCATTTCGTCGGCGTGATACGCAGCGAAGGCTGGGGAGAGGCGAGACGGTTGGAATGCCCTCCGCGGCGAATGACTCAACTCGGTATGACCACGCCCCTTTCCATCTAGAAAAATCGCGGGCTTGCTAGGCCGCCGATGTGGGGTGAGGAGGTTCGTCGGCGAAGCCACGCTTCCGAGGGGAGAGCGCGCGCCCGGGGAGCCTTGGACGTTTGCTTTCTTTTTTTTTTCTTTTGACCTCGCGGCGTTTCTCCCGCCCGTTATCGCAAGAATTTGGCGGCGCGCCCATTTTTAGCGCTCGTTCTGTGACACTGCCCCCCACTTTAAGAATATTATCTCATAATATTCAAAACCACACAAACGAGCGCGAACAGTCACCACACACTCTGAAAGACTGTAACACAAGCCGTCGCTCATGACACTTCACATTCGCAATAGATCGCTCAATACAATCTTACATTGTTCAATTCCACAACACATGAAATATAGCCACAGGTACATGACTACAACACTTCATCACTCATTCCAAACAATGCAAACGTACAAAGTTCTCTCATTACAACAATTATACAACACTATACATCACACCACAGCACAGATACTTCGACGCTTGAGACACAGGATAACACAACATTAACACAAGATATGGCACTCAGCACTGCCAAACACATTCTGATTCGACTTCAGCACTTATCCTGTGTATTTCGAGCTGCGCTTGCGTCCTTTCTTGCAGTGCTCGCTCGATTTCTTCTTGTTTTTCCTTGTTCTTTTTCGGCGAGCCTATTCCAACGACGATATCTGAGGCGGCGTCTCAGCCATCGTTGTCACTTCCGACACCGTTAACGGGTCATAACATTCGACGGGTCCTGTCTGTTTATTTACCAGCTTGATCATGTCTCTACATTTTGCCCGGCTGGCAAACTCCGCCTCCTTTACACTGTCGGTCGGTTGAGGTCGGGCCGACGTAAGTCCAGTTTTTCGGCCCGTGAACTCATTCAACACGATCATCTTCTCATTCACTGTCTCTTGCGCCACGGCTTCGCCTTGGGCTCTAGTGAGATCCGTCACGGGCTGCTCCTCCACTGTATCTCGCGGTCGCTGGGTTGGCGAGGGCTCTATCTTAGGGTCTTCTCCCGAACATTCCGGATCGTTTGGTCCTCGCGCCCCGTCGATGTTTCCGATGACAAGGTCGTAAAGGGGGGTCGTCATACATAGAGCCGTAACCTTCCCGCTTAAGTATGGGGTTTCAACCTCAATCTCTGCTTCGGGAAGCATCCGAACTGTACGGTCAATTAAGCAAACCGGTTTCGTTTTGCCGGTTAACTCACTTTCCCGTACCAAGTTTCTCCGCACGATAACAGTGGAGCTGCTGGTATCTCTTAACACCGTAATCTTTTTGCCCGCAACTTTTCCAGGCAGCGTTGGCATTCCTTTCGTAACGCCGGTTGGCTGTTTTCACATTACAGCACCCACAATAGGGATTTTCTCCCCATTTTTCAACTCTACGAATAAATCGGTGACAGCATTATTATCAGATTTCGGTGCCGCTTGCACACAGGATACCTGGTGAGTTTGACTCACTCCGTTTCGACATGCGTCTGCTTTGTGCCCAGTCTGACCACACTTAAAAGATTTTACTGCCGTAGGGCTCGTAAAGATCGTTCGACAGTTTTTCGCGCGATGACCCACTCGGTTGAACAAAAAACATCGCGGAATGCTCTCTGGTGCACGCTTCTTTTCTTCGGGAGCCAATTTCTTCGAATCATCAGGACACTCCTTCTGACCCTGGCCAAATTAGTTCCACCTTGCGCTTCCAAGGATTGATCAGCCAATTCAAGCATTCCTTCAGGTGACTCAGCCTTCCTCTCTTTCAAGTACAGCGACAGGCTTGGGTGGCAACTAGTAAGAAATTGTTCTCTAATTAGGAGCTCTCTAAGTTCATTGTACTCCTGCGCTGTCCCTGAAAGTTCAATCCATCTGTCGAAATAATGACAAAGTCGGGCGGCATACTGCGTAGCCGTCTCCCCATCAGCTGGCTTTCCTGTCCGAAACCTGCGCCGGAATCCTTCCACGGTATATCTAAATCGCTTCAGCAAAGCAGCTTTCACCTTTGCGTAGTTGGCTGCATCGGTCGGCGTCAGCCTACCGTACACACTGAGCGCTTCACCACTCAAGCAAGTACTCAAAGCAGTTGCCCATTGATGTTCCGGTCAATTCTGGCTCCTCGCAATCGTCTCAAATCGGTGAAGGTACGCGTCAAGGTCGTCCTTCCTTTCATCAAACGCTACGAGCAGCTTGCTTGGGTTCAAGCGGAAGCCGCGGTCTTCCCGTTCGCTGCTTTCAACTCTAGCTTGGACGGGGGTTTCACTTCGCTGTTGCAAGCGGAGCCGCTCGAGTTCCATTTCGTGCTGCCACTGCCGTTCCCTTTCAGCCATCTCCGCTAGTCTTTCTTCTCTCGTCCTTTCGGCTGCCAATTTTTCTCTCTCCAACTCCAACTTCAATTGTTGCTCTCTTTCTTCCTTCACCCTTTCAGCTGCCAACTTTTCTCTCTCCAGCTCCAACTTCAATTGCTGCTCTCTTTCTTCCTCCAGCTGTCGCTCCTTTGCCTCTCTTTCTTCTTTCGCCATTTCAGCGGCCAGCCTTTCTCTCTCCAACTCAGCTGCTTTTTCTTCCTTGGCCCTCTCAGCTGCCAACCTCTCTCGTTCCAACTCAGCTGCTTTTTCTTCCTTGGCTCTCTCTTTTTCTTCTTTTTCCTTCTGGGTGACCCACTTCCGTAGTTCGGCGCCAGAAAGACCCATATTCTCACCAAGAGCGACTAACTTTTCGAGATCCATTGTGTCTTGCAAATAAAACCTTGCCACGTTTAAAAAGTATCTGCCTAAATCAGTCTATCGGAACACTCCCCTGCACTCGTTAACGAGAACACTGAGCAACACACAAAATCGTTCTGATAGCACTATCAACAACTCGAGGCTCTTTCTCACTACTTTGGGCACACTGTGCACCAAAAGGTCCTGTCGCGGACGCCAGATTAATTGTCACACCGGTCCCGTTAATTAGGGAGGCGATCGCTGGGCTAATTTTATGAGCCGAAGTATCGGCCCCCCGAACCGCACCACGAAAGCGTGGACAATTTAGGAGTGGTCCTTATTGGCGCGCCAGCAGACGCCAGCTGTGGCCCAAAGAACAAGTCAGAGCCGAGAGTTGATAAACAAACAAAATTATATTCTCAATAATGGCAGATCGACAACAATACACAAGTTTGCACACTCCACAAAAGATGAGGACAATATGTCACCAATCATACAACGTACTACACAGTACAAACAGCCACACTCGAAACAACGGACAGAGACAACAATACACACCACAATGCAGTCGCATGCATTGAACAACCAAGACACTTAAAGACTAAAGAGATGGAAAACCTATTCAGTCCAAAGTCCTTGGAACAAAAGTCTGAATGATACTCTTCCGAGAATCACTCACTCAAAGTCCAGCGTTGTTGTCGTTCCGCTGCCCCCTGAAGTTTCTCTTCCAGGAAACCTCGCGTCTTCAAATGGCCACTCTCCAAGCTTCAAACTTCTTCGCCGGAAACACGTCGGCTTCACACACGCAGCTGTTGCCACGCGTCTTCGCTCAAATGCGTTAAACACACGCTCTTGCCTGTAGCTCAAGCCTTCACCCCTCAGGTGGAAATCCTCTTCATCTCCGGCTTGGTCCCAACGGACAAAACCTCCGCCCACTACACGGCGGAATCCCTACGCGCGCTCTGGCGCTCACTTCCATCTCCTCCTGATCTCTCGTCTCGGCCGCTCGATTAAATACCTTCCGCGCCACCTTCCAGAAAGTTCTCGTCATTTCGTCGGCGCTATACGCAGCGAAGGCTGGGGTGAGGCGAGACGGTTGGAATGCCCTCCGCGGCGGACGACTCAACTCGGTATGACCACGCCCCTTTCCATCTAGAAAAATCGCAGGCTTACTAGGCCGCCGATGTGGGGTGAGGAGGTTCGTCGGCGAAGCCACGCTTCCGAGGGGAGAGCGCGCGCCCGGGGAGCCTTGAACGTTTGCTTTCTTTTTTTTCTTTTGACCTCGCGGCGTTTCTCCCGCCCGTTATCGCAAGAATTTGGCGGCGTGCCCATTTTTAGCGCTCGTTCTGTGACAGCGTCAAGGATCCCGAAGGTTGACGAGCCAACACAATGAGTGGTGGTCGTTGACGACTCTAAAAGGGCGTCCATTTAAGTAAGACCGAAACCGCTGAACCGCAAATACTACCGCGAGGCATTGTTGTTCTGTGACAGTGTAATCCTGCTCGAACCTACTCAAGAAGTGACTTGCGTATGCAATCACGTGCTCGTGAGTAGTTCAACCAGAGCGTTGAACTAGGACAGCGCCAATTCCTATGCCGCTGGCATTCGTGTGCAGTTCAATTAGAGCTGATGGGTTGAAGTGTTGAAGAACAGGCAGTGACGTCAGGAGGAACTTCAGTTGACGAAAAGAGGAGCCGCACTCCGAAGTCCACTTGAAGAAAGTATTCTTTGTAGCAAACATGTCAGCGGATACGCGACATCGGCAACATCGGCGCAACAACATCGGCGCAAGATTATGATGAGAAGATGCGAGATGGTGGTACTTAGAGTGTTGAATAGAGGGACGAACGGACGCACAGACAGATGCATGGATGGATGCACGAACAGACGCAGCGGCGGATGCATGGACGAACGCAGGGACGGACACACGAACAGATGCACGCACGGACGGGCGGATGAACGCATTGACGGTCACACAGACGGATGCATTGACGGAGGGATGCTTCACCTCAGTCTCCATCATTTTGGATATGATGCCAAGTTTTTTTTGTCCTCATCAGAACTGCTTCGTCGAGTCATACGACATAATAAAACGGGCAATTCATGTCAAGACCATTTGATAACTAATCTGATTTCATTTTCCTTTAACAAAGCCGACAGCTGCGCCAGTTAATGAAAGACCGTTTTCATATTGGGTGAATGGTTACTGCAAGACATTTGCCAATTAAGGCTTAATATACATGCTGGCGAATTGCTGGTGCGTCCACGATATTGACGTGCGTAGTTGGAACTAGCGAAAAAAGGCGCCTTGGAGGGAAAGACTCAGGCACAGCTTGCCTGTGGGGCGTTCCATAGCCTGAGAGCATGCGAGTCCTAGGATTAAGTAAGCTGTCTTTCCCATTTATGGCACTTCTTCAGCGACACCGCAAAGACAACATTTCAAAAGTGGAATGGTCGTCAAGTCACCTACGCATCAGTGAACGTGAGTATTATCAATGCTTGGATCGCTACACCTTAATGGAAAGCACCGGTGAAGAATTCAGCCCGAATGGTTGTGAAGACGTAGACTCTAATTGTGGTGAAACCATCACGATTCGTGATCTAGCAGAAGTTCTTCGAGAAAAAAACTTACAATTATCGACCCTGCTGGAACGACTGATTTTGGCAAGCGCAGCACAGCCTCAACCTGCGCGAATGCTTTAGGCGACTTCTGACTCATGCTGCTACATCACTCCCTTTGACTGCTCTGAAGACGCTCCTTCAGCGCACTAGTGGATTGACAATTTTCACAAAACGTCAAATATTCACTGATAGCCAGTGGCCTACATGCCATAAACAACGAAGGCTCGATTGGTTGGAGCCTGGAACTATTCCAACTATTCGTGGAGCTCACGAATCACATAGTGGGAACAGTTCAGGGTACGTTTCCGTCGCACTTTTGTCAGCCACACTCTCATTGCAGAACGATGGCGCAGGCAGGGTGCAAGAGCACGTGCAGTAGTGTAACAAGAGCATCACTGCCTACTTCCATCCCAGTGAGCGTATTTGCCACGAACTCAGCGTCCACTTTCTCGATACGCGAGAGCAAGTTTTCTCGGGGTTGAAGCCTCGCGAACTCTGCACTTCACTCTTGGGTAGGACGCATGACGATTGCGAATACCTATTTCACGACATCTTAGAGCTCGAGTGGATCGAGCAAGAACGACAGAAGGGTTTTGGCAGATGCAACTGAAGCATCATGTCACCGTTAGGTTCGGAACACGGCCTGTTCGGTACCACAACACAAGGATTAGCAATTAGCGTGAATCAAGGAATAGAGCGACGCCAGTCTTTGCCACCCATCAACAGACACGTCAAACCAGAGAGTAACATCTACGTTACAGGCCATTGTCTGCTCTCCACTGGAACCATGGTAAAAGCAGATGACGATCCGGGTTAGAGCAACCAGAGTTCGCGCCTGCGGGAACCCCAAGAAGACGCGTACACCCGCTTTTAAATGAAGCCCTGTCAGAAGTCGAGACTCCGGAGATAGTAAGACCCCAACAACGAAATTAGACTTCGACTACGTAAAACCGACGCCCAAAACTTTTGCCTGAGCTGAAGAAAAGCCAAAAGACAAAAAGAAAACTGAGTCTGACGACAAAGAAAAACAAACTCCCAGCCTGGTGCTGCAAGAAAATTGCAAGGAGGAAGAAGTGAAAGAAAACTACCGAACGGCAAAAGGAGTAACAGTAAAAGACAGCGAAGAAGGAAAAACGAAAAAACGAAGAAGACGAAGAAGCATCCAAGGAAGAAAAGGCGACACGTATAAGGATAAGTAGGAGGAATGCGAGGTTCCAGAAGGCAAAAAAATGCAGCTCCTACGTACAGAGGGCAATCGATGATATGTGAAGCACGAATGAGGAAGGTTGATATGTCAATATAAGGTGGAAGGCCACCTTCAAAAGTCATTTTTTCGCAAAATAAACTTTTAGGATTTTGTTTTTCTTGCACTTCGAGACATTCATATATATGTTGCAACAAAAATGATCCTCTTAGCGTCATTAGTTTGCGAGTTAAAGCAAGTTTTCTATACCCTATGCTTCTATAGCAAAACCGAAACCACATTTCCAACTGTGGTTTCGGTTTAGAAAAATCGCTTTTCAAAAGCGAGTGTTGTTTGGTCTATAATAATGCTATTCAAAATACTTTATGCTTTTTATTGTGACTGCTATATAAGAGGACGTCATTAAATATAACTGTGTTTAAAAGTCTTCGTTAATCTCTAACAGCCACAAGGGGGACGCAGGATGCTCGTCATAATTTTTGTTGTTTGCCTTGGTCAGGCTACGTCAGGCTTCGTTCTGCATTTGTTCCACGTGTCAACGCTAATAGGGCTGTATCCTTAGGCCACCTGGACCATATTACGACCAGCATGGAGAAGTGCAGAACACAGAAGACGAGGAAGAGCAAGTTTACTAGAAATCACTACACGGCGACGAGGCTGCCTACTGACACAGACGCATGTATTTCGGCGACCACGAAGAAGCTTGGCGCATAAACAAGGCGTACCAGGATGCACTAGAGAATTCTGCGCTCCAAAGAAACCAGATAATGCATATTGGTATTGTTTCTTCAGTGGTTCTATCGCTGACATGTTACACATGCATGAACACAACACTGAAGCTCGAGGAACGCTCTGACCAAGGGCTATGCTCGGCTTGTGTGGTCGTGTGTACCGACTGTGGGTTCAAACGCCCATTTCATACGTCGAGAAAGGTGGGTTGTGCCAATGAGAACAATTTACGTCTGGTTTACGAGCTGCGCCAGTTAGGAAAAGGGCACGCTGGTGCGAAAACATTTTCCAAAGTGATGAATATGCCTGCTCCACCAGGTCCCTCCGCCTACGACAAATTTCATCTCGGCTTTGTGCAGCGGCAGGAGAAGTGGCGTCGAAGTCGATGACTAATGCTGCTGTGGAAGTTCGTCGTGTTGTGGGGAGTGCTGAGTGTGGTGTTTCAGGTGATGGCACATGGCAGAAGCGTGGCCATTCATCTTTGAACGGTTGTGTGTTTGTGAGTTGTGTTAACACGGGAGGGGTTATTGATGTTGAGGCCCTTTCTTGTTCATGTAAGTCTTGTGAAACCAAAAGCAAGTTGAGGCAAGATAGTGCTTTGTACTAGGAATGGAAGGCAAACCGAGCTTCCTGTCAATCAAACCATGAAAAAAGTGCTGGCAGTATGGAGACGGTTGGTCTATACCGAATATTGAAAGGTCGAAAGGCAAAAGAGATTTGAGGCACCTGCAGTACTACGGCGATAATGATTCCAAGAGCTATGCCGCTTTCAAAGCTATGTACGGAAAAGATAGTGTGCAGAAACTGGAATGTAATGGGCATGTCCAGAAACGTGTTGGCTGCCGCCTCAGAAAACTGAACATGACAGTGCGTGGACTCGGTGGTAAGGAAAAGCTCACTGATGCTCTCATTGACCGCCTGCGAAACTACTATGGCTTCGCCATAAGGGCTAATGTGGGCAACCACTCTGCAATGAAAAAGGCTGTCCTTGCCAGTCTTTTATACTGCAGCTTTACCGACAAGCAGCCGAGACATGGCCTGTGTCCACTTGGACCGAAAAGCTGGTGCGGATTGCAAAAGGTCGAAGTACGCGGCCAAGGGAAATGTGTACACAAAAAAAGGCCTTCCAAATGATATTCTGAACAAAGTTAAAACTGTATACAATAATCTGTGCTCTAATGAACTTCTAACTAAGTGCCCTAATGGAAAGACTGAAAATGCTATTGAGTGTTTCAATGGTCTAATATGGCAGCGGGCACCCAAAGAGGTCTACGTAAGCCTGCCTACAGTAATGTTTGCCTTGCACAATGCTGCGGCCCACTTTAATAATGACAGTGTAAGCACCCTAGATATCCAGAGGCAAGCTGGCATAAAAGCAGGGTACCACACGACGAAAGCTTGCATCGCCAGGGATCACCTGCGCATGCAGAATGCTAAACGCAAGTCAGCGGGTGGGACAAAACAGGCCAAGAAGAAAATACGAGCAGCCACCAGAACAAAAGCAGACAATAATGCTTTCGCAAAAGAGCCTAGCTACGAATCTGGTGCATTTTAGGCCTGCATGCGAAGATTGTGACCCTTTTTACAAGCTCGGGAATCTTTGTTTACATTTTTCTGAAAATAACAGTTTGCTTCAAATGTTGCAACGCAAACTTTTATAACGTAATTCTCAGTGAATAGTTTGTACTGAGATTTCGCACAATGATCTACAACATATATATCTGTGCACCGAACTAGAATAAAAGAAATCCATCGAATATTTTTCAGTTCACAGCTGAATTCTCCAACAGGTTTAGTCTAAATTGGCAATATTTCCACGTTTTTGGTTTTTTATATTACTTTATTGATAATTGAGCATAATATTTATTCTAGTTCACTGCATAGCTCCAGCCATTAGTTACACAAATGTCAAAGCTTTACTGAACAAAGCCTCTCATTATTCGCCTATTAGAGCTGGCGTGGCTCGCACTTTTATTGCAATTTTTGACAAAGACTACCTCCCAATGAATACCTATACAATATTTTGCACTGTGAATAGTTGGGTAAAGAAATAGGACATGCTGGTTTGGAGGAAAAAGTTATTTCAACGCTGCCTGCCCTTAAAATTTTTTTTGTTATTGAGTGGCCTACCAACTCAATGTCACCACAACGTTACGAGGCATTTACCTTTTTCGTCTAACCATGTCACGTGATACCAAATTTGGTATATGTGAAGCTAGCGAATCGCCAACGGGCGTGCTATGAGCGTAGCGTGTAGTCATGTTTTTTTTTGTGAAATGCATGTCAGGATTATCATATTTGTACCAGTCATTTACCTTCGTAGTTCATTAACTTCAGGTAACACCAGATTTGCTATATGTGAAGCTAGCGAAACGCCCGCAAGCACGCCAAGAGTGTGGCGTGTAGTCATGATTGAGAAAACATGCACGTCATGATTTCCACGTTAGCGTCTGTCACTTATGCTCGCTATGCAGATATGTCATACCATACCAGTTTAGCAACATGCCATGTAAATGAAGCCACCGCAAGAGCGGCAGGAAAACGAAATGTGAGTCATGACATATATGACACTCAAATTATTATTTTCATGTTATGACTGGTCAAATATGTTCTTCATATAGTCATGTTATGCCACACCAAGTTTGGTATTGATACTATTATCGAAACGGCTAGAAGAGCTAAAAGTCGTAGGCGGCTAGATAGATAGATAGATAGATAGATAGATAGATAGATGTATAGATGTATAGATAGATAGATGGATAGATGGATAGATGTATAGATGTATAGATAGATAGATAGATAGATAGATAGATAGATAGATAGATAGATAGATAGATAGATAGATAGATAGATAGATAGATAGATAGATAGATAGATAGATAGATATCTCAATGTCGCCGAAACTCACTAAGAAATGCTTCGCATTTAAAAAATGTCAGCTACATAATATGTGCACAAAGAACAGGCCTTTTATAAGCACTAGGAAAAGGAGGGTACACCTCCACGGTTCGGACGCGCCCAGTGTCTGATGAATGCACTCAGTGTTTAAGCGAAAGACGAGACGCCAGGTAGAGAAGGAGCATAGCACAGAGATTTCTATTGGACTCTAGCACGTAGTCCTGCTCTCCGACGATTCAGTGGGAGCATTTCTGCTGGTGGGGCGAAGTGCGTTCATAACACCTCCTTTGAGGGCCAAAGCAGAATGGCGGCGGCAGTATGGACCTTGCAGCGCCCCTGCTGCGTATTAGCACTTTGATGCCCACGTCACTACTGTAGCAATAGACGACAGAAGACGTGAAGACGGTCGCCGTGGTCGACGATCTGGCAACATTCTTAGAAACAATGACGCGAGATCGGCTGCTGATTGCCCTATTGCAAAAACCAGCGCCGCTGGGTACCAGTGGGCAACACCATGCCTGATTTTGGGCCCAGTATGGCGCAGGCACTGGGACGCTGGAGCGGCAGCGTCCCAGCCCTCTGCGCAAAATGGCTTCACAGGGTCAAAACGGGGGTGTGCCCATTCACCATAAATAAAATAAGTTATTTAAATAATAAATAAGCAAAATAGCGTGTCTTAACATCAAAAAATAATAAAACAAAAAATGCTTTTTGGCGGAGTTTGAACCCATCACCTTCTGATGACGAACTGAGTATACTAGCAACAACGCCACGCCAGAAGGTACATGGAGGGCTGTAAAATGACTATTTTTTCGAAAAACACGTTGTTCGACTTCATGATTACAAGTCGCACAGTCAAGATGGACGTAATATTCCTTAGACCATAACAATGGCGTCTTGATTCGACAGTGGCGAACGGCTTCCGGGCACCGAATGACGTGCAAATATTAGCAAGAGCGCAAAGTTTTTTGAAGCATGCACATCCTAACTCTGAAAGATCTCAAATTGACTGGAGAAAGCAGCCACAGATAGCCGGCTGTTGCTGCTGATAGTTTTTTTCCTTTGATAGTCGGTTCTCGCACTTGCTACTGGTCAACATATACAGATGATTTAAAATGTTTTGTTCGGTATATATCCGCACACTCGAGTGAATATTGAGTTTTTGCTACGCGCAATCGACGATGTAGCAGTACAGAACCGGCGTGACATACTAGATAATTGCAGTTATATCGATACCTGCACCTAAGAAGCCAACGAAAAAATTACTAATACAATCCGCTGAAAAAGTAATACCATTGTGTTAGTTCACTAACGCATTCTAAATTACCAACTGAAGATTGCGTGTTTTTACATACGAGTCAGAGATGTACCGGCTTCTGCGCTAAGAAGGAAGCTTTCGGTGACAGCCTACGTTGCTGAAGGCACGACGCATCGATCGTCGCCGCTCCATGTTAGGGCACCGCACACTCTGATAAATGGTCAATTTAGGCTCAAAGATCTTTATACTAAACTTTACAGTCATTATAACACTTTGGAATTGTGTTTGCCTAAAGTAAAAAGCACCGGCAGCATGTACACCGAAGCGGCTGTCACGATGGCCTCACAGGGGCGGGGCACTGGGTAAGACTGCTCTCGAAGCAGCTGAGTTGCAATGCTTGAAGTTTCTGCATTTGAGCTTTGCAAGATTTATAACTGTTGCCTAAACTGTACCTGAAGTAAGTAGAAGGTCAATCAATGCCAGAAATTCATTTACGGAAAGGTGTTACCGAGCGACAGCCGTTTTTCTGGTCTCCGCTGGCAGTATACAGAGGGCGTGCCATTGTACAGATATATGCAGATATATCAATACCAACAATTAAAAAACACTCATAGATATACTAATGCAATCCACTGAAAACGTATGCCGCAGAGTCAGTTCACGAAGGCGTACAAAATATTAACTGTAAATGGCGTGTTCTAACATATTAGTCAGAGAAGTACCGGCTAATTAAGTGCGGCAGGCAGCTTTCGGTGACAGCTTGCGTAGCTGAAAGCGCGACGCATCGATCAAGAGCGCTGCTTGTGTGAACATTGACACCATGCAAAATAGTTAGTTTAGGTTCATGGATGAGTAAAGTATACTCTACAGTTATGCTCACAATTTAAAAGTGTGTGTACACGAAGCAAGAATCACTGGTAACATATACACCAACGCGATCGGCACGACAGGCCTAATGCTCGCTGAGCCGGGCACTAGTTAAGACCGATCTCGACGCGTATAGTTGGGTCGGTTGAAGGTTGTGCATTTGAGCTTGGGAACATTTCTAACTGTTACCTGAAGTAAGTAGGCGGATAAGCATGGCCAGGCATATATTTAGGCGGTGTAATGAATTGAAACGACAGTTTTTTTTTCTCGCCTCCAGTGGAAAACCTTGCGAAGCGAACGAGACAGCTCATTTACGTTTCGTAAACTTGGCGGCAAAAACAATTTCCTGTTTCTTTTAGGAAAGGCCTGACGCTCCAGGCTTACAAGCTCTGCAACTTGGAATAGTTACAGCAATACATGGTTGAGGCGAATATGGTCGGTATACGCGGGGGCTTATGCGTAAAAAGGTGCATTATAATTGGCGTACGCATTATAAATACGTACGTGCGCCGCAAAAGTTACGTGTGCTCGGTATCTGTTAGGGTAGCATCTCCCTGTGCCGTCAAATCAAGCGTTTTATATTGAACGACACCGAAACATACCCCGGCACACGCCACAATACTAGGCACGCTGCGCCGGTAGAAAGAGTGCGTGCTGCAGTATTCACCAGCGCTTACCATTGAAACTTCCAGCGCTTCCAACGCTTCGAAGTGTGCACCAGCAACACAGCGATTAAGACAGCACTCCAGTGGGACACAGCTTTTTTCCAGTGCGCCTAGCGAATTGCCAGTAAATACAAGCGTGTACCACTGTCTCCAGTGCGTACCAGTGCGAAAAAAATTGGCAGCATATCCACGGAGCCAATGATGGAGAGTGGGGCGAAGCATACGTCCGTTCATTCGTTCTGGCTTCGGTCCGTTCATACGTGCGTCTGTGTGGCCGCCCGTGCGTCCGTCCATCCGTCCGCGCGTGTGTCCATGCGTCCACACGTTCATCTAAGCATCCGTCCCTGCGTTTGTTCATGCATCCGCCCCTGCGTCCGTTCATGCGTCCATCCATGCATCTGTCTGTGTGACCGTTTGTCGACCTATTAACACTCCAAGTACCACCATCTCGCATCTTTTCATCATATATTCCTCATATAGAAGTACCGCCATCCAGTGGACCTTCCAAGGACTGAAGGAGAGGAGGCACACGCATACGTTCTCACGGCTTGCGCTTCGTGTCTACTCCCCACCTTTAACCACCTCGAGTTCATGGTATATACTAGTTCACTTTATTTATGGCACTGTGGCCCAACACTCGTTACACCTTTGTAAAGCCTAGGAGGTCACGCCCAGCGAGTATAACATAGCAACCCTTTCTTCCCAGATAGTGCTCAATGTACATGCCAATGGCTGCTAAGGGAGAACGAGAGCCAGGAGAGATCGGCTTTTAGTTAAAGCGCACGCTGCGAATGTTTTATTGTTCAACAACGCACAGAAAAAATCTCAGACCGGCACCACCTTGGAGGTCAAAATGCAAGACTGGTTACCCACTACTACTGCGACTACGAGGGACGAACGGGTGCCGCTATAAGAAGCTTCGCCCCTATAACGTACTGGTATCACGCTGGGGCGCTGTTTTTTGCAATAGGTGGTGTTGCTGCTAGCGTCTAAACCACCCAGCGTTTGAACTCGAAGCGTCGCTCGCACACCAGGCTTCACGTGAGCTGAATAATAAATATGGAGTATTGGTTGAATAAAAGAATGATGATGATAGTTTTCGATGATGATGACGCTACAGATACTCCTGTCGTACGCATAATAACTCGGGACGTAAAATACGGCCACTGGATAAAAAGAAACTGGCCCCGTATCCGCTTGTTACACTGCAAATGTCGTAAAAAACCATAGTAATGTGTCTGAAGACATTGAACAAAATGTTTGTTTGATGTTCTGCGCAAGCAAATGGGTGAAAGGTATTCTGGAGGCGCTGCGTTATAGTGCTTCGAGCGTGCAGCGGAGGCCAACTAGCGCATCAAGTCACGTCACACGTGAGATATGAGCGCCAACCGCCAGTTATCTTGGAAAACAAAGCGCGCGCGCTCTGCGCGTCTCTTTCGGAAGTGGTAAGGTGTAGAACGCAAGGCGATCGGTAGGTGCCATCACCGTGTTGTCTTATCAAAATGTCGCAAACATTTGCCTTTTCGTGCAAGCATTGCATGGTCAGTCCAACGTTATAAACGCTATGGTCCTTAGAACTACTTACGTATGATTTTTCTCTGAAGACACACCTACAGAATATTGACGTGTTCTTATGGTGCCTCTTGTATGCGCAATAACTGCTTTTAGTTGACAATTGCACAAGTATGAACGATGAATTCTGAGCAATATAGGTATGCGCAGCGAGTGGGGTCGGCTGTTTGGAGTATCGTTTGGCCACTTTTGTGCCGTTTAGTGTACCAATGGCGGACAAACAAAGAGACAGAGAGACCAAAATTTATACAGACAGTCAGACAAAAAGTTTTGCGTTGAAGGTCCCCCAAAAAAGCTATTGTATTTAAAAACAGTGTGGCGGCCTGTTTCACACCACCGAAGCGGTGCGACGGGCCTACGGCGGGACACCTCACGCAATGGCTTGTAAAGGGAAATGAGAGACAGGAGAATTCGGCTTTTACTTTCTTATGGCTTGCGCTTCGTATCTACTTCCCACCTTTAACCACCTCGAGTTCATTCATGGTACATGCTAGTTCATTGTATTCATGGCACTGCGGCCCAACACTCGCTAACGCTTTTTAAAACTAAGGAGGTTACACCCAGTGAGTATAACGTAGCAACCCTTTCTTGTCAGATAGAGCTAAATGTACATGCCAATGGATGCTAATGGGGATCGCAGCGTGCGCGTTAACTGAAAGCTGAATGCCTCTGTTTCTCATTCCCCAATAGCAGCGATTGGCATGTATATTGAAAACTATTTCTTATTGTTCAACAACTCACAGAAGAAATCTCTCACTGGCACTACCTTGAAGGTCAAAATGTTATACCTGTTAGATACTACAACGGCTACGAGGGACGAACGAGTTCCGGTATAAAGAGCTTGGCCCCTAAAATATTCACGCAACCACAACAAAACTCGGAGCGTCATGCGCTTTGACGGGTGGAGCGTCAGAGTCCTTCCCGAAAGAGTCGCCAAAACTGTCAATTTTGCGCAGACGCCCTCGCCCATTGACGGCAACGTGACCCAGCAGGCTGCACCTTGTTTTTCATCCAGCGGCCGTGTGTAAATTATAGGGCAATCTTCTATCACGTTGACGTGCAAGGACGTACGACAAATGTATGCCCCTGTTGCTTACCTTCAAAGGTGGGCGGCACGTTTTGTCATAGCAGACACGCACCGGAGGGCCGAGGTCATTGTATGGCTGTAGGCTGGAGATCACTGCGTCAACGAGATGTCGTAGCTCTGCCTGGAGTGCACTCATCGTCAGCTGTTTCTTGACATCATATCCCCTGAGAGGGGCAACGAGCTGCATGAAATATATGCTCGCCGGTATGCCCGGTGGAAAGGCTTTACTGGCGGCCAGAGTCATGAAAGCATAACCAAGGCCGCACGCAAGGGCATGCTCTTTGGTTCACAACAGAAGTGGGAGACGTGAGAAGTGAATTCAGCCGCTGTCACGTAGTCCACGTCGTCTTCTCATTACAAAGTATAGTTTTTAAATTGTTGGGGCACACTACGTGCCTGTGCAATAGTTTCGCTAACTACAAGTGTATTTTAAACATGGTCACATTTGCAGATACACTTCAAAAGGAGTGCTATGCATCTCTACAGATGTCAGGTAAGAATTTTTTTTGATGCACCTTTATACATTCGATAATTTTTATATAAGCAAGCCTAGGCAGCCTACAGGCTGCGTACTGCAGCAAGAATTATTAGAGTTTATGAAATATTTTCTTTTCAGGAAAGCACACGCACCCACGGTATAATCCAGCGTTGCTCTTCGACATTATTTTTTCTGGTTGTCGGTGAGTTTATCGTATACAGGTAGTGGAGCTCTGGCTGATTGAAGATAAAGAAGGCGATCTTGTGTTCGGCTGCTGAGAGTCGCTGTGTCAACATTTATCTGCCTTTGGTTCGCACTGTACCGCGACAATATATATATATATATATATATATATATATATATATATATATATATTGTACTCAAAAGGAATGCCCACTACCACAGTGACATCATCACGTTGGCCTGAGGCATGAGCTAGGACTGCCTCGTTGCTGCTGCGACAACGGCCGGCCGTATACACGGCCAGCTCTTGCTGCTTCTCTCCTGACGCGGCTACCGCTTTTCGCCTGGCATTTACACTATATTTTGGTGGAGGCTGCTGTGGTTTTCCGTCCGTCTTGCCTGACTACGCTGTCTTCACCCTCCCCCTACCCGGGCTTCGCCACCCAGGGGCTTTCCCGGTGCCCAGCTCCTGCATGAACCCGAAATCTTTTGCGGCATAGACAAGAAAGACTTTGAGGATTGGCTGGAATCCTATGAATAAGCCAGCGCTACCAACAAACGGGATGATGCCATGAAAATGGGTACCGTGATGTTTTATTGAACGGATGTCGCCAAAGTGAGGTGCAGAAACAAAGAGACAGACATTCCTACTTGGACGACCTTCAAGACCTGCATTGCAGCTGTTTTGGACGCCCTGGGGTTCACAAACTTCCCGCAGAACAACGTCTACGAAGCCGGTTCTGACAAACTGATGAGACATTCACCAGCTACATCGAGGACATCCTCTACCTCTGCCGGCGTGTTTACCCGACGATGCTGGAAACTGACAAGGCACGACACATTGTGAAAGGCATTTCCAAAGACGCCTTTCAAATGCTCTTCTCAAAAAACCCTGCCCGTGTCTCGGAGCTCATCGTGCTGTGTCAGAGTTTTTACGAGCTTCGACGACAGCGTCTTCTCAAGCGACGCCCTAACGTCCCGGTAAACACCCTATCAAGCTTGACAACAACCTCTGACCATCACTTGCTGCTATCGCAGATCAAAGAGTTTGTTCATGCTGAGGTCGTTCGTCAGCTGTCGCTGCTATCAACAGCTAGCCAATAACCATCACATCTGCCAAAAAACATTTGTGTGGTCATCAAGAAGGAAGTTTGCGCGGCTCTGCCACCTGCCCGCGGCACTTCGCCGTTGCCGAACCCTGCGGCCTGTGTCGAGGTGAATGCACCTCTGAGCTATGCTGAGGTTGCCGCAAGGCCACCTCTTAAGACTTCTAGGTCACTCATGCGTGACCTAAAATGCTCAAGCGTGGCGTCCTCCAGCCTTTGAATAGCTCCTGGGCCTCTCCAGTCGTTTTCGTTAAAAAAAGGACAGGTCCATTCGCATCTCTGTTGACTCCCGTCGTCTTAACAAAATAACTCGAAAGGACGTTTACCCCTTACCGAGAATCGACGACGCCCTTGAATGCCTCCAAGGTGCGGAGTTCTTCTCTTCGGTTGACTTACAGAACGGCCCCTGCCAAGTTCCTATGGCACCTGAAGATCAGCCTAAAACGGCCTTTTTCACACCTCATGCCCTTTACGAATTCTGCCTTACGCCTTTCGTTCTTTACAACGCGCCCGCAACATTCGAGCGAATGATGCACAATCTTTTGCGTGGCCTGAAGTGGAAAAAATGCCTGTGCTACTTCGATGACGTGGATATATTTTTGCCATATTTTTCCACGCATCTTTGCAAGCTTGATGAAGTACTACAGTGTTTAACTTACGCCGGTCTTCAGCTCAACCTGAAAAATGACGCTTCAGCGCAATTCAGCCCCCCATCCTCGGCCATGTTGTCTCTAAAGACGGCACTCTTCCTGACACCGCCAAGTTTCAGGCAGTTGCAGAGTTTCCTAAACCCTCATCTCTAAAGGACCTGCGCAGCTTCCTTGGCTCCTGCTTGCATTGCCGCCGCTATATTCGAAATTTTGCGATGATCACCGCCCCTTGACTGAACTTATACGGAATGACTCGAAAAGTTACGCTTTGTCACCCGCCTGTGATGATTCCTTCAAAAACTTGTGCCACCTCTTAAACTCACCGCCAATCATGCGTCACTTCAACCCGACTGTTCCGACTGAGGTACACACCAATGCAAGTGGTCTTGGACTAGGCATCGTGCTCGCGCAGCGCAAATCGGGATTCCAGGAGTACGTAGTCGCTTAAGCAAGCCGTACCCTCACCAAAGCAGAGAAGAATTATTCTGTAACAGAGAAGGAGTGTCTGGCAAAGATTTGGGCTCAAGGTAAATTTAGACCGTACCTATATGGTAACCCCTTTGAAGTAGTCACCGATCACCATGCACTTTGTTGGTTATCCACGTTGAAGGACCTCTTCGGCCGTTTAGCTGGCTGGGATTTAGGGTCGCAAGAGTTTGACATGTGTGTTGTCTACAGGTCTGGCCGACGCCACACTGATACCGAAGCCCTATCGCGTTCACCTGTAACAACGAAAAACTCTGCCTGTCTCTCTGCCGTGGACAAAATGGTTGCGTTTCCAGCAAACTGCGAAATGGCGTCTGAGCAACGTAAGGATGACTGGATCAACGCTCTTCCGCAATCGCTTACAGACCCGTCGACTTCTCCATCTTGTCGAACAATGCACCGTCAAACAGTTCACTTTGAGATCCGCGATCACCTCCTTTATCGCAGGAATTACAAGTCTGATGGCCAAAAGTGGTTACTGGTCATACCTCGCCAAATTCGTGCTGCAATATACTCAGCTTTCCTCGCTTACCCTCTGTGCGCACATGCGGGCATCTTCAGAACATACACTCGGCTTTTCTCCCGGTTTTGTTGGCGAGGCATGTACACCTTTGTGCGAAAAGACATTCAGTCATGCCCACAGTGCCAACGACGGAAAGCTCTGACTCATCACACCTGTGGTCGAATCCAGCCAATCTCTTGCCCAGCCAGGCCTTTCGACCACATTGGAAGTGATCTGTACAGGCCTCTTTCATTCACGGCTTGTGGAAACCATTGAATTATTGTCTCTGTCAACTAATTGATGCAATACGCAGAAACAGCCAATTTGCCTGCTGCCACAGCACGTGACGTATCATCTTTTCTCTTGCGCAACTTCATTCTCCGTCACGGCGCACCGCGTGAACTTCTCAGCGACAGAGGACGTGTCTTCCTCTCTGAAGTCGTCAATGCACTTCTTGCCGAATGCCGTATCATTCACCGGAATACCTCCGCCTACCATCCCAAAACGAATGGCTTGACGGAAAGATTCAACCGTACACTTGGCGACATGTTATCTAAGTATGTTGCCTCAGACCACTTTGATTAGGACCTCATTGTGCCTTCTGTGACATAAGCATACAATACTGCCCTGCAGGTGAATACGAGCTTTTCCCCATTTTTCCTGTTGTATGGCCGAAACCCTTTAACCGCACCAAATACCATTCTGTCCTACCACCCTGAGTCCTCCAAGTCTACGCCCATCTCTGAAGCTGTCCGCCACGCAGAGGAATGCCGTAAGCTCGCCCAGTCGTTCACAAATATCTACCAATGGAGACGAAAATCGCTTAGCACCTCCAGCACCTACACAGAAATACCGAAATTTATTGTCAATGTCAGGTGAAAAGCAGCAGCAGCAGGAGCTGGCCGGATATACGGGCGTCGTCGCAGCAGCAACCAGGCAGTCCTATAGCTCGTGCTTCGCACGAACGTGTCGATGTCACTGCGGGCATTCCTCGTCAACACTATATATATATATATATATATATATATATATATATATATATATATATATATATATATATATATATATATATATATATATATATATATATATATCTGTGACATAAGCATACAATACTGCCCTGCAGGTGAATACGAGCTTTTCCCCATTTTTCCTGTTGTATGGCCGAAACCCTTTAACCGCACCAAATACCATTCTGTCCTACCACCCTGAGTCCTCCAAGTCTACGCCCATCTCTGAAGCTGTCCGCCACGCAGAGGAATGCCGTAAGCTCGCCCAGTCGTTCACAAATATCTACCAATGGAGACGAAAATTGCTTAGCACCTCCAGCACCTACACAGAAATACCGAAATTTATTGTCAATGTCAGGTGAAAAGCAGCAGCAGCAGGAGCTGGCCGGATATACGGGCGTCGTCGCAGCAGCAACCAGGCAGTCCTATAGCTCGTGCTTCGCACGAACGTGTCGATGTCACTGCGGGCATTCCTCGTCAACACTATATATATATATATATATATATATATATATATATATATATATATATATATATATTTATGTAGATCCTCCGTGAGTGGTCACAACATGGTTTATTTCGAGGTTTTGTCCTAGAGTCTGGCCTTCCTCAGGATTGAAGGTACAATTTGTCGATGCTCAGCTTTATACAATCTCAAATCAGAGAGAAAGAGTGAAAAAGAAAGAAAGAAGAAAAAAGAGAGAAAGAAAGAAAAGGAAAAGAAAAGTAAAAAAAAATTGCCCGCAGCTTCCCACGGGAGAACACTGAGGAGGATGCGGAGCATATAATTGGTTAACGGGGTGTTAAAATGCGACTTACTTGGGTCGATGGCTACATTGGTTAACGTGGTTGTGAAATGGGGTGTTAAATTGCGACTTACTTGGGTCGATGGCTAAATTGGTTAACGTGGTTGTAGGAGGGGGTGTTAAATGAGTGAACACGTACACACGTATGCGAAAGGGCGGCGCTGGTCGAAGGGACGTCGATCATTGTGTTTGTGGATTCGTTGGAATTCATTTCACCGCGACCTTGCACGTCGACGCGCCGTACAAACCAACCGACGAGCGGCAACTGAGCGAGCGAGCGCCGACCTTGAGTATATATACAGCGCGACGGCGCATGCGCTGTCAGCTGTCGAATGTTCTCGAAGGAGAAGCGCGCGCGCGGCACAGATGGCGACGGCGCGATGGCGCATGCGCTGTCAGCTGTCGAATGTTCTCGAATGAGAAGCGCGCGCGGCACAGATGGTGGGCGACGGCGCGACGGCGCATGCGCGCGCGTCAGCTGTCGAATGTTCGAGAAGCGGTGCGGACGGCGCGGACGGCGCACTACAAGGCGCGAGTATAAGATGCTTCCGCATCTAAAAGAAAAGAAAAGAAAGGAAAAAGAATTTCAGGTGGACTCCCCTTGGGCGCCCCCCTTCCACTCTTCCTTCCACTTCCCCCTCCATTTCTCTCTTTTTTTCCTTTCACCTTTCTGATGTCTGCGGTCTGTGTATGCTTTCTTTCATTAACGCATTCTTCCCGACCAGACGGTGCCTCCTGGCTCTGGTGAATGGGTGTGGGGCAAAAAGAGCTTGTTTAAGAAGTTTAAGCCTTTGACTACTCAGCGCCCCGTCGACTTTTCGTCGTAGAAAGAGGGGTGCGGCGTAATGCGGCAGAGGCTGGTAAGCGGGCGCAATGCGAATTCCTTGCCTGCTTCTGGATTACGCGTGCAGTAGGGGCCTCCCGACAGTGCACAGGGTTGCTGTTGGGCATGTCATGCTTGGCACAATTGATTGGATAGTAAAGTAAAAACAGAAAACAGACGACAGCTGTACTTAGGAAGAGTAGCTACACTTGGAATTAATTTGAGTGTTCCAGTGCCCTTCGCAGCTGCAGTGCCGTGAACTCAATTTCTATTTTCATCATTGCCGTTATTGTTTTTTAATGCTTTATTTGCAGCAAGTGTACCAGGATTCCCTTTTATTCCTCTATCTAGGGTGTTAAATCGGTGAATGAGGTATGACATTCGTTGTTCACATTCTCGGTTTGATTTAAATCTCGTCTCTAAGAGCGTTACTGATAGGTTGTCGAATGTATGGTCGAGAAGATTAGGCTGTTTTGGTAGGGGTAGATTTGGGGCTGATTTCGCATGGGCTCTGTGATAATTGAAGCGAATCCTAAATGTTGTTTCTGTTTGTCCGATTTACTGCATAATAAACACGTTGCATTCGATTAGGTATACCAAAATGGAGGAATCGCATGTTAAGTTTCCTCGTATGTTAATCGAAAACTTGGATTGTGTGCTGGTTTCTTTGTGTGTTTCTCGCATCGCCTTACATACAAGACGTCATGACTCTAAACAAGGTCGGCATGAATTATTGGGGGGTCAGGTATTTATTTTAGAGCTGTCAAGTGTGTCTTTAGGGTTTCGTGGTCGTCGGTAAACGACGCCGGGAGCGTATGGGATTGCCCGTTTCAGACGTTCACTTTGTTCCAGAAGGTTGTCGTGTTGTTTAAAAATTTTGTTTACATTGGGGAAGTTTGTGCTGTAAGTCAAGCAGAGTTTTGTTCTTTGTGGGTTTTCTCGCCGTTGTCGCTTCATAAGTTAATCATAACGCTTCAGTTTTCTCGCTTATTTAATGGCGTCATAAATTACATGTGAGGGGTATTTTTGTTTCTCGAGCATAAGCTTTAGCCTCTGTGAGCTCGTGTCAAAATCAGCGTCTCTCGAGTAGATTCGCTTAAACCGGTGAGCCTGGCTGTATGGGATAGTGGTTTTACAGTGGCGCGGGTGATCGCTTTGGTAATGGAGGTATTGTTGTCGATCCGTTGGTGTGCGATATAGAGATGTAGAGTTGACGAGGATAGTCCTCAAATTAAATTCATTGGAGTTTGACCAAGAGTAGTTTCGACAAATTAGCGGGACCACTATGGGCACCAAATTGGCACACAAATATACCAACATAATTATGGGAAAGCTAGAATCAGAACTTTTTGCAATGTTCCTAGAAACCACTGTTATACAGGAGTAACATAGATAACATCTTTCTTATTTGGACCCACAGTGAGGACGAACTTCTCAGCTTTATCGACACTTACAATGCTGTACATCCGAACATACACTTCACACACACATACTCACAAGTAACCGTAAATTTTCTTGATGTCACCGTAACGATAGAAGAGGACAAGCTCTCTACAACTCTATATCGCAAACCAACGGATCGACAGCAATACCTCCATTACCAAAGCTATCACCCCCACCACTGTAAAAACAGTATCCTGTACAGCCAGGTTCACCGGTTTAAGCGATTCTTCTCAAGAGACGCTGATTTTGACACGAGCGTAGAGAGGCTAAAGCTTATGCTCGAGAAACAAAAATACCCCCCACATGTAATTGATAACACCGTTCGAAAAGCAAGAAACCGAAGCGTGATGACTTACTTATGAAGCGACCACCGAAAGAAGACTCAGAGCGAATAAACCTCTGCTTGACTTACAGCACTGAATTCCCCAATCTAAACAACATCCTTAAAAGACATTACAACATTCTGGAACAAAGTGAGCGTCTGAAACGCGCATTCCCATCTGCTCCAGGCGTCGTTTAACGACGACCATGCAACCTCAAAGACACACTTGTCCACTCTCAAATCAATACCTCACCCCCCAATAATTCATACTGGCCTTGTTTAAAGTCACAAAGTCTTGTAAGTAAGGCGATGCGAGAAACACACAAAGCAACCAGCACACGATACAAGTTTTCGATTAACATACGCGGAAACCTAATATGCGATTCCTCTAATGTGCTATACCTACTCGAATACATGGTGTGTAGTATGCAGTACATCGGACAAACAGAAACACCATTTATGATTCGCTTCAATAATCACAGCGCCCATGCAAATAAGCTCCAAATCTACCCCTATCAAAACATCTTAATTTTCCCGACCATGCATTCGACAAACTATGAGTAACGCTCTTAGAGACGGGACTTAAATCAAACCGAGAAGGTGATCAACGAGAGTTATACCTTATCCACCGATTTAACATCCTCGATAGAGGAATATACGAGAATCCTGGTACATTTGCAGCAATTAAAGCATTAGAAAACAATAACGGCAATAATGAAAATAGTAACTGAGTTCAAGGCACTGAAGATGGGCACTGGACAACTCAAAACGATTCCGATTGTAACTACTCTTCCTAAGTACAGCTGTCGTCTGTTTTCTGTTTTTCCTTTACTACCCGATCAATTGTGCCAAGCATGACATGCCCAACAGCAACCCTGTGCACAGTAGAGAGGCCCCTGACTGCACGCGTAATCCAGAAGCGGGCAAGGAATTCGCATTGCGCCCGCTTACCAGCCTCTGCTGCAATGCGCGGCACCCCTCTTTCTACGACGAAATGTCGATGGGCACCTGAGTAGTTAAAGAAATAAACTTCTTAAAAAAGTTCTTTTTGCCCCACACCCAACCGCCAGAGCCAGGAGGTGCCATCCGGATGGCAAGATTGCGTTTGTGAAAGGAAGCATACACAGGCCGCTGACATCAATCGGTAAGGTGAAAGGAAGAAAAGGCAGAGAGATGGAGGGGGTTGTGGAAGAAAGAGTTGAAGGGGGGTGCCCGGGGGGAGTCCATCTCATATTCTTTTTCCCTTTTTTCTTCCTTTTTTCTTTCCTTTTCTCTTTCTTCTTTTTTCTTTCTTTTTTTCTCTTTCCCTCTGATTTGAGATTGTATAAAATTGAGCACCAACAAACTGTGCCTTCAATCCTGATGAAGGCCAGACTCCAGGCCGAAACGTAGAAATAAACCACGTTGTTACCGCTCACGGAGAATCTACTTTTCTATATGCAGCGTTACGACCACTCAACCACCATGCCTGCATATATATATATATATATATATATACATATATATATATATATATATATATATATATATTACCTAGCACATAATGTTCCAGTATTATTTCCATAGATGCTGGCAGGCTTGTATGTGCCACTAATTAAAAGGAGCCGAAGGTGCAGTTGCAGAGAAAACGATAAAGTCGTATTGCTGTTGATAGAATCAGTTTGACGTCCTTGTGTACTATCATCTATAGGTTGCACCTATGGTGTAACGTGAAACTGTTGGAGAGGCTGGGTAATAGGTAATGCACTGTTACCACGATGAATATCTCGGCCCCAACATTGATGCCTTGGTAGAAACAGCCAACCTTCAACGCAGTTGGTGAAAACAAGGCCTACTGCCCCAATTCGGCCCTCTTCTGGAACGCTGCTGAACCATGGCAAATGTGACAACTGCAAGCCAGATGGAACAGACCGCTACTTCCGCCAGCTCCACGGCCACCAGCACCTCGAACCCCAAAGCCCTTCCATGGGGAGCCCTAAGATCACGTTGAAGACTGCCTAGACCAATATGATCGAGTCGCCGACGCCAACGAGTGGGACGAGCACCGCAAACTGCGGTATGTTTATTATTACCTGAAGGATACAGCGCGTATTTGGTCCGACATCCACGGGGCTGCCTTGACAACCTGGCTGGGGTTTTGCACTCAGCTGCGGAACACGTATGGTAGCGCCAACCAGAAAGAACAAGCAGAACGTCTCCTTGATTCTCGTAAAGACTAAAACAAAGCGTGGCCATGTTCGTTGAGGAGATGTCTCGTCTGTTCCGTAGAGCTGGTTCTGCATTGACGTAAGACAAAAAGGAACGCTTTCTGATGCGGGGTGTCAAGGAGCAGCTGTTTGCATGACTTGTACGAAACCCACCTGGCACCGTGGCACAATTCCTCCGTGAAGCGACAACAATGGAGCGAATGAAAGACAGTGGTAATTGCAGTATGAGTGGTCCTACCACCTCGCATGACTATCAGCGCCCTTGGCAACACCCGACGTCACGAGCGTGAGAGACCTTGCTGAGCTAGTCTGTTGCATTGTACGCGACGAGCTGCAAAAGCTTCGCGCAGTACCTTCACAACCTCAAGTGCTTGCTCTGACAGACGTCGTCCGTAAAGAGGTGCGGTAGCTGGTACGACTATTAGTGGCGCCTTCAACCGAAGGTACTCTGCTGACGTATGCGGAAGCTGTACGCACTCCTGCACCGGCAGCCAGGTATTTTCCCCGAACGACCAGCCTGCAGACACCAAAACGCTTCTCGGGCCTGCCGCACTATGAAAACCCATGACCGACTTGCCTGAAGACACCGCAGTACTTCTTGTACCGGACACACTATGAGAATCTGCAACCTAATGTGCGGAAATCTAGCGTGCGGCGTGCTTCCAACAATCAGCCACTTTACTACCACTGCGGTGAGCCAGGTCACTTGTACCGGGAGTGCTCGTACAGACAGATGGGCCTACCTGGACTTCGGCCAGAGGCTCGTCGGCCCAGGGATGGGGAACGACTTTGCGCTATCGCAGGATACTTGGCAATTCTACCGTCTCTAGAGACAGAGAGCAACGCCAATCACGCTCTCCATTTCTCCTCGACGCTCATCATCCTCAAATCAATACTCCACTTTCGCCGATTTCATTGCGGAACGATCCGTTAGGTCCCCAAGTCCACGCCGGGGAAACTAGTATCAGCGGCCTCCAGGGTTGGGACCACTGTTAAGCTATCGTGAAAATAGCCTCCTTCGATCCATCCGCCAACCTTCGACGATTCCTTTCAGCCGACAGCTCACATCGCCGATGAACCCGTTTCTGCTGACATTGCCGTTCTTGTCCACAACCATCCGGTAACTGTTTTGGTCAATACCAGCGCCGACTACTCAGTTATCATAGCTGAACTTGTGGCTGAACTCCGGAAAGTTGTGACTCCTTTGGTACATGAACGAAATTTTCAGACAGCAGGCAGTCATCGCTTGACCCAAATCGGGAGATGCACCGAAAGGCTGCAAATCTGTGAGTCGACGTTCATTGCTTCTTTCGTTATGCTTCCGAATGCTCCCTGAAAGTTATCCTTGGCCTAAATTTCCTTCGCGAGCACGGCAGTGTTAGAAATCTTCGAGACTGCTTCATAAAGTTTGCTGAAGACAACGGTCCGAAGCCTAGGGATACCGATCCGCAGAAGACTGCGCCTCGTATTGTCGTCGACACCGTCACACTTCCGCCACGCACCAGTATGTTCGTTACTGTACAGGGTGACATAGACCATGACAGCAGTGTATCGCTGAAGCCAACCTTTCGGTTCTCTTGTCTCAGCAAACCTGCGTTGCCCGCTTCATTATTCAAATTAAACGTGGGACGACTCAGCTGTTGGTCACCAAGCTCAGTGGAGCATACCAACATCTGGCCAAGCGAACAACTATCGCTCATTTCAAATTCATTGATGATGAAGCGTGTACGACGATAGCTCCAACTTCTGCAGCCGTTGAAAGTGACACCTTGGTAGCCGATACAGTCTCTGTCAATTCGATGCTGTCATGTGCGCGGAAAGAGCGAATCCGCGGTATCCTATGCATGTTTAGTGACTGTTTTGCGTCTACATCCAAGAAAAGCAAACGCCAACCGTAAAGCACCACATTGTGACAAACCATGCTGAACGACCCATACGTCAGAACGCTTAACGAAAAACACAGAAGGAACACGAGGCAATACGTTCTCAAGTGAAGATATGCTGGAAGATGGCGTGATCCAACCATCAAACAGTCTATGGTCGTCCCCCGTCGTACTAGTAAAGAAGAAAGACGGCACTTTTCAATTTTGCGTCGATTACCGCAAATACAACAAAGTGACAAACAAGACGTTTATCGTCTTCGGCGCAACTACGACTCACTAGACGGTCTCCGACGAGCCCGATACTTCTCCTCTATAGATTTAAACAGCGGCTACTGGCAGATCAAAGTTTATGTACATGACCGAGAGAAAACAGCATTCATAATGCCTGATGGTCTGTATGAATTCAATGTGCTGCCCTTCTGGCTGTGTTCTGCCCCTACGAAATTCAAGAGGATGATGGATACAGTGCTCTTCGGTCTGAAGTGGGAAGCATGCCATGTTTACTTAAACGACATTTTTGTCTTCTCCAAAACGTTTGAGCAGCACTTGCCGTGACTTAGATCTGTGTTTGCTGCAATTCGCTCTGCAGGTATATCACTAAAACCAGAATATTGTCATTTTGGTTACAACAAAATAAAGTTTATCTGCCATCTTGTTAGCCACGATGGTATTCGGCCGGACCCAGACAAAACATCGGCTGTCGCATAATTTTCACCACCTGCCAACAAACGTGACGTGCGTCGATTTTTAGACCTCTGTGTATACTACAGACGTTTTGTGCAAAACTTCGCCTTCATCGCCGAATTCCTCAGTCGTCTTACAAATAAAGATGATCTCTTCTAGTGGGGCCCTGAGCGAAGGCGCGCTTCCTGCGAGCTCGAGCAGCGTCTCCAGTCTGAGCCCTTACTCGGACACTACGACGAAGATGCCGACACTGAACTACACACCGCCAGTAACATCGGTCTTGGTGCCGCCCTCGTCCATTGTCAAGGCGGCGTCGAACGTCCTACTGCCTATGTGAGCCGGATTTTGTCATCTGTGGAGGCGAATTACACAAACATTGAAAAGAAATGCCTAGCTAATGTCTGGACAATAGCTAAATTCAGTCCCTACCGGTATAGTCGCCCGTTCAGAGTTGTTACCGATTGTCAGGCGCTCTGCTGGTTTGCAAACCTTAAAGACCCTTATCGACGTCTGTCTGGCAAGGTGGAGCTCACGCCTTTAGGAGTACGATTGGACAGTCGTGTTCAAGTCTCACCGGAAGCATACTGACTCGGACTGCCTTTCCCAAGCTCCTCTTACGACAGCGTCAGGTGACCACAATCTCGACGACCATTTTCTCTGTGCCGTTAGTGTATCCGATTCAGCATAACAGCAGAAGGACGATTCCAAGCTTCCACAATTTATCAAATATCATGAAGGCCGTACGCCGCATTCATCACCAGCATTCCCCCTCTCGCAATCACAGTGCCAGGCCCTAACGTGGAAATTATTACATGCGTGTCAAATAAAACAAGACTGCATGCAAGGCTCATAGTGTGGTCGGAGTCATTTCGCTAGCTTCGCATGTACCAAATGTGGCATTACGTCACGTCACTGGATGACGACAGTATATGACTGGTGCAAATATGATAATAATGACATGCGTGTCATGTTAGAACATGATAAGATGCTACGCTCATGATGTGCTCGCGGCCATTTTGCTAGCTTCACCTATAGCAAATTTGGGATTACGCGACGTGAATGAATGACGACGGTGTATCACACGTATACACATGATAATCATGATATGCGTGTCATTCAAAACATGACAACATGCTACGCTAGCAGCGGGCTTGTGGCCGTTTCGCTAGCTTCGCGTATACCAAACTGAGTATTTCGTGACGTGAATCAACGACGTAAGTAAATGAAATGTCCAACCGTGATAATATTGACATACTTGTCATGTAAAACTTGACTACATTCAACGTTATAGCGCTTTCGTGGCCGCTTCACTATCTTCACATATACTAAATTTCGTATAACGTGATGCGAATAGACGACGAGGGTAAACGACACGTCCTAACTTGATAATGATGATGCGCATCTCATGCAAAACATTACAATCTCGTACGCTTAAAGCGTGCTAGTGGCCGTTTCGCAAGCAACACATGTGCTAAATTTCGTATCACATGATTTGAATAGACTTCAAGGATAAATGACACATCCAAACATGATAATCATTACATGGAAGTCATGTGTGGCATAAGTGACGTCCTCCTCGTAAGGTTGTGGTGATTGTTTTTGAAAGTTACATATCAGCCTTCCTTATTCGTGCTTCACATATCATCGACTCCCACTCTATGTGGCATCCATCAATTGTTTCTTGAGACCACACTTATGATGCTAAACAAGGGTAATCAGTCCAGAGCAGTAATTGAGGTGACAGAAATAGAGCGTATCAACGCTAACAATGTGCGATCAACTTTTTGTAATTACTTCCTCCCACAAAATAAATTCAAGCATAGGTGATATGTAAAACATGTTTTTGTTGCACCCGGCGGTGATGCATATCAACGAGCGATAAAGACAACGTATTACACGTTTTGATTACTGATTTCGACTATTAAGCAATATATGACCTCACATGTAAAAAAACTGCTTTTACTTCCCCGAAGGGAATCGTGACGAAATCCGAAGGCATTTTTTGCGCCGAGATTGCACGGCTTAGTAATTTCAATGGTTTAAATTATTGACGAGACCATGATTAGTACAGTAACCATTCATTAACACATTTATCTACCAGCGATCGGTCAAGTCTGAAGTGCTTGCACTCCATTTATATATAAGTACCATCGAGCTGACGGGATAGTGGGCTGCAGGAAACAGAGAGATCAAATGGCGATAGAAGGAGCGCTGAAGCACTGCACTTATCCTTTCCTACACTCTCTTCACACTCGCAAAAGCTCCGCCACAAAAATATTTTCAGGCCTTCTCACTGCCGCGTGACTCCACTGGTTTTGCCCACTTGAGTGCGCGTAAGGAAGGCGTTCTCACTTGAATTCATTGCTTCCGTCGTCTTCCGAAAAAAATAAAGCTTTCGCGGCGAGTTCTACATGCCAAATAACCTTGTTGTGCCTTTTACGACAAAAAAAAAGACGTTGGTTTCACCAAAGTATTACACTTGAAAGCGTTTACACATTTATCCGCGAGCCATTTCTTCCACAAAAAATTTAAGAATATGCGCTATCGAAGGTTTCATTTGTCTATAGGAGCAAAATTTGATTGACCACCAAAGTGACGAAATATGGTCAATTTTATTTGCACTTTATTTACAAATACACACACGCGCACAAACACACCACAATCTTAAACAAGCCAAGCAACTGTTTCTACTCATTTGCAATATTTCTGTAGTTTAATTTGTACTTTTCGGAACATCCGTCTTCATAGACACGTAGTTAGTGAGGAGAGTCTTTGCTGTTTCCACAAGTATGCTTTAAGCCCGAATATTGCCGCGACAGGTTGACCGCGTTCAAGGAGCCCGCCACAATTATCATGGCACGAGCACAAGCAAAACCTGGCTGGCATGCGCCACACGATTATGCGCTCGGGCTACGATGCAGAGGAAGATAGTGGAATTCGTGCCACTCGGCTACTCGGACTCGACGATTATAGTCATTAGACTCGTGAGCACAAGTTCGTCTTAACAAAGACGCTTGTTTTTTATCCTGTCTACCTCAGCTTTACTACACTTCAGGTGGAGGTGCGGGGTAATGAATCGAAGCCCCGCGAACTCAAGACAGCGTAGCCCGGTGACCAGCGTATCAACCCCGTGGATGTGACTCCTGTACACCAGAGGACAAGTCGCTGTCTTCGAGGTGACTCACATGAGTTCAGTCCTTTTCACTTCACACCATGGGGAAGTCAAATGATGGAGGCCACCACTATGACTAGCCAGGTAACACCGGTACAAGTGTTCATCAGCCAACCGCACCAGCCGCCAGTATTCCACGGCGACTCATACGAGGGTGTGGAAGATTGGTTTGACATGTTCGAGAGAGTGGCGAGCTTGAATAGATGGGGCGAAAGAGAGAAGCTCTGTTGCGTATACTTCGCCCTGGAAGACTTCGCAAAGACATGGTTTGAGAACGACGAAACATCGTTGTCTACCTGGGAGGTATATCGACGAGAAGCGGTGGCTATGTTCGTGAACATAGACCGGAAAGAACAGGCGGAAGCTGCTCTTCAATCAAGGAACCAGCTCATAAACGAGAGTGCTGCCATGTACATTGAGGACATGGTCCATCTGTTCAAGCGTGTGGATTACAACATGACTGAAGATAAGAAGGTGCGCCATCTAATGCGTGGAGTGAAGCAAGAGCTGTTCACCGTTGTCGTCCGCAACCCTCCAAGCACAGTTGCTGAGTCTTGTTCGGAAGTGACGGCCATACAAAAAAAAACACTGGAACAGCGGGCTCGGCAGTACAACCGGAATCTTAACTGCGCATCTGCACAGGTATTCTCTGAAGGCGTGCGAAACGACGTTGAAGACTTGCAAGAGCTCATTAGATCAGTTATTGAGGAAGAACTGAGCACACTACAAATGCCCCAGACTCCAACTGCACTATCTGTTACAGACGTTGTTCGTGACGAACTGAGGCAGGTCATACGAAAGCCAGAGCGTGAGCTGCAGCCGCTTTGACCTATGCGATCATACTCCGAAGTTCTCAGACAGCCCACAGTACACAGCAAAGCAGCAGTTGCGATGGCAGCGACTCCTCTCCCACCTGCAGCACGCAGCGTACCTCCTCCACGAGAACTAACGGCTATCTATCTGCCCCCAGGAGCACGTAGCACTCATCGCTACGTGGAGCATGGGCACAGGAAAAGTGATGTCTGGCGTGATCACGAGCGCAGACCTCTGTGTTTTCATTGAGGCGAAGCGCGTCATCTGTACATATTCTGCCCTGCCAGAGAGGCTGGATTAAAAGGCTTTTCGTCGTATGCACCGTGCCCTCGAAACAGCGAACGACCAGCAGAGATTGAGGAGTACTTGTGCCTCGCCACCTCTACGCCAACATCGGTCACGGTCACCATCGTATATGCGCTACCGGTCATTCAGCCGACGTGCACCTTCAAGGCAGCCTGGTCATCGCTCTCCAAGTTCACTCCCGAAAAACTGAATCTAGCGACCTGTGGAGGTGGGGCCGCAGATAACGTCAGTTACGAAGATCCTCCAATATGGCCTGAGGGCGATGACGGCGTATTTCTGGTCAATGGGTGCAGCAACGAAAGCGTTACTTCAGATTTGTGGTTGAGAATGAAAGGATGGGAGCTGAATGCCTTAGTCGACACCGGTGCTGTATATTCAGTGAGAAGTCACAAGATGGTGAGGAAGCTATACAAAGTTGTGACACATAGGAGTGGGTGACAGATATGCATGGCAGGTGGTCACATTATTACACCCCTAGGCAGATGCACTGCAAGAACTGAAATAAGGGGCTTTATTTACGTTACCGATTTCATTGTGCTACCAGAATGTTGAAGAGAAGCCATTACAGGAATGGGTTTTTTGCTAGCTAATGGCGCCGTAATTTACCTGCGTAGGTCCAACGTGTCGTTTTTGACTGAATGAGCGATACCTCTGAAGTAATCTCAGAAACGACGCCTAACTGCTCTACACGTTTTTCATTAGGATGTAACTGTGCCGCAACACTGCAGTTAATTGTGCTCGTGGAGAATAATGCATTGTACAACCGCGAAGGCAAAGTGGTTGCAAATGTAGGGCTTTTTTGAACAAAGGTGTCTGCGTAGCACGGGGTCTTGTTCACTTGACGAATGGCCGTGCAGATGTCCTACTTGCGAATTTCCCCAATGAACTTCAACACATCGCTCAAGGCACGGCTATTGCCTATTTACACGACTTCTGTATGGGGACCGAACTATGCAGCTTAACGACGTTAACTACGCGCCCAGTGGCCTGCAACATCGACACATCCGTGACCGTCAAGCAGAGTCTTCCGGACAGTCAAAAGAAACAGACTTACGCCTTGGTAAAAAAATTTTCTGATTTCTTTTCAAGTGCCTCAAAGGCCCAGCGCACGTCAATTACGAAACACGTAATTTTAACGCAAACCGACACAAGGCCTATTTGCCAGCTTTCATATCGAGTGTCAAAGAAAGAACGGGAAATCTTCGAGAAGCAAGTGAAGGAGATGCTTTCGAATGATGTCATCTACCCTTCGAATAGTCCATGGGCGTCGCTCGTAGTGCTCGTTAAGAAGAAAAACAATACACTTAGATTTCGTGTCAACTACCGAAAGCTGAACAGTGTAACTAAACAAGATGTCTACCCCTTGCCACGTATCGACGATACACTCGATCGGCTGCGATCCGCAAAGTTTTTCTCCTGTTTGGTTCTGAAAAGCAGATATTGGCAAATAGAGGTTGATGAGCGGGCCCGTGAAAAAAAGGCATTCGTAACTTCAGATGGCCTGTACGAATTGAAAATGCTTCTATTCGGCCTCTGTTCCGCGTCAGCGACGTTCCGGCGAATGATGGACACTGTCCTTGCGGGATTGAAGTGGCAGTCATGCCTAGTGTATTTCGACGATGTTGTGGTATGATCTGCAACGTTTGACAAACATCTATGGCGACAACTCACAGTATTGCGAGCCATCCGGTCAGCAAACTTGACAATCAAACTTCAAAAATTCCACTTCGGCTTCGAAGAGCTATGATTCCTTGAACATGTCAATATTTATGACTGTGTTTGTCCTGATCTCGAAAAGACAGCCGTTGTTCAGAGGATCCCTACACCCAGAGACAGAGTCAGTGAGTCAAGTTTTTCGTTTATGTGCCTACTATAGGCGATTTGTGGTAAACTTGTCTAAGATTGCGGAAGCTCTTACAAAACTAACGAAAGACGACGTGCCCTTCACATAGGAAAGCGAACAACAGAGAGCTTTCGGCGAATTAAGAAAACAGCTACAGGCTTCGCCAATACTTGTCCATTTTGATTAAAAAGCCGACAGTTAAGTCCATACCGATACCAGCAATGTCGTCGTCGGTGCCATCCTGGTCCAGTGGCATAATGGTCAAGAGAAAGTGTTCCAGCCGCAAACTCTCAAAAGCTGAGGCAAACTATTCAGCAACTGAAAAAGAGTGCCTCGGTGTCATTGGGGCAATAAACAAGTTTTGACCCTACCTTTATGGTAGGTCATTCAGGGCAGTCATTTACCACCAGGCTCTATGCTGGCTGGCAAATCTGAAGGATACGTCAGGTTGACTAGCAAGGTGGAGCCTTAGGCTGCAGGAGTATGGCAGTACTGTCATATACAAACCAGGTAGGAAACACAGTGATGCCGACTGCCTGTCATGCTCTCCCGTCGGTCCAAGTGTACCTGAAGTGGAAGACTTCTCGTTTCTAGGCGTTGCCGACGCATCCAAAATCGCTCAACAACAGTGTGATGACCCGGATTTGCTGGCGCCTATACAACACTGCAGGGTCTCGACGTTCAAGTGCCTCGCATATTCTCCAGAGGGGTCTCCACGTTCTGCCTTCGAGGAAGTGTCTTTTACAGGAAGAACTTCGAACCTAATGGCCAAACGTTTTTACTGGTCGTGACCGCAGCCTTGTTGGAGAAAATTCTGCATGTACGCCACCACGAGCCAACATCTGAACACATGGGTGTGAGCCGAATATTCGCCTGGATTTGCCTGAAGCACTATTTGCCTAAGTTGCTCGGGTCCGTGCAGCGCTGCGTGAAAACTTGTAGTCAATGTCAACGGCACAAAACTCCAGCCGTAAAACCAGCCGGCCTTCAGCCAATGAAGCCTCCGGTTGCCCCATTCCACAAGTCGGCATGGTCTTCCTAGGACCTATCCCGACATCGTGTGCAGGAAAGAAATGGATAGCCCTAGCCGCACACTGTCTGACCCGTTACGCTGACACTGACTCTCTGTACAGGGCGACAGATGCCGAGGTCACGAAGCTCTTTGTGAACAACATAGTGCTCAGACATGGTGCCCCCATCGTCGTTATTATGTATCGGGGCACTGCATTTTTTTTCAGACCTTAAGCAATATCTGATGCGCATGACAAGTGTCAATCACAGAAGAACAACGGCGTATCACTTTCAGTAAAATTGCTTAACCGAACGCCTCCACAGAACTCTGAACGACGTGCTATCAATGTGTGTTGATGTTGAACATAAACAGTGGGATAAAATATTACCCTACGTAACATTCGCGTATAGTACAGCCGTTCAAGAAACAACCAACGTTGCCCCTTTCGAACTAGTTATCGGCCGAAGAGCGACCATTCCCCTGGATGCCGTGTTACCACTACAGGTTGAAAACAGCTATCCAACTGACTAACATGAATTCTCGCAAAGATCCGAAAGGCATGTCAAATTGCAAAATACCGAATACGCCGCCAACAATGCGTCGGTTCTAGTCGGTGCAACAAGCGACGCAGTGACGCGCTTTATCATCCCGGGGACAAAGTGTGGATATGGATCCCATTGCGCCACCTCTCTGAAAAGCTTCTTTGTCGATACTTTGGCCCTTATCAAGTACTCAACCGTATCAGCGACGACACTTATGAAGTCAGATCCGCTGAACAGGTGAGCTCAAGACGCCGTGATCTTACGTAAGTGATACATGTAGTCTGCATGAAGTCCTATCATGACAGATCGTCGGAAAACGAGTGAGAGTGCGCGTGTATCTTTTTACTGTCTGAAGCATCGGGACGATGGCACTGAGGAGGGGGATAATGCCACGACAGGTTGGCCCTGTTCAAGTAGCCCACCGCAATCATCGTGGCACGAGCACCAGCAAGACTTGGCTGGCATGCGCCATGCGTTTGTGCGCTCGGGCTACGTGAAAGAGGAAGATAGTTGAATCAGCACCACTCGGCTACTCGGACTCGACGACCATAGCCATTATACTCGTGGGCACAAGTTCGCCCTTATAAAGACGCTTGGTTTAAGCCTGTTTGCCTCAGAATTGCTAACATATTATTAAAGCCGATCATCATTAGGGTGGTTGTCACTGGAAAAGAAAAAAACCTTTCGTTTGACACACATCTCTCGTCACTGACACAAGGAGCGGCATTTCTCTTTTGCTCTGGCTCTTCTCGTAGTGATGCGTAGTCACTCTTATATATAATTTAGGGCCTGGGAAAAATGTTAGCACTGGGCCTATAATAAACTGTGTAGCCCCCGTGGGCGCTTTTACATATTGTCGGATCTCAGATTGGTATATTTGGTAATCATTCTAAACTATTTGATCTTGACGACACACACTCACACACATGAAAACCTACACATAAAGTGCTCTACCGTGAGCGCCACTCGTATCTCAGGTGGTCAAAATTTCTATAGCCCTCTACTATGGCGTCTCTCATATTCATATTGTGATTTTGGGATATTAGACCTCAATTATTCATCAATGAAGAATTCTAATATGAGGAAGTATATGAAGTGGCGTGGCTGATCCATCACTCATCATAATCACTTACAATATCAAAAATTTGGGCATTGGCATGAGCAGTGTATTTTGTTTCATGTATAGTTTAAGCCTACAGTTGTTCCTTCTAAGAAATTGAACTAATGGAGCTAAATATAGATGATGATGGTGCACCGCGTCTATGGTAAAAGCTTTAGCGGTATCAGAAATGATAAAACCAGAACGTTTGTATCGAATCTCAAATGAAGTGTATCCATATGACATTGATTATTGGTGTCGATATACGCAGCGTTTACAAAATCGTGAATTCAATAACAATTTCGTAGAACGCTTGAAATCTGATGAGGTGCTTACGTTACATATGAGTAACACAGTACGCTGTTGGTCTTTTATGAAAGAAACACGCGAGCGTGTAGTCTTCGCTCTGCCGGGGCTGCCTACTTCACAATCAGTCGACTAATAGAGAAAGCTCGTCGGCTTTTGGCGGCATCGTGCGTTGCAAGGGCCTAAGGGGAGCGTGATCTCACAGCGCTTCTTCAAAGGCCCTGACTTGATATCCTGTTTGCAATTAGATGACGCCAAAAGCGAATACACTTCATTTATCTGTCCGTTGATAGTGACGTGGCTGGCACGGCGGAGCGCAGCCCAAGCCCTCGGAAGTTTCATTTCATTACAAAAAAGTCACAGCATATCCACGCTGAAAACGATGATGAGTTGGCGAAGCTCCGGAGGTACATTGATAAACTCTGAGTTCTTCGTGAATATTGGACAGTTAATCATGATGTAAATGCAGCGAGCACGCGCTGCTGCCATTTTCAGAGTCCTCCGCTCAAGCACCTCTTCTTCGTCGCTCATACTCGAAGCACATAGTGTGATGTTGTGTTAGTCACGCATTCAGTTCTACGGTCATTTGGCGCCTCGTGCGGCTGCGATATTGTTACGGTGAAAAACATGTGTATAATGTATGTGTATATGTAAATAAAAGAGTTGTTTACAAGCTCTGGGACGAGGCGGACGCTCGCTTCGTGACTCTGCCCCTATCGTGTGGTGGCTTTGTGGTGGGCACCGTTGGTGGGCTTCTGCTCAACGCTTCTTGTTCTTCTTCATTGGTGCCGGGGCTGCCAAGACACGACCCAACAATATAAAACAGGAAAAGTAAGAACGATGTGCATTCGTTCTTTTCTTCTGTTCGCCTCGCTAGCCAATCCTGCTGTGGCGCTACCTCGGCGTTACTCGTCTAAGCTCGTACGTCTTTGTTCTGCCTAGCGGCCGTGTCACGTCGTTCCCGCCTTCAACTCTGCAGACATTTTCAGCAATGATGTATTGCCTGTTTTTTGCTTATTTTTTCATTATTTATGTGCAGTTTTCTGCGTAGATGATGTGTCCCATTCCTCCGCCGCTCCTTCTCCATGTCCGAAAATCTGCCGATTTCTTGGGCTGATTGGAAGTTACTTTTCGAAGCATAGGCGTATGCTCTCGAGGAGGATGCGAGCAAGCCGGAGCGGCATAAATCTTTCTAGCTTAACGCGTTGGGCGACGCCTGGCTCATCGTCTTCGATGCAGCAGCGCTGGTCTGGCTGAAACTCTACCACACGCTGAGATGCGCCAACGCCTCGGCGACGTCGGTGTCGTCTAACATCTTCAAAGCTGTCATCGTCTTATTCAACAAACATTTCAAAGGCCCGGCTGGTGAATATGTCGCGCTTCTGCGCTTTCAAGAGCACCGTCAATTCCCCGGCGAGCCCGTTGTAGACTTCATCGCTAGTCGGTCGCTAGCAGCGTCATGCTGTTTCGACCCGTTCGAAAGTTTCATGCTCGAACATGAACTGCTTATTAGCGTCGCATTCAATAATGTCCGTGGCCGACTTCTTCAAAAGGCTCATCTATTACTCTCTAGGTAGTCCTCTTAATTGCATGGGCGGAGAAACTTGTGTGCGTGCAGTTAGATCTGTTCACTTCCGTTCGGTGCAGCAACTTTCCGCTGTGTGGCCTCTTGGCGCCCATTTGTTTTGCGGGTCACGCCATCTTGACAGTCATTCTTTTTTGTTCAACCGAGAACGCCAGGATGGCCCTTCATCTTAGCTTTAGCTCAGCGCTCGACATGGCCACCCTTCTGCTTCACGGGGGCGATGAAGCCACCAAAATGGCTCATCCACGCGTTCAACGTCGCCTTTTCAAGGCCAGCAGCGAGCTTCGAGCTCTTTTGAACATTTTTTCTGCGCCATAATCCACTGCTAAATTATCTTGTTGTGGATCAAGTCGGCACTCAGAAAATTTAGTGCAACTTCCTGCACGAAAGCGCACTTGTCTCACGTGTGGTAAACGCGGGAATTACCAGGTCATCTGGGATTCCGCTCCACTTCAAAATACAGTTTCTTCGCCTATTACGAGTAGCGGGCAAGCAAATACAGTCACCGTTCTAAATGTTAACCGCCTGCGTCTCCCATTTTAGCAACAGTCGGTGATGTTCCCTTGGCTTAGCTTGTGAACACTGGGGCATCGGTCTCGTGGATTGGCACCGTTAAATTCTATAGTAATTTTCTAGGCTTTCTCTTCACACACTTTTCTGCCAACGTGTTCAAAAAAAAACACTTGACAATTTCGTATTTTTCACGGCACAAGTCAGGTATTGCAAACGTACTGCCTCTGTCACTGTCTACGTCACTGCTAATCGCAGCACCCTCCTGGGTCGTCATGCTATACGTGCATTATTCATAAACATTCTGTCTGCTTCCGTGACTTGTGGCCTAGTCAACATGCAACCTGTTCTTCCGGACAACGCGCCCAGTGAATTTCGTCAACTGTTCACTCGTGAACTCGGTTGTGTGCACGCCTTTGAGAATAAAGTGGTGCATCGTTCTCATGTGTCACAAGTTAGTGCTAATCGTCAATGCCTTCTTCGTCGGCTCCGTGAGCACGTCGGCTCCATGAGAACGTGGTCTAGTGGCTGAGGTACTTGGCTGCTGATCCGCAGGTCGCGAGATTGAATCCCGGCTGCGGCTGCTGCATTTTCTACGAAGGCGAAAATGTAGGCCTGTGTGCTCAGATTTGGGTGCACGTTAAAAAACCCCAGGTTGTCGAAATTTCCGGAGCCCTCCACTACAGCATCTCACATAATCATATGGTGGTTTTCGGACGTTATACTCCAAATATCAATCAATTACTCAATCGCAGAAGTATAAGCGCTGAAACTCGAGCAATATTGGTGGGCGCTGTGGATGGGGTCGGCCGTTTGGAGTATCGTTTGGCCACTTTGGTGCCGTTTGGGGTACCATTAAGGGTGGGCAAGCAGACAATTGTATAGACAGGCAGACTAAAATTTTGAGTCAAAGGCCCCCGGGAAAGACTATCGTTTTTAAAAAAAGACGGTTGCCTCCGCCTGTGAGTGGACTTGCTTAAACCAAACACGGCAATCGTCATCGACAGTTTCCAGCTTCCACACATCGAGAAGCTTCTTCAACAGCTGTCCAGGGCAGCTTGCTTTTTTATGTTGCACTTTGCGTCCACTTATTATCAAGTTGAACTTTCTGAGTGCAGTAGAGAGTTAACCAGATTTGTTTCGCATGATGGGCTGTTTCGCTTACACCGCGTGTGCTTTGGACTCGCGTCTGCCCCTGATGTGTTTAACAAAATGATGTCAACCTTCAACGCAAAAACTTTGGTATGTCTGTCTGTACACTCGTCTGTTTGCCCGCCCTTAATGGTACCCTAAACGACACCAGAGTGGCCAAACAATACTTAAATGTTGCAAAGGTGCATTGTGCTTTTTGAACGACATATTGGTATGGGGTCGAAATCAAGAAGAACGTGATGCGAGTTTACATTCTCTCTTGTCGCATCAGTTATTGTGGCATAAACCGTTTTAACAAGTGTATTTTTGCCTTAAGTGAATTTCAATTTTTGGGCCACAAGAATATTTACTATGGTTGAACACCTGTTTAGTCAAAATTTCAGGCCAATTTGAATGCACCACGTCCTGCGGATGCCACATCGTTGCAATAATTTTTTAACGTCCCTTTGGGTACTAGAAAAAGTTTGTGTCACATTATGCAGAATTGGTGGAAACACTGCGCATCTTACTCCGACAAGGAAAGTATTTTGCCTGGTCAGCTAAAGCTGGACAGAGCTTTATTAGAATTAGGTCTATCCTGGCCTCGAAGCCAGTTCTCAGTATCTTCAGTGAGAACCTTCTTATTGTTCTCACAATGAATGTGTCTGATGTTGGACTAGAATCGATGTTTCAAAAACAGGCGGACAGCTGATCACCATTGCTTTTGCATCTCGCACATTATCATCTGCCGAGTGCAGGTACTCAGCTGGACAACGTGAAGCTCTCGCCTGCCTATTTACTTGTGAAAACTGGCACGTTTCGGCACTTTACTTAGGACACACATCATCAAGAGCTCGTTGCTCCTCTATCTGTGGGATCCGAAGGCCGCTGCTTCCTCCACGTTTCTAGGTGGTGTTCCCAACTTGTGCACTACCACTTCAGTGTTCAGTATTGCAAATGAGCCAATGATGGATTATAAAATGCTTTTACCGGTTATTGAAAACAGTGATGGAGAGTGTATTTTCATGGTTACTTTTTGTATTACCAAAGCTGAACTTCAGGCTGCCACTGCAGTTCATCCGACATTTTCTCAAGTTTGTACATGTGCACATTAGGAATGGCCTCCCAAATTGCCCTTTCGGCTGAATTCTTGTCATATTTTATTGTTAAACGAAAACTGTCTTGTGCCAAAAACATGCTTTTCCGTGATAAACAGAGGATTCTCCCGGCTTCTTTCCGGTACAAGCTCATTCAGCTTGTCCACGAGTCCCTCCATGGCATTGTTTGCTCTAAGCAAAACCTTTGCGACAAGTAGTAGTGGCTTGCTTTAGACAAATAGGTAGAACACGTGGTGTATATCTCCACATATGTCAGGCGGCAGATATGGCTGCGAAACCTTCATTCGCTCCATTGCAACCTGTTGCGTGGCCTGATCGGCCTTGGCAAAAGCTCGCAAAGCTCGCTATGAACATCACTGGTCGATTCCGCAATGTGCCGCAAAATGCTCATTTCATTATTTCCCTCATTGAGTATCACTCTAAGTGGCCTCAAATTTCTTACACGCATTGTGTAATTTCTCAAGTTATTGTCGAGCTACTGTCTTCCATCTTAAGAAGAGAAAATTTTCCTAATTGTCACGGACAGTGATCAGCATTTTCAGTCTCTTCAGTTCGAGACTTTTCTTTTGCAACGTCACATTCAGTCTTTGAAATCTTATGTCTTCTACTCGCAATCGGAGGGATGAATTGAGCGATTCTACTGCGTTCCGGAGGAACACATTTAGATTGCAGAATTTAAGCAGCGTCCCTTCAAGCAAGTAGTAAGTGAACGTTTGGGTGCGTACAGGTTTTCACTGCAGGGAACCGCAGGAGTGTTTCCTGCTCAACTTCTTCATGGTAGGTAACCTCTAGTTGCTTTCGACATTGTTTCCTCACTTCGCAACACCTCAGTGTCCCCGAGTCAGCAACTTTATATTATAGTCTTTTTCCAATAACAAGAAATGAAGCAGTACGTATACAACCATCGAGGAGGTAAACCTTTCAAAGTCCGAGCCGTCAACACAGTTAAGATTTGTGCTCCAGGGAAACGTTCCAAGTTTTGGGGTCTGTACAAAATATTTTAACAAGCTAGGTCCAATTCTTTTCGACTAAGTTATGGCAGCCTTCGGCTTCAACTGATACTTATTAGTCTACAAAGCCTCAAACCTCTGCCCATCACTCTGACTTCTTCGCATTACTCACCAGAATATTATTGTATGTGGACTCCCTGCTCAGAAACTTCCTACTCAAGGGGGGGGGGGGACTTTTAGTGGGTGCAGCTCTAGGTGAAAGAGTTCACATTGCGTCTTCACCAATGGCTCAGTCAGTTGAACCAGAGTTGACTCCCGAATGTCATGGTGCAACTAAAAGAGCTATTTCAAGTAAGTCGTCAAACCCAAGTTATTACTCTGCGCTCTCAGCTTTGTCTGAACAAAGCGTAAGCGAGGCTCATCTTCGCAAACAGAACTTGCTGCTCCGCAAGAGGCACGTAAGAGGGCAGTGCGCTTCGGCACTCTAAAAGTTCTCGTAAAAAGCCGTCCAGGTTTAAGAACTTTGTGCCCTAAATACTTTTTTAATCGCATGTTGTAGTCGCTGTGCTATACTTGAGTGTTGTTTTGTGTATGCTGTGCATTTATCGTATAGCGTTCAAATTCTACAGCTTTGTACACAGATATGAGTTTTATTGTCTTTTGATTGTATACGGATGTTAGAGCGCACATGCTGTTTCTTTCCAAGCGGATGATGTGGTGTTGTCTTATTTTTGGAGTCTGTTTGATTGTCATGTGGCGCCTCTGATGGCCGTGATATTGTTACAGAGTGAAATGTATGTAATGTTTGTGTATTTGCGTAAAACAAGAGAGTTTGTGATGAGCCCTGGGAATAGGCGGATGTTCGCTTTGCTGCACTGTGTCCTTCGCGTTGGTCTAGTGGCTAAGGTACTCGGCTGCTGACCCGCAGGTCACGGAGTTCGATTCCGGCTGCGGCAGCTGCATTTCCGATAAAGGCAGAAATGTTGTAAGCCCATGTGCTCAGATTTCGGTGCACAATAAAGAACCCCAGGTGGTAGCAATTTCCGGAGCCCTCCACTACGGCGTCTCTCATAATCATATGAAGGCTCTGGGACGTTGAACGCCACATATCAATCAATCAATCAATCCCCTATAACATGAGGTCACGCATCAGAGTGGAGCGGGCACAGCAGCACCATTGAGTGAGCAATTCGACTACTTGCGGCGTGAGCACCACAGTGCCATCTAGTGATCACTCTAAGTATAGCAGTGGCAACTCATCGCTTCCGACTTGGCGGGCGCATGGCGGGTTTTTCTCCGGCCATCTTGATCGCAAGAAGAGAGCGTGTTTCCCGAGGTGGGAGTGGCCGGCTTTTCTCTCCATACCGTGGTGCTCCTTTGTATGGGCGAAAAAGCTGCCATGCTGTTGGTCAGTCTTGCATGTGGTAAAAAAAAAGGGGTCTTCGCGCTATTATATAACTTCCCGATCATTTGGGAATGTCGGATCAAGGCGTACGGGAGGCAAAGTCAATGCTTGAACGTATTTATTTCAAATGGGCTTTTTGGTGTAGATTGCCGCTGCCTATATTAGAGCACCTATCCTAGCGATGTCTGTGAAAAAATTCCGGATGTGCTAGAAACTTACTGTACTTCGAAGATTTCATGCTGCATAGTATGAAGGGCACTGGTAAAAAAATTGACAACCTGATGAACAAGCGAAGTCAAAAGAGTACCGTGTTCTGTGCTCACTCGTTACGCTGGAATAAAAAGGTAGCTTGTTTTTTTCTTTTCATGAAACTAGTGCTGCTTTTCATCGTAACGCCGTTTCGAAAATACTACCGTCGAGCCGCAGAAGCTGGATACATGAAAGAGGGTGCAGGCGGTCGCGAAGAGTCTAGACTTTGTCTATACTGAACTTCACCGACTCTGCGATGGTCATGGACTGGTTACCAGCGCGTTTGAGCCACTTATGGTCACCGATTCACATTATAAATTTTACGGTGTTCAGTGAATACCTTCAGCAGTGTAAGAACGAACATCAAAATGTTTTTTATTGTTCGAGAAGTACGCAACACACTTTGAGAGTTTGATGTATCTGATATGAAACACCGACGTATTACGTAACAGCGACAATTCCCATTTTTTCTTTCTTTTGTAGTCTACATCGGAAAATACTTAGTTTTCATTGAAAGACGCCATTACGTTACATGTACTAATATTTGATTTAGATGCATTTGAGAGCACAGTCAATGAACACGGCACTGTTATTACCATTGTGCTACCAAATCATAATCGTAATTCAGATGGCGAAAATGAAGTCGAATACAACACAGGCATTTTCATTGTAAGAAACGTGATGATTGAATCTATGTCGGCATTTCGAAGCCTCCTAAAATTTTCTGGCAAAATTGCGTCTGACGTAGTTTAGCTGAAAGACATGACCAGGGCATTTGGTTATCTTGAGCATAACTGCGCTTCGTGTACCACCTAATAAGTAATCCTACGTGATAAAATAGTAAAACTATAAGTCAGAGTGGGAGAGGAATACGATTCAACGACAATAATAAGCCCAGTTTTCCTCCATACAAGTGCCCAGAAAAGAGAAATAGGAAAATACCTCTATATTTCTCAAGTCAAGGTATTTACACCAAGACAGAAGAGACCGAAATGAAAAAAATCTAATGCTGCCACAGAGGAATATAAAACTTTTTACATTTACCTATTAGGAAAATGCAGCATACGATCACCGTTCTTTTCTTCGTAAATTGGGGCAAAATAAATGAAGTAAAAAATGACAAACACTTTTCTTTAGTACAGACAGAGTATTCTGGTGGTTATTCTTGCTCCTACGTTAAAAAGACCCCATGCTACGCTGGAATGTCCGGGGACTGTTTAAGAAAACCACACAGCACCCAAGCTTCCAGAGGCATTTAGAGCAGCAAAAACTGCTTCTTTGTATGCTCTACGGTCTATGTGCCCTCGGTAGTTCAGCTGCTGTGTGGTTTTCTTTAACCGTCCACGGAAATTCTCAAAAGATGTGCGAGATTCCCTACTCTGAATGGTGGCATGAAGCAAGACATCTCAAGACTACCTTCTTTTGGCATGCTGCAAGGACACTACATCTAGCCGAGATTTCCAAACATGGTCAAGAGCAAGCAAGCAGGCAACAGAGTTTTTATAAAATAACGTGTGCCGTACACTTCAGAAAAAAAAGCAAAGCTTTATATTCAAGGAAAAATTGTGAATGCGAGTAATGTACCAATTCTGAAAAAACACGAAGAAGTTCTACGTCTTGAGACAAAATATTGTCTCGAACCCCATATTCGCATCGTTGAAACGGTTGTCATGGGCAGGAAAGTGCCACGGAAGATTAAGAAAGAAGATAAGCTAAGCTGTGTGTCTGACTGTGCCGATTTTTTACCAAGAAACAGCAGCAGTGAAAGAAAAAAAAAACAGGCGCTTCGCACCAATCGTGCATTTTTTGACATCTAAGAAACTTCCATGCTTGGTGTCGGACAAGGAAGGTTTCTTCGTTCTGGTTTCTGAGCTCATATTTAAGGAAAAAGCAGGATGCTCCGTAGGGAAGCATTTCGTGCTAGTTAAGAAAAAGCCAGCCAAGATTGGGCAGTGGCCCATTGAACTACTCAAAACCTCAACATCAAAGCCGTTTCTGGTGATGTCAAAAAGACAAAAGTTCTTCTCATGGTTATAGTCTACGCAGCCAAAAATTACAAGTCCGACATGCCGTTCAGAGCTATAGTGGCTGAGCACGGCGCCTGGCTTCAAGCTATAGCTGGCTATCTACATAGACAGCTAGAGAGTAAAATTACAAAGAATCTGTTTCTGATACCATGTTCAATGACTCTAAGAAACTATTTTGTGGATCATGTAGACAGGTGCAATGCATTTAGTGTTGACGTAAAAAACTTGTTATATTCGCTGCGCAACACCATGCAGTTACTCGAAAGTGTGAATAAGTGTATCGTGAATGAAAATGATGAGCAATGTTTTAGAAACCAAAGCGGCTTTTCTGTCAAAGGTTTTTTTACTTTCTTAAGCTCTACTTTAAGTCTACCTTCATTGTGCGGGAAGGGGGGCGTCTATGTACAAAAATTAGGGGTAAACATTGGGTCAAAAGTGACTGTGGTTCTCAGCAATATCTTGTTGGCCAAGGTTGACAGGGCTATAGAAGCTAACTTCAATGAGCTCGCGAGAAAGATTTACAGGTATGTAGACGGCTATATAATTTTTGTTCGTACGAGCGACTTTCCAAACAATGCGATTAACATTCTTAAAGTTTTCAGAGAGAACTATCTAGGCCTATACATTACACGTTAGTTGCTGTCGCAAGGTACGTTGCAATTCTTACACCCGTATTCACAAACGCTCCTTCATTCACGGGCTCCCCTCGAATTGATGAAGTCAAGGTGGAGCGGGCTCCTACACCCAAGGAGCCGCTGCATTTCATGAACGCTACTCGGGCTCTCTTTCACCAAGGGCCGACTGGAGAAACGGTCTTTCACTTGACTTACGCAAGACGCGTGTGGTAGCGCGGCTATGCGATGAAATGTCACAAAAATTTGCAGATCCCATGTACTGTGGGAATCGATGTAATGCGAAGCACGAATGATAAACGTTTGTCTATCTATCTATCTATCTATCTATCTATCTATCTATCTATTTTTCTATCTATCTATCTATCTATCTATCTAGCCAACTATGACTTTTAGCTCTCCTGGCCGTTTCGAGAATGGTATCAATACGAAACTTGCTATGGCATACCATGACTGTATGAAGAACATATTTAACTAGTCATAACATGAAAATTATCACATTTAATTCATGAAAACATTCCAGGTACTGTAGCTCTTGCGTCTGTTTCGTTCACATGGCATGTTATGGTATGGTATGTAATGATTGCATGGTGAACACAAGAGACCGACCCTAAGATAAAAATTATGACAGGCATGTCATATAACAACATGACTACCATGGCACGCTAATGATGCACTGGCAGCCGTCGCTAGCTTCAGTTATACCAAATTTGGTATTATGGGTTGTGAATGCATGACAAAGGTATGACACTGGTGCAAAAATGATAAACATGAGATGCGTGCCATGTAACAACATGACTGCATGCTACGCTCAAGATGTGCTCGCGGCCGTTTCGCTAGCTTCATGTAGGCAAAAGTTTGTATTATGTGACCTCAGTGGATGACAAAGGTATGCGACTGGTGCAAACATCATAATCATGAGAGGCGTCATGTGAGTACATGACTGCATACCACAGTCAAGGTGCGAATACATTTCGACGTGACGCGGTGTGCGTGCTCGCCGGCGTTTATTTCGTCGCGTTACGCCGGCATTGCCACGCCAGGCGCCGGTCTTGCCATATACTCGCAGGCGCGGGCCGCACTGCGTTGCTTTGACGCTTGCACGTTTCAGCGCGGCCGGCGTCCCTTCGTCCCGAAAAGAGGGAGTTGCAGTGTTGTCTGGGTAACGCATCGGCGCAAAATGCGGCATGTCGCGTTTCACGCCGATGACCGACGAACGCTGGTCGCGCCTGGCGTCAGATTGTACAGTTTTCGCGTTTTGCTAACGTATCGTCGCTGTGCCGAGCGTGCACGCGCGTCAACGCTATATTGGAGTTTATTGGGCCCTTCAGGGTGCACTCGTGGTCGTTTTTCTAGCTCCACATACACCAAATTCGGTGTTACGTGATGTCAATGAATGACAACCTATATTACTGGTGCAAACATGATTATTCTTACACGCGTGTCACGTAAGAGCATGACAACATCCCATGCTCATAGCGTGTTCGCAGTCGTTTTGCTAGCTCCGCTCATGATACATAATACGTGAATTGATGACGAAGGTAACCAACACATCTAAACATCATAATCATCACACGTAAACCATGTACAGCACCATTTCCTCCACATCGTAACATTGTGTTGATTTTACAGTGATATATCAAGCTTCCTCATTTGTTCATCGCATATCAACGATTACCACTGTAAGCTGCATCTGCCTTTTTTTTGCCTGTTTATCGCTTGAGCTACAGGTGTGGTGAGACAAAAGCCAGATGTTGGAGGATCGCTTGGCCGTAAATAGTTTTGACCCTGCTGTATGGTTCAGGCAGAAAACACAGCAATGTTTTCAGACAAAGTGGTCGAAACGTTATCAAGTAGTACCGGGAAAGTTTCCAGCAGGGCTACGTTACGACGTGGAGTGAAATTTCGGTGTCTTGGTGAGAATTACCTAGAGCGTGCCATCTATGTGCACAAAAAGTTCAAATTGGAGTTGCTTTGAAGCTGGTGAGCACTCTTTAGTAGCTTCGCCTCTCAAATGGAAACTGCCATCTGAATAAGTATGTGGCGCCCACCACCAAACCCACAGAGTTTGCACTTCTTTCTTAATAGAGCGTTTGGTGTTACGTGACAAGTTCCATATCGACAACAGCCGCAATATACACAGAATAACCAGTGTTCCACTCGGCCTATTATCGATCGGATATAATAAGATTGATGGTCAAATAAGCGGTCAAGTATGGTCCTGAACGTAAAAAAAAATCTAAGCGCCTTTCGAGCATGCCACTTGTTCTTCTTGCTTCGTTTCATTATCATATTTTAGTATTACGGATTTGGTCAGAACAACAAGCCTCATAGCTCGACTCAACATGGTGATCTATGTAGCTTATGTGGCTATTAACAAGGACGAAAAACCCCTCACTTTGCAGCGCATTATCCAGTAGAACACATTTATTTGTGCTGTGCACTGTTCTTGAGACCAACCGTACATCCACGGAATTTCACATGACATTGACGTGGTGGAGTCCTCTTCGTGAGTGTACCACTTCTGTGAAACGGTGGGACGGATTGTGCACGATGTGCGAAACCGAAACCAGATGGTCAAAAACAACAAAGGAGTTCTGTCACTTCGTGTTCGAATTAACTACCTCACACAGACAATTTGTTGTTTAGTCAAGGACAGTGTCCGACATGTCCCATAGATACGTAGGTAAATATCTTATAGAAGAAAAACAAAAATAAAACATGTTGTTGCGGTTGTCTATTCTTCCTAAAACTGTCAATTGCGCTGCTTAGTTTTGCGAACGACTGCGAAGATTGCTGAAACTCTGTACAACCAGCGAACAAAATATTTAAAAAAGCTAAAAATGAATCCTTATGCATGCCATGCGGATATTAGACTCGGGACCGGGTGCGCTTGGTGCTTTGTCGGCACAACAAACTTACTATACCGCAGCCGCAATCTAAAAAAATGCCACGACTCTTTTAAAAAAAGAGAAAAAGAAGCACACTGGCACGAAAACTTCAGCATCGCTTTTTGTGTGCCAGCACCTGCGTGTAAAGTGTACCAAATTTATTTATTTATTTATTTATTTATTTATTTATTGTACCCTCAAGGCCCGAGGGAATTACAGAGGGAACTGGTGAACGGAAAATTATACAAATTTGGGTAGTAATTAACAGAACAAGAACGTAATACAACAGTGCAATAAAACAAACGACTAGAAATATCAGCACATGCAATGTAGCAAGGAAATGCTTTGCAAAAATATTAGAAACAAACAAAGTAACATGACGTTATTCCTGTTTATACAACTTTACAACAATAATAAGGTGGCACGAATTCCAAGTTAAACAATGTTAGCCATAGCGTTCGGAAAAGTTTATTATCAGTGATGGTGACTATGTCATTAGGAAGGTGGTTCCATTGTCGAGATGTTCTAGGGAAAATGAATGATTGAAGGTATTGGTGTTTCCTGCTTGAATTCCGACTTGAAGCGTTGGTCTGCACGGTGCGGTAAGTGATGTGGCTGTGAAATGAAGTTATTATGAAGAAATGAGTGATGGTATATCTTATGAAACAGAGTTAAGCGAGCTATTTTTTCTCCGTGATGCTAGTGATGTAAGACGTAGGTTAGCTTTCATTGAAAATATGCTTGAAGTGCGGTTAAAATTGGAAAAAAATGAAACGAACAGAGTTGTTTTGAAGGAGTTCTAGAAAGATGAGGGTTTCGTTGTGTGGGTCCCACACTGCTGCGGCGTACTCTAGTTTCGGGCGTACTATTGACTGATTAAGCAGTAGTTTCGAAGATGACGGGGCGTTAGAAAATTTGTGTTGTAAGTAGCCAAGCGTGCTGTTAGCTCTACTGCCTATGTATTCAATACGAAGAGGCCAGGTTAGGTTTGAAGTTACATGAACGCCCAAGTATTTATATGAATTCATAGGGTCTAAGGGGATATTATTCATATGGTAGAAGAGAAGGGTGGTAGAGTTTCTATGAACACGTAAAATTTTACATTTGTTAATATTTAGTTGCATTCGTCAGGTATTACACCAATCACTTATTGAAGTTGAATTGAATTGAAGTTTATTTCATCCTGAAATTCTTAAAGGATCGGGAGCAGAGGCTAAAGGCTATATAGCCTGACATGGGGCCTCTGCTCCTAAATACAGTTTGGCACGCAGGCCGCTCAATCTGTCGCATTTGTTTTCATAAATAAATATATAACACAACAAGTAACACAGAGAAATAAATAAATACCACAATAAATAAACCTTAACACAACAAAGTTTAGCATGGTCTTGTCACACTTTTTCAGGGAAAACATTAGAAAAATCACTTTATCACAAAAGCGTCATCTGAAAAGAACCTTCAATACAGAATATAAAATAAAGCATAAAAAAAGCAACTACAACAAATAACTCAAATTGATAGATAGGATGTAACAAATCAAGTACAGAAACATTTATAAGCATACTCAATATCATGGTTCATTAGGATGGGCTTGATGATGGTGTTCGAAGGTACGGAATTGAAATCTATGAGACCGTGTAAACGATTTAACATTGTGGGTATTTGATACTGAACGTGTTGCTTGCCATAACTTGTCCTTATTGCTGGGATTTTTCAGCGTTGCTGACGCATAGTATAATGAGTGTTGTCAGGCGGATTCTGAAGACACTGTGGCTTGTTTCGTTTATTCCACTGCAGAAGTTTAAAATATTACAGTTTTGTTATTGTTAGTAATGCGTATTTTTCAAAGAGTGGTTTGGTTTTCAAATCCCTGATAATACCATGATATTGCTCGAATGCTCGCCAAACTGTTATTTGCAGAACTAGTAATTTTTGATAGTTTGTTTGTGTAGTAGTACCCCATACCAAAATACCGTATGTCATTTTAGAGTAGAAAAGGGCGTAATATAATTTTATTTGTAACCATTTTGGTAAGACCGGGCTGAGCTTATATAAACATCCAACGGTTTTACTGAGTTCTACCGTTAGTTTTTCTATATGTGTGTTCCATGTCAATCCCTCGGAAAACCATACACCCAGGAACTTCTGGCTGGTTACTTGCTCTATCTCTTTGCCTCAAATAAAACAGTTGAACTATAGTTACGCGGCTTATTAGGTGGGGCAAAGACAATGTATTTCGTTTTACTAACATTTAGTTGCAGTTTATTCAAACTAAGATACGCGGACAACTTTCGTAGGTAGTTATTAACCCGGTGTTCAAGCTCTAGAATGAATGTGCCACTAAAGAATATGTTAGTGTCATCTGCACACATTATTACCTTGGGAGAACATGGGATGTCACACAGGTCGTTTATATAAATTATGAACAATAGAGGACCGAGAATTGACCCCTGTGGTACTCCTCTTGTTATGTTTAAGTAAGTGGACGCACTTTTGTTTATGCAAATATATTGAAGGCGGTTTGTTAGATAGTTTTTTATTAACTCAAGAACCACAACACGTACACCATACTTGCTAAGTTTAGCCGTTACTACTTCATGACATACCGAATCAAACGCCTTTCTAAAGTCTATGAACAAACCTAGTGAGTACAGTCTATGTTCGATGTTTGTGATCAGTTCATGTTTATTATTAAGCAAAGCTGCTTCACAAGATTTATTTTCTTGAAAACCATACTGAGCCTCACTGAACACATTGTACTTGTCAAAAAATTTGTTCAAGCGTACGTTTATTGCATTCTCAAATACCTTAGATAAAACTGGAAGAACGGATATTGGCCTGTAGTTTGTGAATAGCCGTTTATCACCCCCCTTGAAGACTGGGCATACTCTTGCTATTTTTAGGCTGTCTGGGAAAATACCAGTTTCAAACATTCTATTTATTATGTAAACAATCATTGTAGCTATAATATCAGCTATGTATTTTAGCGGAGTTGCCTTGATCTCACCAAAGCCAGCGACTACGTTAATTTTAATCTAGTTTATCAATTGTATTACTTCCTTTGATGTCACTGGGGATAGTGACACGGAGTTTATAAGCCCACGCTCCTTTAATGTAACACGGGAAGCTATATTGCTATCGTCTATATATTCTGCACTGGTGACAAAGTAATCATTCATCTTATTCGCTGCGTCACTATCAGATAAGGTACCTGCATTAGTATGAAAACATAGCTGTGGTGGCTATTTTTTCTTTGACATTAGATTCGTAACCTCGTCCCACACCTTCCTAGAGTCATTTTTTATTTTCGTAAATAACTTTTTATAATATGTTTCCCTCGCACGCCTTAAGTCGGTGTTCAACCTAATTCCGTATTTTTTAAACTCTGACAACCCCTCCAAGTTCCGTGACCGAACAAATGTGTGGTACATTTTATTTTTTGTTTTATTCATTTTCAATATCTTTTCATCAATCCACGGCTTCCTTGCGCGTTTGGGTTTCGGTTTTCGCAAGGTCATTGGAAATGCTTGAATATAACATAATCTAAGTTTTTTGAAAAATTCCTCGTATGCTGCAATTGGATTTCTTTTCTCAAACACGCATGTCCAATCAACTGATTGAATATGTGAGCGAAACACTTCCAAGCCTGCAGCACTAATGCTGCGAGATGAGGCTTCCATTGTGGTTTCGCGTTTGACTTGCATATTTGGCAGTAAAGAAAAAATTGGTAAATGGTCGCTTACGTCAGCTGTTAGCAGTCCAGAAAAACAGTCTCGGGAATGAATGTTTGTTACATACATGTCGAGTAAAGTTGCACTTTTTTTTGTTAATCTTGTGGCTTCCGTGATAAGATTGGTGCATGCAAAGGAGTGTATGATTTCAATAAACTTTTTAGCTGCAGTGTTATTTGATAGCATATCTATGTTGACGTCCCCCATTATTACAAAAGGCATCGAAAATCGACATAGAACAGAAAGCATACGCTTTAACTACTCAAAAAAGACTATTTTGTTGCCCATTGGTGGTCGATATATTACTACAACTATTTATTTCTCTAAAAGAACCGACATACATTCAACGCTGCTGTGTAATACTGAACACTCAGAAATCATTACATGCCTTAGTGACGTTTTAACATAAATTGCTATGCCACCACCTCTACCGCTAGACCGCACGAAACCATTATATGAGTAATTGTGGAAATGTGGCGGTTTTTCCGTTTCTGTTATCCAGGTTTCCGTGTACATTAGAATATCAAAGCTGTGGGTGATCGAGGCATACAAGTCACTAAGTTGTTGCTCTTTATTTTTAATACTACGCGTGTTTAGGTGTAGGAATTTAAACGGTTTAGAATCACATGAGAAGGTTTCGTTAGAAGTGGCAACATCGTAATAGCTACATGCTTCAGGTCTGTCGATTACATATCCAGCACTCTACAAGTATACCCGGAAAACCACGCACTTCGTTCCTTCATTCATCTTTTCAGGGTCGCCAATGCATGCGATCCTCAACACTGGTGAGTTTTCATGTTTCCTTGCAAACACTTTGCCTCCTCCAGTCCACACGAATTTCCATCGCAGTTCTTTTTTTGTACTGTGGCACTGAGAAGTTGCTTGCCATAGCGGGTTCCAAGTTGTTTGCATCTAATTTTGATTTCTTCGCTTTGCTGAGGAAAGCAGTTTTTTTTTGTTCTAAGAATGAACCGGACTATTATGTTTCATTCGTCGTGCCGAGCAGTAGGCACACGGTGACAAACATCAATATCAGCTTCCCTTACTTCCTCCTGTATGACTACATCAATTTGTTTGATTATAGCGACTAGTTCACCTTCAAGTGGAATGCCCTTATTCTCAACATTGTTGGAATGCTGATATTGTTCCAGCTTTTCTAGCTTATTTGTTAGTTTCATAATTTGGCCTTGAAGTTCTTTGTTTTCTTTCAGTACTTCCTGTAACTGCTTCGTAATTTCCTCAATGCCCTCAAATTTTTCTTTTGGGCCTCTGATTTCTAGCCTAAGTTCACGCATGAAATCTTCGACGGCCTTTGTCATTTCTTTAGCCATTACAACAGCAAACTAACAATAAAACAAACAGCAAGCCAACAGCAACGACTATGCAAACAAAACAAGTGACAAATTGTTCGGCAGCAGTGCACACCTCTAAAGCATAACAGGATTTTACAACAATGCTGCCTACTTGTAAAAGCGCAATATGTAGGTGCTGCTCAAGCGCGCACCGCTGCGGAACTGTGTCGAATTCTCGTTGCACTGGCCCTTTTTAAGCCGTCGGCACTTCAGGCAGTCCTCGCTAATGTGGTCGTTGCCTCGTCTTCCACGCGCCAACACAGCTGATGCGGGATACTCTGGGCTCGAGGCGTAAATCCGTCTTATCTGGGCTGGGCAGCGGCAGTTCTCCATGTAGATCCGATAGCACTGTATAAGCAAGCGCAATATGTAGGTGCTGCTCAGGCGCGCACCGCTGCCTAACTGTGTTTAGATCTGATTGAAGAGCATTAGAATCGTCAGTACTGATTATTTCACGGTAAATTACGCAATCGTCAGCAAATAAATGAACATGAGATGGCAATGTAGATGACAAGTTGTTAATATAGATTAGAAATAGAAGTGCTCCTAGTACTGATTCTTGAGGCAAGCCGGAACGAACTGCAGTTACAGGTGAGTCATAATTATTAGCAGTAACAAACTGATGGCGGTTACAAAGAAAATATGCAATCCATTTCTGTATGTTATTATCGAGGTTCAAAAGACTTAGTTTAAAAAAAAGTAGTTGATGCGAAACTTTGTCAAATGCTTTAAAAAAATCTAAAAACACACAGTCAGCAGATGAGGCGTAATCTAAAATACAGTTTAGTCTATCAGTAAATGATATTAGTTGCGTTTCGCATGAGTAATTTTTACGGAAACCGTATTGAGCTGTGGTGAAAAATGAGTTGGAGTTGAGGAATTTAACCAGGTTGGTAAAAATTGCGTGTTCAAGAAGTTTGCAACAGGTGCTGTTCAGTGGGATCGAGTGGTAATTCAAGGGTGAGTTTTTGCTGCCGGACTTGTGCAGAGGAACCAACCTCATTATTTTCTATTGCAAAGGAAGAGTAGATGAGTCTACGGATTGTTGAAAGATTTAGGTCAATTTTATAGAGCTGAAGACGCTACTGCTTTTTAAAAATTTGCTGTTGATGCCGTCATAGCCTGGAGCTCAGTTAAAGGGTAATTTATTAATAGGTTTAGCAATGCCGGATGAATGTACTGTTACAGGATCCATGATAAGATAGTTGCAAGCGCTGGTTTCCGGCAGGTGAATGTTGCTTGGAACTGAGAAATTATTGCAAAATGCGTCATTAAGAGTGATTGCGCAAGCGTTACTTGGGATTATGTTGCCTTCTGTGTCTTTTAGAATGATAGTGCTATTGCAAGGGGGGGTTAATGACGCACCAGAACTTGCGAATGTCTGTTTTGATCATGTCTGGCAGTGTGTGGCTTAGGTAATTATTTAACTTCCTTTAGGGCAGATATATTTGTACGATTAGCAGTTTCATTAGACTCTCAACGTGCTTGGTTAGAAGATGATTTAACTAAGTGAGAGAGCCGTTTCTTTTTGTGAGATAGGCACTTGATGTATGAGTCATACGAAGGAGCATGTATGTTGGAAGGAATGGTACGAATAGGAATGTATTTTTCTGTCAACAGACGTGCCTGATCTGCAAAAATACACCAGGTAATCTCGACAGAACGCGTATCAAGGTTAATCAAACAACAGTCGAGAAATGAGCCTAATGCATTGTTAATTGCCTCGAAAGTAGCTTTCTTATATTCACAAATAATTTTCTTAAACTTAGTTGTTTTCGGAGCGCTACCATTAATAGCAAAACTTATTAAAGAATGATCACTAATACTAGGCAGAAACGTTATAGGGGAAGCCAGATCTAGACGATTAGTTAAGACTAAGTCAAGCGTACTCGCAGTGGTAGAAGTGATTCTGGTTGGCTGGGTAACGAGTTGGGTCAGGGAAAACACAGAGCAAAGATCGCAAAACTCTTCGCCTGAGTTGAAAAGGGTGTTATACCAGGTGGTTGTGTGTTCCATAACAGATTGGGAAAATAAAAGTCACCGAGTAAAAACAAGGGTGATGAGGAAAACCGAGATGAAACGAGGTTAATAGCATCATGTAGATTGTCGATGAAGGTGGCAGATGATGAAGGTGAGTGATAGCCTTCACCAATCATTATCTTTGTACAACTGAGTGTTAGGCAAGCGCATGTGCATTCAAGCTCGGTTTTAATGTCTATATGAAACGACGGAACATTTTTAGAAATGGCGAGAACAACACCCCCTCCTCGGCGCTCAGTGCGGTCACACCAATAGACAGTGAAAGTAGAAGCGCCAAGAAATATATCACAATCAAGCACGTGTGCAGGAAGCCATGATTCGGTAAAGGCGACAATTTTAGCGCTGCACGTGTCGATTGCTAAAGACAACAAAAAGTATTTGTTTACAACACTTCTTGCATTTGTAAAAAAGAATGGGCATGAAAAGTGTGTCTGCATGAGGCGATCGGCCACTTCCCTCATCGTTTTGCTATTGTGCCAGAAACCGTGCATTCGCACAATTTAGTCAAGCACCTATTGCATACTGAATCAGTTCATGGAGAGGATCATTAGTAGCGTCGTACACGTAGCATTAAGAGTTCAAAAATAATTTATTATAACGAAGCTTGAAGTTGGAAGAGTCAGGCTTGGCGGTACCGAATTCAAAGAGTTTTTTGCGGGCGGTGCGGGTAGGTAATGAAAATTCTTCGCCAACTGAAAGATTTTGTTGTTTAAATTGGTTTCACAGAGCAATTACGCTTTCCTTTGTTTTGAAGTGCGAAAATTTTGCAATGATGGGGCGGCACTTGTTCGGAATGAAGGGACCGACACGATGTGCGCGTTCTATTGCACCATCGGGAAATGAATCAGAAACTGATCTTATTGCTGTGATTAGCTTGTATACGGTTTCTCGCCACGATTCTTTTGTGTCAGGGATACCCCGGATAATAAGGTTATCACGGCGTGATCGATCTTGAAGTTCAGCGAGACGTAAATCGAACGTACCTAGACATAGCACTTTCTTCAACCTGAGCCAGCGCGGATGCCATATCTTTAGTTAATTCATCGACTTTGCATAGTTTTTTTCGAGCAAGTCCAAGCGTTGTTGAAGACCATTAATTTTTGTCTCGATGACCTTCTGGCCATTTTTGATAGCTTTGACATCAGAAGCCAGCTCAGATTGCGCCTTTCAACCTTCAAGGGAACGAGTGTGCAGATCCTTCGGCAGCTTGAATAATACATTCGTTGGTTCTGAAGGGTCTTCGGGGAGTGAATATTGTCACGATGAGTCACAAGTACTGGGGGATTTATTAAACCACCAGGTAGCTAGCACTAGGACGATGCGTCAGTCATGGCTGGCTCTCAAGCAGAGAAGAAGCACGCGATCTTCTTTTTTTCTCCAGATTGAGAGCCGCTCTTGCTGTCAACCCACTACGTTCTGGTGGCATTATCCCCCCTTCCGAAAAGAAAAAAAAGTACCAAAAAAAGGAAAGGAAAGTACATAGCAGCACCGCGATGCTACTACATAGGCACGTGAAAAAAAATTGAAAATTCGAATAAAGTGAAAGTAAAAATTGGAGAGCGTGCCAATATAGGAAACGTCAATGAACGAGAAAGTAAGTTCACAAAATAAACAAAAACACAAAGAACGCTGTACGGTAAAGGAAAAGTTACGAACAACGCGCAATAAATGGTTTCATGCGCAACACATGAACGACGTCCGGCCTCAGCAGTGTCCTGCTCCGTGCATGGCGTGTTGAGTCCGGAACCACTTCGTAGTTTACGTCACTGACGCGGCGTAACACTTTATATGGGCCAAAGTACCGGCTCAGCAACTTTTCACTAAGGCCACGGCGGCGGACGGGCGTCCACACCCAAACTTGATCTCCGGGTCTGTAAAACACTTCTCTGTGGCGGGTATTATAGCGTCGTGCGTCTGCCTGCTATTGCTGGCCGATGTGAAGTCGTGCAAGTTGCCGGGCTTCCTCAGCACGCTCTGCGGATTCTTCGGCGTCTGTTGCAAACTCGTCTTCGTCCTGACACGGTAGCATTGAGTCTAGCATGGTCTGCACTTCGCGGCCGTAGAGAAGCCGAAATGGCGTGAATCGCGTGGTCTCTTGCACGGCGGTATTATACGCGAAGGTCACGTAAGGTAAGATCCGGTCCCATGTTTTGTGTTGTACGTCGATGTACATTGAGATCATGTCTGCGAGGGTCTTATTTAGTCGTTCGGTAAGTCCGTTGGATTGCGGGTGGTACGCAGTTGTCCGTCGGTGTCTGGTGTTGCTCAGTTGTAAAACTTCGTCCGTAAGCTGCGCCGTGAATGCTGTCCCTCTCTCCGTTATTATACTCGAAGGAGCACCGTGTCGTAATACGATGTGGCGCATGAAAAATTGTGCTACCTCAGAAGCCGTGGCTCGTGGGATCGCCTGGGTTTCAGCGTAGCGTGTCAACTAGTCGGTCGCGACGATCACCCATTTGTTGCTGTCCACAGACATAGAAAATGGCCCGAGAATGTCCATGCCGAGTTGGTCGAACGGCGTGCAGGGTGCTTCAATGGGCTGAAGAAAACCAGCTGGCTTAACAGATGGTTGCTTTCGGCGCTGACATTCCCGACAGCTCTTGACGTACTTCTTTACGCTTGCTGAAAGTCCTGGCCAATAGTACCTCTCGCTCACTCTGGCAAGTGTCCTTGAGTAGCCCAGATGACCGGATGTGGGTTCGTCATGGCAAGCGAAGAGGACGTCGTCTCGCATCTCTCGAGGAACCACCAGGAGGTAAGCACGGTTGTTCGAACGAGCGTTCTTCTTGTACAGCACACCGCCTCGCAGGCAGAACGACTTCAACGAGCGGGATAAATGACGTGGTATGATTGCGCCCTGGCCCTCTAAATGATCAATGATTGGACGAATCTCTGCATCATCTCGCTGTCGTTTGCTCAAGTTTGATGCACTAACGGCGCCCAGAAAGCTTTCGTCTTCCTCTGCTTCCTGACTGACGACATGAAGGGGTGCGCGTGACAGTGTGTCAGCGTCTTCATGCTTACGGCCGGACTTATGGACGACGGTGACATCAAATTCCTGCAGCCGCAAGCTCCACCGTGCTAGCCGACCTGAAGGGTCGCGCAGGCTTGCCAACCAACAGAGCCCGTGATGGTCCGTCACTATCTTGAAGGGATGACCATAAACGTACGGGCGGAACTTGGTGATTGCCCACACGACTGCGAGGCACTTTTTCTCCGTAGTGGAATAATTCGCCTCAGCACGGGATAGAGAGCGGCTGGCGTAAGCTATCACTCTTTCGATGTCCTATTGATGCTGAACGAGCACTGCACTGAGCCCAATGTTACTAGCGTCGGTATGGACCTCCGTGTCAGCATCATCGTCGAAATGAGCGAGAATGGGCGCTGATTGCATGCGCTGTCGCAGCTCATCAAAAGCTGCTTGTTGCTCGTTTTCCCAGACAAACGACGTGTCGTCCCTTGTGAGACGAGTCAGAGGTTCTGCTATCTGTGAAAAGCCATGAATGAATCGGCGATAGTAGGCACACAAACCAAGGAAGCGCCGGATGGCTTTCTTATCGACAGGAGCTGGTAATTCGGCAACAGCGGCAAGCTTGTCCGGATCGGGACGGATTCCTTCGGCGCTAACTACATGTCCAAGAAATTTTAGTTCTTTATAGCCGAAGTGGCACTTCTGTGGCTTTAGTGTGAGGTCCACCGATCGGATAGCCTCCAGCACGCGGCGCAGGTGGTGAAGGTGCTGCTCGAACGTGGTAGAGAACACCACCACATCATCAAGGTAGACAAGACAAGTCTGCGACTTGAGCCCTGTGAGGACAGTGTCCTTCATTCGCTGGAAAGTTGCCGGTGCTGAACACAAGCCAAAAGGGAGCACTTGAAATTGGTATAGGCCGTCTGGAGTCACAAAGGCTGTTTTCTCACGGTCTCGCTGATCTACCTCGATTTGCCAATACCCGCTTTTGAGATCGAGAGAAGTGAAATAATGGGCACGACGAAGTCTATCCAGCGAATCGTCGATACGTGGCAGCGGATACACATCCTTTTAGATGCGGAAGCATCTTATACTCGCGCCTTGTAGTGCGCCGTCCGCGCCGTCCGCACCGCTTCTCGAACATTCGACAGCTGACGCGCGCGCATGCGCCGTCGCGCCGTCGCCCACCATCTGTGCCGCGCGCGCTTCTCCTTCGAGAACATTCGACAGCTGACAGCGCATGCGCCGTCGCGCCGTCGCCATCTGTGCCACGCGCGCGCTTCTCCTTCGAGAACATTCAACAGCTGACAGTGCATGCGCCGTCGCGCTGTATATATACTCAAGGTCGGCGCTCGCTCGCTCAGTTGCCACTCGTCGGTTGGTTTGTACGGCGCGTCGACGTCCAAGGTCGCAGTGAAATGAATTCCAACGAATCCACAAACACAATGATCGACGTCCCTTCGACCAGCGCCGTCCTTTCGCATACGTGTGTACGTGTTCACTCATTTAACACCCCCTCCTACAACCACGTTAACCAATTTAGCCATCGACCCAAGTAAGTCGCACTTTAACACCCCGTTAACCAATTATATGCTCCGCATCCTCCTCAGTGTTCCCCCGAGTGAAGCTCCGGGCAATTTTTTTCGTCACGTTGTTAAGCTTCCGGTAGTCGACGCAGAAGCGTAGCGACCCGTCCTTCTTTTTGACAAGTACGACTGGAGATGACCATGGGCTGTGAGATGGTTCAATAACGCCATCGTCAAGCATCTCGGTGACTTGCGTACGTATCGCTTCACGTTCTTTGGCTGACACGCGGTAGGGGTTGTGGTGTATCGGGCGTGCGTCCTCGTACGTGATGATCCTGTGTTGAGTGATGGACGTCTGGCGGATCTTTGAGCAAGTTGCGAAGCAAGACCTGAACTCGAACAAGAGCGCTCGTAGCGCAGTCTGGTTAACGGTGGACAGATGAGGATTGATGTCAATATTACTCATTGACGTGTCTGCGGTATCCACTATCTCCGACGTGAGACAGTTGGTGACGTTTGCTACTTCGTGGGTAAACGCTATCGAAGCGCCACGGAAAAGATGTCGATGCTCGTTGCTGAAGTTGGTTACGAGCAATTCAGATCGGCCATCACGAAGGTGTATTACACTTCTAGCTACACAAATGCCTTGCTGCAGGAGGTGTTCTAAATTTGTCTCGGCCACCACATCGCCATCGCCCAAACCACAGCATGTTACGTCGACTAGAACACTTGTTCGTGGAGGAAGCGTCACACTCTGTTCAGAAATACGGAGTACGTCGACACGCCTTTCACCATCCTGCACGTTGATTGCTCGCTGGGCTGAGAACGTGACGCGGCGCTCTTGCAGATCAATGATAGCTCCATTTTCTTGTAGAAAGTCAACTCCCAGAATGACGTCACGGGAACATTCGCGTAGAACAAGGCAGCTTGCTACGAATGTGTACCCTTGAATTTGTACTCTAGTTGTGCAGGCAACCAGTGGATTTACGACGTGGCCACCAGCTGTCCGAATCTGCGAGTTATGCCCCGGCGTGATGACTTTCTTCAGCTGCGTTGTCAGTTTCCCGCTCAGTATGGAATAGTCTGCGCCGGTGTCCACTAACGCATTAACTGCACAACCATCAATTGTCACTGCTATGTCGAGTGAAAGTCGGCCATCCTTTGCAGCAGTATGTGATGTCGGACCTGTTTCTGTACAGTTCTGCATCAATAGGAGGTCTTCAGCGCTTCGACGTTCAGCGACCCCGCCCCCAGAGGTCACTTGGTCTAGTTTTCCCGACGGGGGCTGGGAGACCGTGTGGTAGAATACCGCTGGGGCGTTGATGAAAATCGCCTCGGTGATGGCGAGCGCGACTGGCGCCCGGCAGATGGTGGTGCATGCTGCTGGGAGAGGTAGTTTTCGATGTCGCGCGGTCTCTGGCCGTAACGGGGTGGCGGTGAGTACGCAGAGAAGCCGCGAACCCCAAGACGGCGATATGGGCACTGGCGGTACAAGTGATCAGCTTCTCCACAGTGAAAGCACAGAGGCCGGCGATCAGGTGTGCGCCAAACATCAGACTTTCGAGGAGACGTGTGCCGATCGTCGATGTACTGAATTGGTTGCACTGAACGATGGGCGACAGAAGCACCAGGGACAAAGGCCAACGGTGGTGGCGAGTACGTGCCTTCGTAGTACGGTATGTGCTGAGCTGACTGTAGTGAAACAGCAGGAACAGGATGGACGAATAATGGCGGCGATGCAGCAGGGCGTTTCAAGGCTTCCGCGTAGGTTGTCTTACGGCGGTATTCAGCAGGAGCTGGCACAGCTGTATCATGAGGCAAGGTGTCCCGGAGGGCCTGGTGCAGCTCATCCTTGATCACAGTTGCAATAGAGTTTACTATAGGATGAGGTGTTACACCAGCCTTTTGTAACTCTTCACGTATTATACCACGGATGAATTCACGTAGACAGTCGTTGTTGGTTCTAGTGGCGGTGTAAATGTCGGCAATAGACATGCCATTGACTTGCCTGTTGTATTGGTTGGATCGCTGCTGCAGCATTTTTTCCATTGTCACGGCCTCGGACAAGAACTCTGCGACCGTCTTCGGAGGGCTCAGCACGAGGCCGGCAAAAAGCTGGTCCTTGACACCGCGCATCAAGTGACGCAACTTCTTGTCCTCCGTCATTCTTGAATCGGCCCGTTGGAAGAGGCGCGTCATGTCTTCGACGAACGTGGTCACAGTTTCGTTTGGCAGCTGGACGCGGGCCAGAATAGCTCGTTCAGCTCGTTCTTGGCGATCAGCACTGGCATAGGTCTGCAGAAGTCTACGAGAGAATTCGGGCCACGTCGTCAGCTGTTCCTCTCGGTTTTGATACCATGTACGTGTCCCGTCTTCGAGATAGAAGTAGACACGACCCAGTTTCGCCGCGTCGTCCCACTGATTCAAGGTGGCTACGCGCTCGAAATCCGCCAACCAGTCCTCAACGTCCTCGTGCTCCGAGCCATGGAACGTCGCCGGTGCGCGTGGGCTTTCCAACGTGTAGCGGTTCGACGTCGTGCTTCCCGTGCCGGTTGCCGATGTTTGCACCGAAGCGCTGGTCATGTTTGTCGACGTGGTGGGAGCAGTATCGTCGGCTTCCGGAGGCAATCCCCTAGTTCGGCGGCTGGTCCGATGCACGGGAGTATTCACTGGCACTGGACTCGTATCGCGGCTTGCTGGGGGGGGGTGTGCAGCATCCGTGAGACTACCCAGCACTCTCACAAGTTTGTCACGATGAGTCACAAGTACTGGGGGATTTATTAAACCACCAGGTAGCTAGCACTAGGACGATGCGTCAGTCGTGGCTTGCTCTCAAGCAGAGAAGCACGCGATCTTCTTTTTTTCTCCAGATTGAGAGCCGCTCTTGCTGTCAACCCACTACGTTCTGGTGGCAATATATATTCAGCATCGATTCAGAGCGTGTGTTAGGTCCAGGTTTATTCTCGACTTTACCCGGTTTAACAATAGAAGGGCAACAGAAAAGCAATCGCATGTGGTATCCAATAACACCCGTGGACACGGGAACAGTAGCAAACACCGATCATCAGTCTTTTTAGCGTGAAGAAAGGTTTTGTCTACACCGGGGCATATTAAACGAACAAGTAATAAGGGTTAATTACAACTCGAACAAAAGATACACAACAGTTTGTGAGCAACAAAGAAAGGCCGTCATTGCCAAAAAATAGCAAATGCGCACTCACGCACTATCACACGAACGTGTGGTAGTCACTGCGAAAACATAAACAAATCACGAGTCATAGCTTTGCTGAAACGGTGAAGCAATCAACACAATAGCAACAAATCGCAAGGTCACACGCAGAATGAAAAGCAGATGGAAACGTGTCCTGCGTTTCTCACGCGCAAATGACGCACGAAACGTATTCACAGGTAGAGACACATGCGAATAAGCGTCTCAGCGGTTACTTCGCTATGTCTGAAAAACGAGCGCTTTTCGCAAAAGGAGACTGCAACGAATTTGGTCCCATTTGTGCGCCCGGAAATAACAGCAGAATCGTTCCAAGTAAAGACCGAAGCCAGCCAAGACGTACGATCCTCCCCTCCCATGGAGTTTCTCACAAATATCTAGAGGGAAATGTGGCACCACCGTCTAATCGAATTTCTTAAGGGGCGATCAAAGAGGTTCTATAGAACCTCCGGAGTGGCAGTCCCGGCCGCCGCCAACAGGAGCATTAGAAGTCGCCGGCGGCCATACTGCTAGAGGAAAAATAGGGCAGAACCGCCATAGACGCATTAAAATCCGGGCGTTGTGTGCGTTGGTTTGCAGTTCTACGATAAAAAATTGAGATGGAAATCCCTTTTAGGTTACACCAACGAATAAATGCCTCTTCATATTTGTTAAACAAATTACTTCATGCACCCGTTTTCAGCTGCACGCTTTCAGATCAATCCGTTGTCGAGAGATGCTTGGCATACTGAGACAGAGAGAGGAATAAAATGAGGAAAAGGCAGGGAGTTTAACCAGAAAATGGAACATCCGGTTTGCTAACCTGCACTAGGGGAAGGGGGAACAGGGAAGAAAAATGGGAAAGAAAGCAAAGAGAGAAATAGACGCACGCAAAAGAGGGAGGGGAGGGGCTGGGCTGCTACAGTCAATACAATAGGCCAAGCTTGTTTGCGCACTATTGCGGTACAAAAGGTTTGTACTGTATATTGGATGTTTTGAGAAATGTGCCTGCAGATACTATAGATTAAGGGGAACGCGACATTTGCTCGACTCTTTCATATATGTGCTTGTGTGTGTGTCGGTAGATTACCAGAGAATTTATATAAGGAAGTTGAAATACAGCTAAAGTTAGAAAACAGAGGTAATTGAGTTGACTAAGAGTCACTTGCAACTTTCGTGGAGTTATCGAATTCTAACCGATTTAGAAGCAGAGCCAGAACCGAAGAACCGATGTTGCGTGCAACCGAGAAACTCCAGGCGACGTACCCTAAATGAACCGGTTATGAGAACGATTGCAGTGGCGTTACTTATGCATAATATTTATCAACTTCTGTTGATGACGTGTGCTGTCATAGCAAGCGCAACCTTCAGAGCCTAGAAACGAGGTAAATTGATGTTTGATACAACGTCACTCACTCCTTTCGGCAACTTCGTCTATCGGCGTTTTGGTTTCCGTTTTGTCGGGAAGATAGAACGAATTTCGAAGGTGTCTCATCTTGTTTTAGACGCAATTGCTTATTTTCGTGACTGAATGAATCATGAATGTGTATGACTGGTGCAAATATAGTGTTTATGATATGCATCTCATGTAAAACATGACTACTTACCAAGCTCATGATGCGCTTGTGGTCGTTTCGCTGACTTCATAAATCAAATTCAGTATTAGGTGACGTGAATGGACGACGAACAAAAATACCAGGAACAAACATGATAATCATGACTTGGAAGTCATGTGCGGCATAATTTACGTCCATCTCGTAACGTTGCGCTGAGTTTAAAATGATATATCAACCTTCCACATTCCTGCATATCATCGTTTCCCACTATACGTGGGATCTGCCATTTTTTTATTGAATTAAAAAGGAACGAAGGAACAACTACAGGACATAAAGGTAGGGAGGATAACTAGGCCTGGTTTTCTACGCTAAGCTGGAGGAATGGAAAGGTGCAGTACAATTGGTCAACATTGCTTACGGACCTAGGAGGGAACCACTCATGCCTAGAAGCGAAATGAAAACTTGAAAAAAAAACTAGGAAAAACACCATGGGGACGAAAGAGAGAGACACAGGGCAAGCAATGGTATCGTGAATGTCTAACTCGGCGCCGTTTTGGATTCTTTCGCGATTCATAAGCGTAAGGTTGCCGTATAGACCGCAGTTAGCCACACCTTAAAGCATGGTGGTGCATCGAAAGATTCAATTTGCGTGAAGGAGTTGGGCGGAATGGGAGACATGATATATTTATTTTACCATATTAAACTTGTACTGAAACCATGTTTTAATATATATTGGCCTTTTAGCGTCAACCACTACGTGGAGTAAATCGTGAAAAATTTTAAACCTGCAAATGTATTTTTGGCAATCACAATTTGCAAAGCATAACTCTTGATCAAGCGGGCACTTTCACGTAGTTCTTTAGCGTGTGCCTCTATTCATCGGAGGAAGGCGATAGGTCCATCTATCTCTAAGAATGTTGGATTGTTTCCCGCAACGCGTAGGAGGCCGTTGCAACATGCTTTATAAGGCAACGCGTACTAAATGGAAATGTAAACTTGCTCATGCCATTTTATTTTCATGTCAGCCCTGATGCCCATTGTGTGGCGAAGCTACAATGAATGAATTAGCTCATAAAATGTCATTCTCCTATCAAGCCATACGCTTCTTTACGTGAGAACCTACAATGAATAAAATTACCCAGCATTCACGTGACTGGTGTTTCTTGTAGCAAAATTTCGGTAATGTTTTCTTTTCGCCTGAGCAAGTGCCAAAAGGAACACAGAACAAACTTTTTGCAGCCAAGATTTTCAACCAAATTGAAAGATTGGGTCCTCAAGTAAACATAAGCAACCTTCAATCCAGGTCAAAACACCAGGAAAATAATGAATTTAATGTGGTTTTTACAAACTGCCACAGTCTAGCGGCAGCGCTATGAACTACAGAAGGTGACGTCGGCTGACGCCCAACCCACCAGAAAATGAAAGCCAAAAGTGCCAGCAGAGGGCAGTAGCTTGCGTCTCTCCGACTGCCCACTGCTCAGACTGGATGAGTCGAGAGAAAGGCTTTGAGGTGGTGGAAATAAACAGAGAGGTGCATAGAAGGGGGGGGGGGGGTTCAACGAGACAAAATAACTTCAATGGGCGGCTAGGTGATAAGGTGGGTTGGTGACTTGCAGGACGCGCAGTAGCTTTTTTGGGGTGCAAGTGGACCCTTCGGGGAGCAGGATAGCTAGTAACGAGGGAAACAACCAGGGAGACTCTTTGACAGGTGGTATGGACAGATTCGATTCCAAAGAGGCACCAGTATCTGAGATAAGTAGAGTCTGGGGCATAAATAGACATACCCATGAGGGCCGAGCCAATTCAGACATAAGGTATATTAACATGCAGGTTGGTAGGAACAGGCTGAATCGGGAAGAGATAGAAAAACAGCTAAGGGAGGAGAGGCCGATGGTATACGGTTTTTGTAGAAACACATCTCAGGGACATGGAACAACCTCCTAACAATGCGGACTACACTTGGGAATATTGTAATTGAACAGAAGGCAGCAGAAAGGGAGGTGGTAATGGGGCATTTATTCATAAAAGTACAGACTGTCAAAGGGTCAAGCAGGAGTGCAAGGAACATTTATGGCTAAAAGGCAAAGTGGCACGGCAAATGAAAATCTTTGGTTTCGTGTACTTGTGGACGCGAGCAAAGGCCAGAGGGGAAAACCAGGCAACGGTAGAGTGTATATCAAATGACATTCAGGAGTTAGAAGGAGAGTGCGAAATATTTATACTAGGAGATATGAATGCGCACATAAAAAATTTAGATGGTATACTGACCCTACAGGCAAAATGATCATGAATATGTCTGAAAGGCATGATTTTATCATTTGCAACAGTACCGATAAGTGTGAAGGGCAAATAACATGGGAGGTAGGAAGGCTGCATTCGATGATAGATTACGCACTGGTGTCACATAAGATGTATGATAGGCTCAGGGGAATGCACATAGATGAAGGTGGCTCGAGAAGTCTCGGTAGTGATCACAAACGTATCAAGCGAAGTTTTGGAAGAGCAGTGAAAGTGGGAAGGAGACAAGATGAGCAACTACAAGAAAACTTTTATTCAGAAAGGCAAATCGAAATAGCCACTAAACAAATTGAGAAAGTAATCACTGAGGATCATGAAACAGTGCGACATACACCAATCTAATTAGACTGTTTGAGCTAGAGCTTGCTAAGGCATATGACAAGTCACCCCGGGAAAGAAGACACAAACCAAAAGTTCGTGGGATGAGGAAGTTAAGAGAGCCATAGCAAAACGTCAGGAAACAACTAGGGAACACAGACATGTTAAGCAGCGGGGTGAACCGACAGATGATGTTAAAATAAAATGGGAAATCTTTCTAAGCTGTAGAAGGGATGCATTCTTTCTGATCAATAAAAAGATTAGAAGAAAGGGTGCTCAGTGGCTGGCAGAAGTACATAAAGAAGATAGAAAGGCAGCTGCAAAACTTTGGAACCATCTAAACTCCCTAAGAAACGAGACAAACCGAGAGCAGAGATTTACAACTTGCGCTCTAGGTGCTAGGCTAGAAGGGGACGAAGCTATTGAATATATAGGAACAATGGTGACAGAAAAATTTCAACAAAGAAGTGCTTAATGCACCACAATAGACAAGGATGAATCGAGTGGCACAATGGCTCCATTTTCACAACAAGAGTGGAAAAGGGCTGAGAAAAGGGTTCCTAGTAGTACTTCAACAGGCCCAGATGGCATTCCGATTATGCTGATAAAAACATTAGTTCCGAAGTCTAAGCAGGCTTTGAGAGAGGCAGTGAGCAAAATATTATTCGATGGAGAAGTTCCCGATGGATGGAAACTTAGCAGGATGAGCATGATCTATAAAGGAAAAGGGAACAAAGCTGACATAACAACTACCGGACTATAACTGTGACATCAGTGGTCTACAGGCTGGCGATGCAGATTATAAAGTAAAGGCTGCAGGGATGGATAGAGGATGAGGGGGGCTTGGGGAACTGCAGAGTGAGTTTCAGAAACACATAAGGTTGGAAGACAATCTCTTCTCACTGACGCAGTGCATCGAAAAAGCAGAAAAAGAACACAGGACCTTGTGGCAAGCATTTTTGGATATCAAGGTAGCGAACGAGAGTGCGGTTCAAGAGGAATTTCGGGCAGTATTGGACACTAGGCGTGGAAGATGTAGTCACTAATCTTTTAAACGTTATCTATAAAGGTAACAAGGTATATTTAGAGTGGGAAAAACAGGTCTCCAAGCCTGCAGAGGTAAAACGGGGGCTTACGCAGGGGTGTCCCCAGTCACCCTGATTATTAATGATGTACCTACAAGGGTAAGAGGCCTAACTAGAGGGAAGTGGACTGGGCTTCAACCTCTCTTTCGTCAAACCAGGAAAACTCATTGAACAGGCACTACCAGCATTGATGTACGCAGATGATATAGTGCTAATGGCCACCAACAAGGAAGATTTGCAGAGATTGGTGGACATCTGCGGTAATGAGGGAGATAGGTTATATTTTAGATTCAATAAAAAAATAAGCAGTCATGATTTTAATGACAATGAAGGTAGTGAGCTTAGAATACAGGAGGTCATGCTAGAGTTAACAGATAAATACAAATATCTGGGCGTATGGATAAGCAATGGAGCCGAGTACCTAAGGGAACACGAAATGTACATGCCGACTAAAGGTAACAGGAATGCCGCGGTAATAAAAAACAGGGCACTGTGGAATTACAATTGGAATGATATTGTGAGAGGAATATGGCAAGGGGTCATGGTTCCTGGTCTGACGTTCGGTAATGCGGTCTTGTGCATGAGATCACAAGTTCAAGCAAGATTATAAATTAAGCAACGTGGAATAGGTAGGCTTGACTTAGGAGCTTACGGGAATACACCAAATCAGGAATACAAGGTCATGTGGGATGGACATCATTTGAAGGCAGGGAAGCTAGCAGCAAGATAAAATTTGAGAAGCGATTGAGAGAAATGGGGGAGGAGCGTTGGGCTAGGAAGGTTTTCAGCTACTTGTACATGAAGAATGTCGATACAAAATGGAGGAAGCGGCCCAGGAAGTTGACTGGTAAATACTTAGAAAACAGCAGGTGGCCAAACCAAAAAGAACTTTCGGTTGAGAAGAAAGTGAAGGAAACGGAGACTGACATGTGGGGATTGGGCATGATTAAGAAGTCCGCACTAGAGATCTATCGAACATTTAAGCAGGAAATTGCCAAGGAAAGAACTAATGATAATACTCGGGGTAGTTCTCTACTGTTTGAGGCCAGGACGGGAGTACTGCGAACCAAAACATATCGAGCCAAATACGAAGGGGTAGACACAGTATGCAGTGCGTGTGGAGAGGAAGAAAAAACTGCCGAACACTTCATAATGTTCTGTAAAGAGTTTCACCCTATTGTTCAGGAAGATGGCGCAAAGTTTTTCAGAGCACTTAGGTTTAGCGACAGGGCGGGCAAAATAGACTTTAAGTGGTTAGAATTAACTAGAAGGAGGTTATCTTATTAGTGGCTAAAGTCAAGGTACGAGTGAAATTAAACCCTTCACTGCAAAGTACGGATCCCCAACCTCACTATTTAAAGGAAGAAAAGAAATCTAGTTTTCTTTAATTAGGTAATATGGCTTGGCGGTGCTAGCCACCACCAGATCTAAAGGGTACAGCCATATCCATCCGTCCATTCATCCATCCGACTCGCTCATTTTGCCCTCTGGTTTCCAAAACCGGTATGAACAGCACCGGTTGCGAACAATGCTCTCGGCTGAGGCAAATCATGAGCGCGTCTGTGGAAGGGGGAAAGTAGAATGAAAGGAAAGGCGGAGAAAAAGAAGAGAAGGGAATGAACTCTTGCACTCTGCATGCGCCTCGGGGAATCTGACGTCATGGCTCTCGCTCGTATAAGGCCGCCGCGCACTTACAATCCATCGAAAATACAACCAATGATTCAAAAGTATCGGAAATTAACATTGTTTAACGGAACATTTGCATCTTCCGCTTACAATTTCGACGATTTGTCAGTTTTTCTATATTTCATAATCCTTTACCTTTATTAAACACTCACTTGAGATTCAGTACCAGGTGTATCGCTAGGCGTATATATAGCAGGCCGCATGGTCAGAAAAATGTCTTGTCTAACTATAGTGTACTAGAATATGTGGTAGTGTGTTCGGGCACCCTCTCTCGCCTTGCATTCCATGAAGCGGTGCACGTGGACAAAAAGCCGGTTCTCAAGGCGACGCTGCCGTAGCATGCGCTGGCAGGATTGTCAGATCCGCGCCGCTCTGCCTTCTCGGGTGCTGTTCAGTGACCTGTAGCTTGTGCTTGCGCCCGCTTAACGGAAGTTTTTCTGGCAATGTTTTTGCTGGCAATGCGACAGTGAAGCGATGCCGAGTCATCGGAGGCAACGACATTGCTTTGCGTCTATGTGCGAAACAGGGCATACATTTGGAAAAAAGGTAAGCAGCCGTCGCTTTTCGCTGCACCCAAAGACGATGCACGGAGAAAGGTTTGGGAACAGAATTTACATCGAAAGGATGGGACCTTGAACGAAAGCTACTCTGTATGTGAGCCACACTTCGAGTCCTCCCTCATGTGTTCGCGTACCACGTAGGAGACCAGAGCTAACGCTGGACACCGTGCCGATGTTACTGGCTAAAGCTCCAAGCTACTTATCGAAGAAAGCACCGCATCCAAGACCTCCGAGAAAGCGGAAGAACACGGTGGTCGAATCTACCATCTCCAAGTAAACGGCAGCACCCTGTGTTGACGGTAACGCCACTGATTCAAGTTCACCTATGGACCTTCTTGCTGACTACGAACCCGAGGTGGCGAACACTACTGGGACTGCAGCTTTACTGGAACGCTTCCTGAAGCTTTGTTTACTTTGAAGTTATATGAGCTCGATCGCACCGCATCTTCTGTCAAAAAGTGTGGTAATTTACGTGCTGTCACGACTTCATTTTTTCGTGAAGGGTATCAACCATTCTTGAGGAGCAAAACGAAAAAAAAAGCTGCACGCGAAAATCAGTCGGTGTTCATAAGTTTGCCACCGTGATGAAGTGGTCGTGAACTGCGATGTCACTTTAAAGTCAGCAGAAAGTTACGAGGTGGAGGTAAATCATGCCGTACATGATTTCCGTGTCATGACAATCATGTTTAAATGAGCCGTTTGCATTCGTCACTTGTTCATGTCACGTGATACCAAATTTAGTATATGTGGAGCTAGCGAAACGGCCGCGAGAACGCTATGAGCATGGTATGTTGTTATGTTCCTACATGACACGAGTATCAGGACTATCATGTTTGCAACAGTCATAGATTTTCGTCATTCATGGACGTCACGTATTACCGAATTCGGCAAATGTGGACCTAGCGAAACAGCCGCGAGTGCATCATGAAGGGCCTAATATACTTCAACGTGACGTTGACGCCCGCGCGCGCTGGGCTCAGCGCCGCGACACGTTAGCGAAACGCGAGAACTCTATAGCGTCACGCCAGGCGCGACCAGCGTCCATCCTCGCGGCTCGATGGCAACTGGTGTGAAATGCAACATGCTGCATTTGCACGGAGATAGTGAAAACGTATTTATTTATTTATTTATTTACAGAAAATTTTCTGCGGAGAAGCTCCGAGTAGTCGGAGATGCTTGGCTTGCCATGGGGGGGGGGGGGGCTAAGTCAAGGGCCTCGCTTGCAGCAGCCGCTCTGCGGGCCCGGTTTATCAGACTCAACTGATCTTCCACTTTCTCGCTGGCCAGCAGCTCCTCCACTCGCACCGCTGTTGGATTTTGTACTAGTTGTAAGGCTGTAATAGCCTGACACTCCCACGTGACGTGGTACAGAGTGGCTTTAGCTGAACACCATGGGCGGAGACGAGAGTATGCCAAGGAGTGCATTTTGCTCAGAATGTGCAAATTTGGAAGCGTGCCGGTTTGAATTGGCCTCCAGCTGACCGATTCCTGTTTATTTAGTGTTCGGTGTGGTAGCGAATAAGCTTTCCTAAGTCCTCTGTAATGGTTTAGGATGGCCGAATAGTCGCAAGGTCCGGAACGAGTTCCTCAGGGGTGGAGTTGGAAGGTGCTCGGCTCGCATGCCCTCAAGCTACCCTATCCGCTGCCTGATTCCCCTCCAATGTAAGTAGCCCCTGTAAGTAGTTTCGGCAAGCTGCATGAGAGTCCGTTACAACTGTCAGTGACCTTCGTTGTCTGTAGCCGACGGCGAGAGCGAGCGCGATGGCAGTTTCTTCAGCCTCGGTGATGTTGTGGCACCGCACGGAAGCGCTGGTACGTGCTGTGAGTGTGTGGTCCACGACTATGGCTACAGCCTTATTGTTTGCCCGGTCGTAGTTGGCGGCGTCAACATAGCACGTAGTGTTCTTGTGTGCACAAGTTCGCCCGAGGGTTTCCTCGAGCGAGTCAGGCCAGGCCTGATGTAGTCGTGGATCCATATTGCGGGGAATGGGGCGACCTTATAAGTCGCACGAAGTTAGTCCGCAGTGGGCTTGCGGCGAGCTGCGCCTTGAAACTGGCTGATGTAGCCAAAGCGAATGAGCAGGTCACGGCCTTTAGGTGTTCGCGTGAGCCGCTGCAGTTGGTGTGGCGAATTGCGCTTCACAAAGTTCTTCAAAGGTGTTGTGTAGGCCCAGCGCGAGGAGCTTGCTAGAAGAACTACCCGGTGGTAGCTTCAGTGCCGCTTTGTAGGCCTTGCGGAGCATTGCGTCTACTTCGCTACTTTGCCCTGTTCGATTTTGTTGAGGCATTGGTTGGGCAAATTGCGTGTCACCCTACTAACCACGAGGCTACGTATGAGTTTCAGGGTGTCCTTCTCGCGCATGCCATGGCGACGAGTGGTACCCGATATATCATTCAGGCCACTTGTAGTGTAATGGTGCAAAAAAGGGATAGTGTGCGATTGACATGGCGGTTCGACTGTACCCACATGTCTAATATTCGAATGGTGGATTTCTTTGGGATTTGTTTGCCAGCAAGGACGACATGGAGGCGGGAGCCTTGGTTGTTCTGCGCCGATGGTGGGAGCTTGCGTCGATAAATTCATAGAAGCTCAGATTTTTCTGTTGCACAGGCCAGGCCTCGTGCCTGCGCGTATTGTTCGACACACGTGGCTGACTGCTGCAGGTTATACTCTTTTTCTCTAAGGGACCCCCGCGTGGCTCAAACGGTGATATCGTGCGCACTCATTGCGTGATGGATGCCATCGATGCGGTTGAGTTCACGTGCCAGGCCAATCATAGCTACATTAAAGAGTAGCGGGGAAATCACTCAGCCCTGCGGGGTGCCCTTGTTCGGAACACTGATAACATGTGATCGGATAGAGCCGAGACCGACTGTGGCAGTGCGGTCCGACAAGAAGGCCTGAACATAAATAACTGTAGACGCGCTGCCCACAATGAAGAGCCTCGAGGCCCTCAAGTATGGCCTGGTGGCTAACATGATCAAATGCACCCTTAGTATCTGAAGTTAAGATAATGTTTTCTCCTTGCTGAGGGCGTTATCAATGATTTCTTGTAATTGTAGCAGTACATCCTGCGCTGAAAGATGTGCCAGGGGCCCGTACATTGATTGCGGGAAAAGGTCATTGTACTCGAGATAATCTTGCACGCGATTAGTGATGACGCGCTCGAAGAGTTTACCTAGGCAGGAAGTGAGGGATATGCGTCGGAGGTTTTCGATCTGCAGTTTTTTGCCCGGCTTCGGTATTATTATGACCTCCGCGTGTTTCTATTCAGGGGGAAGCGTGCCACGTTGCCAGTTATTATTGAAAAATGCCATGATTTTTTGTACGGTGCTGTCGTCAAGGTTCCTGATAAGGGAGTACGTGATTCCGTCTGCCCCAGCAGCTGTGTTGCGGTTTCTGCTGCGAATGGCTGCGAAAACTTCGTCCACCGTTATTGGTAGGTCCAGAGTGTCATCAGCACGTCCACAATACGCAGCCTGAGATGTGGCTGGGTAGAAATCGCCAAAGCATTTTCGCCGGACTTGATCCAGCAGCTCATTGTCTGTACCCTCAAAGACGTGTATGAGGTGCATCACTGACTTATTCGTCTAATTTTTCGTTCGAGTGTGATTCATCAAAGAGCGCAAAATGTTCCACGTGCGGGCCGTGCCCAATGAGCCTCGAAGAGAGTCGCTAAACTGGTGCAAATTGAGTCGCGCCAAATCTGTTGCGTACTGCTCTACCTGAGTGGGGAGTGCGGCGAACCTTAGCTTGGGGCGTTGGTTATATTTTTGCGTCCTCCATCAGCGGATGAGGCTCCTTCGGGCTCCCCATAGATGTAGCAGATGGCCGTCCCTTTCCGACAGTGCAGGTGTTCTGTTAATGGTGGTGGTCCAACGCTCTCAAACTTCATGTTCGGTGCACCAGTCGATGAGGCTTGTGAGGCTATCGAGTGAGCGTCCGTTCTCACGACGAAAAGCATCCCAGTTTTTGATGCGTGCTTCTCCAACAGACCGACGCACTGCGCTCTCTGTATTTGTGTGGAGAATGAAGTGGTCGCTGCCCAAGGCTTTCTGCAGGTTGTCCCAGTTATAGTTTTCACAGCCACGGGTGAAGGTGAGATCGGGGCAAGTGTCCCAGCACACACTGTTGCCGATCCGGGCAGAAAACACGGGATCCGTAAGCAGTTCAAGCTGAAATTTTTCAGTGGCTGCCACAAGCTGTTTGCCTTTGACATCCGAACGGTTGTAACCCCAGCGTTTGTCGAGAGCGTTGAAGTCGCCGAGCAGTAGGATTTCTTTTCCCTGGGCCAATCTGCAGGCATTTTGAACGAGGGCATGAAAATCAGTGGCTTTTTTGCTTTGGGGCACTTTAAACGTTAACAATGATGACAATTCGCTTGTCTTCTTTCTTTTTTTTGCCTCAGAACTAGCTCCACATGCACAAGTTCTATGTTGGTGTCTGGGATGTTGTCTTATCCATCTGCGGTTAGCGCTTTGTCAATCAAGACGGCCTCTTTGCCTTCTGATTGACTAATATAAGACCCATAACCTGAAAATATGGGTGGCGTTCCTGGCTCCAGTAGGGCTATGACATCTGGCCGAGCAAGGTGTGTGTTAATGTACTGTTGGAGGAGGCTCCGCTTTCTGTGGAAGCCACGGCAGTTCCATTGCCAGACTTCTAGATGTTTGCCAATGAGTGTGGCTGTGCTGCCCCTGGGTAATTCGTTGAGTGGAAAGGCGTGGGTATCGGAATCTCGGCTTGCGACGCCGATGTTGGAGTGAGGGTGAGGGCACTAAGTGTAGATGCGGGGGTAGCGAGGATTTCGGATGCATGTGATTCCAATCCTAGTCTATGGCAACCTTGATCGGTCGTGGCGTGCGAGCTACGAGTGGCCCTCTTCCTGCGTATATTTTCGCCTGTTTCAGCGATTTGCTCCTCGAAGCGTGTCTCGAGAGTGTTGTGGCGTTCTCCGAACTGTGTGAATATGGCAGTGAATTGTTGCGATAACTGCTGTGCGAGCGTTGAGAGCATTTAGCGTAACTCTTCGCGTATGACTGTGGTGCTGACCGAGCAAGAATCGATAGCACCATTTTAGGGATTTTCAGTCTCTTGGGGGAGGTTGGGGTAATTTTTCGAGGAAGTCAGGCAGCGATCCAAGACGCGCCATTAGGGCATGAAGTTGAGAAATGTCTTGGCTTGACGTGCCCTGACGGCCGCCAGCTCCTGTTTGAGTTTTATGTTTTCCGCGAGAAGGTGTTCGTATGCGGTGGACAGGGTATTCAGTGGAGCGATGGGAGGATCCCCATTTGCTGACCAGCTCACCTTATTCTCCCACTCCATCAGCTTACCGGCTGATGGAGTGGGATTGGGATTTTCGGTATGTTTGCTGGAGGCGTGCTGGGACTGTTGACGGGTGGATTGCAGCAGCTGCTGCTGCTGCCACTGCCGCCCCTTGGTAATCTGGTTCTTTGGATGCTGCTGCGGCTGCTGCTGTCGCTGCTGTGGCTGCTGTTGTTGGCCAGGTTCCACAGAAGGTAGGGGCGGGAAGGACTGTGACCTCGAGCGTGAGTGGGAGCGGCTGCATGAGGTCTCGTTTTCCTTGCTGAAACACCTGCGTTTGGGAGTGGGTTGGTTACGATGGGGGTTGCGGCCCTTGGCTGGTGCTGCTGGTTGAGGAAGTGGCCATGGGCGCGGGGCCTTCAGTCTCTGAGAGCACTCTTTGGCGCCCGTTAAGTGGGCATCTCCACACAAGTGACATTTGGAAGCACAGGGGTGACCGTCAACGGGGTCGAGGATACCACACTGCCGACACACGGGAGCGTTTGGCGTGGGGCATACGTCTGTAGCGAGAGAGGAAGACGGGACGGCGGCCAACGTGGTCGTGTCGTTCTCTCGCCAATTTATTCCATGCCTGAAGCGGAGCCGCGTTGCTTTCCCCGTCCGACGCACCAAGTGCTCTGGCTTGTTCTAATCCTCGCGCAGCTCGAGCTAGCATCAGCTGTGCAAGAGTCGCAGCGCGATGATTGAGAAATGATAATGGTGATGGTGTCACTGCACGCCTGAGCGGTGCCCCGGTTGTAAGCAGACTTGGCAGGCTTGTTGCGTCGGCTTGTACGGGTGGCAGGCCACCTCCCCACCGTAATACAGTACATATTGGGGCGTAGGGGGCCCTCAAAAGTGATCACGGCAGATTTTGTTGCACCAAGCATTCGTGCACTGTGCACTGTCACTCCATGCGTACGCACACGGAGGTTGGCGGTGAGATCTTCCGGAGTTCTGCCAGGCTCTATCCCATGAATAACTCCCCGCAAGGTGCCATCAGGGGCCACCACATAGGTATTGAATTCGTAGGTCTCCCTCTCAAGCGTGAGGGTGGTGATCCGACAGAAAATTTCAGCCGTCTCAACATGTGGCGTGCTGGCAATAATGATGTTCGACCCCGGGCGAGTACGTATAATGAAATGTTCACCAGTACAATGTTGTCGAGAATGGCCCGCCACTGTTACGGGTCGGGAGATTTGATGCGTAGTGAATTTCCGAATGGCCAGACCCTTTTTCTGGCGCATGATGATTTTTATGTCCATGCGTGTAAGTGGTGGCGTCTTCCGCCGTAGCTGGCGTGGCTTAGTTACGGGTTGTGGTGTTCGCACTGGTGCGACACCGGCCACGTCTGCCTGCGCAGCAGGAGCGCTCGCTGCCGCAGCAGCCCCAGCGTTTACGTGGCCGGACGGAGTGCTTGCAGGACCGACCAGCTGCATCAATTCCGCTCGAGCTTTGTCGAATTTTTTTGGCGTTGACACTGGCGACGGGAAATCGCCAGTTTCCAGTTGGCGTCGGTGTCGCTCGCCAGTCCCAGCGATGCATTGATTGATATGTGGGGTTTAACGTCCCAAAACCACCATATGAATATGAGAGACGCCGTAGTGGAGGGCTCCGAAAATTTTAGACCACCTGGGGTTCTTCAACGTGCACCCAAATCTGAGCACACGGGCCTACAACATTTCCGCCTCCATCGGAAATGCAACCGCCGCAGCCGGGATTTGAACCCGCGACCTGCGGGTCAGCAGCCGAGTACCTTAGCCACTAGACCACCACGGCGGGGCTCCCAGCGATGCAGACGTTGTGGGATGGTGCAAGGCAACTTCATCTTCGCTTCCCGAAGTGAGCTCGTCGAGGTCGAGAAAGTCCGTGTTAACATGTGTGTCGTTGGGGCTGAATGCAGGTTGAACGCATCCGGTAGTAGTCACGTTAGCAGTTGGCATAGTGCTAGCCTCCATATTGTTGTAGAAGGTGTCGCGCCGTTAGGCCAAGTCACCCACACTCGCACAGGCAAGCTGGGTCGACGCTTAGACCCAGCGTCCCAGCACTCACATGGGTTCTTCTGAAGGCGATAAAGAAAACTGGAGATGCTCTACAGCTTCAGGAAGGGTGTGCGGTTCCCTGGACAGTTAAAACTTGATGATCCGACACAGTGCGGGCGGCGATATCGGAGTAATCCGGTCAGTGCGAGCACACGTTCCGCGAAGCGCATGCGACGCGCGCCCGCTCGCTCCGGCGTCCAAATGCTTCTCCTTTCGCACCGAGGCATTAGCCATAGAACACTGCGTCTGCCTCTTGTCGTGACGGAGGGACGCCGGATGCGCTGAAACACGCATGCGTCAAAGCAACCTAGTGCGGCACGCGCGTGCGAGTTTACGGCAGGACCGTCGCCTTGGCTTGGCAACACCAGCGTGACGTGACGAAATGAACTTCGGCGACCACGTGCACCACGTCCCGTCGAAATATCTAGTGCGGATGTGAGCTGCTTGATACCTATGCAAACAAACTAATGTCGTGTCACTGTAAGAACTTACACTTACTAAACGATACGCTGGCTGCTAGTCGAAGCAGTTGCTGCTAATATGCCAATTTACTTGTATCGTGGAGCATAGTCAGTGCACAAAAAGAACTCTACATGTACCAAGCTTATTGTAATAAAAGCCTTCAAGCGCAATACGCAGCACACAGGTACACGCTTCGTTCTGGAGATCAAAGTTAAAGGGTTATGCAGGCGGGTCAGCAATCCGGGTCATGAGGAAAGACGTGCAGGCGTATCCAGCATCGCCAAGTAGCAGACCCTGTACTCGTCTTTTCTCGAGCAGAACGCATGCACGACTGTTGTCGAAAATACGACTGTTGTGCATGTATTCCTGTCAGCTCAAATTGACGTTATAGAATTGTATCTTTTACTTTGCAATCATCCTTTGAAAATGCAATACACGTTGTCCTGTGCTTTTGTTCTGAAGCAAACGTCTACTACGAACATAATTCATGCATAGATGATCTTCCTTCAATGCAGTAGTATTCACTTTTGTTTCAGAGTGCAGAGACAGTCATAGAAATTGAAAGCTGTTCCATTTGTGGGCCAATATCAGCTGCAATCACAGAACAGACGTCATCACAGACAAAACACTCATGCAATGTGTGACGCGATTCAGATCGCTCCGCAGCCAGCATTTGCATGGAAGGAGTGAATTGCTGCTGCAACCAAAAACTTCAGTAATACCTTCCTCCTCCTTCCAACTCTACCCGTAGCATTGCAACTGGAACTTGAGCCTTTCGCTCATCTCACGAATTGCTTAGCGCGGACTGAAAGAGGACCTGGGAGAACATGAGAGTTTTGGTGATGTAACTCGCAATCTGTGGGCTCGAATCGCAATTTGATCCACATTGTGAATACAGCTTTACTGGGTACCAAAAAGCTAAACGAAATAACAATAAAAAACGCCACGTTGTTAAAATAGCATGCACGAGGTATTACCATGGATTTTATTTCTTGGCCAATATGCAGTTTATGAAATGCCTCGCGCATTGTTAATAATGTATTACTATGTTTTGGAAGTACTGCAAACTTCGTAACGTTAGCAGAGAAGAATGAGCTAGTTACCTGAACATTTAGGGATAAGTAACCCTTACGGTTGCGGTAAACCACGGTTCGGCCTCCCAGATGATTTGATACAGACCTGGGTGCAATTGATGCACCCTGTCCCACCGTGAAACTTGGCGATCCTGTAGAATTCAACCATCGTCTCATGGAACTTGTCATCGGAGTTAGGGAAATTCACGATAACCGGGAAAAGTGCTTCGCGATCAGCCATGACACACGTTCGATGACACGGCTTACCATTGGCTGAGACACATTCACCAAGTCGCCCGTCTCTTCTTCAAAAGTATCCGCTTCATAAAAGCGCAGCGTAATTAAAAGCTGTATCACCGTTGGAAGAAGGTGACCACGCTTCCTGCAGCTCTCCTCAATTGGCAAGCACTCTAGTAGCTTCTTCCCGCTGCTCAAGGTCATGCGATAGCGCGCGAAAAAATCACTGTCTGTGAAGTGTTCCATTTGATTCAATCGGTCTCTCAACTGTAGGCGTGGTATACCTACACAGTCATCTACGTCGCCTAACAGCTCGTCGACTGGAGAACATAATCGACAAACCACGCGTAGTGTGCTAGCATACTTGACTCGAGGGACGATTCAAGGTAGCTTATTCGCTTCCTTGACAGTTTCGAAGAAACGCTCGAGGTTTTCTCAGATGAAAAAGGCCTTTCAAGGGAAGGGCGGTTTGTGAATAGGAAAACGCCACTCAAGGAGCGTTTCGAGTGAAGGGTCCAGTCGAAGAGCGTTTGTGTGTATGGGCGTAAGGCTTAAGCTTACAATTTCATGACAAGCAAGTGTGCTGGCAATAATACCCTCGTAGTTCCAAGCCCTTGCTTTCTATTGGTTCTGCACATTGAAAACTCATAAAGAACGGTATACCCTTTTTCACTTTGAAGTCTGCGATAAACAAGTCACGTGATCGCGATATTACTGTGAGCGTACAAACGGAAACCCTGAGGCTAATAGAAGCCAATTATTTGGAAAGTGTTGTTTCGCTGACTTGCCATAAGCTTATGCGTAGTTAGAAGAATCACTTTAAAGGTAACACAACGTCAGCAAAACAAAAGAAAAATTAGGAATTTTTTGTGTGACCTTACGTTCACGAACTCTCGCATAGAGTTAAGAAAGTGGGTGAACGTCATGGCATTGAAGTGGTTTTTGTTGCCAAGACTATGGTCGGCGATGTTTGCGTGGTGATGCGAAAATGCGTCGAAAACGCCCCGTTGAGGAGGAATGCACGCTCCATTAAGCACAAAAATATGTTTGTAGATCCTGCCATTGGAGTTGCGTACAGCGTACTCTTCCCGTGTAAATGTGCTTAAATTGGCCAGACGGTGTGGTGTGTTAACTCTAGACTGTGGGTGTACCGAAATTCTCCTTGGAGTATTGCACCTCTGACACACTTGGCCATGCAGTGCTGGGTCTGCGGATGTACTCCGGCTTTTTTGACAACGATGGTTCTTTTCCGCCACTGCGACCAGCTGACGTGGGAAAAATTTGAAGCCTACAGAATTTAAACGGCAGGCAGAAACTGCGTCAGTGAACCGTCAACTGCTCTCCTTGATAACGAAACATAATTTTTAGATTACTGTGACTAACGTTGTTGGGGCAAGATGCCTCGTGTCTACAAAGCTTTTTTTTGTTTCTTTTGTTTGTCTACTTTTCTCGTCATGCAAGAATGGCATGCACGAATTTGTGGCATGCACGAATGGCATGTACGAAGGGCATGCACGAATTTGTCTATACACGATGTTTCTCTATTAAATTTTTCAGTTGAAAGACAGTGCTCGTCTTGTGTCTTTCTGTTTCTCCGTCTCCATTTTTCACGCTGTTTACGTCTCACAATGAATAGTTACAAACTTGCCGAGTTTTCAATACAACTCAGTGCTTACTCGCGGACCTGCGCCTATTTATCAGTTTCGTTCTACGAAGTTTCGCGCTTGTCAGCATTGGTGCAGCACAAGCATGCTGCTCTAAAATCACTTATTCGTCAGCGGTGGTGCAACATTGCCTGTACATACAATGCCAATGAGGCAAAGCCCCTGTAATAACGAAAATAAAACGTAAGGTTTTGTTGTTGTTTTCGGTGGCCTAGCCAGACGGGGCACAATGATCCCACGCTTTCCACTCTTCCTGGAATATTTTTTGTTCATTATGACATACATAGTGTCTAATGATCATATTTCTCCCCGGTCACGCCTTTAGACCAAGGAGGCGGCCCCTTTCAAAAAGAAAATTCTGCCAAAATTATAGTGTGTTAACCAAAACTATATTGTGATAAACCAAAATTCTAGTGTGTTAAACAATACTCCAGCGTTCGTGTGAGCCATACACATACGCCATCATGATCATTGTCACCACCATCTTCATCAGTTTTAATGAACGGGGCACGCTAATATCCTCCATCTCACGCTGAGACGGTAAGGTACACGAAAGCTTCGAGATTTGCTGATAGAGCATCAAAGTGTGCCAGAGGCAGTGCCTGAAAAGGTGCCATTTGGAGAACATTTTCTAATTTTTAACTTGAGGGTGCCAATTTAAATGAAAGTTGCACAATTTTTTTCAAAAGAGACCCTACACATTCTTGACATCGTATTATATGTGTCCATTGAGCTCCAATTTTCTAGTGAATATAAAGTTTAGTGAACTTCATCTTACGTGAACGACCATCTTGGGTACCTTGAAGTAGTCAAGTTACAGTGTATTGTACTTTTAGTCCTTATAGCCAAAGCTGATTATGATTCATACAGCAACAAGATTTGCTATTTATGGTGAGAGGTCAAGATAATTGATGGGTGTTTGTCGGTAGACAAGGTCCCAGCAATTATCTATAATTATAAAATATAAATACAGAAAGACATGGACCCACCAAATAATTATTCTATAAATATAGGAAATGTTACATGGTGTACAAAAGAATATTTGTCTTTGAGCGTTTCAAAGGTCAACTGAACTACAGTACCAATACATTATCAATGAAGTCACGTGTTTCGAAAATGAATTCTCTAACCAATGGCGAAACATCTCAAGGTGTCTCGAAGTCATCTGACAACGTACATTTTACAAGACGATAAGTGAAACGTGAAATTATCACTGAATCAGTGCAACAGTATGTGGCGTACAGATAGGCCGCCAGACCCAATACAACAAAGTGAGACAAAAATAAAGAAAGCAAGTTGGCTTCTTCCTGTGGCTTAAATGTACATAGGTGCTAATTTATAATCCTCCATTCAGTAGAACTCTCTAAAACCGTTGACTACGGAGTATCGCCAAAACATGTCGTGGCCTTCAAACGTAAAATCGCAGCAAGTATCATAGCTATTGGCCTTCAGATCTTCTTAGGCGAATGCGTAAGGGAACGTGTGACTAGCCTATCACCTTTTCAAGAAACAGCGGTGCTTTCCCGGTGCCAGTTTTGCCCTGTGCGAATATTCTGCCCCAATGTAAGCAACATTGCGGGAAAATATCGCCCAATTTTTTTTCCGTATAAATGCTTTACTAACACGATTGACACCTATAAATAATTTTTGTTGTGAAATGGCATCAAGAATAAAGTGCGGTCTTATTTTTCGATATACATAGGTACCTTTTCAAGATCCTGATACTACCTTTCACTGGGTTATTTTGATTCTGATATAGATTTCTTGATCGTCATGCTTATTTCTCTAGTTGCAACAAGTCTCTAGAACAAACAGTATTATATGTAATAGATTTCCTTCTTTTCCAGCTTGTAATTTTGGGCATGGAACGACACAAAGTAAGCAGATCAGCTTCTTGCTATTGCGGTTGACTAGCTAGTTTTCACTCGAGTAATTATAAAACAGAACGTCATTCAATGTATTAGGAATAGTTAAATAAACTTTCGGTGCCAGCCTTTAGTGACATTTTCCTTTTTTTTTGCAGATCATTGGTATATCATGTCGGGTCACATTTTAGGTAAGGATTTATGAAAGATATAATATGTTTGAGTGGCTGTAGAGAATTTTGACCAATATGTTTATACTAACTTTTATATGAAACATGTTGCCAAGACACAAAGGAATTATTTGAGGGTTTAAAATATTATCACTCATATGACAGTGAGTGGTACTCTCAAATAACACCAGACGTTGCCAACTTCATAGGCTAACTAGGCAGATGTTTTGGATAATGTACAAAAGCAGGACAACCCTCATATATAAGAAAGGCTACTTTTGAGAGTTGAACCATCACAGATTCTAATAAGACAAATAATTGAGTGGTCCCGCCAACAATAACATGTATAACTGACCTGCTGTGTAGCGAATAGCGATGGGAGCATGACGGTATCAGTGAGTGATAAGCGTTTATGACACACGAGCAAAACAAATATATATATATATCGCAATGCCGACCTCCAGCACGGAAACAGTGAGCCATGTGCTGTGTTAGAATTTCACACCCTAAACATCAATATCGTTATCAGAGAAGCCGTAGCAGATAGCTCTGAAAGTCGTGACCACCTGGGCTTCCTTAACGCGCACCTAAATTATTGTACACTGCCTTGATCTACTAAAGCAGCAACCAAAATTATTATTAGTTGAGCTTAAAAATTATAGTAGTACACTCATATGCAACATCTGCGTGACGCTTGATGTTACAATAGTTCCACCAAGCCCGTAATTCTTCACAGCTTGTCGTGCTCTATCACAACCATAATTTGCGCAGCGCAACACTGCGTTGCTGAATTGTTCAGAAACTTGTCAAATAATTCATAAATTGCACAAGAGACCATAGTGCGCGCATACTTAATTAAATACGTTTCAAGTCGGGCATAAAGCTTTAGCGTGAACAAGCATAACGCAAAAAATTATGACCAAAAAGGTCGTAGCGCTCAGATTTACACAAAGAAAAGAAGCGGCAATTCTCAGGAGATTCGAGAAGGGAGCTGCGCAAGAAAAAAAAAGCTAGCCACTAAAGAGGCTGCCGTATGAATGAACAACGCTCATCCTTCAAAATTTCATAATGCTTACCAACCTAGACATGTAGCATCTGAAGAGGATTCTGCACGATCACACTTCGTTTAAAGTATGCTAATTTATTATAGGAAACTATGAAACTTCTTTTAGGATGCGGTACGAGTAAGTTGCTACGCCGGCAAACAGTTGAAAAGAGTTATGGTGTTATTGTAGGCAGTATTGTAATAATTTTCTCCGTGTTGGGCCGAATCAAGGGCGTGTAATGAATTGCACGTTCTTTCTCTTAAAGTATGATCTTTGTTTATATTTAGCCGTTTGCGGTCCAAAGCATTTACCCATTTTCTGGCTCTACCAGCCAGAAACTATTTTGCCTGCTTTTCGCGCCGCGAAAATAAAACAAACTCTGGAAGAGAAACTCGCGGGATATTTAGTAAATGCGAAGCATTTCTTAGCGAACTTCGCCGAATTTGAGCGTATCTATCTATCTATCTATCTGTCTATCTATCTATTTATCTAACTATCTATCTATCTATCTATCTATCTATCTATCTATCTATCTATCTGTCTATCTATCTATCTATCTATCTAGCCGCCTACGACTTTTAGCTATCCCGGCCGTTTCGATAACGGTATCAATACCAAACCTAAATTGGCATAACATGACTGTATGAAGAGCATATCTGCCTAGTTATGACATGAATATCATTGCATGTCTGTCGTGATTGTAATGATTTACATTTCTCGGTTCTGCAGCCCTTGCGGTGGTTTTGTTCACATGACACGGTGCAAAACTGGGATCGTACTACATTATTGCATGGCGAACACAAGCGACAGACCATAACATGAAACTCATGACATGCGTGTCATGCAAGAACATGACTACATGCCACGCTCATGATGTGCTGAGAGCCATTTCGCTTGCTTTACTTACACCAAATTTTGTATTACGGGACGCATGACGATGGTACAATACTGGTGCAAACATGATAAACATGAGATGGATGTCATGTAACTTATTGAATACATGCTACGCTCATGATGTGCTCGTCGCTGTTTCGGTAGCTGCACATATGCCAAATTTGGTATTACGTGACGTCAATGAATGACGAAGGTATGTGTTTTGTGCAAACATGATAATCATGAGATGCTTGTCATGTGAGAACATGACTACACGCCACGGTCAATGCGCCATAAATTTCAACGCGAGGCGGTGCGCGTGGTCGCCGGCGTTAATTTCGTCGCGTCACGGCGGCGTTGCAACGCTAGGCGCCGGCTTTACCATAGACTCGCAGAAGTGCAGTGCTACATTTTTTTCACGCATGCGCGTTACAGCGCGCCCAGCGTCCCTCCGTCACGAAAAGAAGGAGACGCAGTGTTGTCTAGGTAACGCATCGGCGCGAATCTCGCACTGGTTGCCGTTGGGCCGCGCCGATGGACGCTGGTCACACTGGTCGCGCCTGGCGTCAGAATATGGAGTTTTCGCGTTTTGCTAGCGTAGCGTCTCTTTGTCCGGCATGATCACGCGTCAGAACTACGTCGGAGTATATTGAGCCCTTCATTATGTACTCGCGGCCGTTTTGCTAGCTCGACATATACTAAATTTTGTGTAACGTTATGTCAATGGATGACAAAATATATGACTGGTGCAAACATGATAAACCTGACACGCGTGTCTTGTAAGAACATGACAACATACCACGCTAATAGCGTGCTCGCGGCTGTTTCGCTAGCTCCACATATACTAAACTTGGTGTCATGTGGCGTGAATAGATGACGAAGGTAAACGACCCATCCAAACATGATAATCATGACACGGAAGTGATGTACGCAATCATTTACCACTACTCCGTAAAGTTTTGCAGATATTAAAGTGACATGTCAACCTTTCTTATTCGTGCTTGGCATATAATTGATTCCCACTGTACGTGGGACCTGCCAATTTTTTTTGTTCTTGCATGCTGTAGGAGCGAAATGTTTTAGCAGCATATCATACTGCTCAAAGCATTTCCTGGATACAGGCTCAGGCTGTTAGTGCAGGTTTTTCGGAAAAACAGTGGTGTTGTAGCCACCACCGCGGTCGTCGTCTTCGTCAATCACTTTTGTCTAATCTCCCACCGAGGTAGCTCAGTGGCTAAGGTACACGGCTGCTAACCCGTAGTTTGCGGTATTGAAACCCGGCTGCTGTGGCTGAAATGCAGTACGCCAGTGTGCTCATATTTGGGTGCACGTTAAAGAGCCACAGGTGGTAAGAATTTTCAAATCCCTCCATTAACGGCGTCTCTCTCATAATCATATGGTAGTTTTGGGACGCTAAATGTCACATATGAATGAATGAACTTCTGTCGAATCACTGTCGTCACTTTCTGGTAAAGACACGTATTTGTCTCCCTCACTAATTTCATTTCTGCTTACGCCTAAACCACCAGCGTAAAACGCACGTGGCGGAAACGTGGCCGCGCTTCTCTGTCAATAGCGCGCTAATGGATTCACTCTAGGCTCTGTTTTGGACATAGTGCTGCACCTTAGTGTAAAAATTAGTAAACCTCAACAAACATAGCCTAGCTATTTCTCAAGAGATGGTGCTTCACGCATCGAAAAATGTGCCTGACTTGCTGTAAGAAAACTGCTATATTTTAACCACGAACTCCTTTGTTGGGCAGTGCCCGACAGCGGATCACTACGGCCAGTATCGTAGCGGTGCGGTAACATGTTCGTTAGAGGAACATAATAATACCATGTCCCCTCTGCTGTCTTTTGGCCTAATGTCTTTTCTAACACTGAGTAGGTGTTTGCAGTGAGTTCACACCAATCAGCAGAACCTGTGTGTAGTGATCACTCTGAGCGTCTTTTTTCCTCGAATGATTTCTGAGGCGACTCAGCGAATAAGTGTCATCGAGACAACAATGGTGCGGCTCCCTTGCAGAATAGTGGAGGTTTCTTTACATCCCCAAGTCTTCTACACGATTGAATGCCCTTTCAGCTTCGTTTGAGTCACCGCTTGCTCCACCCATCCCTCCTGATGGGTGGAGCAAGCGGAGCACACTGTCCGGATCATTCGGCATCCCTGCGCATCACGCCACGCCAAATTAATCGTGAACGTTCGCCTGTAGGTGTGCATATCGAACTACTGTGCACGCTGGCACACCAATTATAAGTGCCGCCTGGCAGACCGCCTCAACCGCGACGCGGTCATAGGTGGCAACTTTAACTATCACAAAACCTCGTGGGGCAGAGGCGAGACGAAACAAGAGGCGGGTTCTCCTCAGTGCCGTACAAAGGCCTGGACTGCTCGTTATAAACACGAGTAGCTGTACTCTCGCGCACCATGGTGTATCCGACAGTGCCATCGACCTGACTCTTGTGGCTGGTACGTGTCAATGTGAGTGGAAACGCGCAGCAGACTCTTAGTGCTCTGAGCACTACCTCCTCGTGGTCAGCCCCCTCAGTTGAAATTAGGTGCTTCCGACCTACAGTGGGGTAAAGTAGGCGCACTTCAGAGAACTGTGCGCTACAGTGCCGGTCTCTGCAGACTTCTTCACCACACTGGCCATGTGCCACGACGCAGCTATCACCCGCTGAACCATGTCGGCAGCCAACCACGCATCAGACATCTGCATCCTCAACGTTCTTGCCCCGTGTCGCAGGGCGTAGATTGTGGCAGTGCACTCGCAGAAGGCGGGACACTGGCGTGTCTACAACTGTATTGATGCGTGTGCCGCAAGCATGCCGAACGCAGTCACGACCAGACCTAAGAAAGCTTCTGCTCATCACTAGATGACCATCAGAATCACGCCCAAGCCTGGCGCATCTTCACTGCCGCTATTCGCACCAAAAAGCCTTGCTGCCTGCTTTTCTGTGTGTATGTTGCGATGAAAATCGCCGACAAGGAGCTGCTGGCTGAGCTGCAGGCAGACAAATTTGCCCCTCTTACTTGCCCACAGCCACCGCAGTGACAACACCTCTGCCTGCACTCAACAGGCCTGCGCTGTTCGCTCCCGAGCTTCACGGAAGAGTTTATTCTTAGCGAACTGACCGTAGTGCTCAACAGCACGAAGCGCTCCGCGCCTGGAAAAAACAGCCTCACCTATCAGGTGCTGCGCAATATTGACCCCCCCCCCCCCATGCGGCTTCAGTTGCTGGAAGTCTACAACGAAGTGTGGCGCAAGGGTCAGGTGCCTCTCATATAGAAGAAGACGCTTGTGGTGCCCATACTGAAGCCACTGAAGCCGGCCACACAGCTTTCATTCTACCAGCCAATATCAGTCACCTCGGCTGCATGAACATTGGAAGCCATGGCACTGCGACGCCTTCGCTCGATTGCTACCGCAACCAACACATTCCCTCTCGAATAGAACGGATTTCACCCAAGGCGCTGAAAATTTGACTCGCTGGCTGACGTGGTCGCCACCCTCAAATATGCCAAGGACTGCCGTGATTACGGCATCCTCGTGCTGCTCAACGTGACAAGTTTCTATGACTGTTTTTTGACGTTTTTGGACGCACTTCGTAATATCCGTGTGTGCGTAAAGATGTTAGGCTTTACCTCGAGAGCTTCTTGAGCGACGGCACTCTTCACGTTCGTGTTGGCTGCACAATCAGTGGTCCCCGCCCCGTCACCGCGGGCGTCCCCCAGGGCAGCCTAATAAGCCCTTTTCTGTTCACTCTGGCTCTTGCCCAGCTTCCCGACTACATCCCGTGCAACACGTTGCGTTCCACGGCACTTGTTGCGCCGTGCAACACGGATTTGTTGAACGGTGCGGGACCGGTGCTTGAAGAACTGCTTCGGTGTTGTCGTCGTTCGGTTTGAGCTCATTAGCATCAACTCTATATCCGAGGAAGGTGACTTCTTGTCAAAATTAGCATTTTTTGGTGTTTAGCCTCTCAGCCACTATGATATCATCCGGATAGGCTTGTACGCCCAGGAGATCCTTGAGTAAAGGATCTATATGCCTTTGAAAAATGACCGGAGCTCAGCTAATCCCAAAAGAAAGTATATTCAAGCAGAGTAGGCCCTTGTGAGTGTTTATTACTGTCATATTCATGGCCGCATCATCCAGGGGCAGCTGGGTGTACGCTTGAGTCAAATACAGCATAATAATTCCTTCACCGTCATTAAGTCGTGCGTAGGTGTCATCTACATGGGATAATGGGCACTGTTCAGTCACTGTGGCAGTGTTCACTGTCAGCCGAAAATCTCCACAGAGTCAAATAGACTCATCACTCTTAACAACTGGAACCATTGGCGTTGCCCATTCTGCGGCCAGAACTGGTGATATCACACCGTCGGCAACCCATCGGTGGAAAGCATCAGACACCTTGGTTGTCAATACGCATAGCACCGTACGTGCTTTGCGAAAATGGGGCGTGGCATTTTCCTTCAGGATAAGCTTCACCGGTGGACGTTTTTATAGTCCTAAACCTAGCGCAAACACATCTCCGAACTTCTTGAGCATTGTTTAAAGTTCCTGGCTCATGTGGTTTTTCTTGCGCGTGTTGAGGTTTGCGAGACATTTGGTCTAAACATGGTCACTCCACAAGAGTTAAACATCTTGATGGCATGCCTTCCACAAAACGCTGATCCAGGTGTATCGACGATAACCAGAGTGCCCTGTACGTCGTTCTCCTCACAGGTTGCTTCCATGTGCACTTCTCCAACTACTGGAAGTTCTCCCACAAAAATTCCCGAATCTACATGTTACACTGTAAATGTCGTCGAAACACTATAATCTTGCGTCTGAAGAGAGTGAACAAAACGTTTATTTGATGTTCTGCAAAAGAAAATCGGTGAATGGTATTCTGAAGGCGCTGCGTTAGAGTGTCTCGAGCATGTAACGGAGGTGAACAAGCACATCTAGGCAAGTAAGCCACGAGGCCATCTGGCAGTTATCTTCGAAAACGAAGGCGTGCGCGACCATGGAGAAAAATGCGTGCCAGTCACGGAGGTGATAAAGTGTAGAATGCAAAGCGACGGGCAGGTGCAATCAAGGTGCCGTTGTAGCAAAGCATTGAAAACACTTTCTTGAGCATCGCGTTGCACTGTCACCGCGGCGCATTAAACGCTACAGTCCCTAAAGTTACTTGTGTGTGCCTCTTCTATTATAAAGGCAGACATAAAACATCGACGTGTTGTTATGGCTCCTCAAATATGCGCAAAAATTGCTTTCGAATTGGCAATCGCACAAATATGAACGCCAAACCTTGAGCAATATACGTTGGCGCTGCGGATGGGGTCGGCCGTTTGGTGCTGGTTAATGTATCGTTAGGGCGGACAAAGAGACGAATGTACAGACAGACACACAAATAAAAATTTTTTCCGTCGAAGGTCCTTAAAAAGACCATTGTCTTTAAAAATCTGACAATTGGAGAGTGGTGCCTCTTGGAGGCGGCCATCTGTTTTGATTCTGCCTGAACACCCTCATTGCAAGAACGCTAACAGGTGATCCCGTATCGATCAAGATGGTAAGCGGCACACACCCTCCCAAGTTTTTTTTTTGAAAGTTGGCTTAACCGCGCGACGAGTACTCATTTTTTGAGCCACTATGGTACAGAACTTCTCATCTGCCGAGCGGTTATCAGCTCCTGCCGACAGGACACAAGCGACACGAGACTCCCGCTGGCTTTGTTCTGGGTCCATTCGAGCAACGTGTCCTCGTTACCGCAACGGTGGCAGACCATACGAACGTGATAGTACTGCTCGTTTGAGCAAGCTTCACTTCCACACATAAGGCGAAGTGTCGCGCCTTGGGTCTTCGATTGCTCTTCTGGTGACCTATTCTGATGCATGAATTGGATGCTACTCTGGTCGGTAGATTGCATGCGTCTAGCATTCGTGGTGACGTTCTGAGCTGCAATAACGAAAATTCTGCTTCCGTTAGCGTCAGGCTCCTGAGAGTCAGCGAATGTCGTTTCACATCCTTATATAGGACTCCACCCACGATTCGGTCTCGTAGCATGCATTCGAGCAACAATCCGAAACTGCATTTTTCTGCAAGCTACTTTAATTCAGCAATAAATTTCTGTGCCCCTCTCCTTCTAGTTGTGATTAAATAAAATAGCATAACTTGCTGCTATTTCGTACACTTTAGGGACGTAGTACTCATCGAGGTAATTAACGGCATCGTCGTAGTAAGTGCATAGATTGACGCATTGGTGAATTGACGTCCATGGACCACTCGAATCGCGCTGTCTGGTAGAGAGGCCGCTAAGACTGGTCGTCGCTTTGTCGTGTTCGTGATATCCTGCGTTTCGAAGTAGGTTTAGAGGTGACCTCGGAACGTTGATTACGTTCCCTCAAACACAGGTGGCCGTCCCACGCTCATGACTCTGCGGATCCAGGACTGTTTGAGGTCCATCTTGTCTTCGTTGCCACAGTTACAACGCGCGACACGGACTCAACAGAAAATAGGTAGCATGTCGTTTATTCCCGGTCAGCCAGAGCTTCGACACACCTGAGCTCCCGCTCAGCGCGAGCGTCACGCAACCGACGCATCGCGCTTCTTGCTCTTGACGACGATGTTATTCTCCGATGCCACAAAGTGCATGTGATGATTTACACCGATGACACTGTGCTGTTTGCCTGTAGCCCGAGTCACCACCGCACAGGCCTTCTCAAACTCCTGCAGGTGGCCATCGACGTGGTTGACGCATTTCTAAGCAGTGTTAGACTGGCGCTTGCCGCCTTCAAGACGGAGGCACTGCTCGTCTAACCGCCAGCGTCGACACGCCAATCCATGCCTCGGCTCTCACTCCGGGACCTTCCCATCGCCTGGAGCACAAAGGTGCGCTACTTGGGGTAGACCATAGAACACTGGCTCACCTGGCGACCCGCCGTAGCAAACATATGTGGACGAGCAACCGTAAAGTACTGGGCGCCACACGCAGTCTCCTAGAGCGAGATGATGGCTGCATCTCTGCGAGTCTACAACGCAGTCGCATCGGCACGCATGCTCTACACGGCAGCAATGGCTTCGCTGAGCGCTTGCAAACTAGCTGCCTTAGACGCGGAACATCACAACACCGTGAAAAAGAACCATGGCCTGTCCCACACCTCCAAAGCGGGTCCTAGGCTCGCCGAAGCGGAATAAACTCCCATCTCCCAGCGGGTGACCCAGCGGACACTAAATCATGCACTGCAGCTGAAAACCACATCTCAGGGTAAGCCACTTATAAACTTGCTATACGCTACACTTAACTCATCTATGTGGCAGCTGGCGAGTGAGCTCTTGATGGTTGTGCATGCCATGCAGTAACCCAGCTGGCCGCCTATCCCACCCTACCGCGAGATCCGTCTGGTGATCACCAAGACCATTGGCGGCATCAAGGCGAAGGCACGCGTACTGCTGGCAGCGATGCAGCAGGAGTGCTTCACCCTCCTTCACGAACAGCTGTGCGCCCGGCTGCTTGTTTACGTCTAGTGGTCAGCGCTTCGTGACGGAACTGGAACTTAGGCACTCCCTTTGACACGTCTCAAGCCTCGTCTACCTCGGCCTGACGCGCTTACCGGTCACGTGCTCTCCTTCACATGGTCCTTCGAGCACGGCGTTTCCGCGCCAGTCAACACGAGCACCAGCGACCAGCTGCCAACGTTAGCAGCCCTTTCCATGTTCTACGGGCACCTTTCACTGCCGCGCCCGCTCGCGCTACCTAAAGCACTCACAAATGCATACATCAAGCCATCGTGGGACTTGCTTGTCTATAAGCACGCACCGGTGCCTTCTTCTTCGGCCACTACGTTTCTCCCAGTACCGACCACCAGAAAAATCATCACGACCCTGTACCCTTTCACGTTGACAAACTGGACTGCCCAAACGAACACTCCACGGATCCTCTTTCTTGTGCATAGTATATGTTTCTCTTTTTCTTTTGTACATATGTTTTAGATCCCGCAATGCGCTAGGGGGGAGCCCATGTAGTGCCACGCTAGATTTCGGCAGCTGGCAGCGCTGAAAAAAAGCGAGCCGCGTGGCTCGTGCAGTGCGAGACACGCGTAATTTTAGAACGGCTTAGCTTCTGGCCTGGTTGGACACTGCAGTGGCGACTCAGCCAATGCCTGCGTCTCAAATAAAGCTGTGACCTCGGCACGGGCTCGTCGCCGCCATATCATCACTCATTCCTCAACAGCTAGGTAACGTGCCTGAGCTTTAGGTACTTCTTTTCACGGATAATGCTCGCTCCTTGTGGAGTGCCTTCATGTATAAACGCAAATGGGTGAGCAGAAAAAATTTGGTCCCTTGATTGGTGACACTCGGATTATATGTGTTGTGCGCCGCCCAGAGTGACATACTCTTTTCTGCAGGCAAAAAGCAAGCTCTTTCATTCTGTCACTGTGAAGCTTGTTGAATCTAAAACACTTTGAAAAGTGATTTCAATGGTGTTTACAAATGCTAAAACTTCTCCAATTGGCCTACCCGTAGGAATCTGCACTCGGCGGGGGGGGGGGGGGGACAGATGGGGTGGTTCCCTTCCCCTAGTCACCTGGGATGACGGTGCAAAGTCTGCTCTATTCACTGACTAGGAGGTGGTGCACTCTTTTAGTCACGTAAAAGGGGGACGCAAAATCTACCTCGTAAACTAATTTATTAAGAGAGGGCACTGCTATGAACCTTCACCTCCTCTACCTGAACGGGAATCCTGCGCACGTCTATGGGCTTGCCCTTTTCAATGCGAACAATTTTGCCGTTCACCGTATGCTCGAGGTGCCGGGAGATGTACCTCTCGTCGAAGTGCAGCCAGTGAACACCTATAACTTTTCCGAGTTTTCTTGAAGCCGAGTTTTCCTGAAGCACTTTTCAGCGCGTGGTATCACTGCCCGCACTGCGCAAACAGAGCTTCGTTTTTTGGAACAACGAACAACGCATGCTTCTCTTTAGCTGACGGGGATCTACGGACTTCAAACATCCATTGATTACATTTCACGAGATCACCACAACTCATAAACTAGGGCGCAGAGTTTTTCCTTTTCAACACCCTAAATGAAATAAAGGACAACCAGTTACACTTCGGCAACTACATATCCAAACGTGCATCACACCAACCATGCTGCACAGACTCGACCCGGATGTCTCACCCCACGGCCGGCGTTGTCATCATGAGTACTGTAATTTCGAACACATGCTCTGGTTGTGCCCCTTTAACTCGTGGCCAGAACTACCAGACCAAATCTCCTGGGAGGCTGCCTGGCGCAGCACGGAACACAACAACCAACTCCTGGCCGCCCAAGGGGCGCGGGACATAACCGAGAGACTCCGCCTCCCGGCACCACCCTGGGCGGGGCCACCTGGCTGAACTAGCGGGGCCTCCGAGCCCATCCTGTCTCTGCCACCTTTGAACCAACAAACATTTTTCACTCACTCACTCTTTAGCTGACGTGTAGCCCGTAGTGAACCGCGGGACGAAGCAAGGAATTTGTTTTCGCGCCATGAGAGTGCATACAGAAGCATTGGTGTCAGAGTGCCACCACACAAAAAGAAACGATGATATACGCGGTCGACGAAACTGTCGGAAACGCGCAAACAACGTATAAACGGCAGCGCGCGTCCTCACGCGGCTGCTTTACAGAGGCTTCAGTGCACTCTATAGGCGCCGCTTGCCACTCGTCACACTTCCCTATTCTAGCCACTATACTCGAGTGCACCGACAATGTGGACAACGCGCCGCTGCTAAGCGAGCGATCGCGCCGACGGGTGGGACTCTGTCATGGCGTGCTTCCCGCTCGTGTGCGCGTACCTTTTTCGGGTGTCACTGGCTTTGCAAGGATTAGCGAAGCCTATCACGTTCGCGAATGGTGATGTGAACGCCAACAAGGCGCGAGCCACGGAAACCGAACGCAAGCGTCGGCGGCGGAATGCCAGTGACACAGATGAAGTGCGACTCAAGTACAGCGATTGCGTTCGAGAATACAGACGGCGCGACGGTAAGAACGACGAGACACGAACCAAGGAAGCCGAATGCAAGCATCTTCATTACGTCCCCCCTCTCGTGTCTTTGCGTTTTAAATAAACGTTTACTCTAGTAAACGCCACACCAAGTTGTGCTTCAAACCACTCTTCTAGCATATACGCTGACGCCCGTTTCAACCGAGTCAACGCCACAAGCACCGCTTCTGCTTTGCGTCCCATCAGGGTTCCATTCGGAGGTGCTTGAAATTTCTTTATTGTGTGAAAAATTCCGAGCCGATTAATGGTGCAGTGACGACGGCAATGCAAAAAATTAAAAATGAAAGTCACGGCGTAGGCTTCAGAGCGGGATGTGAAGGCGCAGCGAGCCAGCCAGCCGTAGGACCGGTTCAATGCACTGAGCTCAAAAGATGTCGGAAGGCAAGGACCTTGAAGATGTGCTCGTGGACAGCAGCAAGTGTCGTAACTGCTATTAACAAACAAGAAGCTGCTTCATAATTTGATCGGTGACGAAGATGCGTTAGCCTCCAGTCTGTCAGCACGGGCGTCCCCACCGTCTGCAGTTGTAGTTTCTTGTTGTCGGATCAGCATGGTCGATACTGTCAGGTTCTGTCACCGAACCATTAGTGGTAGTAACACCACTACCTTTCAGCAAGCTCCCGCGATGAAGTCGCGTTATGGCCCCGGTTTTGGAGCTGGTATCGTTAGCATGCTAAAAGACGCTCATCGACTCGTTAGTAAATGCAGCTGAGTTTCAACCGAGATCGTCAATACGGCGCGTACTATTCGTGGTGCTGAGCGAAACGGTGACAGCCTTGATGATACACCATGACTGCGGCAAAAAGACCTTGATGGTTTTATCAGTAATATCTAGGCAATTTCACCGAGATACACCCTAAGCTGAGCCTGCGTAATCGTCCGGACAAGTGGTGTCCGTCTTTGAAGCCAGAGTACTCACTGAAAAACCTCCTAGACTTCTATGCTGTGCGGTATAGCGCGCATGTGACGTAGAAGCTGCGAAGGTTTGCGCTCAGCAAGCTCCACGGTCAGAAGTAGTCTCATGATTTGTTCATCCGTGGGTGACAGGTGACGAATGACTTCGGTTTGGAGGCGTTTGTAAAAGCTGACCGCTGGTGGGTTCATAGAGATACCCTGGACCTCGTTGGCGTAGCGGGCGTCCTAATTGTTGCGGCTCCGGTCGCGAGTGATGCCTCCCAAAAACTGCGCCTCAACTTAGGTGAACCAAACTGCGAGTGAGTTCAGTCAAAACGGAAAAAACTCGACCACGACACATGAAGCGGCGGGTGGAGCAACGTATGGCGTGCCATCATCAGGGACTTTTACGTACTCGTTAGAGTGAGCAAGCACTGCCAGGTTTACGGAGGCGTTGCCAATACGTTTCTGTTGCTGGGCCTGCAGTTGCTGTTGAAGTGGTTGCACTTGTCGCCTAAGAGCAGCATGGTCTTCTTGGTCGGTCTTGGTAGCGCGATTTGTTCGGTTTCCGTGTCACCAGATGTGAGATACCGCATCGACTAAGGACGCAAACCTACATGAAAACATAACTGTTTATTCGATCTGTAAGAAAAGCATCAGATCGAGCCTCTTGAGTAACTAGCCCGTTGCTGAGTCACCTTGAAAGGGGAGAGGAATACAATCTTCCCAGTGGTTTTATATGACCAATAGGACGCGAAAAAAGACAGTGGTTGCCCTCACTCTAACGTGTACGTGCTGCCAGCAGCCTTCAGAGTGCGCAGGCACACGCTTCCTTGTTTCCTTTCACAAACATAGACACTGTAAATCCTTCCCTCCTTCCCTTAACTTTTTTTTCAATAGTGTGGTTGTTAAGGCTGCTCCTCCTGTCACGCCTTAACGAATATCGATGCTGCCTGTATCTGTTAAAGCATTACGGATTGATTCATTTATATTATGAGGAAGAAGAGCTTTATTCAAGACGAGCTCACTCTGGCACACTGATGATGGTATCTAAAGATGAGCAAATCATGCAAACGATGATGACACGTCCAATTGATAAAAAAGAGTCGGTGACTACACTCACACTAATTTCCCGTCACGCTGGAAGCGGCCTCCTAGACACGCGAGAGACAATATTAGAAATTGCGTCGGGTATACAGCTTCAGTCGAGACACGTACACAATTTCTGTCCCACGGCAACAGTGGTCGGAGGGAGCGTAAAGTGGTGATATACGGTAATTGATGGGGGACGTTTGTTAAATGAGCATATAAGGTCCTCTAAATGACTGAGGAATTTTTCACATAAGCCAGCACACGCACGGGAGTCCAGAGAAGAACTTCGTCTCCTGGAGAAAATGTGACAGCATGGTGATTTGAGTCGTAGCGAGACTTGCGAGCTTCCTGAATGATGCCGGTGTTGATTCGGGCCAGATGGCGGCAGTGCTCGAGGCGAGACAAAAATTGTGCGGATAAAAAGCCTGCTGAGGTAGCAAGAGTCGAAAGGAAGGCGACGTCCAGAGTTACACTTCTAGAGCGGCTGTGGACCAAAAATAGGGAGAAACGCCGGTGATGCGCTGCGTAGCCGTATTGTTGGCGAATGTTACGAATGGCAAAATGGCGTCCCAGTCCGTGTGGTCAGGGTTGACATACATGGCAATTATGTCCGAGAGGGTACGATGAAAGCGTTCTGTCAAGCCATTTGTTTGTAGATGATATGTAAAAGTTGTCTTGCAAATGGTGTTGGTGACGCGTAGAGCCTCAGCAACAATAGAGGAAAAAATTGACCCGAACCTACATGTTACACCTTGTCTTGCGTCTAGAGAGAGTGCACAAAACGTTTATTTGATGCGCTGCGCAAGAAAATAGGTGAATGGTATTCTGCAGGCGCTGCATTATAGTGCCTCGAGCGTGTGGCAGAGAGGAACGAGTGCGTCTAGGCATGGTAACACAAGTCCTATCTGGCAGTTATCTTTGAAAACGAAGGCGTGCAGCCCGCGGAAAAAGATGCGCACCAGTATCGGAGGTGATAAGGCGTATAACGCAAAGCGGCGGACAGGTGACACCACCGTGACGTCGTAGCAAAGCGTTGAAAACACTTTTTTGAGCATCGCGTTGCACTGTCAGCGCAGCGCGATTAAACGCTTCATTCCTTAGAGTTACTTGTGTGTGCCTCTTCTTGTGTAAAGGCCGTCACAGAAAACATCGAAGCGTTGTTATGGCACCTCAGATATGCGGAATAATTGATTTTAATTGACAAACGCACAACTGTGAAAGCTAAACCTTGAGCAATATTGGTGGGCGCTTCGGATAGGGTTGGCCGTTTGGTGCCGTTTGAGGTAACAATAGGGCGGACCAATACACAAATGTACAGACAGACAGACCAAAATTTTTCCGTCGGAGGTCCCCAAGAAAGACTATCATCTTTAAAAAGACCTTTCCGCGGTCGCTGAGGAGAACACGTGAACCTCCATGGCGTAAAAATATGTTACACAGAACACATCGGCTACTTCAGTGGCTGTACCAGCGTGCAGCGAGGCTGTTTCCGCGTAACGAGTGAGTTGGTCAATAGCCGTCACAATCGAACGGTTTTCATTGGAGGTCACGGGAAGAGGGCTTCACAAGTCATTCTCGGCGACTTCAAATGGCAAAGCGGGACAAGGAAGAGGTTGGAGAAAAGCAAGAGGAGCATTAGAGGGTCGTTTCCACCGTTTACTTAAGACACGAAGAAACATAATTGGCAATGGCGGATAAAAGGTCAGGCCAGGTGAACCGACTGCGTATTCTCTTGTACGTTATGTGATATCCGAGATACCCAGCAACAGAATCATCGTAGAATGTTTCAAGAACCTGCCGTTGTAAACACCACCGTACAACGGGCACACATTTGTTCACTTCAACGTGGTAAATATGGCGATGTAAAACACCACCGTGAAGCTTGAATTGTTTCAGTTGTCGACGAAGTCGGGCGTTCGGAGGAGCGGATGAGCCTTCTAAGCGTGCTATTATGAAGTGGCAGTAAGAGTCAACGCGTTGATGCGACACAAGAGTAGATGGGCGGCCGGATCTTAGCCAACTGAAAACCACAATGGGTCATGCCGCGGTAGAAACTGGCGACCGTGGGCTATCACGGTTACGTGGAGGGCAGCGAGAGAGAGCATCAGCATCTTGGTGTTTCTTACCGAACCTGTAGACGACATTGAAGTTGTGCTCCAGCGGACAAGGTCACCCGATATGTTCTTTAGCGACGATAGCCTGCACAATGCGTTGTGGTCGAGGACGACTGTGAAGCGGCGGCCGTGGAGGTATGGACGAAATTTTTGTACCGCCCATACAACAGCGAGGCACACTTGTATGGTTATTGTGTAATTTTTCTCGGCGGCAGTCAAAGCACGACTGGCGTAAGCGATGACACGTTCGCGTGCGGTGTCGTCACGCTGCAGTAAAACGGTACCGAGACCATAACCACTGGCGTCCATTGAAGAATGGTGGGTGCACCTGGATTGAAGTGACATAGTACCGGGTCAGATGTCAGGGCTTACTTCAATGCCAGGAAAGCCTTTCCACAGTTTTCGGACCACACGAATGCCGTGTTACTTGCGAGCAGTTGATCGGCTGGAGATGCAAGCCTTGCGAAATTGAGTATGAAGCGCCGAAAGTAGGATGCTAAGCCGAGAAAACTGCGCTGGGCCTTTTGACGGAACAGGTGGGAAAACTCGAAGTCGGCTGCAAGCTTTTCAGGATCCGGTCGAATACCGTCTTTGCCAAGTGCCCTAGAACATTGATTGTCTTGCTTGTGAAGGTGCATTTTTTGTATTCATCTGTGAACCAGTTTTTGCAAGGCAACCAAAGACTTTGAGACTTTGCCGATGTTGCGAAAAGGTAGACGAAAAGACTATGATGTCGTCGAGGTAGCATAAGCAGGTTTTCCACGTCAGGCTACGCAGTACGCTATCGATCATACGTTCTAAGGATGCGGGCTCGTTACAAAGTCCGAAAGGCATTACGTTAAATTCATAAAGCCTAACTGGGGTGGTAAACGCCGTTTTCTCTTTGTGAGATTCGGCCCCATCGCAGGTCAAGGCTGGAAAAATACTCCGCGCCATGCAAGGAATCTAGTGCGTCGTCGATTCGTGGGAGAGGGTAAACATCTTCTCTCGTTATTTTGTTCAGTGCCCGGTAATCAACGCAAAAACGTACTGTTCCGTCTTTCTTTTGCACTAAAACAACTGGCGAACACCATGGACTCGAGGAAGAACGTATAATATTCCATCGAAGCATGCCCGAGACGTTTTCTTTGATGATCTTCCTTTCTGCAAGAGACACGTGGTATGGGTGCCAGTGAATAATTCGGGAGCCGTCAGTCTGACTTTGGTGAGTCGCGGAAGTTGTCATATCAAGGACAGAAGAGTGAACGTCTAACAAAGAGAGATGTCTGTTCAATGAATTCAGCAAATTTTGACTCTGGGCTGCAGTCAGATCAGGGCTTATCGTCACCGATAGAGGAGGGGGCGAGTTGAGTGGTGGTGAGCTTGGCTCTGGTAGGTCTTCTTGACTTGGAAGGGCAACAGTTGCAACGGGATTTGTGTCAATAGCGCACGTGACTGTTGATCCACAAGGCAACATTAGGAATTTGGGGGTCTGATTTAACGCAGTATTAAAGAAGACCCTTCTGAAAAACGAACGAAACCTGGAATGATCAGAATGCCTCGATGTACCTAGTGGCCATAAGGTAGTAGAAGCACGTCGCCATCCACAATTTTGATGCAATTACCGCTGATTACTTCTTTTCGGGATGGCCAAAGAACATAATCTGAACTGCTGACGAGACGAATCCGCTCTTCGTGTTCCAATACAGAAGAGTCAGTGGGATTGAGGTGGATGAGGTGCTGGCGACAAGATATAGAAGTGCAAGCAGACGGCAGAAAATTCCACCCTGAAATTAGTTCGTGGGTGTACTCACGCATAACTGCAACGGCAATATGATGACGAATGCCGTCTATGAAAACACTAACTGTACACTGGGCGAACGGTGGGTAATAGCGTTTGTTGCAGCACGGAAAGATGGGCCCGAGTAAGGCGCTGTGAGTTTGCGGCGACGGGAGCAGAGGTCAGAGCGAAGAATCAAAATGGCAGCGCCAGTATCCACTAGAGTTTCGACGCGTATACCTTCTACTAACACTATCAATAAGTGGGATGGTCTGTCTGGAGGAATTGAGGGCTGCCCGGTGGATGCTGTTCCCCTCCTAAAATTACATTGAGGAGTTTTCCCAGTGTGCAGTCAGAACATTGGAGGTGGGTCGCAGAGGCGACCCGGAACGGCAATTGGAAGATGGTGAGTGGCGGTGAGGCTCCATGGAGTTTATAGGCGTACCCATGCTGTAAGGAGGAGAGGGCGAACGCTGAAAGGAAGACCGGTAAGGCGTGCGCTTGTAGTGGACTGAAGCGTCTGCGTTCCTCTGGAGCGCAGCCACGTTGCTATTCCTGTTGGCGTCTTCGGCACAAGCGAGATGTGTGACCTCTATGGCCGCAATAACAACAGAATGGGTGAAGAAGACGTGACATGGTGTAATACGGCTGTGGACGCACCGGTGGTAACACTGACGCCACAGGTACATGGCAAACTGCTGTTGCAGCTGGGATGGTGGTGGGTGCTGAAAGCGCCGCTACTTTTGCGTACGTTGGTACCTGACGAGGTCTAAATTCGGTGGAATAATGTGGACGTGACGCAGATACAATCTCCTGCCCAGTGATGTCCCGCAAGTTGGTTGGAGCTGAGGCTAAAGTAGATGGTGGAGCGCAGGAAGTGCAGCACCCATTAAGCTACTCACGGAAGATCTCGGAAACCAGGGCACGGATGTCGAAGGCCACTGGAAGATGAATGTCCAAAGCATCATGGCAGAAATGAAGAGACGGAAGCTCGTCTAGTGTCTGGCAAATGGTGATAACATCTTGAGTCGTGGTAGGACTTTTCTGCGCAAGGGCGTTGAATGTGAAGGTTTTTATGCCTTCGATAATGTGGCGTATTTGGTCGCTTTCGGGTATAGATGACTTTACATGCTTGCACAAGGCAAGAACATGCTCAATGTACGAAGTGTATGATTCACCGTTGAATGCGTTGAATGCATTCAGCAAGCTTCTAGGTTGCTGCCGTAGTGCGACCACTAGGATAACCCCAAATCTGACGAAGCTGGCGTAAGAACGAGTCCAATTCGCGAAGATCTTAAAGGTGGTGTCAAAACCAGGTTTTAGCAACATCAGTCACGTAGGAAGGAACCGTACGTAAGTCGTATAGAGTATCCCACCTGTTACACTCGCTGACGAGGTCGTAGGTGTGTAGCCATTCTTCAATGTCATCCCCTTTGAGGCCCGAGAATACTGGCTGATCACGCTGGTGGCTGTGGATGACCAGGGTCAACGCCGGAGGCTGCACTGGGCCAGCGGTGTTGGATGAACAAGGATTGTCTTGCACAGCCATGGCAGGTGGTAGTAGATGACGGCCTGAGCGGAGCTCCAGTGGTAACGTGTGAGAGGACTTCGGGATCGAGAAGCATGGTCCATCACACATGCGGATGCGCTTTATTCGAGACGAGCTCAAGCTCGCACACACTGATGATGGTATCTACAGATGAGAAAAGTATACAAATGATGATGACACGTCCAATTGATAAAGAAGAGTCGGCGACTGCGCTCACATTATTTGTGATTTAACGTCCTAAGACCTCCACATGTATATGAGAGACGCCGTAGTGGAAGATTCCGCAAATTTCAACCAACTGGGGTTTTTTAACAAGCACCCAAATCTGACCGCATGGGCGTGCAGCATTTTCGAGTATCATAGCCACTAGACCACTGTTGCCGGTGCGTGTGTATTGCGAAAATTTCAACTTAAGCCCGAGCGCAAAGCGGGAATCACACCTATAAAAAATTATGCATCAGCCAAAAGCATACAAACCAAATGAGGACATTGCTTTTATTTGGACGTTTTTCATTCAACGTAGCATACGGACCTTCAACCTACAAACTGCAGTGCTGACGCGTGTCACGCGGCAGTATATAAAAGACATATCAAAACATAGCACCACATGGACTATTTCCTTATGCACATGAAAAGCTATACAGATTGCTCTCACTGTCCGCTAAGTGTTCACAAATGCGTAGTGAAACGAATTATATTGACAACAAGTTTGTCAATCCCAAGTTTCTGTTTGACCGACTGTGCAATCTGCATAGCGGCATTAGGGCCTGCTCTTAGATACAGCTATTTGGGTCAGTTTCACTTAAAAAAAGAAATGCCCAGCAGCAAGTTTACTTTTCTTCTCGTCTAGACTCTTTGATCTCGCTTGTGTCGGTGTGTCATTGTGCTACTTTCTCAAAAAAGGTCGGGTGGCCCTGTCAGCGGGCAACACGAACTAATACCTGCAGCCGCTAGGCCCAAACACCGAGACATCCACCACGTAAGCAATGACGTAACACGACGGCGGGAGGTAACCAAGTCGGCAGCGGCACGAACCACAAACGGCGAAGTTTGTGGAGAAAGTCAAGAACGCCGTCAAAGAAACGACCAATGAGGACATTGGCCACAAGATCAGTGATGAAAAGTATAAAAGTTCTGAGTCATGTGTGGAATTTAAGAGATAAAAAAGCCGCACCATATTTAAGATAGTTTAGCTTGTGAAAGGGTTTATTTGTAGGTTAAGTTTGCAGTTAAATATATTTGTGGTGTCCACTTTTTTATATAATCGTACACTGCCCTGGAGTTTATTAAATGGCTTTTGTTGTTAACCAAATCATGTCCTAGTTTATTGCCCGCAGCAGCAGCCCGTAATCTGTGCGATTGGCGAGTCTGTCAGAATATAAAACCGACCCTCTCACAGATTGTGGGTTGTTACGGTGATGAATTGGGACATAGTAATAATGGTTCTTTGAGAGTAAAAGCTGAGTGATTAAGACGGTGTAAAGCTCATTGAAGAAGAGAGTGCGCGTTCGAGAAAATCTGGAGTCGCAACAAAAGAGAAAAATGCGAAGGTTGAGTCAAAGGTCTCAGAACTGCAGGCAATTCGTGTTTCGGAAAAGAAGACTCTAGAACGCGAGCGGAGAAACCAATCTCGACCCCAAGGTAGTGTTTGTGAGAAATTTCTCATGTGCGTTGTGTAACAATAAAAATTGGCAGAGTGTGCATTGAAAGCGCATTGCGGGATTGTGTGTCCAATCAGAGTCTTCTGTCTCTAATTTGTCACTAGGAGCGAGTGGAATAATTTAGTAGGGAACAGCAGTCAGTCACTACATGCTTTGCAGCTCTCCCGGTGTCTCTCCTGCGCAACGCCGGGATGAGCACCTAGCGTCAACGCCACCATCAGCGTTACTGCTCATTTCTTCCTGTCTATGTGTGATTTCATTTCGCTGGAGATGGTGTAATTTTCTAAAACATAGAACCTTGCAGTTTGATATTTGAGAGTTCTAATAGGGTCAGGTTCATAAGAGTGAGAACCGCTTGTGTGCGCTTCTGTATAAAAAGATTGTTCCACATCACCTTTGTGACTTAGTATGAGTGAAAACAAAACACATTTCCATGTGAGCTACATGTGGGCTTTGAGGATTTTACCCTTGCGTAAAACCCCAGCGCACAACAGCCTTGAATAAAAAAAATACGCGCGCCGCCCCACAATATTTCGTCTATGCTCATTAGAAGTATGCATGGTCCGAATGGAGGTAGTTGCATGAGTTGCGTTTGCTTCTAGTCGGTGTTGGGCCCTATGCAGCCACTTGTAGGTACTAGGCTTTCGGTTCTTACACTACTGTTGAACTTCGGAAACTCCATTGCATGAAGTCATTTAGTCTACGCCTGAGCGAATAACTTAATCCCATATCATTATGAGCCTGGAAATCCTTCGTATTCACTTTGTTGCAAGGGGCTTTGCGTCCCTCAAACATTGGCCCATGCGTGTAGTGTCGCAGCTTGCGTGTACCGCGGAGTCCACATAGTCAGTGAACCTAAGAATAAATATAGCTCCACCCAAGAAGTGTCGCTTCTCTTATTTTCTATGCCTCCACGCTACAAAGGATGTAGTTTCTTAACAGCGGCCATAGTTTTGACTCATACAAAAATTACCTCGCAATACTTGGTTGGTGCTGAAATAAAGAATTTTGAGCTCCGTAAATATACTTGAGCAGATGCGGACTTTCACGTAAGCTTGGCAATATATCTGTTGTTCAAGTCGCACACCCCACTGCGCTTATCTCGGCGTCCACGAAGAAGCAGTGCACATGTCTCGAAGGCAATGTTTCTGCGCGGTACCTATGGCTGTACTAAACAAACAATACTGCATTTGTTTAAACGTTTAAAAATTTTACTTCGGGGTTTCACAAAATGAAGCAGGAGAATTGTTCAAAATTCATCAGGTTGTTTGCAATTTCTTTTACGACAGTTTCTCTGCCAGGTTTCTTCACTCTCTTGTGTAACTATCTCAGCTATAACACAACCTGAAAAATGGAAGTTTGACTTGGTGATATTTGACTTCTGTGATGCCATAAATACCCAATGTGCGTCTCGCGTCGCTGTGGCTAATATTGTGTTTGAGGTAAACGCCCATGTTTCATCCGAGTTTCGTTACATCGAAATAAAAGCATGTAAAGGACATTCTGCTTAACAGCGGGGATCATTGCGTAAGTTGTCGTTAGGATAATGCCAAGGTTATCTACGCGGTTGAGGTGGCCTTGAATAAAATCTGCAGGTGAATAGTTTTTCTTGCTTTGACATCTTCCACTCTATTGTGTTGTCATCATTCCGCGAGCCCTTGAACACTTCCTTTGTTTATGCAAGGCCCAGTTAAAACGTAAAATAATGTGTCTGTGCGAAGATGTGTATGTACAGGCAAGGGGCTTTTCCCTCTCCAGGGAATGCAAGTGAATTGCGCGCCATCCATCATCTTTTATGGGACTCGTATTTATTATAAATGAGTTATCTATTTGCGTATAACTTGCACGCAATGCAGCAAAATAAAAAATAATAAATAAGTTACATTTCTTCAAATGGTATCGTTAAAGATAACTCAATGCCTTAAAACAAAATTTTTCTCCCTACCTTTCGCTCAATAAAAAATTTGGAGATCACACATACCGCGGCATTTGATTATATGCGAAGCGCAAACGAGAAAGGTTATGCCACTTTCAAATCAGCACAACGTTACGAGGTGGAGGTAAATGATGCCGCACATGTTCCCGTCTCATGATTATCATGTTTGAGTTTGTCGTTTACCTTCGTCATCTATTCACGTCACGTGATACCAGGTTTAGTATATGTGGATCTAGCGAAACGGCCGCGAGCGCGTAGTATGGTGTCAAGTTCTTACATGACACACGTGTCAGGAATATCGTGTTTGCACCAGTCATATACTTTCGTTATCCATTGACATCACGTAACACCAAATTTGGTATATCTGGAGCTAGCAAAATGGCTGCGAGTGCATCATGAAGGGCCCAATATACTCTAATGTAGCATCGACGCGCGTGTACGCTAGACACAGCTATGCTATACGTTAGAAAAACGCAATCACTCTATACTCTGACGTCAGGCGTGGCCAGCGTCCGTCAGCGCGGCCCAATGGCAACCAGCGCGAAATGCGACATGCTGCATAGCCGATGCGTTACCCAGACAACACTGCGTCTCCCTCTTTTTATGACAGAGAACGCCAGGTGCACTGAAACGCACATTCGTCAAAGCAACGCAACGCACCACGGGCCTGCGAGTATATAGCAGGACCGCCGCCAGGCGTGGCAACGCCTGCGTGACGCGACGAAATGAACGCAGGTGAGCACGCCCACTGCGTCACGTCGAAATGTATTAGCGTCTTGACGGCGCAATGTAGTCATGTTCTCACATGACACACATCTCATGATTATCATGTTTGCACCAGTCACATACATACCTTCGTCATCCATTAGCATTACGTAATACTAAATTTGGCATATGTGAAGCTAGTGAAACGGCCAGGATTGTATCCTCAGTGTGGCATGTAGTAATGTTGTTACATGACACGCATGTCGTGATTATCTTGTTTGGATATGTCATTTACCTCTGTAGTCCGTTCGCATCGCGTAATACCGAGTTTGCTACATGTGAAGCTTGCAAAATGGCCACGAGCACATCATGAGCTTAGCATGTAGTCATGTTATTACATGACACGCATGCCATGTTTATCGTGTTTACACCAGCATCATACCTTCGTCATTCATTCACGTCCCGTGATACCAAATTTGGTATAATTGACGCTAGCAAAACGGCCGCGAGGGCATTATGAGCGTGGCATGTAGAAATATTGTTACATCACACGCATGTCATGGTTTCCATCTTAGGGTATGTCACCCTTGTTTGCAATGCAATTGTGCCATACCATACCAGTTTAGCAACATGCCATGTAAATGAAACCACCGCAAGAGCTGCAGGAAAACGAAATGTAAATCATGACATATATGACACTCAAATTATGATTTTCGTGTTATGACTAGTCAAATATGTTCTTCATATAGTCATGTTATTCCACACCAAGTTTGGTATTGATACCATTATCGAAACGGCTAGGAGAGCTAAAAGTCGTAGGCGGCTAGATAGATAGATAGATAGATAGATAGATAGATAGATAGATAGATAGATAGATAGATAGATAGATAGATAGATAGATAGATAGATAGATAGATAGACAGACAGACAGACAGACAGACAGACAGACAGACAGACAGACAGACAGACAGACAGACAGACAGACAGACAGACAGACAGACAGATAGATAGATAGATAGATAGATAGATAGATAGATAGATAGATAGATAGATAGATAGATAGATAGATAGATAGATAGATAGATAGATAGATAGATAGACAGACAGACAGACAGACAGACAGACAGACAGACAGACAGACAGACAGACAGACAGACAGATAGACAGATAGATAGATAGATAGATAGATAGATAGATAGATAGATAGATAGATAGATAGATAGATAGATAGATAGATAGATAGATAGATAGATAGATATGCTCAAAGTCACTGAAGTTCGCTAATAAATGCTTCGCATTTATTATCTTTAGTGGCGTCGTTTGAGTGACGATAACGATTGATGTTACTCATCGTGATAGAACGTGATCACTCTGACAATCCCAACTGATTCAGCGATATTGTAGCTTGCGCCATTTGGCGGTTTGAATAACCTCGCATGGTGTTAATCAATCAAGGCGTTCGTACTTCGAGCGTGAAACAATTGCTTACGCGACGGACACTTCAATCTGGCACGTAATTATGAGCCGGTCGCAATACATTCCGTTAGGATGACGCAGCTGTGCTAATTGGCACTCGTCTAAATATTCACACACACCCTCAATGACCACAATTCACTTAACAATGAATACACCCATGCATATTCTCCCCAGTTGATTTGTTTGTTCTCATACTTGTCACTCTAGGAGGTCCTCTTCATTGCTTCTTTCTAACACGTTGCCCGTGTTTACATCACTCATACGGGTGCACATCACAGCGCATATCGCAAAAGATCACAAAGACTCCCACGTTGCGACACACAAGTAAATCTCACTCAAGCACATAAGGCAACGCTGATGTCATGGTATTAGCGGGCGCTAAATCACAGGCGCGCACATTTCACAAAGCACAGGCGCGCACATTTAGACTCCACCTTCACCTTACTGCACACGAATGACCACGACGACGATTCTCGAGAGTGGTCACCCTTCAGCGATATGATTGGTGCATCCGAGGGACGCAGATAATAGACGCCGTGTTTCTGCTTCACGCTGCCGAACCCATGGAACGCGATAACGCTCTGTGGCATCAGTGTAAGTACTTGAAACGATGCAAAATCATAAACTCTAGCGTTGAATGACAGCCGTTGAGGAACATGTTGAGGCCGAGTGGATGAATTATTGTCTTCTTGATGAACAAAACACAGCGGAAAAGTCGGATGGATGCCAGCTGGTCTCAGTGCAGTGGCACATCGCCTCTCGTCGCGAATGGCGCCATGCTGAATTGTGATGGGTTCATTGTGATGACTACTTCATAGTAATGAGCGGCCGCAGTTGCACGCGCTTAACACAAATAGACAGTGGTATACTTTACTTTTCATTTTTAACCTGTCACCGACTATTGTTTCTTATAAATACACTAGAGGGAACTCTGACGCTAATGTCGATGGCAGAGGTAACGCAAATGCGCTTAAACCAGTGTCATGGGGTCGTGACGTGGTCGAATGGAGCACACTGCGAGTCAAATAATAAATTGTTTATTTCGGCGAACCTGTGCCCAGTAAACGGAAAGTCGGACTACAGAAGCAGTCTTGGAATGATAGCGTTTGAGAGAATTTTATTTCGGTATATCTTACACAGCTTATGTGCACACATAAAAATGGACAATGGTGAACAATGCGTATGTACAATGCAAACTGTTATATACAGCGAAAGAACTTATAGCGTATGCAGTGACGTACAATGCAAAAATTGTACAACAAAAACAGGACATGCATGACATAGAGATAATTAAACCTAAATAAACAGTAAGTCTATATGAACAAATAAGGGGAGGTCATTCACAGTGTAGCGTTATATTTTGCATTCGCCTGTGAGGACCATTTTCTCTCGCGCTCAAGAACAATATTGCACAAAAGGACAAGTTTCTAAAGAAGAAAAAAAAATACACGTTGTAATGTCACAGTGGCGCAAGCTCTAGCCCACCTCCTTAATAGGGGAGGCATGGACCCTGTTGTTTTTTACAATATTAAATCGCGTAGACCACCGTCGGAGGAAAGCCTCCTCTCCTAGCAGGACTAGTTCTGCGTTAGAATGCATAAGCATTATGTTTCTTAGCCGATGTAGTAGGGGAAACATGGCTCTCTGGGGGCAACCCCTCAGGCAGGCCAGTCCCCTTCGTTTCCATAAGATGAAGGCTCCGATAGCCATTAAGAGTACAACAAAGTTATCCCTATGGCTAGACTTCCAGTGCACACTTGTTGGGAACATCCTGGTAACCATGCACCAAAAGGTGCGCGCTACTATACATTCATCGAAGACATAGTTCAGTGTTTCGACGCGACCGCATTGCGGGCATGTGGCGGAGGGCGCAACGTCCCACGCCGCAAGGCGGTCGGCCGGTGGTAAAGCCCCCATTCCCTGAGCCAGTTTAGGTGACGGACCTCAAAGAGGAGAGACGTGTTTGTAAGAGTCCAGCGTCTTTTCGCCCGGCATTCCCGTCGTTGTTCTTCAGATAAGCTTTTAAATGCTATTAATTCGCTCATGTCGGAGCGGGGCATTTCCATAAGTTCTTGAACTGGAAAATCGTTTCGTCATTGTTGCAAAGATTTTATAAAATGTGCGTAATACGCTGGTGGCTGCTCAGCAGCTGGTGCCGTGTCGTTTGCTAAACCAAAAAGTCTTCAAGAGGTTCATAGCAGATACATTACAAGTTGCCTGCCTCGATACGATGAGTTCTCCGAGAGTGCCCAGGTGTTTTTGAAAGCCAACATGCGGCACATTACACAAGGTTGGGTACACTGAGTCATCCCCATTTTACTGGTAGGCGGACGAAGGCCCTGGCAACCGCTTTGGCGTGGCCATCCCAGAAAAAGGAGCCGCACGCAGTAGCCACTCTCAGCGAAACCCGTCGAGGTGGTCGAGCGATTCTGGCTACATAAAGCAGTGGCGCTCTTACGCTGGATTTAATTAGATAAGCTCTTTCAGTAAAAGGTAGTTGAAACGTTCTGGTGACTTCAATGCGTCTGTCCACTTTGTGTTGGATTTCTTTCCATGTGGTGCGGGCTACTTCACCAGTCGAAAGGAAAGTTACGCCAAAGACTTTAACGCCTTGGACGATTTGGACGCCATCAGGGAACTCTTCAATGTGCATCCCAAAGCTCAATGCCTTGCTTTTTCCGGGATTAAGACGTGCTTCCCACAGGTAACTATACGTGTGGAGTATTCGCAGAAAGGCTCTGTAGCTATCTATGTTCCGAATAAACAACGATATGTCGTCGACGTATGCCGCTACTTTCACTTCGCCCAAGCCTGGAAGAGGAAACCGCGTATCGAAGGGGCCACGGCGCTGCTTTTTCGGCGCAGCGCTCATTGACCACGTTTGCTCAGGTGCTGCTCTATGCCCTTTGCCTGGTGTCGCCCGTTACCCTTGAGTGGGTCGTCTTGCCCCAAGCCGGCGAAAAAAGAGGGACCACCGAGCTTCTGCGGCCTATCCTTGGATGTGCTGTACGCTGCGCCGCCGTGTTTGGACACATCACTTCCCTTCATCCGGCAACATGGGACAGCATCGGATAACCCGGCAGTTAATAAGAGCGCACATTTCGACGGCAGCTTCGGCCACGGCGCTGCTTTTTCGGCGCAGCGCTCATTGACCATGTTTGCTCAGGTTGGTTACTATGAATCTTGTTACCGTGACAATGAAGCGTTTACGTTCGACTGCCCTGTACCTTTGGCGCCTTCTCATGCGTAGTGGCGATGTTGAATCAAATCCCGGTCCTATGACTAAGGCGCAAGAAGAGAAGTTGGAGATAGTGCATGGAGCTGTTTTACGTCTTGAGGCCAATAATGCAAGCGTGCTTGAATCGGTGAATAAGATTTTGCAAATCTACTTAGAGTTAAAGACCGATTTGGACGCATTGACGAAACGTGTTCAGGTACTTGAGAGTAAAATGGAGTCGGTTACGCCAATGGGAGCCTGCGGAAACAACCAGGGTATCTCAAACCTTCAAGCCAAGATTGATAACCTGGAGAATCGTTCCCGTAGGTCAAAAGTAATATTCTATGGAATTGAGAACGGGGAACGGTTTGAAACGTGGGAAACGTCTGAACGCCTTGTGCGTGATTTTTGCAGACGTCTTGACTTTTCAATCTCCTCACTAGCTAGAGCTCGCCGAATAGGTCGCTTCTCCACAGAGAAAAAGCGCCCTATCATCGCTAAACTGTTCAATGAAAAAGGAGTGGAAACAATCCTGAGCGAAGGCTTCAAACTCAAAAATACGCCGCTCAGTGTTGCACGTGACTACTCTGAGGCTGTGCGGGACAAGCGCAGAAAGTTGCTGCAATTTTCAAAAACACTAAAAAATAAGGAGATCGTGTGTGTCTTGTTTTCGACAAACTGTGCCTAAACAAAGGTACTTACATTTGGGACACAAATGCTAATTGCGCAGTGCATGCCGACGCTCGCGCTGCAAAGGACACATCGACATGACGTGCCCCTTCAAAAGTACAGGCAGCCGCACTATCTCGTCCAGATGGAAAGGTCGCTTTTTTATACACTAATATCAGAAGTGTTCTTTCTAAACGTGTTGAGCTATCTTCGCTAATCGACTCATGCTCGCCATCTATCTTCGCACTAACAGAAACATGGCTCAACGATACTGTTTCTGATAGTAATATTCTTGTCAGTCAAGCAGAATTTCATTTTTTCCACTGTGATAGAAAAGATCGAAGAGGCGGTGAAGTGCTCATTGCAATTTGTAAAAAATTCATTGCTCTACCCATTATTATTAATTCATTTCTTGAATGCGTTTTTGTTTCTATGAGGCTTGTTTCTACCGACTTAATTATTGGCGTTTTTCATCGCCCTCCTGACATGAATTCAACGTTCGAAAGTGAATTTAATCGGGTTGTTGTTGAAGTATGCACGCAGTTTCCCAATGCGGTTCTTGTCTTTTTCGGTGACTTCAACTATCCAAATATTGAATGGTCTATGCTATCTGTTTCATCCACCGACACCCAGGCACAGGAATTTCTAAATTCTTGTCTCGACTTTTCGTTGTGCCAGCTTATCGAAAAACCGACACGTTGCTCGACCACATGCGTAAACATTCTTGATTTACTCTTAACTTCTAATTCCGATCTTTTCACTAATATAGGCCATCTTGATGGTATTTCTATTCATGACATAATCACGGGAAACCTAATATGTTCACTCAACGAAAGAAGAGTTACCAACAAGCATATAAGGTGTTACAACCGTGCCAACTTTGAGGAAATTAGTGCCAAATTGTCCAGTTTCACTGGAGAGTTTTTAGATACCCATTTGTCGCGTTCAATGGAAGATAACTGGAACCTTTTTAAAAATGCTCTTTCAACCCAATTGATCAATATATACCAGTCATTACCCTAAAAACAAGCAACGTCACTCCGTGGTTCAATAATCAACTGCGTCGACTTAATGATAAAAAAGCGACTGTTCAGAATAGCGGACAAAAACAGATTATCAGATTCATGGTGTCGTTATAAAACATGTGACAAGTTATATCAACGCCTTTTAAAAACTACTCGTCGTCGTTTTTTTCAGCCATGATTTGTCATCAATGCTAAAAATAACCCTAGGCGCTTTTGGCGCACGATAAATCCTAGTAACCAACCTGATGTAAATCTTGTTAATACTGATGGAAGCCCTGTTCCGGAATCCGAATGTGCTCAGTTATTAAATGATACATTCTTATCAGTCTTTACTCTTGAGGATACTACTTCATGCCCTAACATAGATGTAGTTGCCGGTATAATTATGTCGGAAATGATAATTGACGAGCTGGTATCATATCTTTACTCGAAAAGTTGAAAACTTCGTCTGCATCCGATCATAATGGCTTCAATAACAAAATACTGAAAAATATTTCCTCAGGTATCTATCGCTTTTTGAGAGCAATCTTTTCTCTATCGTTATCATCAGGCACCATTCCTCACGACTGGCGAATAGCAAAAGTAGTGCCGCTACTTTTGCTATTACAGACCCATATCTTTAACTAGTACCATATGTAAACTTTTGGAACACATTATACACTCCCAGGTAATCTCCTATTTAGAGGAACACAATATCATCTTTAAATACCAGCATGGTTTCCGCAAAGGCTATTCATGCGAAACTCAACTCGCGGGATTTACCCATGACTTGCACTCATTATTGGACGCCGGCATTCAAACTGACGCTATATTCCTTGATTTTTCAAAAGCATTTGATCGTGTCTCTCAGCATCGCCTCTTACTAAAACTTAGGCAGCTTAATATTCACCCACTTGTTCTCGCCTGGCTACAAGCCTTTCTTTCCAGTAGAAAACAATTCACGTATGTCAATAACTTTAACTCTCCTTTTGTTGAAGTCTCATCTGGAGTTCCCCAAGAAAGTGTGATTGGTCCCTTGCTTTTCCTTATTTATATTAACGGCTTACCCTCCTCAGTCAATTCTAAAGTTAGGCTTTTCGCTGACGATTGTGTCAATTACCGTACCATTTCATCTGAAACTGATCGACAATCTCTACAATTTGATCTTGTCCTTTAACTTCGTGATGCACAGCATGGCAAATGACACTGAATCCTTCAAAGACTAAGCTAATGTGTTTTACTAAAAAAGCGTCCCGTATTTCAACGTCTTACTTACTAAATAATACTTCAGTGGAGCTTCCGACTTCTTGTAAATACCTTGGGGTTAACATTCAGTCTGACCTGTCAGGGCATCACCACATTAACGTCACCCTTGCTTCAGCAAATCGCTCACTCGGGTTCCTTAAACGTAATTTGAAACACGCCCCCTCGCACTTGCGTAAACTGGCTTATATCACCCTAATCCGTCCTAAAATAGAATATGCCTCAGCCATTTGGGATCCCGATCAAGACTACATTATTGAAAACATTGAAGCCCTGCAGAACCGTGCTGTACGTTTTATTTTTTCTGATTATTCACGTCACACCAGCGTCACTTCATTGAAACTTCGTGCCGAACTGGAACTCTTATCACGTCGCCGTAAAATTGCTCGCTTATCACTACTTCATAAGCTCTACCATCACACATCACTTCACGAGGATTTCTTTAGGCCACCCCCTGCCATCTTTCCGCGCCGCGATCATCCCTTTAAAATCGAACGCTTTCCTTGTCGCACTTTTCATTATGCTAGATCCTTCATACCGCGCACAATAACCGAGTGGAATGACTTTCTTTCAAACATTGCAACCGTCACCGATATCACTGAGTTTCAGAACCTACTAAGCATGAGTGCAAGCGTGTGAACCTTTTGCGGCATTCCCCCCTCTTTTTTCTTTTTTCTGCAAACCGTGTTTTTTGTAGAAACTGCGTATGTTCATGGTTCGTGTTATTTATTGCTGTGTTTGCCTAATTCAGTTATTCGCACGTGTTTTTGGTGATGTTGCCATTCCTTTATGCTTAATGGCGCGTGTGTTTGTAGTAAGCTAGATTGCATTTTATTGTACTCTTGTGACTCTATTTTCTTCTTTGTGTAGTTCAATGTTAAAGTATTTTTTTAGTTTTATTATTGTTTGACTCATAATATTTCTTCTGATCATTTAAGATTATGCGGTAAGAATATTGACCTTATATTTATTATAATGTATTTAGTAGCTGTATGGTGTTTAGTTTGCGTGTTTTCTGGTTCTAATAATCATTTCAAGTACCTGTATGTGTTATAGCCCCCCCCCCCTATGTAATACCCTCCTGTGAGAGGGCCCTTAGAGGTATTCTGAATAAATGAATAAATAAATAAATTTCTGGATTTGTTTCAATAATAAATCTATTTATAATACAAAGAAAAGTGCGTAGAAGGGACAGCCTTGTCGAATGCCTCTACTTACTGCAATAGGCTCAGATCTATAGCCATTCACTACTAATGTCGTTTCTAAGTCTGTGTATAGTAAGCGGAGGGTGTCGGTTAAATGTGCTGGGAAGCCATAACACTAAAGCACAACGAAGAGATAGTTCCATTCTACGCGATAAAAAGCCCTTTCCTGATCCAAGGAAACAAAAATGCCAGATATTTGTGTTCTTGTAGCGTACGTGAATTAATCGCGAGTCAGCGCAAGCGAGGAATAGATCGTACGACCTGGGACACAGCGTGTTTGTATGTCACTTACTATTTTCTGTAGAATGGTTGTTATGCGGCTTGCTAGGCTGGCTGTCAATATCTTATAATCCGAGTTAACAGGGAAATGGGCCTCCACGCCCTTGGATCGGACGGCTCTCCCTCGCTTTTAAGCAAGAGTATAACTCTGCTCTCACGAAACGTATTCGGTCTGATTCCGTCAGCAAGAAGCCCATTTAGCATTGTCAAAAGGTGGTCTTGTATTGTTTCAAGGAAGGTTTTGTAGAAACTCAAAGGTATCCCGTCAAGGCCAGCGGCGGCGGTTGTGTTCATGCGCTGAAGCACGATGCGGAATTCATCCAGCGTCACTGGGCTGCACAGACCATCGCGGAGCTCCTCCAGTACGCGAGAATTTCCATCGCAAAATTCATTAACTATGGTGGTATAGTTCACGTCGTTTGCGTTCTCCGCCCTGAAAAAATTCGAAAAATGCCTTTCAAAGATCCTCATTATGTCTTCTGCTCGTGTAGATTGTTCCTCGTTCACCAACTGAACGAGAGGGACATGCATTTGTTCACCCAAGGAGCCGTCGCGAACACTTCGAAAAACAGCTGGATCTAAAACTCGTCGTCCGTTTATAAAAGACTGCGCAGCCGTGCGCGAACTAAGACGTAGCAAAAGTTCGTACCGTGCCTTTAACTGATAGAGATAGTCGTGCATTGCGAACGTCAACGTCTCACCTCTGCGTACAATGCGTGCTTTTCGTAGCGTGTCGTTTATCTCTGTCGTCAGGCACGCTTTCCTTTCGCGCCTCGCTTTAATAAGCTCGGCGCGCCAACTGTGTTTCAATGCGTCCCAGTTACGGGGTTCAGGCGGCCTTTTGTATGCTTGCTCTAGTGCATTGCGCAGTAATGCTACGCTTTACGTGTCGTGTACGAGTGTGGTGTCCATTTTCCAAGGGTTTCTAAATGTAGCGGATTGTTCAAAGTAGTTTTAGAGACACTGGAAAGTGGTCTGTAATCATGGAACGTCCGGTGGGAATAGCAGGACCTCGCAACTAAGGATATGTGTGGCTAGCACTTCCGAAAAGTAGTAGCTGTCAAACCAGGTCATTTTGGGACCCCCTTGCCAGGTTGCAACGAAGTCGTTCCCGTGAGTGTCGACCCACGTATCCCTGAGCTTGAAATTGCGGATGAGTTGTCGCAATGCGCTAACTCCGCTATATTGTCGGCTTTGTCTGCGTCTGCGCGCATCTCTACCGGTGTCCTCAACACAGTTGAAATCCCCTACTAAGAAAGTACGGTAGCTGTCAAACACAAGTGAGTCCAGTGAATTGAAAAAATCGACCGTGCCCCCACGTTGAGCTGGGGCATATATTACGAGCGCCCTCACTCGTCTGCCGTGGAGGTCAAAGTCTACTGCTAGTGTGCGGCCATCAAAACCATAAACACAGTGTGCTCTTCGACGTAACGCTGGTGTCAAAAAAAAAACAATCCCGATTCCGCACGTGTTTGAATCAGTCAGGAAAAAAAGGCTTCGACTCCAAAATGTGAACAAAAGAATTGCACATCAAAAGGGGTTCTAAAATTACATTCCTGTAAGAAAAGGATATCGAAATAACGGGACCTTGCGAAGTGCATGACTTCTCTCTGCTTATCTCGGCGTCTGAAACCCCTGACGTTTAAGGAGGGAAAATGCACCGTAGCCATTTTGAATATAGGGGGAGTGCTCACAAACTTCAGAAAAACCTCTTGCAGGGGGTGATGCGAGCGCTCAACGAGTGAACAAAACTAAAGAGAGAAATGCTCTGACGTCGTTAGAGCATTAGCGAGTTTTTGGAGCTTACTACTGTCCGTAGAGCCCTCAGAGTCCGTGGTCGGTGGGTGGGCTCGTTTGGTGGCTGAACGGTCTATTTCCATGGCGCTGGCACCGACACTCGCACCGGCGGCCGCACATGTAATCTGGTAAATGGGGTTTGACAGGCTCAGTGTGCGGGTCTGAGCCGAGTACTTGCTGGCGCGGGCGCTCGTCGTTGTCGGCGGCATAATCACTGCTGTGGTCTTGTCTGGGCCGATGATCGGAGCGTCTGCACGTCCCGTCGTTCGGGTGCCGCGTCCCAACGAAGCTCTCGACGCCTCGGAGCTACTGGTGGTGCCAACTGTGTCAGAGCTGTAGCTCTCGTGGTCTCTGCTAAGTACGGGCACTCGGGTTTCGGCTTTGGATGAGCTGTGTTCTTCATAGGCGTCCGGCGATAAGTTGCTGGTCTCGGACGGGGTGTAAAGGGTTGAAGAGGCTTTCTCAGGCAGGGGAGGCAGATCTGCGTCTTGTGGTTCAGCATGTGCGTCAGTGTCGCTCGCAGGCTCGAGCGCCGCATAATCATCTTGCAATGCGGGCGTGAGGTTGGTGCACGCTTGTTCTTCGGTTGCCGCTGCTGCAACCGCTGCGAAGGACTTCGGACGTACGCAGTCAGCAGTTGCATGGCTGCCCGAGCACTTGCGGCACGGTTCTGCGCATCCCTCTGCGGCATGTCTAAACACGTTGCAACGCGTGCAACAGGGCGTGGCGCAATCTTTGGCGATGTGGCCAGCATTCCTGCACTTAGAGCACACTTTCTTGACACCCCGGTAGTCACACATGACATTGTAGCCTTGAACTGTCAGAAAGTTCGGTATTTGGCTTTTCATTTCCACTCGCGCCACACGGACACCTGTGCCAACCCCAGGGCGGCCCTTGAACACTGGCTCGTGGATCTGTTGCACGTTACCGTAGGCGGAGAGAGCAGTCGCTAGGGCTGCGTCGCTTGCCCACAGCGGTACCCGGAAGACTGTGGTATGGACTATTTCAGGACCTACGCTGACTAGTGGAATTGATTCGCCGTTCAAGAGAAAGGCGCCCCGGCTCTTCAGCTTGGTGGCTGCATGAACGTTTGCGGCTGTGGTGCCGAACTTTGCACCTCCCATGTGCTGGAGGGACTTGATACCAGCTGGGCCGGTTACTGCTTCGAGAGCAATTATGATGTCGTCGACGGTGCTCCCCTCTAGAGCGCTGAAGTTAGAGCAATGAGCTTTCAGCAGTGACGCTGCGAAAGCCATCACACTTTCGTCCTGGCCCTGGCTCTTACGGCTTGCGTTGTGGTGCCCGGGCGTTGGCTCACTATGAAGGCCTGGAAAGAGCCGGAGGGTTGTCCAGGGGTTCGCTCGATGCTCGATAAGATGGGGTCGACGACCGACAGCGTGCCTGGTTGCGGGAATCCCGGCGCCAGGTAAGCGGCGAACGGAGCGTCGGCCGTCGAACTACTGACAAGCGGCGAAGTGCGTCGGCGTTTATACTCTTGCCATCGAATGTTCTAGCGTTATCACTGGCGCAGCGTAGGTTCCAGAATAATCTGTACAGTTCGCGGAGTAGGCGTGATCTTATCGAAATGATCTACTACAGTCTTGAATCTTCTCGAAAACCGCAGGCCCGGTTTGCGCTGAGAATGGTGTAGTGTATTTGGGCGATAACAAAACTTGAGGAACAGAATGTTGCATCGCCCCCCCCCCTCTGAAAAAGGCATCGTCCCAATGCTCTAATTACAAATGTATGTACAACAATAATGCAAGAAAGCACAATGAATAAATTGCGATACAGAAATATTACAAAAACACTGTTTCAGTTTGTTAACGCGCATAAACAGCTTGAGGCGCGCGACGTGAACGACTTCAGGTCGTGATCGGCTTCGCTGAGAGTTCGTGATGCCGTCGGGGACAACCTCGTAATCAAGTGGGCCGAGACGTCTAACCACCCTGTACGGTCCGAAGTGCCATCGCAGAAGCTTTTCACTGAGTCAACGTCGGCGTATCGGCGTCCACACCCAAACACGTTCACCTGGCTAGTATTCCATGAAGCGTCGTCAAAGATTGTAACGGCGGTGGTCAGTCGTCTGTTGATGCTTGATACGACGTGCGAGTTGTTGGGCTTCTTCGGCACGTTGAAGGTACTCACTCACATCGAGGTTTTTTTCGGTGACGTTGGGTAACTTGGCATCAAGCGTCGTTGCCGGGCTCCTTCCGTAGAACAATTTCTATGGAGATATCTGCGTCGTCTCCTGCACCACCGTAATGTATGCGAAGGTCACGTAAGGAAGAATGGCGTCCCACGTCTTGTGTTCGACATCGACGTACATTGCTAGCATGTCGGCGATCGTCTTCTTTAGCCGCTCAGTGGGGCCGTTGGTCAGTGGGTGGTACGCTGTCGTCGAGCGGTGGTTTGTCTGGGTGTATGCCAAGATAGCTTGAATTAGGTGATCAGTAATTGCCGTTCCTCTGTCGGTGATAAGGACCTCCGGGGCGCCGTGATGTAGGACGATATTTTCGACGAAGAACTTAGCTACCTCGCATGCACTGCCTTTGGGCAGAGCTTTTGTGTCGCCGTAGCGGGTGAGGTAGTCGGTAGCTACCACGATCGACTTGTTTCTGAAAGCCGGCGTCAGAAACGGCCCCAGTAGGTCCATAGCAATCTGCTGGAATGGTCGGCGAGGTGGTTCAAATGACTGCAGATGTCCCGCTGGCCTTGTCTGTGGTGTCTTGCGTCGCTGACAGTCCCGGTATGTCCTCACACAACGAGTGACGTCGGTGGTAAGACGTGGCCAGTAGTACCTTGCTTCCATCCTCGCCAGCGTGCGAGAAACACCAAGGTGCCCTGCCGTCGGATCGTCGTGCAGGGCCTGCAGTAGTTCTGATCGCAGAACTGAAGGCACCAAATGGAGGTACTTGGCTCGAAGTGGTGAAAAGTTTCTCTTTTGGAGAAGACCGTTTCGCAGGAAGAACGACGAAAGTCCGTGCTTGAATACCTTCGCGACTTCGGAAGTCCTGCCTTCGAGGTATTGTATTAGGGCCTTAAGTTCCGGGTCGGCCCGCTGTCGTTCAGTGAAGTCATCGGTAGTTATCGTTCCCAAGAAGTAGTCGTCATCCTGGTCGTCGGGTTCTGGTTGGTCGACAGGCGCACGAGAAAGACAGTCGGCGTCGGAGTGTTTCTTGCTAAACTTGTAAACGATGGCGATCTCATAATCTTTAAGTCTGAGGCTCCATCGTGCGAGGCGACCTGAAGGGTCCTTCAAGGTGGCTAGCCAACACAAGGCGTGGTGGTCGCATACAACTTTGGAGGGCCTGCCGTAGAGGTAGGGGCGAAATTTCGACGTAGCCCAGATGATGGCGAGGCACCCCTTTTCTGTTGTGGCATAATTGGCTTCTGCTTCTGGTAGCGATCGGCTGGCGTAACTAATAACCCATTCAAGTCCGTCAGCCCTCTGCACAAGAACGGCACCAAGACCTACGCTGCTTCCGTCAGTGTGTATTTCTGTCTCGGCGAATTTTTCGAAATGGTTAAGCAACGGAAGCATCTGGAGGCGATGTTTAGGCTTCTGGAAAGCGTGTTCCTGCGGTGTTTCCCACTTGAACCCCACGTCGGCCTTGGTAAGTCTAGTGAGTGGATCGGGGATGTGGACAAAGTTTTTCACGAACCACCTATAATAGGCACAGGCCCAGAAATTGGCGCACCGCCTTCTTGTCAGCGGGCGGCGGGAAGTCGATGATGGCAGCTGTTTTTCGTGGATCGGAACGAACTCCAGAATTGCTAATCACGTGCCCCAGAAACAAGAGCTTTTCGTATGCAGATCTACACTTTTCTGGCTTCAGTGTAGTCCCGGACGTCTTTATGGCTTGAAGTACAGCTTCAAGGCACCGAAGATGCTCGTAGAAACTCGAGGAAAACACAACGACGTCGTCAAGCTAGACAAGGCAAGTCTGCCACTTCAATCCTGCCAGTACTATATCCATAGCGCGTAGAAAAGTTGCAGGCGCTGAGCAAAGACTAAAGGGCATCACCTTAAACTCGAAGAGGCCGTCCGGTGATATAAACGCCGTCTTCTCTCGGTCTCTTTCGTCGACTCGATTTGCCTATAGGCACTCCTAAGGTCCATTGTCGAAAAGTACTTGGCGTCATGGAGCCGCTCCAGTGCATCGTATATTCGTGGGAGAGGACACACGTCCTTTTTTGTGATTTTGTTCAGGCGCCGATAATCGACGCAGAAACATAGGGTCCCATTCTTTTTCTTCACTAACACCACGGGCGACGCCCATGGACTCTTGGACGGCTGGATCATGTCGTCCCGTAGCATTTCATCAACTTGTGTCTTTATGGCCTCGCGTTCTCGCCTCGAAACCCTGTATGGACCCTGACCGAGGGGTCTGGCATTTTTTTTCGGTTATTATGCGATGTTTCATGATTGGCGTCTGCCGAATTTTTGACGACGATGAAGAGCAATCTTCGTATTGCAGCAGCAGGGTCTTGAGCTGTTCTTGCTTATGGTTCGGAAGACTGGGATTGACGTCCAAAGCTGAGGAAGGGGCTTGGTTTTTCTGAGCAGGTTCCGCAGAATCGGCGAGGGCGAAAGCACTGGTGGCTTCCATAATTTCTTTGATTTATGCGACCGTCGTTCCTTTGCTCACATGTTTGTATTCATTGCTGAAATTGATGAGCATAACCGTTGCATTGCCTCCACGCAGCTCTGAAATTGCTTTTGCGACGCAAATAATGCGGCTAACCAACAGATGCTGACTATGTAGGCCCCACTATGTAAGGCTTCGCTCTTGGTTCTCGCACCAGGTCCGAGCAGCATCTTTTAAAGCGAAATATACATGCCAGAGCTTGTCATCATATGTCCAGTTATTCAAGGCGGCAACGCGGTCGAAGCTTTCGTTCTAGCCTTCCGGGTCTTCCAGTGGCGAACCTCAAAAAGTTGGCGGCTTATTAGGTTGCCGGAGCAGGAGTGGTGCAGGTGGAACAGGCGTTGACATCGTCGCCACGGTCGATGTCAATGTCTTGGTTTTCTGAGCCTTGTCCACTAAAAGCCGGCACTCCGGTGGCAGACCTTGTTGCCTGCGGCTCACTCGCTGCCAGTTGCTGGCGTCGGTGTCTTCACGGCATGGGCTGGGTTCACGGCTTGACGGAGGCGTCCGGTACATGGAAAAAACAGCACCTCCATCAGATGTTACGGAGTCGTGACGTGGACGAATGGAGCACACTGCGAGTCGAATAATAAATTCTTTATTTGGGCAAACCTGTGCCCAGTAAACGGAAAGTCGAACTACAGAAGCAGTCTTGGACAGATAGTGGCGAATCGAGCATCGGCCGTCGATCAACAACTGACAAGCGGCGAAATGCGTCGGCATTTATACTTTTGCCATCAAAAGCTCTAGCGTTATCACTGGCGGCGGCGTGGGTTCCAGAATAATCTGTACAGTTCGCGTAGTGGGCGTGATCTTATTGAAATGATCTACTGCAGTCCTGAAGCTTCTTGAAAACTGCTGGTGGGGTTTGCCCTGAGAATTGTTTAGTGTAATGCGGCGATAACAAAACTTAAAGAATGGAATGTGGCACCAGCATGGAATTGATGTGTAGTACATGAAGTTGTCTAAACTTCGTACTTGCAACAGCATTTTATTTCGCGTGGCTTGCAGCTTCTTTGCCGCGACAGGACAGTCAGCAAATGTTTAGCAGCTACGCTTCATCGCTTTAACCTATTATACCCACCAATTGAAATTGAGTCACGAAGTTCAAAACAGCTTATGTTATATTTCGAAAAAAGTTTCACTAGAACAAAACTGAGTCACGAATTGTATAAGTGCCACAATCACAAAGAGTTGGAAAATCCGTGTACTACCGAATATTTCCATGGTCTCTGAAGGATCACAGTACAAGAGTACCTTCTGGTTAGTTAATTTTAGGAAGCTGTATGGCGCATATCAAGCTTTATGAATGGTACTCTTAGTAACAGATCGCTCAGTGAGTTTTTACACCGGACTCTATTGTTTTTAGGTAAAATCTGGTCTTTTTTGTTTGAGGAGGGGGGGGAGTGACCTGCTTGCTATCGTGTAAGGCTGCACCTCCTCGGTTCCTTATAGTGATTCACTGCAAGCATATTTAGTTCATTTGACTGTCGCAATTTTTATTACAACCCCCGAAGGATATCAAACCTTTCTGTAACCTCCAAATTGGAGTAAGTTTGCTGAAAGTGATCGTGCATTTGCTTTTCTCACTTCTAATGTAGTGCACATACTCTTACAACGAAAGTGTTTCTATCGACAATATAAATTAGTCTCTAGATGGTCAAAGTCCCACTTTTTGCCTTGAAACGAAAAATGTTGCCTAAATCGCATAAGTGCATCAAAAACAAATTACCTGAGCAGCTAGTTCACTTGTTCTTCGTTGATTCTTGCAGACCTATCTCAGGTGCCAAGCTGCACAGACTTAACATTGATGACACCTGCCGGAATAGTAAGTGCAGCTGTTTCAACCTGCAGTATAAAAAGAAAGGTCAAACTCAACAAAGGACTTGCACATGTGCAATAAAAAATATATTGTTTCTTTTTTACTTTGAATTCTTCAGCAACGCAAATTGTTTACATGCGAGACAGCCGAATAACAGATAACGGAAATACCCACCTATGCTTTTAAATAGTACAGAAATCCTTTTTGCAGTGAGACCATGTGAATGCAACTTTTCAATTGATCATAAAAGAGACGCATGCAACTCTCAGTAACTGGAAGCGCAGTATGCTCTAACCATGATGAATGTTGCGCTAATTCCGATCGTCGACGAGTAGTACAGCGTGTGCTAGCAATTGAAGAAAGAATTAAAAAAAACTGTCGTTCATTTCATGTCAGGTTGATGTCAGTTGATTGGCGCAGCCGAAAATGGACAAAATCAATGACATGCGAGAAAAGTTGAAAGGATGATCAGCATTTCCTAAATGGCCTATCGAGATGATCAAGTTACGTAAAAAGAACTTGAAACGCTCTTGAAAAAAAACACAAAGATTTCTTATAAACATTTAGCCAGATTTTTTTTGTTGAAGGAGTCAACACAGTGTACCTGACAGCCCCTTCCCCTTTTCCTTATGTGCGTAGCATGGAGTAAGAAATGCAGCTGGAACGAAGGAGCGCTTCGGCCACACACGCGCTGTGTCGAAGTTTGGTTGCTCAGCTCGTTCACGACGCCAGACGACGGCAGTAGTCATGTGGCCTTTATTGCGTCCCAGAGAGGGCGTGGCCCTCAGCTTGGCGCGCCGGCTCCTATTACGCAATTCGCAATGCCCAAGAGCCATAGGTGGCACGCTGTACTATTCATGATGGCGCCTGAAAGAAAGTAAGTCTATTTGCTAGCACAGGAACATAAGACGTGCGGAACTACTCACCGTGCCTGTTTTGTCATAAAAAGTCATGAGCAGCACTAAATGTATATGAACCAAGTGGAATAATCAGGGTGAACAGTAGAAGTGCCTCCGACAAGCTGACCGACGTTTCAATACGAGAAGCTATCTTTGATTGATATGTGGGGTTTAACGTCCCGAAACCACCTTATGATTATGAGAGACGCCGTAGTGCAGGGCTCCGGAAATTTAGACCACCTGGGGTTCTTTAACGTGCACCCAAATCTAAGCACACGGGCCTACATTTCCGCCTCCACGGCAATGCAGCCGCTGCAGCCATGATTCGATCCCGCAACCTGCGGGTCAGCATCCGCGTACCTTATCCACTAGACTGCCGCGGTGGGTCTAGAGCTATCTTTCTCAAAGGCTCCATGTCATCGTTGACGTGCAAGTTCTCTGCGTATTTTCCGTTTTTTCTTTTTCTTGCTTTTTTCTTCCTCTTTTTATCCCAACGTCCCAGCTACCCCCACCTAATTTTTTATATTCATGCTTTTTCTCTTATTTTCTTTTTGTGTCTGTCTCGTTGTTGCTCATTTTTTGCAATCTTAATTTCCATTTTTCTCAGCCAACATGCCGCCAAATTCATGAATAAATTCCGCTGAGTGGGCTACTTAGTGGGATACTAAAAGAATATTTTACTAATAACCTTCCTTATTAAAACGTGCTCTACAGACCTCATCCAGTATCGCTTTTCTTCGACATCCTCGCATTTAAAAGTACGCCGCCTGTTTTTCCCCCGGTTTGTAACTGCTTTATTGTTGCGCGTCTCATTCATATTGTTCGAGAACAGGCGTATGTCGCTATCGTCGGCAACCCTTTGTGGCAGCGCGACTCGGCGACAGTCTGACAGCTTCGAAGTTTCAAGCTCTTTCGTTTGTTCGTGCCTAAAACGGCCAACGCTTGGAAGCACACCACTATTACTTTGCATTTTTGCTCTTCTTTTCTTTCCTTTCCCGATTTTCCACCAACCTCCGGGAACACTTCAACGCCCTACACCTAACTTGAAACGAAGCGGTGGCTTCACTACTCTGTTTTACACTTTTTTTCTTTCCAGACAGTTATTATCAACAAGGACACGTGCCACCACCTGGAGATGACGTGACTACTATCCCCTTTGCAACTAACACACGAAGGATGACACGGCGCCTTTGAGAAAGATAGGTACTCCTATCGAAGCATCAGCCAGACTATAAGAGACACTTACACTGTTCACCCTGATTACTCCACTACGGGTTTCAATCCGTCAGCTCCCATCTTGATTTTGAATTTATATTAGACCAATGCCCTCTGAAAGCATGAAATCTCGCCACCGTATTATACACTGTGGTCTGAAAGGTTATATACCAGCTACGTTATTGCTCATGAACGATGCTTAGCGAAATCCTGTGTGTATTAGCCAAAAATGCACGAACGTATGACGTATTGACGTATGAAATGAACTCCATTTTGACGTAGTGTGTTCATAGCCTGCGTGCGGACTTGCCATAGTAGTAGGCCGCAAGCGAGTAGTGTAAGCGCTGCTGCATGGGGCCGAATGTTTGACGGGGGGTTGGTTTGCACGCATATTACGCTGTACTCAGCACTTGTGCCATCAGGGACTTAGAGTTGCTTCTTAAATGGAACTGAAGCATTTCACATGTTATAGAGTAGCGTTTGTGTCACAGTTCTGCTCACGCTCTATCCGTGTGCAATTCCTTGCACTCAGATTTTGCAGGATGAACCATTGCAGAGCGATCAAAACACGAATATTGAAAAGAACACACGCGTATGCTATTCGCTACGTTCACACTGCGAAAACGTGTTGAACAACGCCGTTCGGGACGTACGTAGTACAGAAGTTAAGTGCCAACCACTGGCACGCGTATGCACGTGCCTACGCGTCAAAAGCGTCAAGTCGTGCCTGTGGAGGAAAAGGGCGTGCAACCACTCGCACGCGTCGACCGCGTTGACGCCCGCGTAACTAAGGCCGATGCACAGTGTTGCTTGATCTTTTGGCTTAGGACTGTCCAAGTTTAGCACAGAACTGCACGTTCTCAGCTGGAGTGGGCTTGTATATCTTAGAGGTTATCAGAACACTTTAAAAAGTTAATAGTGCTTCACCCACCACAGCTTAGACTATTTAAAAGTAATTGACATCGCAGTTCCCAAAGTAAATACAGTGGTATGCACCAGAAATCAACATCGGTGCTTGCGCCGCTCCCGCGGTTGAAACGTCTAGGATACTGTACGACTATCATAGGCGTGTGTAGGGTTCTCCTTAAAAACGGAGGGTGGGGGGGGGGCAAAAGTTCGTCGCAGTGCCCCCTTCCTCTTCTTATAATAGGGAGGGGCTGACTTAGCGCCCCCTCCCTACTATGTTAGTATAAGGAGTGATGGAGTGAACATTAGCCCCCCCCCCACATCCTCTCTTTGGTGAATGAGGTGGCCGCTGCCCTCCTAATCAGGTTTATAAAATACCGGGTTTCTATACCTGCACTACCAAATTTATTAATAATATCGGGAATGCGGTGGTGCCTTCAGTACACTTACACTTTATATTTTATAGCCCTCAGCTTAATATTCACGCCTGAAACTTGATGTGTGTGTTATAAAAGTATGTGTGTGTTAGAAATATCCTCTAATGCAACAAAGCGCACCTGGTTCTTATTGGTACAACAGATATTGGTCGTAAGATAGGAACCAAATACTGTGTAGAATGGCTTCGGGCATTTTTGATTGTCGAAATGTGCTCTATTGCAACTAAATGGGCCTGAAACTTCATGATGTGACAGATATCGGTCATAATGTTGCAAGTGAACCCTGTATGGAAGACTCCTGGATGTTGCTCTAAACAAAGTATTCTCTAAAGTGACCAACCGCAGCCAATTGTTGATGAAGTCACAGATATCTGTCATAATATTGGAACTGAACCCTGTATAGAATACTTCTGGACGTTGCCTTTAATCGAAGCATTCTCTAAAGAGACAAACCACAAACAACTGTTCATGAAGTCACAGATATTGGTCATAATATTAGAACTGAACCCGGTATGGAATACTTCTGGACGTTGTATTTAATCAAAGCATTCGCTAAAGCGACAAACCTCACCCAACTGTTCATGAAGTCACAGATATTGGTAATAATATTGGAACCAAAGCCTGTCTGGAAGACTTCTGGACGTTTTCTTTAATCAAAGCATTCTCTAAAGCTACAAACCGCAACTAACTGTTCATGAAATCACAGATGATTGATTGATATGTGGGGTTTAACGTCTTAAAACCACCGTTTGATTATGAGAGACGCCGTAGTGGAGGGCTCCGGAAATTTCGACCACCTGGGGATCTTTAACGTGCACCCAAATCTGAGCACACGGGCCTACAACATTTCCGCCTCCATCGAAAATGCAGCCGCTGCAGCCGGGATTCGAACCCACGACCTGCGGGTCAGCGGCCGAGTACCTTAGCCACTATACCACCGCGGCGGGGCCATGAAGTCACAGATATCGGTCATAATATTGGAACTAAACCCATTATGGAATACTTGTGGACGTTGTCTTTATTCAAAGCATTTTCTAAAGCGACAAACCACACACAACTGTTCATGAGGTCACAGATAATGGTCATAATATTGGAACTAAACCCTGTATGAACTACTTCTGGACGTTGTCTTTATTCAAAGTATTCTCTAAAGCGACAAACCACACACAACTCTTTATGAAGTCACAGATATCGGTCATAATATTGGAACTGAACGATGTATGGAAGACTTCTGGACGTTGTCTTTAGTCAAAGTGTTTTCTAAAGCGACAAATCGCACTCAACTGTTCATAAAGTCACAGACATCGGTCATAATATTGGAACTGAACCCTGTATGGAAGGCTTTTGAATGTTGTCTGCAGTTTAAATGTTCTCCAATGCATCAGCGCACACCCTACTCTTCATGATGTGACGAATTGAGTTCATGAGGATGTACTTGTGTCCTGCGTGGAGGGCTTTCGAATGATAAGCGTATTCGAAATATTCTCTAATGCAAGAGACAACACCTGGCTTTTAATGATACTCAGATACTGGTCATAGGAATGGAACCAAGCACTACGTAGAATGCGTTCGAGCATTTTTGTAGTCAAAGTACGCTCTAACGCAACTGACTGTGCCTGAAACTCTCTATATAAGACAGAGATTGGTCATAATACTGCAACTGAACCCTGTATAGAATACTTCTGGACATTTTCTGTAGTTATAGTATTCTCTAAAATGTCAAACCGCACCCAACTCTTCATGAAGTCACAGATACCGGTCATAATACTGGAACTGCATCCTGTATGAAAGGCAGCCACAATGCTCTCTAATGCAATAAAACACACCCGAAACTTCATGAGCAACAGATATTAGTGATAAGATTGGAAGCGAGCGCAGCATGGAACACTTTCGGATGGTTCATTTATTTATTTTCAAATACGGCAGCCCAACGTGAGGCTACTGCAGGAGTGGTGTACATATATACAAAATAAAAGCATTTAAACAGTAATATCAGAATAAGTGTGCCAACATAAACAAATATCACTACCTCCTGACTGCACCCCGGAAAATAATGAAAGAAATAGAACATGATTATGATACAAGTGCTTCCAAAAAGTCAGACACACTGGTATCACGAACCAAACTAAGTAGATCATTCCAGTGTTTGATAAGTTTATTTTAACATGTTAGAGAGCGCTACAAATGGCTTCTAAGCTGCATTGTGATTGCAGATCAGTGCTGTGTTCAAAGATTCTGCACTTTGCTGGTAGCCGAAATAACCTTTAACATATACAAAATGCATATGACACTTCTTGATGCGACAGATATTGGTTTCGTTATTGCATCCAAGCACTGTGTAGAAAGCTTTCACACGTCATCAAGAGTTAAAATGCCCTTTATTGCAATAAGGAATGCCCAAATTTTTTGATGGGACAGAGAGCATTGTAGCATTGTAGCGTCATAGCATTATACCAGAGCACCGTACAGAAGTTTTGGCAAGTTTTCTAACATAGCTAAACTGAATATCTTGATATTTTGAATATGCTTAAGTGCATGCATATATCGTCCTTGTTATTGCGCATACTAAAAAAACTGAACAGAAATGAAGCAGTACTTCAAAACACCTACAAAGATTTGATTTTCGAAACCATGTATTAATATCTTCAGCTCATTACAGTCTGGAGAAACAGATAAATATATGCACAGTTCTGAAAAGTCTCCTGAGTCAAAGAAGGTACTTTTTGCATTTCTTCTATACAAAGTGCAGTACAGTACTAGTGCACCTTCATTCATTCTGTGCATACATATGGTGACCTTCTCTTCCTACCATCGTGTCATAGTGCAGCTAATTTCAAATCAGGTGCTTTTAGCAAGGTTTTCAGTTACCTCTCCAGCTGTAAATGAAACACGTGTTATATTATAGTAAACTGTAAAATGACAGAGAAACGCCATTGTATGCTTATAGGTATGAGTATCAGAATGAACAATAAATTAAGAGTGTGTGTTAGAATGCCTCCAAATAACGTATGTGCAATTGAGCGTGGCAGAGAAGCAGAACAAGTGAGCAGTGAAATAGCAGGCAATACTAGCAACACTTATTCATGCAACTTCATTTTTTCGATAACCACAGCAACGCACGTTCAAGTTTCTGTCTTGTACATGGATGGACATGAGACAGCTGACGGCTGATTGTGTCAGCGTCGCTGTTACCCGACACGAAATCACATCACACTGCTACCAACTAGCGCACGCTTGTTATTAGCTTGGCAGCACACGAAAACAATTTGCACTGAAGCCAACGAATGTTTCAGCGTCATACAATTCGCAATTACACTTATACGTACAATTTCACATCAGCGAAATGTGCTGGCTAGTGCGAGATTAACTTTCAGCGATGATGAACACCGATGTTGAAAAGAAACAGTGCAAATAAAAACTCCTCCGTGTGCACCACGCGATGTTTCGGGCGTCGTATATGTTCAGCCGATGTTTTTCGCTTGTGCTGGTTCATACGAACTAGACGGTAGATGCCTACGCTGGATGCAGATGACACCGCTCTGAATTGCCTCCGTGGTAGGCGAGGGCCCACGCTGAGAGTCTCATACCTCCGAAGTCTGTTTACACTTGTTTTCAGCACCGCAGCACAGAAAATTGCAGATAAAGCACAGGAACACCGATATCCTCCAGTAGTCTGTACGACGTTTTCGCTCGGCCAACGATCGCACTCAGGACCAGCGCAAGCCAGCCGGCCGGAATTCGCTGGATTAGTCGGCGTCGCCCAAACTCAGCACGAAACCACGTCACGCTGGTGGCACTCGCAGTAGTTCGTCGTGTCGTTGTCGTTCTAGATTACGAAGTGGTCATTCAGGCACATTTGGAGTAGTTTCCGTGCTTGCTTCCAGCACTCGGCCGTGCCTTCGAAGCCGCGGCCAATAGGCACAGCATTCGGAGTCATCGAGGCCTCTGGTTGGTTGACGCCGCTGTACGCATGGTGACGTTGCGTACGCGTGGACAAAATATCAAGCCCGGCTTGATCCCTCGCGCCTCCTCGCGTGTGCCCCTCCGACGCCGACGCCGAGAGGCGCATTTCACGCTTTTGACGCGTAGACGCAGCATACGAGTGCCAGTGATTGGCACTTTAGGCCCGAGTTGTGAATGGTACGGCCGTAACTGCACGTTTTATGGGTCTAGCTATTTCGCTTCGCTGGTCCAACACGAGCGTGTTGGCGGCATACGGCGCTCCATATTATCCGCCAAGATTACGCTGCATGCAATGCTCGAGAGAAAACACGCCTTTGTTTTGACATCGCTGAGGGCTATTATACAATAAATACAATGAAGTGACATACGAGTGCCAAAAAAACTAACGCATGAGGAAATGTGAAGTGCAAGTCACTTTTTGAGTGCTAGCAGCTGATTGTTCATCGTCTCTGTCACTTTCGGTGCATTCCCACGGCTTGATCACTACCATGTTTACAGCCAGCACACTGCGATTTTGTTGCCTCTACAGCATCTACAGTGTCCTCTCGATTTTTTGTGCCTCCAAAGCGAACCATGCAAATGTCTTGGGCGGTTTCTTATGAAACAAGTGTTCTTTTTCGGAGTGAAGTTTTTAGGTTTCAGGCCGTTCTCTTAGAGAATAATAGTATGTTGTGGTAGCAGCCACTTGTAGTTCGTTTTAGGAATTGCTCGCTAAATGGCTTTGTGCGCGTATCTCCTTGGAAATATTATCACTTGATGACGTTTGTGCTTTTTGTAGAAAAATTCACAGCATATCCATTTAGTGAATGATGATGAGTAGGGCGAAGCGTTCGTCCGTCCGTCTATCTGTTGGTCACAGACAGGCAGACAGACAGACAGGCAGGCAGACAGACAGACAGACAGACAGGCAGGCAGACAGACAGACAGACAGACAGACAGACAGACAGACAGACAGACAGACAGACGGAGGGATGGATGGACGGATGGATGCTTCACCCCACTTATCATGATTCACTCCGTAGATATGCTGCGAATGTTTTACTCCTCCTTCAAGTAAGTGGCTATTTTCGTTCTCTAGATACAATTCAGTCCTCATATCTATCAAAAGAGAGTTACGTGCTATATGTGAATTATGAAGTGTTTTTTTTCTGTAGCTACGCGCACGTCTCCAGCAGTGCTGCTACCTTTTCTTTGCTAGAGACACCCCGTGAGAGTGCTCAGGATTATAGTAAGAAAAAGGCACAGCTTTTCCACAAAGGCGAAGAAATGAGTGCAATAGCAAGAAATTGCAAGGTCATGCATTGAATGACAAGGAGATCGAAACGTGCTCTGCATTTCTTACGCGCAAATGACGCGTGAAACTATACTCACAGGTACAGATGCAAGCAAACAAGTGTCTCGGTAGTTGCTTCGCTGTGTCTTAAAAGCATGCGCTTTTCGCAAACGGAGACTGCGATGATTGCAGTGATTTTTGGGCACCTGGTAACTACAACGGAATTGTTCCAAGTAAAGCCCGAGGCCAGCCAACACGTACGATCTCCTTCACAGCGAGATAAGGGCGTTCGAAAGAGTGTCGCCCCCCTCCTCTAAGCAGAGCAAAGTACGCGTGGGAGACAAGAGCGTGCGCCCCCGCGCGGTATGGTGAGGTGCGCTGACTGCGCCATCTTGGTGGTAATGATTAAAACACAATTCTCCCCGGTACGCCCATGAGCAGCGGTAAATGGTAGACATAAATGGCTTGCCGTTTGAACGTTGAAGAATGTGCTCCTCGGTGGCTCAGTGGTTAACGCATCGCACTCACGATTCAGAAACACAAGCTCGATTCTGCGCACCGCAGTTTTTTTCTGGATGTTTTCCGTTCATGCATATATATATATATATATATATATATATATATATATATATATATATATATATATATATATATATATATATATATATATATATACGTGCACATAAACGGTGGGTGATGGCGACGCTGTCGACGGCGGCAAAATTCAGCTCGGAGTGTTTAAGTGTTCATACAGTTTCTATCACAATAAAAAAATCTGCGTTTGAAAATTTCTACTGTCGGCCTCAAATCACGACCTCGTGGCCTCCTGTAGCAAAAATTGCTAATAATGTAATTGTTATACAGTATGCCCATCGCTTAATGTAGCGACATATTCACATGCTTCGATCAACGTTTTCTTCGAGCAACCAGAACTCAAGGATATTTTTACAATCTTGGAAGAGAGACCAACACAATCACAAGAACCTGACTCCAAGAACCAACGACTACAGAGCTCTGGCCAGACACGTTGCGTTACCACGACCGATCAATCTTCAGCGATATGAAAGCGCGAGATGTGAAACACTGCCTGGCTGATTAGGAACGGGTCAGTGTGGTGATCAAGTGTGATGACATTGAAAAGCATACTTGCGTGTCATTTTGTTTGAGTGGCATCCGCAGTTTGTTTCTATGAATCCAGAAACCACCAATGCTACATAAGCGACATCCCGACTAAGCGAGCCTTTGAACATTCGTGCCCTTGGTTGTGACAAAAGGACACATATTTGATGTTTCAAGTGTGATTCGTAAGCATACAGGACTCAAAGTGGCAACTGTAAATAAAAACGGCAGAGCGAGGGCAGCTCGCGCGGGTGTGGCGAGAGAACTGTGAAAGATGTAGAAATGAGCTACGAGGCAAGGTGCGGAAAAAAAGCTCGTTACGGGGAAAAAAGGCCACGAAGGCTTGTGAAGCACCATTCGAGACGACAAGCGCCAGCAAGAATTGCTAAGGTGAGCGTGGGACGGGGTCCTACTTCGAGGTGGACTGACAGGAAGACGCACGGATGGACGCATGGACAGACAGAGGGACAAGAAGATGGATGGATAGATGGATGCGCGCTCGTATGGATGGTCGGATGGACAAACGGACAGATGCCCAGATGGACGGATGCACGGATGCACGGACACACGGATAGATGGACGCACGTACAGACGAAGGCAGGGAAGAATGCACGAATGGACGGATGCACACATGGACGAACACAGAGACGGACGCACAGGTGAATAAACGGGCAGACGGATGCACGCACGGAAGCGTGCACGTACGTTTCACGAACAGTCGTAGGAATGAACGTACGGACGGATGGAGGCAACAAGGAACGAACTGACAGACACTTTACTTACTCATCATCATTCAGTCCGTCAACATGCAGGAATTTTCTTCTTGTTTTCTTGTAACACGTTCAAAAACTACGCGCTCAACAGGGTCATGTGGTAGTTTAGCAGATTCTCAACAGTTTAGGACTTCCAACGTCGCATTAATAGCTTTTATAGCTTTTGCTGTAAAAGCTATATTGACGGTGCCATAGTTGTCCGCCGCCGGTGTTCGTAACCAGTACTGCACCAACTAGGGAACAAAAACTCAATAAATTAAAAATACGAAGAACAAAGTGGGATTTCAGCCCGGGTCCGCTGCGTGCCAGCCCAGTATTCCATCACTGAGCCACGCTGTTTTTTAGGGGCGAAGCTCCTTAAAGCGGCACCGGTTCGTCCCTCGTAGTCGTAGTCGTAGTGTCTGAACAGTATTACGTTTTGACCTGCAAGGTGGTGCCGGTGGGAGATTTCTTGTATCCGTTGTTGAACAATGAAAATTCGCAGTGTGCGCGTTAACTAAAAGCCACATTTTCTTGTCTCTGATTCCCCATTAGCAGCCATTGGCATGTACACTGAGCACATTCTGACAAGAAAGGATTGCTACGTTTTACTCGCTGGGCGTAACCTCCTTAGTTTTAAAAAGGATTAGCGAGCGTCGGGTTGCACTGCCATGAATACAGTGAAGTAGTATATACCGCGAACTCGAGGTGGTTAAAAGTGACAAGTAGACACGAAGCGCAAGCAGTAAGAAAGTGTGCGTGTGCCCCCTCTCGTTTAGTCCTTGAAAGGTACGCTGGATGGCGGTGCTTCTATATTGGGAATATATTTGATGAAAAGACGAGAGATGGTGCTTGGAACGTAGACTAGATGGACGAATGGACAAACAGGCAGATGCATGGACAGAGGCATGGATGGCTTCACGGACAGATAGACGCACGGACGGACACAGGGATGAATGCACAGTTGTACGTGCGGACTCAGCAACAGACGCACGCGCGGACGGGCGGATGGACGTATGGACAGTCACACACACGGACGAGTGGATGGACGGAAGCAAGAACGAATGGACTGATGGATGCTTCGCTCCACCCTCTATCATTCACTCCGTGGATATGCTGCCATTTTTTCGAACTGCGAATGACAAGGAAGTGACAGGCACAGATTACAACGAGCCAATATGGCTTTTAGAGATCACAGTGTGGCTCGATGCTGCCAAGATGCCCCATCAGCCCACGCAATTTTGTTCGCGCCACGCTCTCCCGTTGGCTCAACCAGCGGTCCAGCAACCTCCGTGTAATTAAGCGCGTAGCCCGGGCAGTGCCCATACGATCCCTGAAACCCTATCAGCTCTGTCCCTGTGGTTGGCTAACTCAACGCTTTGACTACCGCAAGCTCCTCACAGTCAGGCGCCCGATAAAGGGAACCCACGAAACGCCGTAGTAGCTCTCCAAATGACTCTCCATACAACACTGTTCCCACTCGAGAAGTCTTCCCTTCCAACTTCCCCGTTTACGCTTCTGCGTCGATGCGAGTTCTTTCAGGTTAACTTCTCTTCAAGAGCTTTCGGTTGCCGCACTGAAAACGCTTTGGGTTGGTCGCCCAAAGACACTCCGTGCTTACTCGAATTCTCGCAGACTCGGTAGTGGTTTCGTTTTCAGGCATCGGCCAGCCAATCGGAAACAGGGCAAGTATCTGCAGGACACGTTCCTACCAGCCGTGGTTTCTAATCAGCATCGCTAAATTTTGCGCCTTGCTCTAGTAATACGCCAACTGACTCAACTCTTGTGCAACAATGGCGCAATTCATTCGCGTGCACCAGCTTTCGAGGCTCCGCAGGACCCCGCGCTACGCACAAACGTTCGCGGTGTCGCTCAACAATACCTCACGCGCACTACTAGGCTATCAGCGGTTTTACATCGACCTGCTCCTTTTCGCGAAATTCCATTTGCGCGCCTGTATTTTGCTTGTATTCCGTTGGGTGTCACGCGGCTGCCCGAAGGGCCGTCGTCATCCCCACTCCCGCGACTCTAGAGGGTATGATCACAGGGATGATCATACCCTCTGTAGTCGCATTTTCCTCCTGGCTTTCAGGACTCTCGGCTTCTAACTGGCGCACTTTTCCCGTGTTTAACGGGCCACTTTTTGGCGTCAGCTGTGTGCCACCTGGCTCTTCCGCGCTTTCTGATATGCTCTCAGAAGCGCACTCATTCTTAAATGATTTCTATGCTTTTTCTCACAGCAGACAATCGGCTCTTGTTCCCGGCCGGTCATTTATTGCGCTAAGCACGGGAACCACCCCCGCTAGGTCAGTGCTAACGCCGCATTCGCTGGACATTGTCATCGCGACCACCGCAAGCATCGCTTTCACCATATCACTGAACGAACGCAGATGTCAAGTTAATAGTACCATGCACCTTCACCATCTCCGGTGGAATCACGCTCTCCCGCAAAACAGTGATCTCCGCCCCCGTGTACAACACGACTTTCATATGCGTATCATTACAGTCTAGTCATCCGCTGGTAAGGTCACCATGTGCTAACACCTGCTCTCCCATCGAAACTTATGCCACCATGCTCTCACTCCCCGCGCCTGACCTATCTGATGTTCGCTGCTCCGGTTGGTGTGGACAATTCCATTTTGGTGCCCTGTGGCACCAAAAGTGTAGCAGGTTCTGGACTTTGTTTTTTTGTGCTCTGGGGTTTTTTATGCAGCCAGAGTCATTCACTGTCCCATTCTCGGACCAAGCACTGCTCGGACTTTGCGACTCCGCCACATTTTGCTTCGCCGGTCTCGCAGCGCTGTTCACTTCCTGCTCTTCCTCAAACGTTCAGAGCAAGGCGGATATCTCTAGGGCGCCCTCCACATTCTCCCTTTTTGAAGTGCCACATACTGCTTAGCCTGCTACGATAAAGCTTTATTTGGTCGGCAACCAAAAGCTGAACCAGGCCCTCGAATCTCGATACCCACCTTGCTTCAAGGTAAAAGTAGAGGTAGTCCTTTAAACGTGTCAAAAAAGGTCTCCACCCTTCGTCCGCAAGCTTTCCTGGCCCGAAGAATCCTTTTAAATATTCCCGAGCCAAATGTTTGAGCTCATCAAGCACCGTTTGCTTGATTATCAGGTAATCTTCATGCTCTGTTCGGGTTAGCCACGTGGACAAAAATAAGACTATCCACGCTACCAATGAGAAAACCAAACGTCCCTAAAACTCCCCCGCTAACTCGTAACCTTCTAGGGCACTCTCCAGAGACTCAAATTACACAAGTGCTTTAACCTCTGTTGAAAAATTTGGATAACAACCCTGTGAGAACTTTCGAGTAGCGCCTCAGTTCGCTACACGAATGCCACCTGCCGAACTCAGGTCCACTCCACCGCGAGTTTCTGCCCATAATCTGTGACAGTTTCTCCATCTCTAATCGCAATTTTTGCAGTCTACGCTTCAGCGTGAGATTTCCGAAACGGTCATTTTCCTGGCTATCCCGGGCACTACCCTCTTCCGGGTTCGCCCGTCGCTCTATTCTCCCGACTGATGACTCAAGGCCTGCACTCACCTGTCCGCATTTAAGTGGACAAACCTCGTGTTCATAGGACGCCTTAAAACTCAAGAAAGGCAGCGGCACCCCTGAGTTGTAAGAACACCAGAGCACTCACCACTTGGGAAGTTGCTGCTCGCTGATCTTTCGCCTTGCCCACCGTCAGACACGTGACATCGCTTGATGTCGCCTGGGTTGTCACTGGACCAATAAATGGGGATGACAGCTGCCGGACCGCTGACTTCATCTGGTCGATGGCTGTCGCGCCGCATCCTCTTCCGCTTGGTGGCTAGCTTCTTTGTTGGACAAGCCGACGTCCTGGCTTTCGTCTTGGATGTCTTCCGCAACATGACAAACTCCTTGGTACGCAGAGCGTTCCTTGTCATCGTCGTCTCAATCTTGTCTGACTGCGCCAGTAAAACACGACCTTCTACCCACTCCCTCTGTCTCTAAAGCTAGAGCACAGCTCTCTTAGCGACGTAGCTGCTGTTGCTACAGAAAGCAGTGGAAAATTGATTGCATGGTTTCCGTTTTGTCTTGTCGTGGCTGCTGCTGTTTGTCAAGGATTGAGACCAGCGCCTTTCAATACGTGGCAACAACTCGACTTTATGTACAGGAACCTATATACAAATTTACAAAGCCCTTCATTGTCGGCACCGTCGCATTTTACCTCGGCAGAGCCGATAGTGCAGAGCACTGTTTGCTGTGACCAGAACACCCGTGAGGAGTCAAGAGCCAGGTTTTAACCACCAGATTGCCCTTCTCCATTCTCCTTATGGCCAACAAAACACTTCAGTCCGTTGAACAGGTTAAACACACTTCTTGCCGTCTTCTTCTCTAGCTCTTTTATTCAAGCAATTGAGCTCCCGGTTCGAGAGAGAGAGCCGAAGGACGGCTTACAAACGACGTTCCGCGACCTTCGCGAACGCACACGATGTTGGCGCCGTCTGATTGGCCCACTCATGTTACCCGGGTTCAGCTGGTTTGTTCGCCGGCCCACAACTTTACTGACATATGGTGTAGGCTGTCCTGTGCGGCAGCCGCCTCGTAGACTCTAATGAAGGTGTAGGGCTGTCAACACACCGGACATCTTCACGCCACATGCCGGCACCACGTTGGCCGGAGGCCACCTCGATGGCCATGAAAAACAAAAACAGACCACGACCTCCCTTGAATGGTCACCAGAAACTGTGAGGGGGGATGGGGTTCTACCACCAGACCCGTTTATCTTACTAGAACGGGCGCTTTTATGTCGGGATTCTCGTTTTCCTAGAATCGGCGCCTTGGAAAGCGCACACTTTTGGGAAAAAAAAGACTCGCCCCCTTTTCCGGCGACACCAGACCTTACAACAAACTACTCGACAGATAAGTTAATCTACATATCAGGTTCATAGTACTCGTTTTGAAAAGGGCAGCGCAACGACAGGAGGACAAAAAGAAAAAATGCCAGAGAGTACTTTTTGTCTTTCTGTCCTTCGTTCCTCTTGCTGTATCGCTGCCCTTATCCTTAATAGTTTCTACGTTATTTAGTAAATATTTGAAAGCTTGCAAAGATTTCTTTCACTGTACACAGAGCAAGTTGCGCAAATTACACATGTTCAGCTTTTATTGTTTCCCTGAAGTTGCTATATTGTTATAAGCGTGGCTATTTTTTTGGGCAATTGAGCTTTGCCTCTCTTGTGGCTTTTTATTTCAGCTTGTACTGGTGACTCTTTGCCACTGCTGTCGTGTTAAAAGCTGGCTGTGGGTCCTTGTCAAGCTGCCTTTTTCAGAGAGCAGTTTTTACCCACAGGTGTCCATCATCAAACGTACCAACTAGAAACAAACATTATTATTATTATTATTATTATTATTATTATTATTATTATTATTATAGCATACCGTGCCGAAACACGTCGTCAGAACACGTTCATTGAGGAATATGCCTATTATAAACACTCCCTTTTAGTGGGTCACTAATGATATTATCGGGACTCTGTCCCTGACTTCCTGCAAGGGCAAGAAGATTGCTTAACGATGTTACACTTGCTACATGTTACTCAGAATGCGCGCTGACCCTACCAATCATCGAGACGGAGTGCATAACCGGAGCACAAGTAAAGATGTTCACTCGTGTTGGAGTGCCGTGGGAGGTTGTCAGCGACCGTGGTAAGCCATTCACTTTCAAGTCTCATGCAAGAAAACAGTCGGCTACTTTCATTTCACTAGCTGCACACACCGCCCCACCAGGCCCAATGGACTTTTGGAGAAATATAACAGCATCCTCAAACGAATGCTTCGCCACATGTGCTGAAAACGGATTCCACAATTCGAAATCAACATATTTGCACAGCGAAAGACTACCAGTAGTTACGACGTAACTGCACAAGAAGAGACAAAGACATAAAAAGCGCTAACTTCAACTGAACTTCTATTAGCGAAAACGCTGGAAATATATACTCGAGACAGAACATCACCGCGCAATCACGCAACCTATTGCATCAAAGCAAGACAATCATATTCTCATTGTATGGTTACAATGACACAGCTCAGCACAAGTTCACGATCTATTGTGTCAAAGCCAGAAACTTGATTTCTTTTTTAGTAAGAGCAAGCGAAGTCATGCTAATACATCGATCACACAGCATTTGCATTTTATTGGCCTCCATAATCTCTCGTGTTAGCTGGTGATGGTGTTAGGCTACAACCGTGCACTTTTCCGCTTTGCAACCACAATCTCTACAATGAATGCCCAAATAAGCTTGCACAGCAGAGTAAAACATCGTAATGATGCTCCTTTAAACACTCATCACCCAACATATATCTTGCCGCATGACAACGGGTAAAAATAAACGACGAAAAATGTCACATCATAAATGTCACGAAAAAAATGTCGCAAGTTCGAATGCAGAAGCGACTTAACGCTGCCGAAAATAAAAACTGAAGCCAAGAAGTTGTGCAACACACTGAAATAAGTAAGCTGGCAAGATCTATTGCCAAAAGCAAGAAGATTAGCATAAATTTATTCTTTACGCTGAAGACTCACAAAGTAGACTGGCCGTTTCGAGTCATTGTTTCTGAAAAATGGGATGTGGCAAAAGAAGGTGGCCTTGTTTTTAGAAGATAAGCTAAACTTGCTAACCATCGACGACCCTTTTCTAATGCAAGACTTTAATGACATCATTCCATTTCTTTCACGTAACAAATATGGCTTAAGTGCCTGCTCTGTTGTTGTCAAGGATTTTTACAGCTCTTTTACCACAAGACACGCAACAACGGTGCGTGGAAGACTGCGTCGACAACTCAGGTTCAGTTGCATTCCAGAATACTGCGGGCATAACAGTGAGTGGCTTTCTTGAGCTCGTTGGGTTTTACCTAAAGACAGCGTTTGTGCCATAAAACAAAGGCGCTTTTATTTAATAAAGATGAGCGTGCATCGGTTCAAGCATATAGCACTTATTTTAAGTGATATTTTTTTTGCTCACCATAACCGACTGGTGGCTTCACGCCTCGACAGAAGGACGGTCATCAGGGCGTTTTGATTTGTTGACGATTTTCTTGTGATTTTATACTGCTGTGATTGGGGCTTCGAATTTGCCATTTCAAACAGATTACGTATTTTCAATGCGTGCATAGCACCTCTTATTCTGATGCATGAGCTTCCACAGGATGCTTCGTTAAGGTTTTTTTATTTGAGATTAAACATCTCCAGTGATCACCTTTGCTGAAAATATGAGCCTAGAGGAAGCAAACATCTTCTGTACTTGTGGGCTCCTTCAAATCTCGTAAAGAGAGGGATTGCTTATCATTGTTTAAGAAAGTCTTGCGGCCACTCGTTAATCAGCAGCTTCATTGAGCAGGCTTCCCATCCAATCAGCGCTGATTTCCCCAATCATGTGCTGGTTTTTGTGGCGAAAAAGTTGCTTAGAACAACTAAACAGGGACGATAAGCAACAGTGAACTGCGTGGCTAGTAGCTCAAAGCACGCGGCTTTGATTCCCTGTCTCCATAAGATTCCTCACAATTTGAACAATATTGGTGATAAGGTAGATGTGAAGGTGGTTTTCTCTGCCCCAGAAAAACTTTCAGCGCTCTGCAAATGGATGAATGCTCAGTTCGCACAAAGGAGCTGCTTCACAATCAAACATAGAAGGCTTTTCGTAGCATGTGCGATAGCCGTCGTGTATGTGCTCCCGTTGTCATGCGGCAAGATATATAATGGACTAACGGACCGGTGCCTGAATGAGCGTTTAAAGGAGCATCATTACCATGTATACTTAGCTGTGCGAGGTTTAGGTATCCAATGTGAAGGTTGTGGATGTAGACCGGAGTTCGGAAAGTGCACTGTCGTAGCCAAACACCGTCACCAGCTTACACGAGAGATTATGGAAGTCAATGGAATGCAAATGCTAGGTGAACGATGTATCAGAAAGCCTTCGCTTGCTCTGACTTCAAAAATTCAAGTTTCTGGCTTTGACACAATAGATCATGAATTTGTGCTGAGCTGTGGCATTGTAACCATATAATCAGATGATGATTCTCTTGCTGTGATGCAATAGGCAGCGCGATTGCGTGGTGATGTTCTGTCGCGAGTAATTTCCAGCGCTTTCACTTATAAAACTTTAGTTTAATTCAGCGCTCTTTCTGTCCTTGTCTCTATTTCTGTAATTACGTCGTAAGTACACGTGGTTTTGCTGCTTACAAATATGTTGATTTCCTATAACCAACTAGCCCAAGCATCTGTCTTATCAAGCTACATTTCTAGTACGTCGGGCTCTTTCTCGTGTTTTCCTGCTGATCCATGTGACCTCGCCAACCTCATTGCCGTTGCTGAGTGCCAAGCGCGCACTTTTGCTTAATGTGTACGCCTCAAGCTCCTACCACCTGCAGTCAAGCTGTTGTTCGAAGTTCTCACCCCTTCGATGGGACATGGCATATGAATTTGCAAAATTCTTCGCCCGGAATAGAAACGTCAAGCGCGCCAACTTCGGGACGAGATGTTCTTTCAAGTGAACAGTACCGACAGCCCTCGAAGGGCCAAAAAAGTGGCTGGAGTTTTGCGTCTCCACTGCTAGACTACCGAGTTCATCTGGCAACGTAGGCTGGCACACCTTCAGGCCATCACCTCCAGGAAGGAACTCTTACTGAGCATCCAATCCACACTGCATGTGAGGCGCCCTTCCCGGACTGTGTACAGCGTGTGGTAAGCTTGGGCCCCAAGTTCACCACACTACCTCTGCTGGCTCCTCCGAAAATGCTGACTCTTGTAAGGCAAGTAGCCAAACGGGCTCCCGAGGCCGAAACAGATAGATGTTTAGCTGACGGCATTCAGGTTCTGTCGCAGTCTACACCAGACCGCCAATACCTGCCTTTACACCGTGTTGTCACTTTTTTCAAAGAGAATTTACTAGCCTTGTTCACCGCGAATAAGGATGAGGGTTTTGCTGTGTTGCCGAAGGAAGTGCTTTGCTCTAAAGTCAGCAATGCTATAATTTCCTTGTTAGAATGCCGAAGCGACGTAACGCTGACAAAAATAAAAACTGAAGCCAAGAAGTTGTGCAACAAACTGAAAGTAAGCTTGCAAGACCTATTGACAAAAGCAAGCAGCTTAGCTTAGATTTATTCTTTACGGTCAAGACTCACCAAGTAAACTGACCGCTTCGAGTCATTGTTTTTGAGAATGGGACATGGCAGAATGTAGTGGCCTTGTTTTTACAAGATAAGCTAAACATGCTCACCATCGACGACCCTTTTCTGGTGAAAGATTCAAATGACATCCTTTCATTTCTTTTTCGTACAGCAATGGGAAAATGCCTGATCCGTTGACATCAAGAATCTTTACTACTTTTTATCACATGACACGCTACCACGGTGCGTTGAAGACTGCATTGACAACTTCGGTTCAGTTGCGTTGCAGAATGCTGCCTACATAACAGTTAGTGGCTTTCGTGGGCTCGCTGGCTTTTACTTAAAAACAACGTTTGTGTCATGCAACGAAGGCACTTTTATTAAAAAAAACAGGAGTGTGCATCGGTCCATGCATAGCACCTGATTTAGTTACATTTTTCTCGCTCACCATGACTGACTCTTGGCTAGCCACCTCCACAGAACGGCTGTCGTAAAGTTGTTTCGTTTTGTTGACAATTTTCTTGTGCTTTTACACTGCTATATTTGGGGCTTCGAAGCTGCCGTTACAAACATATTACGGCTTTTCGATGAGTGCATGGCACCTCTTGTTCTAACACATAAGCCTACGCAGGATGCTTCGTTGAGGTTTTTAGATTTGAGAATAAACATCTCATGTGATCACCTTTGCTGGAAATATGAGCCTAGGGGAACCAAACCTCTTCTACCTAACTTGTCGGCTCATTCAAAGCTCGTAAAGAGAGAGATTGCTAATGATTGTTTAAAAATTGCCTCCTAAACTCTTGCGGCCACTCGTTAATAAGCAGCATCGTTCAGCAGGCTTCCCGTCTGATCACCGCTGGTTTCCCAGATAATGTTTGGTTTCGGTGGCGGAAAAGTTGCTTTGAACAATTTAACAGGAACAACAAGCACCAGTGAATTGCGTGGCTAGTAGCTCAAAGCACGTGGCTGTGATTCCCTATCTACATATGATTTCTCACAATTGGAAAACGATAGGCGAAAAGGTAGTTGTGAAGGTGGTTTTCTCTGCCCCAGAAAAGCTTTCAGAGCTCTGCGAATGGGTCAATGTGCAGTCCGCACGAAGGAGCTGCTGCACAATCAAACATAGACGGCTTTTGGTGGTATGTGTGATAGCCGTCGTTTATTTGCTCCCGTTGTCATGAGGCAAGATATATGTTTTGCAAAGCAGCCGGTGCCCTGATTGAGTGGTTAAAAGAGCATCATTATATTGTACACTCAGCTGTGCAAGGTCGTTTGGGCATCCATTGTAGAGATTGTGGTTGCAGACCGTAGTTCGGAAAGTGCACTGTTGTAGCCAAACAACGTCGCCAGCTAACACAAGAGATTATGGAGGCCAATGAAATGCAAACGTTGGGTGATCGATCTATCAGCATGCCAACGCTTGCTCCGACTAAAAAAGAAATTAATTTTCTTGCTGTGACAAAATAGATCGTGAATTTGTGCTCAGCTGTGGCGTTGTAACCATATAATTCCATGATGATTGTTTTGCTGTGATTCAACAGGTTGCGTGATTGCGCGGTGATGTTCTGCCAGGTGTATATATTTCCAGCATTCTCGCTGATAAAGTTTCAGTTGAAGTCAGCACTTTTTCTTACCTGGTCTCTTTTCCAGTAGTTACAACGTAACTACTCGTAGTCTTGCACTGTGCAAATATGTAATTCCGATTGAACAACTAGCCCAAGCATCTGTCTTTCCACATCGGACATGTATTTGTTTTACCTTGTGCTTCGCCTACGGGGAAGCTTTGCAAACGAGCATTGGATTCTCAACGTTCGATCTCCTCTACAGTGGATTTGTATGCTCGCCACTGTGAAATATTAGGAAACTCTGAACAGGGGCAAACGTCAATGGTGACACGAAAACAAAATACCGGTATGTAGCAGATCTCCAGAATTGACTGCAACACACATGCAATGTGGCCCATCAGAAACTCTTTCAGGCCAAAATCATGCAGAATATAGAATAGGAGAAAAACGCAAGAGTTTGACAGCTTTTTCCCTGAGATTCGGTGTTGCTACTACTACCATGATATAAAAACAAGTTCATAGTAACGTGGAAAGCACCCTTCACGGTCGTCGAAAAACTCAGTGACTATGACTATGTGATAAATCTCGGAGCTCGAAGAAGCTTACCTAACCTTAACCTTCTAAAGAAATACGAGAAAGGAGAACCGGAAAAATGAAGTATCATGTTGCTGTATCTGTACATTCATATACTGTGAACGAGCTGGAGATTCCCTTCATTTCCATGCATCAATGCCAAACATACATAAATGTGTTAGTGACGCCTGACTTGAAGAAGCTGCAGGCTTGCCAAATTAATGATCTTCTGAGGGTGTTTTGTTACTTATGGTTTACCAGACCAGACGGACTTTTCGAGTGTAAGTTACGCCTTACGACTGAAACACCGTTGCAGGTACGCCCATACCCTATACATTTGGCCATCCAAGAAGCTGTCGATAAAGAAGTGCCGGACATGCTAGTACAAGGCGTCAATGAGCCCTCTGCATCTTCTTATCAAGCTCTCATCATCGAGGTTAAGATGAGAAATGGGAACGCACGACTTGTATTGTTTTCAGACACCTCATTCAAATTGTAGTAACTTACGAAAAACCGATATTTTGAGTGAACATGATGCTTGCAAAACTAGGTCAGAACCACTACTTTTTGATGTTTGATTTCACAAAGCATACTAGGTGGTGCCAAAGTACAAACTATCGAAAACTCTCGCCATATTTAAGTCTTCTTCGTACCTTTACCACTTCGAATTTATGTCACTCGGCATCAAACCAGCACTTGCTGTGTTTACCCGACTGATAAGACGAATGATATACGGAATACTGAGAATTTATCACTATTTCGACGATGTGCTGATAGCTACTTATTCTTTGGACAAGCACATCAAGATTCTCATCGAATTTTTTCTACGTGTCAGGGCAGCTCATCTGACAATAAAGCCCTCGAGAAGTGAGGTCACTTTTGCTGGGGTAAAATTCTTAGGACATATAGTTGGAAACAAGCTTCTCGGGTTGCAGAATGAGGCCTTTACACAATTCAGTTGGCAAAGAGACCAATGACGAATAAAGAAGCCCAATTTATTCTTGGTTTATCCGGATATTACCGAGATATCGTGCCCAATTATTCTGCTGGGGTCGCTCCTCTAACGGAACTGACAAGAAAGTAAGGTGCGCATAAGATTGCCGGGGCAGAATGCGCCGAACAAGCTTTCCTAACACTGCACCGTGTACTATCTTATGGTCTGGTATTGCAGTCACCGGACTTGCGAGATCCCCTCATCCGGCGTATGAATGCATCTTGTTACGCCTGGGATTCCACACCAAACGTTATTGCCTCTGCAAAGACAATCTGTGTCAAAGCTAGCGAGTTAGCCCGCCTGGCGTCTTCATCTCGACGACGTCATTCAAGCGGCGCCATCTAGTCTGGCGAGTTTTACGCAATTCATGGCATCATTACTCGTCCTTGGGTTCAACTCAGCACAGCGGCTCCGGAATTGAGGACCATGACGCAACCCAGCAGCGGTTCCCGACTCGAGGCATCTGACATTAAGCCAGTGGCGCTTCTGATTGGGCGTTAATGACGTAAAAGTCCACCCGGTGCCTATAGAAACGCCAAGAGGCGTGTTCCCAGCAGCTCACCTATGCATCAGGGAGCAGCAGACGTATGTGGCAGAGAGAAGACATCTCGGCTCAACAAGTCCCCACGCTGTCGGCGCGGTGTGAGTTCTTGTAAGCGGTGAGTTTCGTGGCGCCCTTCGTAACCTCGTCGGCGGCGCGCCTCGTAACAGCGGAATGGCAGCTGCGGGATCGGCTGGCGTCAGCGACATCGATGCGCTGAATGCCTGATGTTTTCCCCTCAGTTCGCCAGACTGAGGGGGAAATCCCCTCACCTATCACAGGTTGTAGTAGTTTATAGAAGGACCGTGGGAAGCGTTAGAGTGAGATTTTATTGTTTCAAGCCAAGTTAGAATGCTTTGAAACAAAAGGTGATTTGGAGGGCGTGAACACGGAAATGTTAAAAATTGCTTGCACGTCATGCTAGCCGACTTTTAGCGGGTCCGGCAAGTATATATTTAATATGGGCAAACAGCCAGAGGCTAGCGTGAACGATAAAGAACCTTAAGAAGAAGGAACTCACGAAATTTGTGAATAAATTGGTCTTATTTTGCGCCGTACAAAACGAACGCAAGCCATCCTTGAGATCAGGGGGGATGCAGGAGTGACGACTGAGGAAGTCGATGAAGCTTGGCCGGATATCAAAGCACGTCACGAGGAGGCTGAAAGGCGAGAGGTTCGCGAACGCGCAGAAGCTGAAAGGCGAGAACGCCCTGATGAGGCAGAGAGACAGGAGTTACTCTAGTAGAAACGAATAGAATTGGCAATCCTACAGTGTTCGCAGGCGCCTAGCGTAGCTTCTATGACAGTTTAGGTCAGCGGTCATAGAATTCAGGACACATTTCTAGTGTTCGCAGTCGGCGAGGACATGGCGAAATATCTCGTCAAGTGCGAACACGTCTGCGAGCGAAATGCCTAGGAGCGCAGAGCCTGTTAGTTCTTCTTCCTGGCGAAGGGCCCGACGTAATAACGTTCTTGTCGTGGGAAGCATTTGAGAGTTATGGCGAAGTTATATAAGTGTTTTGAGACGTTATAAGGTGTCACCCAAGGCTTTCCGGCAAAGGTCCCGGTATGCTAAAAAGGAGAATGAGTCACACGTTCACTTCGTGTTTCGTCTTAAAGCCGATTCAATTAAATGGCTCAAGAGCGAAGATGTTTACGACGATCGCGATAAAGTGGTAGAATGCATTGCATCGGAGCAATTCCACCGCTGCATCTAGCAGGATGTCAAGCCTTGGCTGCAGGACAAACTTTGTGTAGTACAGCTAAAAAAGACAGCAGAGTTAGCTGAGGAGTATTACATTCGCCGAAAGTTTCATAGTGGGGCAGTGCGTGTTGAAAAGAATGGAAGGAAAAAGGGCCTTTCAAAGAAACCAGATCAATATAAACCCACTCCGCACCGTAATTTCAGGAAGGGCCCGTCCCTTTTGAAGGACACTCTAGGGTAAGAGCAAACGGAAGTGGAGAAATTGAGTGAGGTTGCTAAACAACGCACTGGTACCAAACGGGCTTTTGAATTATGGAAGCCGCTAATCAGCTACAACTGCAAAAAAGAAGGCCACAACGCGGTAAACTGTAAGCAAAAGTTTGCTTTCGCAACATTCTGAGAATCGGAAAAGAACATGCGGTTGTTAGAGCCGTGCCTGCAAGAAATTGGTGTGAATGGGCAAACGTGTCGAGCACTTCGAGACTCAGCGGAAAGCATGGACGTTGTGGATACACATGCGCGTGGATAAAACAAGTCGCCGAAAAGCAGAGTGCTTGCTTGCTTATAATTATGGTTGTCATTGAAGGGCCGTTCGGTAAGCTTCGCACCGAAGCGGCTGTGTCTACGCGCATCCCTATCATTTTCCATATCTTTTTTCCAATAACTCTGAGAAGCCTACACGGCTGTCACGCAATCGCAAGCACGGAAGCTTTCGCAGGTACTTGATCTCGTTGACTGTAGTGAAACACCCCCTGCTTAAGAGGCTGATCTGCATGACCTTGGTGGCGAGGTGATAGTGCTTCGGACAGGTAATCCTCTGGATGAGTCATTCAAGCCACCCGTCGTGGAAGCCGTCTCTGTCGGTGGAGGAGACGACATGACGCCATTGAATGAGAGCGAGAGGGGTGCAACGCTCTCGCCTGTAGCGAAATGTTGCAGAGAGCTGTCGAGGGTTGATCGAGAAACACTCATTCGAGAGCAGCGTGAAGACATCTCGATTAAATTGCTAATAGAGAATGTAAAACTGGAACAAAAAATGTTTCTTTTTTTAGAAGGCAGGACTCCTGTATCGGAGCTGCACAATTGTGCAACATCGCAAGTATAAGCAGCTCTTGGTGGCACAAAAGTAGCAACGCCAACTATTGGAACTGGCGCGTGAAAATGCGTGGGTGGGGCATCTCAGCATAAAGAAGACCAAGGCTAGAGTTTCCCTTGAGTTTATTTGGCCGAAATGCTGGAAGGATGTCGAAGACTTTTTACGCCCATGCGACACTTGTCCGAGAGCGGAGAAATCCACAGACAAGTGGAAGGTACCCATGAAGCTCGTGCCAATTATCCAAAAACCTTTTCGGCACCTAGTAATTAATAGCGTCGGGCCATCGCCAGAGTCAAAGAAAAGTTGTCGGTACATCCTGACGCCACTCTGCGTAGCCATAAAATTGCCAGAAGCGATACCGCTTAAGGAGCTCAATCGCCCTCATGTCGTGGATGCACTGCTATCTATATTAGCACGCGTTGGTTTTTCTTCTGAAGTCCAATGCGACAATGGTAGTGTCTTCACCAGGTGCGTTACCTCTACTTTTTTGGATAAGTGTAGAATAAAAGTAGTGGATAGCTTGATCCATCCCCCGCAATCTAATCAGGTGGAGCGTATGCATACCGTTCTGTAACGGATATAAAGAGCTCTTTGCTACGAAAAAATTGCGACTTGAAAGCATGTATTCCTCGCTCTGTGTTCGCTTTGAGATCAGCTCCTCATAAGAGCGCTGTTTTTAGCCCTGCAGAGCTTGTGTATGGCAGGAGTTTGAGAACACCATTGCGAATGCTACGCGAGTCCTGGAAGAGATTCGATGAGGACCCTATTGTAGGTGCGTATGTTCTAGACCTCCTTCAGAGGCTTGTGAAAACCAAAGATCTTGTGGAAAGCCATTATAAGGCTGCACAAGTGTTGTCGAATGAGTACTACGACAAATCGGTGAAAAAAACGCACCTTTGAAGAGGGTAGTCAGGCATTGGTGCTGCGGCCGTCTTAAAGGAACAAACTTGAAGTTCATTCGGAAAGGCCTGCCCAAGTAATATCAAAGTTTTCTGATACCAATTATGGAGGAAACTTAGGAAGGCGGCTGAACAAATTTTACCACGGTATCTTAATGGAACCATACATTCAACGTCAAGCGGTCGTAAATATGCCTTTGAATTCTTCAGAGGAAGAGGGAGCAGAAATTTTGACTTCTAGTGATGTAATCAAAAGCGGATCAGGTGTTATCTTAGAGCAGTTGAACCTAAAGCCTAGGTTAAGTGAAGTCCAGAAGGAGGACTTGAAAAGCATTGTTTCCGAGTTTAAAGACGTGTTTTCAAACCGTCGCGGAAACATGGCGGTGAGTGAACATGATAACGAGCTAACGTGTGAGGAGCCAATCCGCAGCAAGCCGTATCGATGTTCTCCAGTGCAAAAACCGATCATTAGAGAGAAGATTGATAAACGCTTGAGTTGATAGTCGTTTTAGTTAGTACCTTTTCCACCTTTCGGTCTTTCACTGGCGAGTCACGGCGAAATTTGGTCCCCCTCATGGCCTTAGCTGAGCGCTTTCGTCCAGTATGTTTTCGAGAGGGCAACTTTATGTTGTATTCTATTTCATCATGTTGCTGTATGTGTAAAAATATGAGTTCTCAGTTTAATACTCTTGTGTCCCACGTGTGCCTCTTGGTGTACAGGGAGCGAAATTCTGATCGACACGTAGCTAGGTATATCTTATACTATTCTTTGTCTGGTGTTCTAACGAGTAAATGCGGGGACTTTCTTGTGTCGTGTGTTGTCTGTTGTCAAACCACTCTTGACAAGTTGCAGAACCATCGACAAGTGCTGAGACCAAAAATTGTCAAAAGAGACGAGCGAAGCTGGCCGGCAAGTTGTCGTGACAAGCCGGTGAAGCTGGGATCCGTTCTCAAGAATGTGATGCTTTCACGGAACTGGGCCTGGAGCTACATCTTCCCCAGGGTCCTGGAGGCAAACCAGGAGGGACCTGACGAACGAGCACGCCCGACATCCGAGCCACGTGCAAGCAGCTCTTCTTTCCAGCGAATCATCTGGCGTTGGGTGTGCTGTTACGCCTGGAAGTCCACACCGAATGTCATTGCCTCTGCAAAGGCAACCGGGCGAGCTCGCCTGACGTCATCATCTCAAAGAAGTCATGCAAGCGGCGCTGTCCAGTCTGGTGAGTTTTACGCAATGCGTGGCAACATCACTCGTCCCTGGGTGCAACCCAGCGCAGCGGCTCCGGAATTGAGGATTTTGACGCAACCCAGGGGCGGTACCTGACTTGACAAATCTGACATCACGGCCAGCGGGCTTCTGATTGGACGTTGGTGACGTAAAGGTCCACCAAGTTCCTCTAAACAAAGGCAAACGGCGCGTTTCCAGCAGCTAACCTATGCGCCGGAGAGCAGCCGACGTATACGTCAGAGAGAAGACATCTCGGCTCTTGGAGTCCCTAAGCTGTCGGCCCCAGTACCGAATTCGTAACACCTAAATTTTTATACTGTACATAAACATTGCCTTAACTCACCGTCATCTTGTCCGCTCGTCTATCAGCTCTGCTCAGATAAAACGCTGGAATCCAGAAGCAGTCCCGAGCTGAGAAACATACGCTACCAAACGACTGGTGACCTTGGCGGCGAGTTGCGGAGCAGTAGCGCCTTCATCGCACCTCGTAATGGCTCCAGGACTGCATGAAGATTGTTACAAGGTGCACCTTCGTCGCGCCTCGTAACAATCTTCATCCAGTCCTGGAGCCATTTTATAGCAGCATCACGACGACATGTTACATTCCGTCACCTACGCAAGCGCAAGCCACAAGCCGCAAGCTCCTATATAAGGAGTCTCTGTGCTCCACTATTGAAAGAGAGGCACTTTGCGTGGGCCATTCTAAAGTTTGATCTGTAAATCTGCAGGAACCAGTTCGTGCTGCAAACTGGCTGTGAACCTCTCGCTCACTGAAACTCGGTCAAACAAATTAACAGCCTAGTTCTTCACTATGGAGTTCGTTGCTTACCGAGTATGACTTTGTGGTCGAGCACACTAACACCGCTGACGACATAGGTGCTGACAAGCTCAGTCGCATTTGAGATTTTCCCTGAATAGCTTTTAGTGGCAGTACTGTTTGTTTTCCATGCTAAGCACCACCTCTTGTCTACCAGCCTAAGTACCTGTCTTTCACGCCATTTTTTCTGTGTACATTCTATATTCTACGCTTGTAGAAAGTTTGTTTCCTCTAAAGAAACTTCTTGAGCAGGGATTTATTGTGACGAAAGCACATATAATTGATGTTTCAACTGTGTTGCGTGAACATAAATGACTCAAAGCGGCAATTGGAAATAGAAACTGCAGATCGAAGGGCAGGTGGCGTGGTGCCAGCGAGAAAACTGCGAAAAAAGGAACGAGCTACGAGAGAACGTGTGGAAATAAGGCTCGCTAAGGGAGGGAACAGAAGCTACGAATGTTTCTGGAGAACCGTTTGAGACAACAAGCGTTGGTGAGCGTTGCTGAGGCTGTCGTGGGACCAGGCAAAGTCTGTCTAATATTTAGACCCAGTGGCCTACTTTGGGATTCAAGGATAATTTGCTGTGGCATGGCTCCTGTCTACCACTGTAGAGGCCGGAAGCGAGTTTGTGGACGAAGCTTGCCTGGTGCTGCTTTCGGGGGTCGTCGGCTGATTGCGGTTTCCGGGAGTTGGGACCCACTGTGCTGAACCGACTACCAAGTGTTATTCAACGGTGCCGCACACGGTATCACATTAGTGTGTCGACAACCATGTCAGCCGCACCTTCCTTGCCATTTTCACTATTCCGTAAAACAAGCGGCACGCCACAACGCTTGGAAAATGTTCTAAACCATGAGGCGGCGTGTTTCTTGTTTCCCCCTAATATTCAGGAACTCGATGCTCTCAAAAGGGTCGCGCAGGAGTGTAGCCGTACTCTAAACAGTTCAGAGCTTCCTGCCTCACATACTTGCCAATTACTCTGTACATCTATTTTGTATTGGCTTATCACTTTTCTATCTGTTATTTGCTAGCATGCTTCATAAAGTCCTTCTCTTTGTCTCGTAAGGGTTCTTTTAAATCCTATCTTGTTTAGTAGTCGTATATACCGTGATGAACGTTTATGACCATCACAATAATATTTATTTGGGCCCCGTCACTCGAAAGCTTTCAATCGCTGGCAAAATGCACGTTCATCGTGAAAACAGTAAAGCAGCACAAGGACGACGTTAGAAAAACAGGACATGCACTAGTTTTCCAGAACAAGTTAATTAGCAAGATGAGATAACTCAATACTTGACATTGACAAGTGCACACTGACTTCATTAGGCATTAACAAGGGTGACAACCAAGCATGAGTAAGCAATGCGTGTTAAACACCAAGTGCGCCGAGTGCGCTGCAAATTAGTTCTAAGTCAGCATTCTTCCCATTGATTGTTTTCTCTCCTATTCTTGCGTGACTTTCAAGGTTAATAACAGTAAAGTTGTGATTTTTTTATTCACAGATACTGAAAATACTCCTCGGGCCCGTGCAACAGCGAGATACAAGATTACAATCAGACCATGTACAGTTATACACTGTATAGCTCTGCATAATTGTGCAGCTTTTATTGTGGCTAATGCTAGTGCGTGGCTTACAATTTAAGACCCACCGTGAATCTTGTCACATGAAAATATCTTTACCTTGTGGCGTGGCAGCCAGTGTTCGGTAGAGATGGCAGATCAGCACTGCTGGTGTCATCAGCCCTCCAGTTGCCTACGGTGATGCTACCCTGCCAGTCAGCCTTATCAGTTGTGGTGAAATAAAATTTCAACTTTCAACTTTCAACTTTCAACTTTCCCTGGAGGGCAGTAGGCGCTTCAAGATGTCTCCGCCTCTTCCATCATGAAATTGTGAAGGACCACGCATGCGGAGATGATTTGCCGGATGTTATCATGTTTGGCTTTGAAAGGAAGTCGCAGGATACGCCATCTTTGAGCCATTATTCCAAATGCATTTTCTATTACTCAACTGGCTCGGCTTAGGCAGTAATTGAAAATTCTTTCGCTGGGTGCCTCCGCAAAATGGATAGGTTCGCAGTTACCTTTTTCTCCTTGAGATGCCTCTTCAGGTGTTGAAGCAAGGAACGGTTGGAGACCTGCATAAACGGTTATCCCCACACCTGCATGAACAACACATCATCCTGATAGAGCTTCACAGTAGCGCAGCAGAGAACACATAGGCACACGACCAATGAACACATTGTGCCATGTTTTTTTTCATGTTCATGAAAGTTCAGCTAAAACATACTTCCACGGAGAAAAGGAATGTACTTTCAAGGAGAAGCGCCAATATGTGGTAAAGTGTTTTAGTGCCTCTAACATAAACCAATCACTGCGTTTAGTTATGGCAAAATGTTTCAGCTGCTTGTCAATGAAGTGAATTGGTTTTACAGGGTAGCCAGCCGGTCTGAGAACTGGCTAACCTCCCTGTCCTTCCTCATTTATTCCTCCTCCTCCTAGGTGTACTGAGCGGCCTCAGATTAATAGCATATAACAATGCACTCCAGTACTAAGAGAAATCAAAGGGGCAACTTGCCTTTTCGAGGATACGGCCGCATCAAGTATGCCTTCAAAAGAAACGCTTCATCTCCGACCAGGTAGAAAGGAATGCGGCTAATGTTCCCCAGTGGTGCATAAAGGGGAAATCCTTCATTCCTCGAAGGATAATATCAAGCAGTTGGGTTTCGCTGAATACTCCACTATCTGAATTGGTCCCATGGTGCCCAATTTCCAAATAAATAAACCTAAAAATCTTAAAATATTATTTTAGCAAGCACTTGCATACATCTCTTTTATGATTTTTTAACGCAGAGGCCGAAACAAATAAATGACAACCGTTTATTTAACTACCAAGGCCGCTGGAAGCTTTTTTATCCAGCGGCCATGCAACTACAAAGCCTTAAATGTAACACCAGCTTTCTAAAAGCCAAATTTACAGGACTGCTTTTTCACACGTTTAAATTCATTTACATGTACATACTTCCACTTTCTGCCTATCCAACATTCTAAAACAATTACTTTCTGATGCATCAAGAGTAAATAAACATGTACCTATAGTAGGCGTCGCTGACAGCAAGCATCGATTTACTGAAGAAGTGTAGTTAGAGTCGTCACTTCCTGATTTGACAGGGCATTCGATAGAATGTGTTTTCATGAATTGCACCCACACAGTGTGGCTTGTTCCAACGTTTTTCAATTTCTTTTGCAATCTGATGGGGTGAAAATATTGATGAGAAATTTTGTGGGAATAACACACGAGTCATGTTTGTACAGCGAAAATTAAAGTGGACGTTGAACAGGCAAGCCAAATGTTCCAGGTGCAACGTTTGCAACATGCATTTATAACGTAAATTTTACCTGTAGCCACCCACCTGCACTTGATGGACGGCCAACGTATACAGGACCAAGTACATCTTAGAGCATCTGGCACACTGTCGACACAATATCGCACGCTGTCGAACGATGATTTAAAAAGTTGAAAGAGGGGCAACGAAGTGTTTCCGCTGCAGCCAAGAATCTGAGAAGAAATAAATGTAGAAGCAAAGAGAGCGCACGTTTTCATGGTGGTGCAGGATTTACGTAATGAGAAAATGACCATATCTAGAAAAACAAACGTCACTCATGACATCCACCTTTGCGACATTTCGTCGGTTGGCTTTTTGCAGTTACGACTAGTTTATAATGTTAACTAGTGGTACAAACCGAATGACATGAAGTGCATGCACGTACATAAACAATGACCCTTTCACACTACGTAATAAAAAAACTATCGTAAACATTGCGTGTACCAAGCTAGCTGCATCTAACTGTGCGAAAAGTGTGAAATGCGTGCTCTTTACTTCACATTTCACAACCGTTTAAGCAAATGAATGCTCCGGATGATTCATAGGGTGACCTTACCTCAAAGTTTGTGCAAGTCGGTGGTTGGGCCTGATTGCCTTCCGGAAGTTGGTGTCTTTTTCAATGTGACGTTTCACAAGGTGCAACAGCGTGTCGAAAGTACGTGGAGGCATCCTGATGTATCTACAGGGATATAAATAGCACAGCGTGAAGTGCTACAAAACACCTACACACCCGAAGGCACCTAAGCGAACGCTGTAATCAGAGTTGAACTCACTGTCTGTAAAACTCCACGTCTCGATCTCGTAGAAGAGGTAGCAGTTTCTTGGCAGAGCCAGGTTGGCGCGTTCCTGCAAAGCCGGCTGGACCCACCAACGCCGCCGGCATCGTCGTTGCTTTAGCGACGTTTTTTCCCTCTTCTTCATGCTTTGCAAGGCTGCTGCTTCTTGCTCAAATGACAGCATAGCGGCTTAAGCAGTTCAACCGCGCAAAACAAAAAGATCGAACTCGTCACGGGCACACTCATGTTGCGAGCCGCTGACAACCTCCGGGGAACAGCTAGTCCATTTTACGCTCGCCCCGTAGTTTATTGTTCACTCGGCAGATGGCACGCTATGGCTATTCGGCGAATGTGGCGGCGCGGGGTGCTCCAGTGCGAATGACGCTGCGTTTCAGCGGCAGGAAAATTTCGGCCGCTGAAAGAAGCGGATGCTTCAGTGTAAACTGTAGGCATGAGATGTTTTTCCTATTGGATGCATCTGCATACTTCGGTTACAAGAGTATAACTTAGAAGTTTATTCTTCCTGCGCTTGATGTTCGGACGGATGGTGGGAGTATCTACTCCGGACTATCAAGCTTCCACTGAAAAATTGCCCGCAGCTTCCCTCAGGGGAACACTGAGGAGGATGCGGAGCATATAATTGGTTAATGGGGTGTTAAAGTGCGACTTACTTGGGTCGATGGCTAAATTGGTTAACGTGGTTGTGAAATGGGGTGTTAAATTGCGACTTACTTGGGTCGATGGCTAAATTGGTTAACGTGGTTGTAGGAGGGGGTGTTAAATGAGTGAACACGTACACACGTATGTGAAAGGGCGGCGCTGGTCGAAGGGACGTCGATCATTGTGTTTGTGGATTCGTTGGAATTCATTTCACCGTGACTTTGGACGTCGACGCGCCGTACAAACCAACCGACGAGCGGCAACTGAGCGAGCGAGCGCCGACCTTGAGTATATATACAGCGCGACAGCGCATGCGCTGTCAGCTGTCGAATGTTCTCGAAGGAGAAGCGCGCGCCGCACAAATGGTGGGCGACGGCGCGACGGCGCATGCGCGCGCGTCAGCTGTCAAATGTTCGAGAAGCGGTGCGGACGGCGCGGACGGCGCTCTACAAGGCGCGAGTATAAGATGCTTCCGCATCTAAAAGGTTATCGGCAAACCCCGACTTAACTTTGAGGAGCTGACTACTGTGCTATTGGAAGTGGAGGCATCGGGAAGTCGAGGCCTCTCACCCACATAGTGTTGGACAGCGGGGAACCTTGTGCGTAAACCTCTGGAGCTCACAATATAGCAAGGAAACTTACTGCGTTACCAAAGGGCGGCGACGACGCGTAGAAAACGGATAAGTGAAATTTTTTTGGAACCGGTGGACAAAATAATATCTGCTTCAACTTCGATTAGCGAACTTTTCACGTATTAGACCCATCAAAGAAGTTACAGTAGGAGACATCGTCATAGTCCATGGTGAAAAGTTACCCTGACAAATGGGGAAACTTGCAAGGGTACTGGGAGTCTATAGATAAGCTAATGACCATGCGCGTTCATGCAAGATCCAACAGCGAAGAGTTGTTACCACAAGTTTGATACAACAGCTTTATTCACTCGGGCATAACAAGTGACTTGGCGGCCGGGACTATGTTTATTCAAGCGCAGCGCCAGTTCAAACCGGGAAAGAAGAAACGCCTCCTTTCACGAGCAAGTCCGTGCTCACGAGGACTTTCAGCCAGAAATCAACCAAGGCGGCTGAAAATAGATTTGGGTTGTGACGTTTAAGCTTCCGTTTTCACCAGTGAAGTGTATGCAAATTTAAACAGTTTTCTTCTTCTGTACGGGCCTTCAAGGTTGCTTTCGTCGATATGCCAGGCCCTGCATTAAAAGTCTCAATACCAGACTCGTCTTTGTCATTTAAGTATGAAGAGGGTCCCTCCTACCTGCCTACAAAACTAACTTCCATGCAGCATGTTTCAGTGCTCTTTGTACTATATAAGCACAGTACGTGACATGGCGATAGGGTTGTTTGCGTAGAGAATTTACGTATTTTTGCTGCATGTCTTGTGCAACTTAAACCGTACGAAACAAAATTTGTTTGTTAACATACAAACAAAACACTGGTGCGATGACCATTGTTTTGGTCAGCGGACCGTGAAGTTTAGTCGTCCCATGGTCAATTCCAGAACAATTCCGAGAAATTCCACTGGATGCTTATTCATGCACTCCTTATTCTGTAGAGTATAAGGATCCCAAAATGTACACAGTGCTTTTGTATAAGCACGGTAGATATATTGTGGTTCACCCACAAAGTGAACTACAAAGTCTTGTTTTTTTAACATTACTTCATTGAACAATCTTGAATGTGAGAGACCACCAAAAACGCCGCAGTATTTCGAGGGTTCCACTGAAAATGACAAATGAACAGCTAGAGTTGGAAAGGCAGATGTTATGAACATTAAAACGTACAGATCATAACGCATTGGGGCGATGCCAAGCAGGTTAAAATATCTTATGCGCGGTTTTTTCTTGAAAAGCAAAATGATACCCGAGACCAGCAAGATATCTCTTCAATATACTACACCTGCAGAAACATATATACCACCACCTAAGCATTGAGTTCATTAGTGCATTTTTTTTGTTCTTGCTTTTAGTAAATATTTACATTACTAGTCAGTGTACTCTTGACTATACCTTTAAAGAACATTTTTTTTTCACAGAAAAATGTGCGATGTGGGCCTGACTGCCAAAAAGATACAGACAGGGTAAAAGTGCTTCGAATCGGACAAGAGTGTCTTGTAAGTACTGAACATATATTCAACGATCAAACAGTGTTAAATAGAGAAATTTTCTACTTGTTCGGGCACTCTCACAAAGACAAAAATAATATTGCTGGTGAGAGATTGCAGTTCGTCGCTTCAGCCTATCAAATCTATTTATTTACTAATTCGAATATTATAAATCAGACAAAAACATAGGCTCCTCGTACGGACCGGCTCCCATAACATACAGATAATTGGCTTGATAATATATGTGTAATACTTGGCGGTAGTTCCTCTAATCACTAATGCCATTCTTTTTTGTGTTACAGTGGCTCTGTTAGAAAGAGTAGGTCCTAGCTCTAGCGCATGTCGTTCCTCAGCCAAAAAGCATAACGTAGCACTCAATTCTTCCGAAAACTGGCATTGCACTCAGATCGCTTTGATGTAACGTGAATGCAACTAAGTCACTGTGGACTTTGGTTGGTCACGCCTTCGAACTAATTTCATCACCTCGCTTGAGCCCGTCAAAGGTTCAGAACAGTGAGTTCAAGCAACGATTGTGCGTACTATAAGGCGTGAAAAAACACCACGTCTGTTCGATCCAAGCTTCGCTTCACTGTGGAAGTCACCTTGTTATGCCGCTTGATTTATCACTTTAAGGCTATGTTGCCCTTGAAATCCAAATGTTAACTATGATAAGCAACAACTGTTCTTGGCACTGAAGGGAAAGCTACGGGGGCGGAGCTTCTGCACATGTTGCACTACGCGAAGTAGTTTGATGTGGCACGCGGCTTGACCAGCCGGCCCAGCATATGGGCATTATCTCGGACTTCTCGTCATTACAGTGGCGCTCATTCCTACCTTCCTGCCGGTATTGATTGCCGCCGATGCCATGCTTGACGTAGCCTTCTCACATCACCTGGATGCCAGCCCACGCGAGCAATGCAGAGATATCGCGGATGCTCTCATGTAGCTCTCGGATAAGCTGGGACGCTTCGCTTTGGCACTTTCTGCACTTTCGCTAGCGGTCGCAAGCTGCAAGCGAAATAACCTAACTCACGGGCTTCAGAACAACGCAGAAAGCTGAGTAGTAATCGTCAACGTGCTGGCAGGGCGCGAGTTTTAACGCGATAGCATTAAACATCTCGTGTCGCAGAATACCTGCCACTGGCATTGGCCCACTTGGTTGGGAGAGAAAAATTGTCTGTGCGTATTTGACCAAAAAATCAAGTAGCCGAGGAAATCCGCTGCTTGTCCACGCGTGCGCGCGCGATCACACTGACAAAGTCGCTCATTCGAAGAAAAAAAAGTGCTCGAGCTCATGAGGAGCAGTAGTATCGTTGCCCAGCCGCCCCTTTCTGGTAAGCTTCCAGCGCTTTCTTCAGGACGAGCGAAGAGATATTGCAACTGCAGCATGCGACAAACCTTCGTAACTCCACTCGCACTGGACGGATGCTTAAAAATGTTGCGGCATTGAATTCGTGAGTCAATACGCTCTTCTAGTGAGTTCATTTCATGGTTACTTGAAAACGTGTTTCAGGGCTCCTTTAACGCATTTTGTTCAGCAGGTGTGACGACGAAAACGAGGCCATTTGGCGATAATGGCGCATGCTGGTCCAATATACTGTGTGCGCGTTTGTGTGCGTGCGTGTGTATGTAACAAAGATATCAATAAGTATGCACTTAGCTGTTGAAGGGTGAACTAGGGGCCTGCTTTCGCTGTCGCGCTCAGCTCCTATGGCGACTTCCTTTGTGAAAGCACGAGCACTGAAAAGCACGCTTAAAGTGCTCAGCCAACGTGTTGCAGTGGTCGAACAGGTGCAGGAGCACTGTCATTCATTGGTAGATCGAGAGCGCTTTCGCTGCGTCGAAAGCAGGCAAGAACTGTTTGTTGTGCTTTCGCCTGAAGGGTGGAGAAAGCGGTGTACCACAAGTCACGTAGCTATTGAATGTCACAGTTTCGGAATTTGTCCTAAGCCAGTGAGCGCGGCGGCAATGCTAGCAACCATGTGTAGTTTGACACCGTCGTTTTGTACGTATGGCTGCGATGACAGCTGGACGCCTGCCGAATGGGTCATTGCACAAACATGCTACGTATTAGAAAAATGAAGAACACATGGCAGACCAGTTTCACGCGTATTTTGCTGCTGCCCAAGAGAGAATATGCCGGGGCTTGGAATGTTTCAGTCACGTGGTCTCTCTACTCGTCACCTTCTCACCTGCCCCTCCGCGAACGCGGCGCATTCCAGTGGCAGATTCAGTGACCCTTCTCTCAGTGCTATGCCTCCCACGCCTCACTGCCCTGCCCTCCTGTTCTCTCAATGGAATTCGCCATTAAAGGCGAAGCTTAAGGGTCCCGCAATTTTTGGAAGAAGACTCAGAAAGGGTGCGTGGCTATGAACCGCCATCGCGCAGGTGCCGCAGTGTGGAGCCATTATGAAGGTGTCAAGCAGCAGTGCTGGTCGTAGTAGAGCTCCCAGTTCGTAGCTGCTTTCGGTCAGATTCCCTGAGCTATCAGCTCGTGCAACTCGTCCTGCCTTGAGTAAGGACCTCAGGAGAAGGCCGACCTGATAGATTCAACTCGGGTCTCTACCCACTTGTCGTTCCTTCTTCGCCAAGGTCTAGGGCACCATGAGGACTGTGTAACTGTGGCTTGCACGGACATTTCCACTGTCGTGTTTTGAGTTTCTGAGAAGAAGTGGCCCGATGATGCAACTCTGTTCTATGAGTTTGCCACGGCAAGCTCTGCGAAACGCCCTGCGACTGGCTTCGAGGCACGTCATCCAGTGGACTTAGAGCCGTTGGACGATCTGTTGGATGTTGAGGCGCCAGCCTTCATCTTACTGGACGTTCTAAAACGTAATAAAACATACGTGCCTGTGGGTTTTACTATGCTCGCTTTCAACTATTCACCAACTGAAATTCTTTTCTCATCAAGAATATATATATATAAATATATATATATATATATATATATATATATTATGACGACTCAATATTATGACAATATATACATATATATATATAGACACTTTTACTTGCCGAGCCTCTGCCCCGCAACACAGGTCAACCTGATGATGAGTACGTACATATAAATCATAAGATGGCGCGTATGAATAATGCTCTTACTTATTTTCCGGTTACGCGTAAGCGGCCAGCCCGGATGCGTCATCGACGGAAACTAAACGTCGAACGAATGGCTTCAGACGTGATACGTGGATAATCTCCGAACCAAGAGAGCGACGATCCGAAGAGACGTCGGTGAAAGTGACACGATAGTTCACTGGCGAAGTTTGTTCATTGATTGCATAGGGTCCAATGAAGCGTGACTGAAACTTGTCGGACAATTCTGAAGCCCTGGAGTACGAATGGGAGTCCAAAGCAACACTTCATCCCCCAGACTGAAGAAGACGTCGCGATGAGAGCTGTCGTAGCGTTGCTTGCGATCTTGCTGATTCGCTTCTGTATTACAGGGAGCCCGTTGCCGACATTTCTCGAGCCTTGTGATGGACTGCTCGGATACGGTTGCCTAGGCGTCAGTTGGAACATTTAGGAAAGAGATGTCAATGGTGAATTTCGGTGAACGGCCATACACGACGTAGAAAGGCGAGTAGCCAGTAGTTCTTTGAACAGCGGTGTAATGGGCAAACGTCAAAAAAGGCAAAATCGTATCCCAGTTGTGGTTTGGGGCGATGTACATCAATAGCACGTCTGTTAGTGTCCGATGAAATCTCTGGGTCAGGCCATTAGTTTGGGGGTGGTAGGCTGACGTCGTCTTGTGTACTGTGCCACAGGTTGTGAGCAGGGCTTCGATTATGGTGCCCAGGAACGCCTTGCAGCGATCACTCAAGTGGACGTGAGGTGCGCCGTGATGTAATACAATGGCGTTGAGAATGAAGTCTACGACGTCTGAAGCACAACTTGTGCGCAGTGCAGCAGTCTTTGTGTACCGTGTCAGGGGATCCACAGCAGTCACAATCCAACGATTACCTCCGGGCAAGATAGGGAGAGGTCCGAGGAGGTCTATGCCAACGATGGCTAAAAGAATCTCGGGACACGGTATGGGTTTCAGAAGGCCAGCAGCACACGAAGTTGGTCGCTCCCGCTGTTGACACAGATGGCAAGATGCAACGTACGTGGCCACAAAGGTAGAGATGTCAGGCCAGAAGAAACGGTTCCTGACGCGGCTTTGTAATTTGTGAAATCCAACTGGCCTGCACATAGGTCGCCGTGAAAGGATTCGAAGACTTGGTGACGTAAAGAACGTGGAAGCACTGGAACCCAGCGATGGTCATCAGTAGTGTGAACGTAAAAATGGAGTGCATTGTTGTCAAGCTTATATTGCTGTATTGGTCAGTGTAATCTAGACTTAGAAGTAGGTGATATGCCGTTTATGCGCAGGATAATGCGATTGCGATATGGATCATTGCACTGGCGTGTGGCGAACTCGGTGTAGCGACTGGAAGCCGGCGCGTCGATATCAGTGAGGTGTGATAATGTGAGGAGTGACTCAGTGTCTTGTCCACCAGACGAGCAATCAGATGACGTACTCGATGATGACAGTGGAAGGGGGCAGCGAGAGAGAGAGCATCTGCATCTTGATGTCTTTTGCTAAACTTATAGGTGACATCAAAACCATACTCTTGTAGGCGGAGCACCCATCAACCGAGGCGACCATACAAGTTGCTCAGTGACAATAGCCAGCACAAGGTGTGCTGGTCTGTAATAACTGTGAAGTGACGTTCATAAAGACATGGTCGAAATTTTCGTATGGCCCAAACGACAGCGAGGCAGTCCTGCTCAGTTATGAAGTAGTTCTGTTCAGCAGCCATAAGAGCACGACTAGCATACGCAATAACTCTTTCCTGTAAAGTGGCAGCTCGCTGTAGAAGAAGTGCACCAAAGCCATGGCCACTCGCGTCGGTATGCAGACATGTGGGTGCATTCTCGTCGAAATGGCACAGAACAGGGTCGGGTGCTAAAGCACGCTTGAGGTCTTGAAAGGCACGCTCGCAGTCGTCCTTCCAAGCGAAAATGGATCCGGATGTCAGCAGCTTGTGCAGTGGCGACGCGATGGCAGCAAAATGACTGATGAAGCGGCGGAAGTAAAACGCCAGGCCCAGGAAACTTCCTAGGTGTTTCTGATTTTCTGGCCTAGGTAAGTTTATCACGGCAGCAAGCTTGTCAGAATCCGGCTGAACGCCATCTTTGCTGTCAAAGTGGCCAAACACAATGATGTTCTTGTTGGCGAAATGGCATTTCTTTGTGTTTAGCTGACGTCTAGCCTTGAAATAAATTTCAAAACTTCGTCCAAATGACCAAGATGCTGACGAAAAGAAGAGGAGAAAATGATGATGTCATCTAGATAACAGATACATGTTTTTTTTCATTTTAGGCCGCAAATAAATGTGTCGATCATGCGTTCAAACATGGCAGGAGCATTACACAAACCGAATGGCATGACGCTGAATTCATAAGCCCGTCTGGTGTTGCAAAGGCAGTATTTCCTTTGTCTGCTTCATGCATAGGTATTTCCCAATAACCAGACCATGAATAGGGGTTGGAGAAAAAACTTAACGCCTTGCAGAGAGTCAAGTGCGTCGTCGACTCGTGGCATCGTTTACACGCCTTTGCGCGTGATCTTATTTGGTGCTTGATAATCAACGCAGAATTGCACCGAAACATTCTTCTTTCGGACTAACACTACAGGTGATGACCACGAGCTGGACGAAGATCGGCTGACATCTCGTTTGAGCATATCAGCAACGTTTTCCTCGATGATTTTATACTCTGCGGATGACACACGATATGGGCGGCGGCGTACAATTCCGTTTAAATTCGATGCATTGCGACGGAAATGCAACCCAATAGCTTGGGCTTGACATCAAATGAAGCACTATATTTTTGAAGCATACCCAAATGTTCTTGCTTTTGTACTAACATAAAATCGGGATTTATTTTGGCTGTTAAAGCATCCGTTGTTGCATGGTCATCAGAACTCTTAGAGGAAGATGGTGAGTCTGCATGAAGGGATACCAGAGAAAGTGCTTCGGTATCTGTAAAGCAAACCATACTGGTGCCCTGGGGCAGTGCAACAGGCAAAGAAGAAGGGTTAACTGCCGTAACTAGTGCTCTGCCATCACGAAAGCGCACCAGGCTAGGATTGATAGTAAGTCCACCAGAGATGTATCGTCCACACGGTGCTCCTATCTGACGCCAGGGTCGGAATATGCTTATTACCTGGACGAATAAAACACTCATCAGCGGTGACGACGCGCTGACTATGAGCATCGTTATCAGACAAAAGCGCAATATTTGACATGCGAATGACCCTCTGACGGCAAGATATCACGGCTGAAGCTGAGGAGAGACAGTCTCATCTTAAAATGAGCACACTCGTATATGATGACAGAACGAAAAACTGTATATGGTGAAGAATGCCCTCAATCAAAGTCGTGCTGTGCAAACACCAGAAGGCAGAACAAAAACCGATTAGCACAGCGAAGGGGAGGGCCATCATACGGGGTCTTCACTTTGCACTAAGGGGAAAACAAGTCCACACTTATAACTTAGAGCGAGCCCCGCCGCAGTGGTCTAGTGGCTAAGGTACTCGGCTGCTGACCCGCAACGCGCGGGTTGGAATCCCGGCTGCGGCGGCTGCATTTCCGATGGAGGCGGAAACGTTGTAGGCCCGTGTGCTCAGATTTGGGTGCACGTTAAAGAACCCCAGGTGGTCTAAATTTCCGGAGCCCTCCACTACGACGTCTCTCATAATCATATAGTGGTTTTGGGACGTTAAACCCCACATATCAATCAATAACTTAGAGCGATGCACCTGTATCCACCAAGGTCCATATACCCTCAACGATGCACCTGTGTCCATATACCCTCAACACACAATGAGAGTACATTTCAGGGGCGTTCCGGAGGAGTTCGATGCAGTCCGCAAAATGCAACTTTACCTTCTGAAGCTGCACTGTTTAGTTTTCTGGGCGATGATGAGACGTCGTGGTAGCCGGACGAAGCGGTGACGAGGAACGGCGCATAGGCGACTGAGGCAGTGGCGCGAGGAGTGGAAGGTACTGGCTGCAACAAAGTACTGTGGAGATGGTGAGTGGCATTGGTACAGTTGGTATGGGTGGCGATGTTGTGAAGCAGAGGCAAACTCTTCCCTGTCTAAGTCACCATAGCCACGCTTTTCGCCTTGTTGACATCGATGACCGAACCAAGACATATGGCCGCGTATTCCGCAATAAAAGCAAATTGGTTGAGATAGACGCCAGGAATGGAAAGGAGAAGGCGTTGCGCTTGGGCCAAGGACATTCAGTGAATGCTGCATAGTTGACCCATACAGCGCTGATTGCTGAGAAAGTGACGCTGCAACCACCTGAGCATACGTCGGCTTTAGAGTGGTATGCGAGCTCGGGACTCACTCACACGTCATGGACTCTAGTTCCTCCCACACGATTTCACAGAGGCTGCCTGCAGAAGGCGTCATACGGATCGCATAAGACGACGAAGTGGCCTGGAGTTGTAGCTCCTCGTGGATCATGGACGGTATCAATGCACGGAGCTCACTGTCATGCGTTCGCCTGAGATTTGCTGTGTCAGGTTGTAAACGTATAAGTTGAAGGTCATCGAGTCGCGGGCACGTACTGACAATATCCGCGACCCTGGTGGGGTCTCTGCCGCTAAAGCGTTAAATGCGACGGAGCCCATGCCCTTGAGCATGTGGCGAACGTGGTCATGCTCGAGCTGTCGACGCGATGTCATAGAGCGAGGACATTTTTATTGTACGAGGTATAGGACTCGCCGGAGTACTAAACACGTTCAGCAAGCTTGCTTTTAGGTATCTCTCCACGGACAGAAGAGTTGGCAATTATCTGGCGGAGCTGCTGCTTAAAGGTAGGCCAGTCTGACAAATTCAGCTGATGGTTCAAAAACCAAAGGTTAGCAACCCCTGTCAGATAGAACGGTACGCGGGACAGCTTCACAGAATATTGCCAATAGTTGAGCGCACTCACACGGTCGTACTAATCCAACCAGTCTCCAAAGTCTTCACCGCGAAGGCCGGTGAACTTCGAGGAATCATTTTAAGGGGTGGTGACAGTTCAAGAAGGCATGCCCAGAGGTGCAGGCGGAGTGGATGAAGCCGTGTTGTTGTGCTCGTCTTGCGACATGACTATGGGCTGACTGTGCAGACGGCAACCTGACGAAGATAAGATAACAAAAAAGCGCTGCAGGAGAGGACCAAGGGACCGGAAAGCACTCTCTACCACTTGTAAGGCAACGTTCTGGCTGCAAGACACTTCTTTTACTTGCTGAGTCTCCGCCCTGCCACACAGGTAAGACTGATGATGATGAATATGTGCATATTGATACCAGTCATCACTAACATCAACAAATGCGTCATAAAGGCGACGAAGATGACGATGAAACAAAAGCTTGTGTTGTAGTTGCCACTCCGCCATCCTGGTTCGAGGACTCTTTGTTCTCCGTGTACAATCTGTAAATATATTTCTACCCACTGCCTACTCTCACCTCGTGACATTTTGGTGGAGGTGCGGGGTATGTCATCATTTGCCAAGAGCTTTCGAACACTGGCCTGGAATCTGTGTGCATCGCCACCCCCTCCCTACCGACTGACCATCGTCCGCCAGTTTCCTGCCTCCAAGGCAAGAAGCTCCCAGCGTGCTCTCGCAATCCCACTGAGGAAAAGACTGCTGATGACCGGCCCATTTACTTTAACTGCCAACGTGTTGGTCAAGTGGCACACTATTGCAATAGTGGGGGGTGTTGGTGTCAGCCTTCCTATGACTACAACCGTCGCGCATAGGCAGATGATGCTCTCTTCGGAACTCGCCACGAGTCGCCTCAGCCAGCCGGTGGTGATGGTTCCTCGACGGCGCGTTGTCGGTCACCATCTTCTCCCGGCCACCAGTACTGCTCAGCACTGTCTCGTCACCCGTCGTCGCGCTCACCCCAATTTCGCCGTCCTCCTTCGCTGACTGCACATCTGGCTCGGGAAAACTAGACGATGCAGCTCCCAGAGGTGATGCTGCATCGGCGATTCGCCCGCCTAATCCTCTGACTATTCCGACACGTAGGAACATCATAGACGTTAAAGTAGACGATGCACTTGTTGTTGCCAATATAGACACAGCATCCCGGATTTCGGTGATGAGCTCGGAGCTTCGGCGCCGCCTTAAAAAGGTTTTAACACCACCCTCAGTGCCACTGTTCCAAGACGCTGACGGTGGAACATTTCCAGTGCTTGGGTTGTGCTCGGCACGTGTTAGTGTTGCTGACCGCTCCACAACTGTGCTTTTCGCCATGCTCGAGAAATGCTCTCATGAACTGATCCTGGGTATCGACTTTCTTGCAGCACACTCTGCCCTAATTGACTGTAGAATAGGCTTGCTTCAGCTTGACTTACCTTATTGTATTGACACTCCCACTACACCTCAACCGCGTTTGTGTTCCGTTCAGTACGTTCACCTAGCGCGCCAATTGGTTACCTATGTTCACCTGAGGTCTTTTGCTCCGGTACCTAGTGGCGATTATGCGCTGATACCAAATTTGGACGTGTTATTAGACAGAAATGTTGCCTTTCTTCATGTTCTGTTGACGGTTACGAATATAGTGGCGTCGCTACCGATAATGAACTTCAGCTGGTGCGCTCAAGTTGTTCCAGATGACATGACTCTAGCCAACCTCTGTTCCTTCAGTGAATATTCTGTTTCTGCATTCACCGAAGACGCTCCTTTGCCCGCTACTGCATCCTCTTCACATAGCCCCTCTGATTCTTACTTTGTCAAGATTATCGCGCCAGACCTCGTTCCACCACAGGCAGCCGATCTCCGGCATATCTTGGCATCTTTCAGGGACATCTTCTACTTTGGCGACAGCCCTTTAGATAACACACCACTTGTTACTCACAGGATCAACACAGGAAACGCCAGCCCATTCCGATGACATCCTTATCGCGTGTCACATGCAGAGCGACAAGTCGTCCAACGTGAAGTTGATAAAATGCACACAAAAGACATCATTGAACCATCTTGCAGTCCAATGGCCTCACCAGTCGTTCTAGTAAAAAAGAATTATGGCAGCTGGCGCTTCTGCGTCGACTACCGTAACTTAAAGAAGGTCACGCACAAGGACGTCTACCCACCACCACGGATTGACGATACCCTCGACTGCCTGCACGGGTCTACCTACCTCTCCTCTATCAACCTGCGTTCAGGATACTTGCAGATTACTGTCGCCAAGTTCGGCCGTGAAAAAACTGCATTTGTTACACCGGATGGACTTTTCCAGTTTAAGGTAGTGCGCTTTGGCTTATGCAATGCTCCCATTTCATTTGAGAGAATGATGGAGTTCCTGCTACGGGGCTACAAATGGTCAACACGCCTCTGTTATCTCGATGACATCATATTATTCTAACCGTCATAAGAAAGTCACCTTAGCCGTCTGTCAGCTGTTCTGGAAGTTTTCAGAAGGGCAGGCCAACCACTCAACACCTCCAAATGCCGTTTCGGCCGCCAAACAAAAACTGTGCTAGGCCATCTTGTCAGTTCAAAAGGCTTGCGACCCGATCCCGACAAAATTCGCCTCGTCAAAGATTTCCTGATACCACGCTCCACGAAGGATGTAAAGAGCTTTGTCGGCCTCTAATTCTATTTCCTGCGTTTTTTCCGCAACTTCGCCGACATCGCCCATCTTTGGACACAGCTACTGAAGAAGAACAAGCCGTTTTCCTGGGGTCCGCAGCAAGCCGATTCGTTTCGCCAACTTACTGTGTTGCTCCTTTCCCCGCCCTTCTTAGGTCATTTCGATCCTTCTGTGCCTACTGAAGTTTGCACCAATACCAGCGGACACGGTATTGGCGCTGACCTCGCCTAGCGACAACAGGGTGAAAATCGTGTATTTGCCAACGCAAGTCACCTTCTCTCTCCATCTGAGTGCAAGTTTTTAATCAGTGAGCGCGAGTGCCTCGTTCTTGTATGACCAGTTGGAAAATTCTGACCATACTTGTTCGGCCACCACTTTTTTGTCATCACGGATCACCACGCCCTGAGCTGGTTATCCTCCCTCAAACATCCTTCTCGACGCCATGGTCGTTTGGCTTTAAAGCTAAGAAAATATAGCTTTGACGCGACCTACGGGTCTGGTTGAATGCACCATGATGCCAATTGTCGATCTGGCCATCTCGTCTATCCCCCTGACCTGCCAGCGCATGATTCTTACGCCTGTCTTTTCGCCATTTGTGATTTCTCTGACATACGCAGGGAACAACTCAGGGATGCCAATTTGCTTTCTATCATACGCCGTCTAGCTTCTGACACCTCGGATGATTTCCTTCGCCTGTTCACGCTTCATGACATAATTCTCTATCAGCGCAACACAAATACCGAAGGCCCAAAACTTCTTCTGGTAGTTCTTGCAACGCTCCATTCCACAGTGCTCGAACAATTTCATAATGCCCCAACTGCTAGACATCTCGGAGCAGCCCACACGCATCAACGCGTACGGCGTCGATTCTTCTGGCCCTGCCTTTACTGCTCTGTGTGCCGATACGTTGCATCTTATGAGTCTTGCCAGTGCCGCAAGAATCCTTCATTGGCCCCACCTGGCCCACTTTAACCTATCGACGTTTCAACAGACCCGTTTTACCGCGTAGGCTTTGATCTCATTGGGCCATTTCCAACGCCTCTGAGTGGGAATAAGTGGGTAGTGAAGTCAACAGACTACGCGACACGCTTTGCCACCACGCGAGCGCTACCAACAAGCTGTGATACTGATGTCGCAGACTTTCTCTTTGATGACGTTATTCTCCACCATGAGGCGCCGCGTCAACTGCTGACCGAATGTGGTCGTTAATTTCTCTCCAAAGTAACGGACGACATTCTTCCCTCGTGTTCAGCACGTCATAAACTCACCACTGCCTACCACCTGCAAACAAATGGACTCACTGAGCGCCTTAACCGCACACTGACAACAATGCTATCCATGTACGTCTCCGCAGTTCATCGTTCTTAAGATGCCACTTTGCCTTACGTGACGTTTGTGTACAACTCGTCACGACACAACACCGCTGGCTTTTCTCCTATCTATCTCTTGTACGGCCTTCACCCCACTTTGCCTTTTGACACTGTTCTGCCGTCGCATACTGACACTCCTACCGAGTACGCTCGCGATGCAACTACTCGGGCTCGAGTAGCCCACCAGATTGCCCGGTTTCACCTTTCTGCCTTGCAACTATCTCAAAAGGATCGCAACGACAGTCGTCACAGAGCTGTCTCTTACTCCCCAGGACCATTGGTCTTGCTCTGGACTCACTCCCGTCACGTCGGCCTGTCCTCGAAGTTCCTTGCTAGCTACAACGGGCCTTACAAAGTCTTGCACAAGCTGACCGAGGTTACCTATGAGATCGCCCCCTTGGATACTCCATCCTCCTCGTCTCTGCCGTCCATAAATATTGTACGCGTCTCCCACCTTAACTGCACTTCTGTGCCTAGAATCACACGCTTTTTTAAGCGCCGAGACGGCGCTTTCCCCGGCGGTGGCTATATGATACAAGCCATCGTTAACATTAACGAATGCACTATTAAGGCGACGAAGATGACGACTGAACAAAAACTCGTGTTGTGGTTGCCACGCCGCCTAGTTGGTTCAAGGACGCTGTGTACTTCATGTGCAATCTGTAAATATGTTTCTACCCTCGGCGTATACTCTCACCCCGAGACAATGTGATAAGTAACGCGTATGAATAGTGCTCACAATATACATATCAGTGCTTGAAACAAAGAGACAACACCTTATTCTTTCTTCGTATTTCTTTCCTTCGCGCAGCCAAGGTCACGTCAGTAACCAAGGGCTCCTCTTGCTTCCTTACACTCGGCCATCCTGAGACAGTGCGAGGGGCACTACGAAATTCCCTGTGGAAGGTGGTAATTGACTGTAGGTTGTCGGGTGGTTTCAGCCTCGGGGTGATTTCGTTTGATGAAGTGCCAGTAGATCCTTTGGTGGCTGGCCTTGGTTGTTGCAAGTTCGATGGTCTCTGAAGTCTACAAGTATACATTTTCTGTAAAGTTGGTTCGATGCACATTTAGCGCATTTTTCTGTGTTCGTGTAGTCCAGCGCTGTGAAACCGTCAAATGTCTCAGGAGCGCAACCTTTACTGCTGCGTACCAGATGCTCTCTGCCACGCAGTGACGTCATTTGCCGGGGTAAGACACGTGCCTCTTGTGGTTGGCGTTGACTGTGTCGTGGAAGTGATGGAGAAGACGGCATGCTCAGAGGAGGGTTCCCGAAGTTCACCCGAAAAGATGTGAGTGTCTGAACGGCTTCTTGATGCGCCTTTTCGACTTCTTTATATAAGTCAATGACATCTGCACGGTTGTCCCGAACGGGAGCGGGAATATCACGATCGTAGTCAGCGGCCAATGCTTTTGGTGAATCGTAAGCTTTCTTGCACTGGCCTGACGGAACTATCTCACTCAGTGGAACTTTATAATGTGGCCTCGACAGTTCAGCAGATGGCTCTCGAAGCTGCTGAAGTGGCTCCAGTTTATCGAAAAGCGTGACAAGGGAAGCCCCAGGTTCTTTTGGTGCCTCTTCTGAAGGCGTGTCGAGGACGGCCGGAACTGGAAACTGCATGTGTCCTAGCGAAGGTGAATCTGAAGTCTTCTCCTCCAGCTGCTTTAGCTTAGTAGTGATCACAATGTCTCTGTGTGGCGTGATGTCGAATGGCAGTGCAGAGACTGCGACGAGCAGCGTAGTGCTGCACTTCCATCTGACATCTTTTTAGGGTGGCCAGGGGAGTTCTCTGTTTTGGGGCTCGAAGGTATCGATGGGCCATGAAGATGGCGTCCCTCATAAGCTCGAGCTACGACAGAGGGCAGGTTGGTGGACGCCCAAGCTGCAGCTTGGAAGTGATATGGTTCGTCAACAACATGTGTGGTAGAGACTCCACTGGCAGCCAGGGTATTGCCGGACTCAAAAAGTGAGCTAAAAAGGCTAGCCAACATGGCACACCATTCTTACCACAATTGCAGCCAGACGTATATGGAACTTTTACAATTACATAAATGGTGTCGAAATTCCTTGTGGCAAAATTACTTCTACACTAATATAACCTTCTTTACACGGTTCCCGCGACCCTGAGACAGCGCAGCTATGTAGCACACCACTGCATGTGAGCCACTCAAACGTCACTGTCGACGAGAAAGTCCAACGTGTCGCCTTGTCACCAAGTTGTCGTGAGATTGTGATGCTACGTTGTGGGTTTCCATCACGGCAGTCGATGGGCAGCTGCTTTGCTATAGGGTGGCTGGCCAGACGTGTGCTTGGGCACACCCGGGAACACCGATAGCAAGCCCCGAAGGCATTAGCTAACCCGGATCGGTGGCCCCCGGAGTCGCCAACTCGCTCGCGGGCCTCGATGGTTGTGCTTGCGACGTCGTCGTCCAGCTTCGCTCCTCTTATGAGTTCGTCTGCAGTCCACCGGTGAGATGTTCGGTGATGCAACGAACCGGTAGCCACCACAACACCTGTTCTCTCCTGCTGCCCGACTGCCTCATCCCGCCTGGCTTCTCGAGCGTTCACCAATCCTCCTTTTCTTCCCGCTTTCGCGCGAGCGGCACCACCGCGCACCATACACATTTTTTTCCTCTTCTGACCTCTAAATTTACGTTTCACTTAACTATGTACTACACCCGTCTCCCTCCCTCCCCCTTCTAGAACGTTGTGCGACGTAGATAAGCATTCTGTAGAGCGGCACACGGCACACATACAGCAATGAAGTAATCACAGTGGACAGTAACTAGACGAGAAAACAAACTCATTGCCCTATGAGCGCACTGACGATTCTACACATAGGGGTAGTTATGTGTCCGCTCGGCTCAGATTGTCTACGCCTACGTTTTCAGAACCTGCTATGGAGCTATCTGTGAAGCCATATTCCATGAGTCGCAGACTCCAACGTTGTACACGTTAATTATGATGTTCGGCAGATCGAATAACGATTGATAGGTGGGGTTCAACGTACAAAACCGACATATTATTATGAGAGACGCAGGCAGATTGAACATATTCCAGTGGTTGATGGTCGCATTGAAATCGGCTATGTTTAAATTCTTAACACCATGGCGAAGAATTCACTTTCGATCGTTGGAATACGCTGCCTCGCGTGACAGCAGTTTTCTGCTGTCATACGAGACCAGGCGTAGGCCTTCTTCAGGGTTTTGGAGTAAGACCGCGCCCTAACTGTGGGATGATACGCCCGTGCGCAAAATAAATTGCCTTTGTAAATATTGTGATCACAATACAGGTTGCGTTGTGAGCAAGTTTGCTGGCTTCAGGAAGGCCACTTCATGCTGCTCTTTTCAGGTGACTTTGTTCGACGCCATCTTCTATGTGAGCTCCATTAGGCGCATGTCAATTCTGCATTATTAGGTACAAAATCCCTGTAGTACTCGGTGAGGCCTAGTAATGCTGGTACGTCATTTTCCGTTTGTGGCTTTTCGGCCGCCTAAATCTTGCCGGTGGTACTTTTCATGGTCTGCAGTTCTCCCTTGATGACAACATGACCTAGAAACCTAGCTTTCAGGAAGCCTACTTCAATCTTCTTGGGTATTATAATAAGCTTCGCCTGCCGGACGCGTGCTAAAACAAGCTGCTTAGTGTTGACGTGCTCTTCCCACGTGATTGTAGTGATAAGCACATCGTGGAAGTAGTGCAGCACATTCTGTATGTCTCCAAGGGCCGCAGAATCAATGTGCTAAATGCTGCCGGCTTGGTTCTTATACCAAAAGAAGAAAACTTGTGCTGCTAGAGTCCCCAGTCACAAGAAAATGCTGAGTTTTTTTTACTCATTGCGTTGACCGTGGGTACTTGCCAGTATTCTTTCGTGAAGTCAAACCGCGAGAAATATCGGCAGTGTGTAGGCTTAGCAAACGTTATATCAGTGCGGCGAATCGGCTCTCGCTCTGGAACCACAAGCTTAATCAAATGGTGGAAATCAATACACAACTGTGTTGTGCCATCTTTCTTCTTAATGACCACGATAGGAGCTTGGTATGGAGAATGAAACTTTTCAGTAATTCCGAGGTGTAGCGTCTTCCGTATTTCCTTTTCCACGTCCTCTCTTATCGCCCGGGGCAGAGGGTACTGTCACACTTGCACTGGTGTAAGTGTTGTTATATTCAACTGGCACTGCACATCAACAGTTTTTCCTGGTAGATAGGGAAAAATCTTTTTGTGTTCTGCAAGCAACGTGGTTACTTGATCCCTCTGCCCAACCGCGAGTGTAGGAGAAGTATTGATGTGTTTTGAAATTGCTTCAGTGGAACATTGCCATCTTCCTCGCGAAGGCTGCCTGCGTCGTTAATTTCAGTGCCCATAGCTGCCACTCCAGCTATCAAACACGAGTCGGCTACGTCTTGTTCCTCGTATTTTAAATGCCAAGCATTTCTTAGAAACTTTTGGCAGCTTTTAGCGTATCTATGTACAGTCAAACCCCTTCGTAAGCGACACCGATATAAGAGACAAATGGGTTTAAGAAACACCAGTGTAGCTATAGTCAAATACGGGTTGATAAGAAAATTCTTTCGAGGTGGCCTGATTATAAGAGGCATCTCATATAAAAGACCAGAATTGCTACCCAGATCATGCCTCTTATAAAGAGGTTTAACTTTGGTTTACCTCTATCTATCTATCTATCTATCTTTCTATCTATATATCTAACTATTTATCTAGCCACCTATGACTTTTAGCTCTTCTGACTGTTTCGATAACAATATCAATACCAAAAGTGGTATAACATAACGTGACTGTATGACAAGCATACCTGACTAGTCATATTATGAAAATTATCACATGTATGGCGTGAATTTCATGATTTGCACTTCACGATATTGCTGTTTCTTGCGGTAGTATTGTTCGCATGACAGATTGCAAAGCTGGTATGGTATGACATTACTGCATGGCGAACATAAGTGACAGACCCTAACGTGGAAACCATGACATGCATGCTATGTAATTCATCATTACATGCCATGCTCATGGTGCGCTCACGGTCGTTTCGCTAGCTTCATGTATACCATATTTGATAATACGTGACGCGAATGGATGACGAAGGTAAATGACACGTCCAAACATGATAATCAAGATATCCGTTTCACGTAAAACGTGATCCAAGCTACGCTTTTAGCACGCTCGTGGCAGTTTTGCTAGCTCCACATTTACCTTATTGGGTATAATGTGCCATGAATGGACGACAAAGTTAAATGATAGATCCAAACACGAGAATCGCTGCACGCATGTCAGGTAAAACAAGTTTACATGCTACGCTCAAATCTCGCTCGCAGTCAAATTGCTAGCTACAAATATATCAAATTTGATATCACGTGCCGTAAACACACGATGAAGGTAAATGGCATGCTCAACATGATATTCATGATATGAGTATCTTGTAAAACATGACTACATGCTACGCTCTTGGCGCACTCTTAGCCGTTTTGGAAGCTCCACATATGCCAAGTTTGGTATCTTGTGACGTGAATAAACGATGAGGATAAATGACACGTCCAAGCATTATAATCGTGTTATGCAAGCCAAGTACGGCACAATTTACGTCCGCCTCGTAACGTTGAGCTGATTTTAAGTGACATATCAACATTACTTATTCGTGCTTTCCATATCGTCTATTTCTACTGTACGTGGGATCTGCTTGTTTTTTTTTTCAACATATGGATGTGAAACACTGTTACCTTATATCCAAGGTTACCTTATTATTTCGAATTTATTCCGCCTTCCCGCCACTGGTGACGGGCCTTTCCATGACAAGAGAAACTTGTTTTTATTGGCTGGTAACAAAACAAGCACTTAATCTTCCACAAATAGGCCTCGTTTCTTCGTTTTTTGTCGTGATACTCTTTTTGCAACAAGCGCGTTTTTTAAAGTTCTTCTCTTGCGATATTGCATGTCCTCTCTAGCCATTGATGCAGTTTCATTATGTATATGTACGTCGCTTTAGTGTCCGGATCCAGGTTGTCACGCATACAACGGTTACAATTATTCTCTTAATATATCGTGTGTATTTTCCGCCAAAAGAATAGATATTCAGCCGCGAAACACTGTACCTCGGATCACGCCCCGGGTTACGTAAAGTGAGAAACTTTCCCAAATATTCTTGCCTAGACGTTTACCCGAGAACTTAGCAGCCTTGAAATGCAGTCGCGAGGAACAAAATATGTACGGACTACGAGAAAATGCTATCAACTGCGTATCCCAACGCTCGTGGCGATCGTTCTAACCTATTTTGGGCTACAAGAAACAAGCTTTTTTATAGTGGTCAGTCTAACACCCCCGTTTTTGAAATGGAAGACAACAAAACAAATATAGGCAGGTGATATTATCATTATTTTGTTCACTCATATGAAAACCCCAAAGTCGTATGACGATTGCAAAAACCTGAATACACAAAATGCTAAGCAATTTAGCATATGTTATGTCACCACGCATGAAGTTTAGTGAACAATAAAATGTGTAACAAATAACACATTGTTGCTAGAAGTCTCTTCTAGCAGAATGGTTACAGAAGTCTCTTATGCTTCTAATATGACAGTGGCTAATTTCTCTGTCCTTCCTCATTTATTCCCCCTCCTCCTCCTCTAATATGACAGACACATTTACTGTCTGTTTACGTTTGTTCTTCCTCACAATTTGCAAAATGCAAGAGCAGAAGTGACTGTGCTTCATAGCGAAGAAGATTGAAATGTATACGTAATCACGAACCAGCATTCATTTGACCTGTGTTCTCGGAGTTCATTGAGAAAATTGCAAATGAACAAATTTCAATGTTTATACGTAAATAAAATTAACCTAGGCATGATCAATATGGCTTTAGAAGAAATATTTAAGCTAGTACTTCTGGATAAAGTGCATACATAGGTTGTCAAAGTGCAGTTTTTCATCTTGTTTTCATATGTTTTCCAATGACTGATTTAATCATACCAATCAGGCTGACAACGCCCACTGCAGGGCAAAGGCAACACCCCCTACATTCCCAAGGCTTTTCCGTTGGTTGCGTGACGTCACCCTGTGGACCCGTGCGGGTGCTTCGTCCCGGTATTCCGGAGCATCGAGCTCGCTTCTACTGTTGTTGTAATGGTCTGTGATGGGTGCGAAATACTATTTCATTTATTTTGAGAAGCTTTCGCGGGCACAAGTGAAGCATTCTGAAGGTAGTTTCGCACTCGTAAGAAGAAACCATACGACACATTGTAAGATTTCTTCTAATTGAAACATCACTTTTTCATTAGTGTGACTAATTTTCATGTTGCGGTCTTCTTCTGCGCATTGCCTTAGATACTTTTCCAACCTGCAGAAGTTGTTCAGGACAACAACGAATGCTGTGCGAACGACCAAGCGAGATACAGTCTGTGCGGTGTGACGATTTTCACATGTACCAATGTCGGTCTGGTTACCTTGAAGAACCCAAGGTGATCGATTTTTCCGGAGCCCTCCACTACGGTGTTTCTCATAATCATTTGGTGGTTTTGGGACGTTAAACTCCACATATCAATCAATGAATCAATCTGTGGTTCCAGCACAGAAAATACCAGCGATGCGACGATACCACGTTGGTCACTCCATGAGGGAAAGTCTTTGGCGTATTCTTCCAATGACAATTTCTGCACATTTCGCCTCGTTAACAGAACCGTGTCACAATGCTACCCCAAGCGCAGCACTTGGCACAGCGCTACCACAAAGAAGCGAATGGTGTTGCGCTCTGTTCAAAACAAGAGAAAGTGAGATATCTTGGAGAACAGTCAATGATCGTTTAACGTAAGGACAAGGATTGTTTTCCATGAAAAGAAACCTTATGCATTCGTTACTGACAGATACGGTCGACAAATAATTCTTGCAGGTCACTGGAAGCTTCGTCTTGACGTCCGTAAGTGAAGACACCTTGTTTCTTTTTCACTCTAGACTCAAGTGACCTGTTCAAGCTTCTTGCAAAGCAGCGCTCTCTCTTCTTGCGATCTTCCTCGCTGGCAATTCACGACGAGTTGGCTTTAAAGAAAATTGTAGTGGACAGTTTGGAAAAATAGAAGTTGAGACAATGTGCTTCAGCTTGCGTTTCTATCTTTCTACTTCCAATGTTGTTCTTGTTCCTTCATCTTGATGTGACAGCGTCGTTATAAAGTCGTCCTGTGCTTAGAAGTGCAACTAAGAAATCTGCGAGCGCAAAAAAGGCGGCTGTTATAATCTCGCTACATATGAAACACAATACGCGTAGGCATAACCTGCGAATAGGTGTTGCTTCATAATTATTTACCTGCGATATAAGCAAGAAGTCGTTCTTAAAGAAAAAAAAAACGACGCATGTACGCGTCGCGTTGCAATCCGATTTTTTTACGCGGCACTTTGAACTCTTCTCTCCATGGACTGAGCAAGTACTACGCCGCCGATTCTCCTTTGAAAAAAATGAAGAAGGTAAGAAAGCGTAAAATAAAACCACCTTCGAAGAGAGGATTCAACATCTGCAGTGAAAGAACATTGCATATTTTACTACATTCTTTTTCTTTGTTGCATCGCATCATGAGAATGCCATTTTTATTGTCGAACTAACTTGCTAAACAACACGCTTGGCATCGGAGGATAGTTGCACACGTAAAACACGCACAAAACAAAAACGCAGAGTTTATGGCAGTGAGAGCAAAATAGGAGTTATTTTATTAGCTATACTGTGAGAGAGGTATCCTTTTTAGGACTGGTAATTTACAAACGTACCTCACTTATCAGTAAATATTCAGAAAAATGCATGCTTCTTTATTGTTGTACTAAAATATTCACATTATGTACAATAATTACAGATGTTGCAGATAAAAACGACGAAATTCACACACCCGATAAATCAATGTGAGAAATATTTACCTTCGAATACACTGTTGGCGGGAAATCCTTCCGTGGGCGAGCTCAAAGCCATGCTTTTTTCTGTGCGTCATCCCTTGGGAGTGAATACAGGTGCACTTTTGGCCCATTAGTATAGTTTATACGGCACCCAGAAACACAACACCGGCCCATGTTGCACGAACTTGCAGTCGTTGCGATATTTGTAATTCGCGCCAAACATTGCATCGGCCATAAACACGTGCATGCCGAAAAAAAGAACGCTCACACACGCCACGAGAACACATATTGTACAGCAGCTTGGCGCACACGCACTGACTTGCCCGGAAAAGCACGCTGAGAATAGGCGTGGAGCCACTGAAGCCAGAAGCTTTTCCAATTTTTCCGTTCGCCTGCCTGCGTGACGTAGCTTGAGGTGAAACGATGTTGTGAAGAGGGAGCGAGAGGGGTAGACGTCAATAATTTCGGGCAGATTGCTGGGCTGGGCTCCCGCCTAGGAGCTAACGGAGAGACCGTGTTTGCCGGCAGCTTCCTTCGCCTGCAGGACCACCCAGAGTTTCTTGTCCAGGCCCGAACTGAGCAGCGCAGTCCACCAAAGCACTCGAAGGTCTTCATTTGAGGCTGTGACCCCAGAATGTACTAAGAATTCGTAATGCCTCGGGGAAGATTCTGCCGCTGGCGTAGTTTCAAATGGCTGTCTGCGAGTCGCTGATTACACATGAGGCAATAGTGTGGGCTATGGCCATCACGATAGCCACTTCCTCTGCCGTTTCTACATTCCGTGTTATGATTGACGCGCTGCTTTTGCATCGCTGTGTGTGTTCTACGGCAGGAGCCACGAAGCGGTGACGTTCCTTGTAGCATGCTGCGTCGACAAAGACCGCTTCATCGTTGCACCCAAATATCTTTGACATGGCAATGGCTCCACTGACACGTCTGCCTTTGTTGCGTTCAGGGTGCATGTTTCTTGGTATGGGTGGTACTGTAAGCTTGGCATGAATAGTGCGTGGTATGTCATATTTGTCTCCATGATGAATCTGCTAAGAAATGTTGAGATTACGTTGTTGCGCTTCAATATGTGCCTCAAGGGTATTGTGTAAACCAAGTTGAAGAAAGTGCTTGGTGCTGGCGCTTTGAGGCAAACCGTGCGCTTGTTTTTGAATTCTCCTTATTAGGCTGTGGAGTTTTGACTTTTCTGAAGTGAACCATCGGTGGTACGCCGCCGTATAATTGATGTGATTAGGAAAGAATGATTGGATAAGACGGATGATGGGAGCCTCTTTCATGCCTTTGTGTTTATTGGTAGTGCACCTAATGTTGTGAACTGTCTCTCCGTTGGAACCCTTACTTCTATGATCAGACCTAGCACTCGGATTTTATCCATGGTGGGTATGGCGAGACCGTCGTTTGCAGTGAGTTTTATATCGGCGTGTGCCTGCGCTTGGGGATGTTGATTGGGTGACGAACCTCTAAGTGTAGGGTGATATAGCAGTAGCTCAGATTTCTCCACCGAGCAGGATAGTCCAGTTCCTTGTAAATACCATTGCACTGCACTGTGTCAATCCCCTCCTGTAATCTCTATTCAATAAAACCATCGCTGCCGCTGCACCTTCTGAGGGGGATGTCGTCGGCATAAATAGTGTGATAAAGTCCTTGGAAGGATTGTAGTTGTGAAAGAACAACAACGAAAGTGAAGTTCAACAACGGGGGAAAGATCATGAAACCCTTCGGGGTGCCCACGCTTCCCATGGTTATTTCGGATGCCCTGAGTGCTTCCACTGTGATCGTGGCTGTTTTGCCTGTAAGAAATGATCTTATATAGTTGTACTTGCGAAGTCTGAAGTATAGGGCGTTGTCCTGATTTAGAATGGTGCTATGCGTGACATAGTCAAAAGCCTTCTTGAGATCTCGACTAAGTATGCCCTAATGGAGCATCCTGTACTGTCTATGATCCGATGCTTAAGCTGCAACGCGGCATGCTGCATTGAATGATGCCTCCAGAAGCCAATCAAGGTGTGTGGGAAGAAATCATTGTCCTCGAGGTAATTTTTCAGTCTAACCAGGAAAGCGTGTTTCATCATTTTGCATGTGCAAGATGTTAAGGAGATGGGCCTAAGATTATCAGTTTTCAGTGGTTTGCCTGATTTTGAGGCCTGAAGAATTTTAGAGGGTGTTTGCGAAGGCCTCTCACTTGTTCCGCCTATCAGCTAGGTCTTGTTGCTGCAGCATTGTACTCGCAATCTTTTTAATCTGATCAGCCCGGGTACCTTTCTGTCTCTCTTCGACGTCTTTGCCGTAACTTTGAATGCAGTCAGGTACAAATAGTTACCAGCGCTTTACTGCCTAACCTCTAGAATATGCCGTCGCACATGTTGATTTTTGCTTTTTGATTTCAACTATGGTGTCCTCCACACCAATTTGTTCCCTAACTTACTTTCCTTTCTTCTTGCCACCTAACTTGACAGATAAAAAAAAGAATGAATTTAAAGGCTCTTCTTATTTGCCAGATACGATACTAATGAGTAGTCACAGACAATTTGACCAAGGAAAGTAAAATCGACGTAATTCAAAGTAATTTTAGTGTGAATGTAAATAAAGGTGGCTAGCAAGGTAACTTACTGCCGCCAAAAACTAAATCTGCAACCTTCTAATAACGCATCCGATGGTCTGTCACTGAGCTATGGTGCCCGTAATTCCGTCATCCACTTTAAAAGGTGTACAATAAGCGTCTAAACATAAGTGTGTCAGCAGCGCCACCTGTTAGAGTTATGACGACTGTGGGGCACTTTGTTTGTTGTTGGCGTCATGTAGCACGTGATCTAACTGACAGCTAACCAATAAGTGCTCGCTTACTACACGAAGGCATCAAACCAGCCACAACTACACCCTCGTTGTGAATAAAAAAAGTGCAAACTTAGAGGATTGTTTCCTACGTAAGGCGCAATATTGATAAAATTTAGGAGACCGCCATGCAAAAGAAAGTATAGAGGATAATATTAGAATTTATTGTAGTGTAACTGTTAGAAAGGAATTGTGAAGAAAAGCATATTTTGCCACCTACAGCTTATCGCCTTCGTTTGCCTACTCACATTTCTTCACTGTTGTGTGTTCGTCATTTTTGTTTCTGAATGACAATTGCGGTAGAATGTTTCTTTGTAGTGTATTTATTTCTTTTCTTAAATTCTGTTCATGCATGTGTAAGAATGCATTTTTATTATTCACACCCTGTTCTAGCACACCCTGTTCAACGCGCGTGATCAACATGGCATATAGTCATGTTTATCGAGTTGTAGCTACCGCTCTGATTTTTCATTTTTGTGCTTTCTCGTAGGAGTATCAGCTAGTCAATCAACTTAATGCACATTTTTCGTTCATCGCCCGTCTTTCGGTGAAACACAACAAAATATCCAACCGATTTAATTTGAATGTAGTTTTCTTTTATTCCCAGTTTAAACTGTGCGTTTGAATTTCATAAGCATGCCCAGCATATCAGTGTGCCGGAAAACTTTAGTTTGAGCAGAGGCGGAAGTCACCCTTTAAGCGTCCTGTATTGCAAATTGACTCAACATATTTTCATTGCAGCATGTTGATTTTGCAGCGGTCAAAAAGATGAGTTATTGTGTCAATTACACGTGCGAATTGGGCCTGTGCAACCACATTAATGAATGTGTTCCTTCCGACTTGCTTATCGGCTGCTGGACAGAGAAAGGCCGGAAACGAAGAACTGACAGTGAAAAAAATCAACCAGTTTGAAATAAAATTACTTCCACGTTGTTCAAACCTATCACATATTTGAATATATAGTTTTTGATCGTTTGAAAACGGTGTAGGCTCTTTTTGGGCCTGATTATCAGTGGGTTAAACAGTGTGTAGAATTTCAAAATAGAAAGACATGGAGTCATGTTGAACCTGTGTACATGTTTAGGCAGCAGATAAGCAGGCTTCCGAAGATTAGGACAAACTACGGGAAGCATTTATTTTCCTATCAAGCTATAGAGATTTCAAACAAGCAAGAGGACATAATATATTCGACATATACCGAACACAATGTATAAAAGAGCGAGCTGGACGTCGTTTTGGTGAAGCCCGCGAACAGCACATGCTGGTGAAAAGAAAAGAAACGTGGTACTTTCTCCGTTTATTTACTTTAGGTGCGTGTAAATAGCTGCTTGTTGAGTCCCGTGAGCCCTTTGGCATGAAAATACATCTTTGCGTTAACATCATCCAGTTCATGTCAATAAGTGAACCTAAGCCTCCCCCATGTCTGCTTAGTGCCACCAACTTGCCTTGGCCACGTTGGTTAGGTAACCTGTGTCTCAATGAGTAGTCGTACGTCTTTCGCTCTATAAAACTAGCTGCAATAAACGCAGGAGATCTGTCTCGTCGAAGTTTGATCCCGGCATCCCCTCAGTGCGAGGGCTCTTAACGCTCGGCCTCTCCATCGGCCAGTCTTGAGGTTACGTCTATGTTGTCACACTCCTTCCCTACGCAACGCTACACACACGAGTCCTATGGGTGAGGTACGCTTACAATATGGACGCGAAGTGTCCGCTGTGTAACTACACAGAAGAGACCATCCGTTCCGTCGTGCTTGATGGGCGAGGCCTACACACCAGCACACTTCACACCAACAATCAATTTGCAGAAAACTAAGCAACTGCTGGCAACGCCCCAGACGAACTTGAATGCAAGCTCAAGATATTGCTGGTATTCAGAAACCAGGGGAGCACACGCACTGTGAAGCAATCACTGCGACGAAAAGACAAGCTACTTGATTGCCCTAGAGGTACAGCAGCAGTGACAAGTCACCTATTAGACGCATACACTCCATCCGCACAAAATGCTTCTTTTAGAGCAAAGCTCCTCTTAGTCTAACCTTGTCAGGCGCAAGCGAGAGAAGGAGACGAGAAAAAAAAGAAAGGCAGTATCTCCCGAGCAGTGGAATAAGAAGCGCTGTCTCATAGAAGTAGATAAAAACTGCAGTTAAGTGATGATATTCTATATGGTGCTGTATCACTACCATCCGATTAGCTGCTGCGTGCGTTCTGCCTGAATGCGCGATGAAGCAGTGCGTCTCTCAATCTTCTGAACCGTCGCCGTACGTGGCAGCCTAGGCGGGGCATGGACGAAGCAGAGCGGTGGGCGCGGAGCACCGCGTTGGCTCGTGCTCGTCGCCTCGTTGGTGGGGCATGGACGAAGCGGAGTGGAGGACCTCGTCGGCTCGGGCTCGTCTGGATGTGTTTGGGTGCGCGGAGCACAAGTCTTCTGGATAATCGCCGTACGTGGTGGGTCATTGGTGGGTCACTGATAAAGCGGATCGGCGGGCGCGTAGTGCCGCGTTGGCTCATCCTCGTAGCTTTGTTGGTGGGGCATCAAAAAGCGGAGCATAGGGCCGCTGCAGCTCATGCTGCTTGCCAGACAGACAAAAGGGACAAAAAGACAGACAGACGGACGGACGGACGGACAGACAGGCAGACAGACAGACGAACGGACACACGGATGGATGCATGCACGACGAATGTACGCACGAATGGGCGCACAGACGCTTCGCCCCATTCATAATTATTCACTCTGTTGATATGCTATCATTTTTTTTGGTCTATCTTTAAGAACACCACCATCTCCCGCTACAAAAAGATGGGCCACAGAAACCACTATGCCACCTCTTCATGGAGGATCTTCTGTGTGTGAACGATCAACTGTTACAAAGATATCTTTACGCTCGTAAACTAGAATTTCGACAAATTATAAATGTTGTAAGCGCAAAGAGCGAGTGGTTATGGTGGTCACAAACGCGATGTATCTGAGCAAATTACCATCGCGCATTCTCCAACTTTGCTGCAAACTAGCGGTGAAAACACATATACAAACCATCGTTAGGAAGAGATAAGCACGCCCTTTTGAGGGCCGTGTGCATTAGAACGAGTGCGACGACGGCCCTTAAAGTTCGCTTAAACACTATTTCGAATATTTCGCTGCTGATAACAAGAACACGCTAAAGCCCCAGTTCTGAGTACTGCCAATAGTAAATTGTCTTAGTAAATGAGTAGCTCTATGTAAAATTAGGAACAAATGCAATATGTCCGAGTCATTTTGCACTGCGGAGCGAGGCGTCTTAGTTTTGAATGCCAACGAGCGGTGTGTAATTTTAGTGTCACTCATGAGGTTTTTCCGCAGAAAATGATGTGCATGCGTATCCTATAGCTCTTGAGCGTTTTTAAAGTAGGGGCTGATGCAGTAGCGCTTTTAGTTGAACTCGTGCGCTGCGTCATCAAACGGTGGTGAAAATCGGGTGCGCGAGGCGCACAGAATTGAAGAGCAGACCACTGGTTTCTTGCCACTTTTGCTGAGATTTTCTAGTGTTCCTTTAAAGTTGTGATCTTCTTGATTTTACCTCGCATAGGTTTTGCTGCTTTTATGTAACTTTTTCATCCATCCATCCATCTATCCAACCACCCATTCATCCCTCCAGCCGCCTACGTATCAGTGCTCTCGTGATCACCCCCTTAATGTGGTGTGAATCAAAAGTAGTTGGACACTGTAAGATTGTTTTGCAATTATGACACGCCTGTTAACACACAAATGTCACATTCGCGTCGCGTAGGTCGTCAAACACTTTCCGTCACACTGTGGGACATACCCACGGGCGGGTATGTGCTACTAGTGATAGGAACTTAGTATATACCCAAGAAGAGCACCAACGTACATGGATAATTTTAACGCTTGAGCGTTAAAAAGAAGCCGATATTGACAGTGTTAACACTATGAGTGTAAAAAATAAGAATAAATGTCAGGGTCTCCGCAAAAATATAAACCCAGCATTCTGCGTTACATCGAAGAATCCTACCTCAGAGCTACGCCAGGTCTCGGAAATGCTTTTCAAATAGACCCAAAATTTCAATAAACATCAATTTCAGTTTCAGTGCTTGCTATCTGTTTTTAATAAACAATACATAAACCCTTCTTTGATACAGCCATCACGTCGATTTAACGTATATTGTAGTGAGGTGTGATTTGATGAAAATGATTTAGTCTCCAAAGATACGCGGTTGTTACTAATATTCATGTACCTGGTGGCATCCTTGCGCAAATGCACACATGGTTATATAAACATCACCGACTGATCAAAACATATCGGTGCGTGCGGCATTTGTAAATATATTTAGCGTCATTTTGAAACGTGTCGCTCAATAAAAATTACAAGACCGTCACCTTCCCTGCACCCAACTTCAATTCCAAGGTACGTGCATCAGCCAAATCTTTTTTTTCGTTTGTCACGCTTTGTTTGACCATTCGCTCTCGATCTCCTTGTCAGGGCAATTGAGATAGCTGCTGCAGAGAGATAAAGCAGTTGTTTATCATATTCGATGGTACAGCAACGATTCACAATGGTATGTACCTACACGGGATGTGCACAAAAGCAAGAAGAACGAACGTGTAGTCAATGTAGCGGGGTATTTATGACGCACCGATGCGTTCTAATTGCAAGTAATAGAAGTCAGCATTTTTAGGTACAGCATGACATCAACGGCACAGAAGAAGGAACAGATACAGACGAGTTCCGACTCGCCACTCGGGAAAAGAGCTCGCATATCATCAGAGCACATGGGCCGTAAGGAGATACACAATTTTTTATAATCTTTTTACCACTCCCACGCTATGCGGACAAGTTTATTTCATATCATTGTTTCTTTTTTATATTGCTTTTTACGTTTTTGTATACTTTAAATGAAACTTTCAACGGCAAGGCAGCACTCGTCTGCCTCCCTTCTTTCTTCCGTCTTCGTCCATCTCGCGCTTCACTCAAGAACTCTGCGGTATTAACTACTAACTTTCAATACGGTTCTAAGTGCGCCCTAAAGCACAAAGCTCGCGTAATTTGGTTGCTTTCACTTATAGCACCACTTGCTTAATGTGCCTAGAAGCATCCGTTGTGACCCCTCACTGTGTTGGTTCTTGCACTAAAAGAATCGGCAGCATATTCACGGAGTGAATGATGGAGAGTGGAGCGAAGCATTCGCCCGTCCATTCGTTCATGCTTCCATCCGTCCATGCGTCCGTCTGTGTGACCGTCCATGCGTCCATCCGCCCGTCCGTGCGTGCGTCTGTTCGTGCCTCTGTCCCTGCGTTCGTCCATGCATCCGCCCCTGCGTCCGTTCATGCGTCCATCCATGCATCTGTCTGTGTGTCTGTTCGTCCATCTATTCAACACTCCAAGTACCACCATCTCACATGTTTTCATCATATATTCGCCATATAGAAGCACCGCCATTCAGCGGACATTCCAAGGACTAAACGAAAGGTGGCACACGCACACTTTCTTACGGCTTGCGCTTCGGGCCTACTTCCTACCTTTAACCTCCTCGAGTTCATGGTATAGACTTGTTCACTGTATTCATGGCACTGCGGCCCAACGCTCGCTAAACCTTTCCGAAACCAAGGCGGTTACGCCCAGCGAGTATAGCGTAGCAACCTTTTCCTGTCAGATAATGCTCAATGTACATGCCAATGGCTGCTAATAGGAAATGAGAGACCGGAGAATTCAGCTTTTACTCTCTTACCGCTTGCGCTTCGTATCTACTTCCCACCTTTAACCACCTGGAGTTCATTCATGGTATATATTAGTTCATTGTATTCATGCCACTGCGGATCAACGCTCGCTAAACCTTTCTAAAACAAAGGAGGTTACACCCAGCGAGTATAACGTATCAACCTTTTCTTCTCAGTGCTCAATGTACATGCCAATGGCTGCTGGTGAGAATCGCAGCATGCGCGTGACTAAAGGCCGAGTGCTCCTGTCTCTCATTCCGCATTAGCATGTATATTGAGCATTATTTTTATTTTTTAACTACGCAAAGAAGAAATCTCTCACCAGCCCCACCATGGAGGTCAAAATTTTATCCTTGTTATAACTACTACAACGGCTACAAGGGACGAACGGGTGCCACTATAAGGAGCTTCGGCGTTCCAGTCTTCAACGCGGTCAGCGTTCCGGCGACGTTGCTGTCGGGTGTCCACTCGCGACTTTCCCAGCCAGTTTTTTTTTTCTGTGAAGACTGATCCCATCGTCGTCGGCCCCTGCCGGGTCCAGCGAGGATGGCGTCAAGACCTGCGGTGCTCCCCCTCAAGGAGCACTGCTTCAACTTCACCGTTCCGGAGAGGACGGCGTCCGTCGACGAGTTCATCGATGGCCTCGAAGACGTCATGGGGAGTGAACGGGTGGTGTTCCTGCAACACCTCAGAGCTTCGAAGTTCCTAGTTGCCGCTTGGTCGGCTGCACAAGCAACCAAGTTGATGGTAAACCAAGGATTCAACGTACAATGTCACAAGGTCCAAGTTGAAACAGCCGGGGCGCCAAGCCCCGGCTGTCAGTGTGTTCCGCCTCCCGCCGTACGTGCCAGATGACGCAGTTAATTCAGCTCGTCAGCCATACGGGAAAGTGAGGGGTATCATATTCGTTGCCTTGCACAGGCATCAATCAACATACACTGATACCCGCATCATCACAATCGAGATGGCCAATCCCGCCCCTAACTTTCAATACCACGTGACGCTCGAGTATCGTGGTATGCGCAGAGTATGCGCACGCTGCAGCAGAGAAGGTCATGTTGCGGCTACTTGCACAACACCCTTCTGTCAAGGATGTGGCACCTTCGGCCTTACATCTGAGGATTGTGTGTCTAAGTGTAAGCGCTGTAAAGGAGACCACACGACGAAAGATTGCTTCCATCCCAAGTCATACACATACGCAGCACAGAGCACCTCACAGTCACTGAAAAATTCCCAGAACTTGGAGAGAGTGCTTCGCAGAGAACAACCCAAATTAGAACCCCCAGGCACATGGAGGTTTTGCAACGCAAAAGCAAGCCATGGCCACAGAAGATTCCAGATTATTGGGAAGAAGACAGCGCAACCGACACAGAATTTTATGACGCCAAGACAGAAGACGCCAGCGGCGTAGATGCCGTGTCGCCATGCACAACGAGTGACAACGACGTTTCTGCGCTGACTGGGGACACTGCAGCGTTGTCATCTCCCACAAGGTCATCACAGGATCCCAGGAACGCTGTGGAGACGCCGAGTGCATCTGCTACGTCTTCATCAGAGGAACTCAAGGCCACAGAAAACGAACAATCCTCGAACGCATCACCGCTGGAGGAAGCGTCCCAAGCATCTCGGAGCGCTGGCCAACCGGGAAAATCGCTCCGACCTTCTCAGGCAACAAGTGCAAGTGACGAGTTCCATGAACGGCCACCTGTGGGTCTTGAAAGTAGCGTGAAGGTGACGCCCACGAAAGAAGTAAAGACCACGTCTTCAAGGAAACCTAACACGCCTCACACACACACTGTACATGCCCAAGAAGAAGCGTCCGACGAGACATCCAGACATCGTAGGATCCGGTCACCATCACGAAAATTAAGGAGTGACAGATTTTCGCAAGCCTCTTGATCGGTATCTTTGTCTCCTCAAAATACGTGTTCTTCCGACAAGTTGTCTAGAGCCACAAACTCTCAGCGCCACACCAACCCTGGTAGCTCAAGCAGCGGAAGGGATGTCACCACCTCCGGAACATCCAAAAAGTCCCGAGTGGATTCGCCAAACCGAGATCCATCACCTGGTGCCGGTGAGGACTCAATGTTTTTTTTTGTGCTGCCCACATTCATTCTTTCCGCTTCCTGTTGTCTTTACCGTTGCAATGCTTGCTTCCCAGCCGTACAACCACTATGCATTTGTTGTCTCTGATGCATGCAAACTGTTAGGTATTCCATATGATACCGTCATTCACGATGGAACCTTCATGTGGCAATTTGTGAGCTCTATGCTGTGGTGGCTTTGCCTTGTTATAGTAATTGCATCATGTGAGTTACGTTGCATGCTGCGGGTACTATTTCTGTTATTATTGGTGTTGCTTACTGGGTCCGTTCTATCTATATGCGTAAGTAAATCTCACCGCCAGTCCTTCCAGTAACACCACGTTGACTTCATCCACGGCCACTTGACACAGGAGAGGCCTTGCCGTTCCCTTACGCATCGCTGTTAAAAAAAGAAGGAAAAAACGATTGTTTCGTTTCTCCCTAAATAAATTTTAAATAGATAGGCTACCTTTCATGACTTTCAATGTTCGAGGTTTCAAAGATCTTGTAAAACAACAGGAGATAATGAACCTTGTGCACTCGCTTGGGGTCGACGTCCTTTTTCTGCAAGAGACCAACTTTCGAACGTGGCACCACATCATGACTTTCCGTACTAGAATTTTGGTTGAAGCCTTATTCTCCTTAACGCAGACGCAGTCGCGTGGCACCGGTGTCGTGTTTCTCAATCAGAGGTTCAGGTGGGGTGCGCATTGCCTCTTCGATGCATAAGGCCGTGTTATTGCGGTAGACATGTGGATAAACGAGCAGAAAATTCGATTCACTAACTTTTACGCGCCCGTGAATAGGTCTCTTGCCAATTACTTTTTTAGAGGTGCCAGGTCATTCCTGCTAAATTCAGCACCGTGCGTGTTGTTAGGTGATTTCAACTGTGTTTTTGATTCAATTCGACATGTCCGAGGCCCTAGTCAAGGCCAAAGCACATACCATACTAAAGAGTTGCAGAAAATATGTAGAGAGTTGAAGCTGGTCGATGCATGTACAACGCTTCACGGGAACACCTTTGGAGCCACGCCCGTTCAGGGTACGTCTCAGAGCAGAATTGACAGAGTCTATATCCCTAACGAGCTCGTTGAATATTTAGAGACATGCGATGTCGTTTCTTTAGCGCCTGGGCAACGCAAGCTCAGTGACCACATGCCAGTGCTGTTCACCTTGAAGGCCCAGCTGGGAAGGCATCGCTCCAAGTTAAGGCGAATGGATTCATCAATTTTAAATTATGAAGTTTCGGTATCTGAAATGGGCATGAATATATATTCGTCTTTGGAAGACACGCCGCCAATTACGCCGACAGCATGGGATCTCTTGAAGGCTAGACGGCGTGAGACTGCGCAGGAGGCTTGGAATATGCGCCATGCACGTCTAACATCACAAACGAATGAAACATTGAGGCGTATTCAAATTTTTGAGCGCGCAGGTAATCTGACCGGCGCAATTCAAGAGTACATTGGGGCCAAAAAGCTAAATACGACCTCTTGTTGAGGGCAATGTCCGGGGCTTTTAAACGCGCAGAGGAACTGCACCTGCCTACGGATGAACTAGGTAACTTGGCAGACGCACAGCGAGTAGAGGTAACGAAACACCAGCCCAGTACTATCGCTGCAGCAGGGACTGAGTGTGGGAGCATCGTCACAGATATCAAATCAATCGAGAAGGTCTTTAGGGCGCATTTTGGAAGGCTCTGCTCTGCAGATCATCGCTTCAAAGACAGCAACCAGCATCAAAAAATCGCAGAATTTTGCGAAGGCTTGCCCACGCTGCGTCCTGAGGCGTCTGATATGCTCTGCACTGAGGCGAGGAAAGATGAAGTTCGGCAAGCCTTGAGGAAAATGAATACTACCACGGCTCCAGGTCGAGAGAGAATACTGACAAAGTTTTATATAACTTTCTTCGATGTCCTAGGCGGCACACTTCCTGACATGGTTAACTGGTTCATTGTTGATGGGCTAAAGCCGAGGTCTTTCAGTGAGGGCTGCGTAGTCTTGCTGCCAAAGAAGGGCATGGATCCTGACGATCCACGGTCATGGAGGCCGATTACCCTCCTTAACATGGACTACAAACTTGTTGCTACGATTCTCGGCTTCAGGCTAAAACCTTTTCTGCCCGTTATAGTGCCACCCACGCAAACGTGTGCAGTGCCGGGTAAGTCAATTTTTCAAAACTTACTCTGATAAGAGATTTGTTCTACTATGCTAACGCCAAAAACGTTACCGGTGGTTTCGTGTCATTGGATCAGGCTAAGGCCTTTCACAGGGTCGAACATGACTACCTATGCTGCGTACTTAGATTGTTTGGTTTGCCTGAGCAGTACGTTCGCTGTATGAAGCTTCTATACACCAACATGACCAGCCGACTTTTAATCAACGGCGGGGAGACAGCAAGCTTTCCAGTAACAAGAGGCGTTCGCCAGGGATGCCTAATAGCGCCGGTGCTCTGTGTTCTTTCCATATATCCTCTCCTTAGGAAAGTGCAAAGTGCCCAAATATTCAGGGCTTTTCAATGACAGGTCTGGAGTCAGTTAGCATCACCGCTTATGCGGATGACATCTCTATGTTCGTGCAAAACCAAGCCAGTTACCGCGCCTTCCGGGAGCTGTTCGAAGAGTATTCCAGTTAATCGCGTGCTTTCCTGAGAGAGAGAGAGAGAGAGAGATAAATAGAGACGAAAGGCAGGGAGGTTAACCAAGCTTGGCTCGGTTGGCTACCCAACACTTGGGGTGGGGGAAAAGGAGAATAATAGAACGAAAAGAGACAGAAAAGAAGAGGAGTAAGAAAGAGAAGCATATATAGTCAGCTCGAAACTACACAGCACGGCCTCGCACAGTTCTTTCACAAGCGGTCGTGAAGTCGTGAAGTGAATGCGGAGAAAAGCAAAGCCCTTCGTTTTGGTAGCTTCCATGGCTTTTTGCCGGGTGGCATTCAATACGTGGATGCCGTAAATGTTCTCGGGGTATATTTTCAAGACGGGGAGGTGGCCAAAAAAATTAGGAGGATGCCGTACATCGAGCCACGCAGGTCTTCGCGTATGCCACTGACTTCAACTTGTCACTTGACGCCAAAGTGACGGTGGTGAAAACTAAAGCATACGCATATGCTTTTTATATCGAGCACATTGTACTCATACCCAAACTTTTTGCGAGCCGCCTTGCGTCATTGGTTGGAGCCTTCCTATAAGACGGGAAGACGCCAAAATTTGAACAAAAGTTCCTGAAGCTCCCAAAAAGTTGTGGAGGACTCAGGGTGCCAGATGTTGCGACATTCACGAAGGCACTTGCAGCTAAAACAGTTCACAAATTGTTTCAGGTCAATGACTATCCTGGCCGTAGCTTATTGCTATATTGGACCGGAACTCTTGGAGCCGCTTTCACATCGGAAAAGTACCGGGGACCTCAAGCAGAACACCCACATGCCTTTTATAAGGCAGCAGAGGGCCTCGAGCGTTCGGTTGATGGCGACGCCGTCGAAGAGAACTTTGCAACGCTCGCACTCACACGCATTAGCGAAATGTTAATCAGTCGCTCGATTACTGACGAGGAAAAAACAGATAGAAGCCCAGCAAGTGGAAGAAATGGCGGAACAACCGTGTACCGGAAATAGTTAGAGATTTCGATTGGCTGCTGTGATGGGACGCGTTGCCCACTCGTCAGAAACTGGTAAAGTGGGGACTCGTTCTCAATGACCACTGCCCCAACTGCGGGAAAAGAGAAACGATCCGCCACACGATGTTTGAATACGTAGCGGCCAAAGGCGTGTGGCACGTCGTGCGTCGTCAATTCGGAGTGTCATTTCCATCGAGCCAACAGCGCAGAAGGGGCTTATTTGAACAACTTGTACTGTACGTCACAATGTTCGTCTTGTGGCATCGCCGCTGTATGGCCCAAGCATGGCGACGACCCCCATGGGCTGCTTACCGAGCGTTACAGAAGATTACAATGATCATGGTTCGGTACCTTACCGAACAGATGGAAACTCAGGGTAAAAAAGCATTTATCAGAAGGTAACATACACATTTTTTAGAGTTCGGAACGGTAATATTCAACTTCCTTTACTGCCAATTCAACTCGGGGGAGAAAATTGCTTCTCGATTCATGTAATATGTGAATCTGTTCCAATTTACTGCTTTTCTTGCGTTTCTTTTCTCTTCGTTTTGTTGGGTGATTCGTGATCTGTGAGAATACTGGAAGTGCTGTGTGTTACATCCTGCCTATGGTCTCTTGTTTGTACACGCCACTGAAGTAATTTTGTTACACCAGACAGTTGTACTCACCTGAAATGTTGTTACCAGTTTGCAATAAACTTTCTTGTTTCCCCCCTAAATGTACGGGAAGACCACGTCCAGCCTTCTTCACTGAGAAGCACCCCAGCTCCGCGATCACTACTCTCTCTACCACGCGGCACGCGTGCGAGTACGGATGCTAAGGTTGTGCTGTGATCTCGCTCAGGTTTGAAGCTTTTTAAAGACGCTAGTCCTCTTTGGAATACTCTCAACGCCCAGCCATTCATATTCGCAGTGTGCCTTCATATTTGTGAACAATGTCAATTCAAAAACAAGGATGATGAATCTTTATGGGACCCATGAATGCGTAAGTATTGGTAGTTTGTTTATTTTTATAATGCATAGAAGTATAAGCCTACAAATTGTAGCGCTTGTCACTGCGCCGACAATGTGGCGCTACTAAGAAAAAGGGGATGTTTCCTACACTTCGCTAAAACGGCACGGCGCTGCATCTTACCAGTAAGTCTTTATTGTACAACAACTTTCTTTTTTTCAAATTGCTGCCAGATTAGCTCCATATTTCTTGCAGCACCTTCATACTATCAAAACAGATGACTGTCATCTTTATACGATGGTTGCCAGCGAAGGAAGAAGATACGCAGCCTTTTTTGTATTAATCACCATGCGTGTCTGTTATCTCGAGTCACGTTTAGAGGTGCACCCCATAGCCTTTCTAACAATACAATTTGATGGCTGTTTCCACTAGCTAGCTGGCCTTGGTCTCGCTCTCTTCTGTCAACAGCAAACGGGGTGCTTCGCTCTACTTCCACCCCTATCTCTTGTCCTGAATTCCCTTTTTTTATTTCTGTGCGTGTGAAGCGGCCCTAATATTTCCAAAACAAAGCACACACAGGAGTTACGCCGTTGGCAGACAAACTCGACAGTGAGATATTCAAAGCTCTCGTTGCTATGAGACTATTTTTTTCAGAGCTATCATTGTATAAGAACTGCAAGCTCACTTTTTCAATATTTGACGAAAAAATACCTTCTGTGGAGCATAGCATCACGAAAGCACAAAAAAGAACGGTAAGAAAATTTTATTCAACATTAATTTTGCTACATCGCAGGCAAGCTTGCAACAACTAATTTCTCAAAACTTGGTTTTGATTCTCAATCAGCCACAATCCTTTACCTTGAATATTATTTGCCATGGCATCATTTGTAATTAGGACAGAATTAAACATTCGTGGATAACAAACCTATAGTTATGCGTTTTGGTGTGTTACGTGAAAGTTCACATGAAATGCGCTTCTCTAGCAGCTAGTTACTACTGACTAGTATTGAAACAGAACGTTACTTGTGCTTTAGGTGCCTTTGTGAACTCAGCATTTCAAATTCATAGTATTGTTAGCGAGCGCAATAGCAATAAACAAAAAAAATGTCGAGTTCTCTTGAGCTTCGCATTCAAGAGTTGCACGCGATTACGTTTTCGGGCGCCGTGCGCATTGCTTTAAACCATGCGATAGTGAATGAATTATTTGCATATCTTTTTCCAGCCTATGGTTACTAAATATTTCTTAATGCTTCGCAATGGGTGGGCCTTTATTTTAGGCTCTTGTTGCACTTTTCACATGTGTTGTCGTGTTCGGTGATCCTATGCGCCTGCCACGCACTAATACATTGGTTTACGAGATTCCCTACACTTTTGACATTCATATATAATGCTTTTCTTTCGAGTTAGTTTACGACAATAGCATCACACTCTGGCTGAACATATGATTGCCACACATACGGCTGCGGTTAATTTTCACTCAACCAAACATACCTAATATAATTAGGTGGCCTTTTGAAAACAATTTGGTCAAGCACAAGGTGACAATTTTTCGCTCCCATCTAGCGACACCGACACAGACACGAATGCCAACGATAGACACCAACACTATCGAACGAGCTCAGACACCAACTAAACTTTAAGCACACCTGTGCGCGAGCACATTTGGCGTCATTTTCGAACATTTTTGAATTCTTCTGACCTGCTGCTTTCTCGTGTAATTAGCGGCAATCATTTTCATACTTGATGTTCCTCAGCATGAAGAAAATTACGGGTTATAGTGCATATCAGGTCTCAACAAAATGATGTGTACTACTTCGCACTGGTCTATTTACATATCATCAAATATTTCTTAGAGTACATGTTTATTTGCTTTAAGAAAATGGTAAAGCACTAACGTTCATAAGCCTTCCTTCAGTGAGCGTGGAACAACTTAGCATACTGTTGGGACTCCGGGTCCTGCCGGTCTCGTTTTCGGTAGCTGGCCCCGTCGCAGGATCCATCGTCCAACAATTCAGCGAGAAAGAAGCGCCCGAACGAACAACAGAGATTTATTTACATGTAAAGAAGTGGTCAACTGACCCAAAGAGAGAAGAGTGAGAGTGATACAAAACGTCTTCGGCATTTTATAGCGCCACGTTGTTGACATTGGGCGCCTTGTCCGCATCGCCAGCCAATACGGTGTCCCCGGCACCTCGGCCACGAGGGAGGGGGAAACACCTCTCACAACACATGGAGTGGCACAACCCAACACGATGTCCATATATGGTCCCGGCGCTCCAAAATGTTACCAAACATGGTCACGAACGCACAGCAGACCCCGGAGCTCTCCCATCGAGAGGAGGAGCCCGAATGGGGAGGTGGGGGTGGACGGCACCGTCGGTCAAGAACCGGTTCTCCCCAAACTCGTCCTGCCCGGTTCCCCAGGGCCGGTCGTAACAGTCTCTCGCGCGGGGGGGGGTGAAGATCTCGATGGGCTGAGGTTTGCAGCCACTGTCCGGAGAGATCAGCGCCGGCAGTCGGTTTGGTGACGACCGTCTTTGATGAAGTAGAGGGCAACACCTGCTTCATTGTGGGCTCAACATACATCACATACGCACATGAAACCACAACTACTCCGCCGGTGAGCGCCGGACAATTCCGCCAAACTCCATCAGGCAATTTTCCCCTTTAACTGATATTGAAGGAAATACACATTTTATTTAAAATGTTACACTTTAAGGTGACACAAAACAACAACACTGGAAGCACACCGAACCCGAAACCCTGGATAGCCGTGTATTCAACGTTTTCAAACAGGTACACCGAAAAGAGTAAAAAAAAACAATCACTAGCTCTTGTCTAGGTCAGGAAAAAAAATGCCAGAGTTCTCGAGACATCCTCTCACGTCAGGGGCATCGACTTAAGCCATCAGCGTTGCCATGGAGTACACCCTTTTTGTAGCGTATTTCAAACGTATATTGTTGCAAAACGAGGCTCCAACGCAGCAGGCGGCCGTTCTTAGAGGACATGGTCTGTAGCCAGGTGAGAGGACAGTGACCACTTCCACAATGAACTTTCTTCCGGCAATATAACAAGCCAGTTTCTGGACTGCCCAAACCAAGCACGCACATTCCTTTTCGCTAGCGCTGTAAACCTGCTCGCGAAGGGTGAGTTTCCGGCTAACATAGAGGACGGGATGCTCTTGATCCCCCTCATTCCTTTGACCAAGAACTGCCCCCATGCCTCTATCACTAGCGTCGCATTGGACTATGAAAGGCCTCGAGTAGTCCGGTGAACTAAGCAAAGGTTGGCTCGACAAGGCCACTTTCAAAACGCGGAAAGCCTTTTCTTTCTCCTCATCCCAGTCGACCATTTGGGGCTCGGTCTTGCGCAACGCGTCAGTAAGAGTGCTGGCAATGTCGGAATATCTAGGGATGTACTTAGGATAGTAACCAGCTATTCCAAGAAAAGCCCGAATATCGGTTTTCGTTCGGGGCTGGGGAAAGTCTCGGATAGCGGACACTTTCATTTCAGAGGGACGGCGATGCCCTCGACCGATAACATGAGCGAAATAGAGTACCTCTGCTTGTGCTAGCTGACACTTGGGCGCCTTTACCGTTAAACCTGCTTCGCGTAGACGTGTCAGTACTGCTCTCAAATGCGCCAAGTGTTCTGGCCAGGACGAGGAAAACACGGCAACGTTGTCCAAGTAAGGCAATGCGAAGTCCTCTTGACCCCGCAAAACCTTATCCATTAAGTTTGAAAAACAGTAAGGCGCGTTCTTTAGGCCGAAACTCAGCACTTTAGGGCGGAATGTCCACAATGGTGAAATCAATGCAGCATACCAGCTCGCCCTCTCGGTGAGCGGCACCTGCCAGTAACCTCTCACTAGGTCTAGCGTTGAGATAAATTGCGCGCTGCTTACCCTCTCGACGCGTTCCTCAATGTGGGGAATTGGGTATGTCTGATCCTTGGTGATGAGGTTTAACCTACGATAGTCTACGCAAGGACGCGGATCTTTGCCGGGTACCTCCACAAGAATTAACGGGGAAGTGTAATCACTTTCACACGGCTCAATCACGCCCAATTCCAGCATCCTGTTAACCTCTGATTTTATTAGCTCAAGCTGACGAGGTGACACCCGATACGTCTTAGATCTTACCGGTTCCGACGAGGTAAGCTCTATGTCATGAGTGAGGACGGATGTCCGGCCTGGCTTGCTTACAAATCTGTCCTGAAACTCGGTCAAAAGACCACGCAATTCCTGCTTCTGCTTCATTGTCAGCTGTGACTTTGATACTAAATCCTCAACTCTTTTCTCGATCGGGACTTCGTCCGATTCGGGAGCTAATTCAAGAATTTCTGCTGGAACCTCTTCCGGAACATTTAAAGTCATGTTCACGATGGCTTCCCTCTCTTTATAGGGTTTTGAGTAAGTTGCTATGATACACCTGGTGTACCTTACGACTTCCTTGTAATTTTACCACATAGTTGGTGTCAGACAATTTTCGAGTAATCTCGGCCGGGCCGACCCATTGCACTTCAAGCTTATTCTTTTGGGAGGGCCTCAACAACATGACCCTGTCTCCTACAGCAAAGTGTCGCGCTTTAGCTGTCCGATCGTAGTAAAGCTTAGCCTTCTGCTGTGCTTTGGTCATCACACTCTCGGTCAGTTTTTGGGCTTTTGTTAGACGATCCAATAAGGTGAGGACATATTCCACTACTACAGGATCATCACCCTGACCTTCCCACGACTATCTCAGCATACGAAGAGGAGATCGCAGTCTGCGGCCGTAAACAAGTTCCGCTGGCGTAACCCTGTTGTCTCATGTGGTGCAGTTCTTAGTGCAAACATCGTTGCAGGTAAGCACATTTCCCAGTCAGTTTTTCGTTCAAAACATAAGGCTCTTAACACTCGCTTCATCACGGAGTGAGGCTTTTCTATCGAGTTCGACTGCGGATGGTAGACTGAACTATGCAATAATTTCACGCCACACCACTCTAGAAAGGTTGTCGTTAAGGCACCCATGAAAACGGTGCCCTGGTCTGATTGTATCTCGGCAGGAAAGCCTACCCGGGCAAACACGGACAGAAGTGCGTTCACTACTTCCACGGAACTTAGCTCTTTTAGCGGGACCGCCTCTGGAAATTTAGTAGCTGGGCAGATTAAGGTCAGGATGTGACGGTAGCCTGAAGTTGTCTTGGGCAGAGAACCTACTGTGTCAATTACCAACCGACGAAAGGGATCCGTGATTACGGGTACCAGCTTCATTGGACATTTCGCCTTATCTCCCGGCTTACCCACTCGCTGACACACATCGCAAGATTTTACAAACCTCTCTACATATTTAAAGCATCCAGGCCAGTAGTATTCCTGTAAAAGACGATTTTTCGTCTTCTTTACGCCTAAGTGACCTGACCATGATTCTCCATGCACCAAACTAAGCAAATCCTGACGATACGCCTGAGGTACGACTACCTGGTCAAACTCTACTCCTCGCCTATCTAGATATTTTCGATAGAGTATGCTGCTCCTCTCTTGGAATCTCACATTTCGTTTGGCGATTCCCTCTTTCGAACTGTCCTGAAATTGCTTAAGCGTCGGGTCCCCCTTTTGTTCGGTTATTATTGAAGCGGGGCTCACCTGCAGCAGCCGACTGAAATTATTCGAAGTTGGCATGACACACAACTCTTTTGTATTTCCTAGTACCTGGAATGTGTCACCCTCTGTGCTATCCTCTGTACTACCAGAAATCCGCTTGGGAGCAACGGCATTTTCTATTTGCTCGGTCAACGAGGCGTAATTGACCCCTTCCGATTCGGGAGGAGGTTCATCGTCGCCTTTAGGAATGGTTGTCTCCGCGACTACGGCTTCTGCAGCCTGTTCTCGCACAAGTCGATTTGTTACTGTGGTGTCCAACTCGCAACTAGGCCCGTTGTCGATTTGAGGCTTCTTTGCCTCAGTGAATGTTGCTCTCGCAGCCAGCGCACGTGCCTTCGATCTAGTCAGTGCCTGCACTATGCCTTCTCCCAACGTTAGACCTATTCCTTCAGCATTTGATCTGACTTATTTGAAAATAAGTAAGGATACTGAGGGGGTAGATATGGCGATACCGCGGCTTCCGTTTCCAACGTACCAAATGCGCCTTTAAGGACATCTTAGCTACGGGAAGGCACTGACTGTTTGCTTCTACGGCTTGTCTAATCCAGGCACAGTCTGCTGAATACTGTCCGGACTGAACAAAAGACGGATGAACTACGTCCATAGTGGCTGCGGAGTCTCTAAGAACCCGACACTGCTTGCCGTTCACGGTAAGATCGTACATATAGGGCTTTAACAACTTCATTTCTCGTCGGCTTCATTTATAGATAAAAAGGCCACCTTTTCTTTCGGGCAGTGTTTCGCGAAGTGCCCTGTTTCGTGGCAATTGAAACAAGCAGCCGGTTTTCTCGCCTCAAATTTCCTTTTGCTTGCCTCTGCCGACGCCCCATGGTTAGTAAATTGTTTTCCTCACTCTTTTGTGCGAGACTTGTCGGTTGTTTTCTAAACGGTGCCTTATTCGGTAGTAGGAATTTTTCTCTTTTAGGCTCGCTGTTTGCCCCGAGGGCGCGGCGCGTAACGAATTCTTCAGCGAGCTCTGCGGCTTTTGATGCGGTGTTCACGTCTGGTCTATCCTGCACCCATAACCTCACCTTTTCTGGTAACCTTTGATAAAATTGTTCCAGACCGATACACTCGAGCACCTTGTCATGATTCCCATACGCCTTTGCCTCTTTCAGCCACTCCCCCATGTTGGCCATTAACTTGTAAGCAAACTCCGGGTATGAATCATTGCTCTCTTTTACGGCGTTGCGAAATTTTTTCTGAAACCTTCCGCTGACAACTTGTATTTCTTGAGAAGGCTCGACTTTACCTCACTGTACTCGTCAGCCTCCTCTTTCGTGAGGCGCGCGATTACTTCTGAGGCCTCCCCCGGAAGTAGGGACAACAAGCGTTGAGACCATGTATCCTGGCTGAAACCTTGCCTTTCACAAGTTCTCTCAAAGTTGACGAGGAACAGCCCAATGTCCTCCCCTAGCTTGTACGATCTCACTAGGTCCGTCATTTTGAACCTGACCCACTCTGCTGTACCGGATGCCTCGCTGCCTTCTGCTCTACTATTATGGCTAATCTCTAGCTTGAGGCGCTTCATTTCAAGCTCGTGCTTTCGCATCTTATCTGCCTCGGCTTCTGCCGCTTTCCTTTCGGCCTCCGCCGCCTTTCTTTCGGCCGCGTTCGCCTTTCTTTCGGCCTCTGCCGCTTGCCTCTCCTGAATCTTCTCGACACATTCTGACAGCTCGTCATCCTCCGCCCCCAATGCGAGAATCGCCTCTATCAGCTCTGGCTTTCTTTGAGAGTCCGACACCTCCCGATTCAACTCCCTTGCAAGTAGTAACAACATGGACTTTCGCAGGGATTTCAGATTCATGGCTGCTTCCAGTACCGCTGTCTCTGTTCCACAAAGATTCCTGTCCTGCAACTAATTAACCTTGACGGCAACGAGAGCTCTAGATACCTGCCTTGCCTCAAGTTTTCCGTTAACTTAGTCTACAAATAAAGCTTCAAAAGCTCTTACACGGAATCCTGCCCTGTCACTGTTAACCTTGACGCCACTGACAGAAAGAGCTTAACCAAGCTATCACACAATTTCTGCCTGACGCAAGTTACCTGTTAACCCAATGACCAAGACAGCCCCTCTCTACCAGCTTTTACTTAACACATAGAGTAAATGCCTGGTAAAATTTAACAGAGAAAGCCAGCACTCACCTAGTTCGCAGTCATGTCTCCGGCGTCCTGCCTCTCAGAAGCGCCGTTAGGTTCCCTTTGGAAGTCGATGAGCTCGTGTAATCCTTCTCTTGTCGTCCCGTTGTTGAACTTCGGGCTCACTCCGTCCAGTGGTCGCTTTCGGGGTTATCGGCATCCCGCCGCTGCCATCCAGTTGATGGGACTCCGGGTCCTGCCGGTCTCGTTTTCGGTAGCTGGCCCCCGTCGCAGGATCCATCGTCCAACAATTCAGCGAGAAAGAAGCGCCCGAACGAACAACAGAGATTTATTTACATGTAGAGAAGTGGTCAACTGACCCAAAGAGAGAAGAGTGAGAGTGATACAAAACGTCTTCGGCATTTTATAGCGCCACGTAGTTGACACTGGGCGCGTTGTCCGCATCGTCAGCCAATACGGTGTCCCCGGCACCTCGGCCACGAGGGAGGGGGAAACACCTCTCACAACACATGGAGTGGCACAACCCAACACGATGTCCATATATGGTCCCGGCGCCCCAAAATGTTACCAAACATGGTCACGAATGCACAGCAGACCCCGGAGCTCTCCCAGCGAGAGGAGGAGCCCGAATGGGGAGGTGGGGGTGGACGGCACCGTCGGTCAAGAACCGGTTCTCCCTCAAACTTGTCCTGCCCGGTTCCCCAGGGCCGGTCGTAACAATACTGAACATTTCGGAGATTGAACTGTAAGACAGTATGGAGGCACAATAAATCTTACTTTTCGAAGTTGAACCTTTTCTAGTCTTTTAATTTACTTCGACTGACGAAAAATACATATTACGCTGGCAAAAAATAGCTTCAGAGGAACGTGGGCTAAATATTCTGTCAGTTTTGACAGACTGTGCGCGGGCTCTTTTTGATTGTGCACCAGCAGAGGCGTGATCACGTCAACATGTGGTATTTCGTAAGACAACTCAAAAAGATATAAAACTGGTGTAGCTGTAACTAATTGCTTCCATGAAACACCGTGAAACAATCGAACAAAACGCATAAAGTGCATTGTCTTCTTGCTGTTTCACGTGAAGAAACTCCGTTCAGGACGATCGCTATGCATGATGGGCGCTAAGATATTCGTCCCGAGATCTAGTGGAGTCACCACCTGGTGGCCACTGGCTGTAGCACACCTAGTCTGGATTACTCCCTGGGTCGTGGAAGACGCTTCTCGACCGGCGAGCTGGAAGGTTGTCGCAGCGTGCTGCTGCAACGAACGCTTTTAGCGTCTGTCAGCGGTTTTCTTGTTCCACTCGTCACCGAGGCAGCTCTACTTGTAGGGGAGCCCACCCTAGAGAGGCGATAATCGCACCGTCAAGATTCCAAACCCTCGGCCAACTGGAAGAAACCTCTAACAGCCAGCCAGCGAACCCCACCACCCAAGGATTATCCCGGTCAGGGCTTCCGAGCGACACACCACCAAACGGCCCCACCACCACAGGAAACTAAGTAACCCTCATCTTTTTGCTGAACATCATGCGGCATGCGAGCATACAGCTATGGACGACCAGGAAAGCTTGACTGTAGTACAGAACTGAACTGTAGTACAGTCCCGTGACCCAAGCCACCAACCTCCTCACAGCCACAGATCCTATTTGAGACCATATTATTGAGGCCTAAAGCATTTACCATCACTCAGGTTCCGCCATACTAGTTTGCGTATAGACTCCGTCTAAGTCTTCCTCAAATAAAGGGGTCGGACATTCACTGCAGATTCCTCACCAAGTCTAACCTAGCAATAGTTGATAGCTACACAGAGCAAGCTGCACATCTATTGCTCAACCTGGACCACCTGATCATTGACGATCAAATCGTGCAGTTTAATACATGCGTTGCGCTCCGTGAAGGGCGCATAACAGGTGTCATTCACAGAATCAAGGGATTAACTAAAGAGCAGTTAATGCAAGGCCTGTTGTGTTCAACTCATGAAATCGTGTCAGCACGGCCTTTCGGGTCGTCTAACACAGCACTAATCACGTTCAACGGTTAAAACCTGCCAGAATACGTGGCTTTTGAATCATTCCGTTTCCCTGTGCACAAATACGACCCAAGATAACGTCACGCTTGAACTGCTTAGGCATAGGACACAAAGCTGACGTTTGCACAGCTCCTAAAAGGGACCCAGGAGTTTGCACAAAGTGCTATACGAAACATGCGGAGGATTTCATCTCTACTCCGAAATGCATACACTGCAATGGACCCCGTGACTCGCGCTCGCCTGACTGTCCAAAGATAGCAGCAGCTACTGCTGCTCTTCGTAAGCGAGTGATCAAACCACTCAAGCCAGCGGCACCCTATTTCTCACCAAACCGCTGCGCGTCAGGCAAAAAGACCAATAAGACGCAACAGTCAGAGGAACAAAACTTTCCGTCTCTTACTACCGATCAGCCTACACTCACACCGCAGACGCGCCCGCAGTCGGCAACACAACCTCCTACGCAGCTAGCGTCTCCACCACATATGCAGCTAAGAGGCATCACACGCAGTCTCCACATAATGCCTCGCCTGCACCACAGACGCATCCAAGCGTTCTGTAAGGACTAGCGGAACTACGAAACACACTAGAAGAAGTATCTGCAAATTATCAGAGATCAACAGAAAACTATTGATGAGTTTAAAACTGTCATTATCCAATTGAAAGAACAAAACACTGCCAGAGACGCTCTAATCTTGAGTCAAGGGCAACTCCCCTCCGAGCATGAGCAATACGAGCGTCGCTTCGAGCAATTCTCTGCACAGCTACAGCACATGCAACGCATTATTAAGACACTCAAACCAAAAACGTCGGTTAAAGGTAACAAACGCGTCAGGCCTAATGCAAGTGCAGATCTAGAATAAACCATAGATTCAGAATCATGCTTCTGATAGATCAGTGGAACGCAAGAAGCCTTTCTAATAAAGTTGATGACTTCCTTTACATCATAAACGCTCTCGAAAAAACACCCGACATCATTTGCGTGCAGGAACCGGGCAAATATTGCCTCATTCCAGGCTAAGCTGGCGTTTTATCTGGTCGATGTGTTACGTATACAAAGAAAAAACGATCCGGCGGTCCACGACCTTCTTTCCTCAGTTTCATTCTCGTGCATTCAGACTCGTACCAAAATAGAGGGCAAGATATACGAAATATTAAACTGCTACAGCCCTCCCAAATCAAGTAGTGTGGAGCTACCCCTCAGTAAAATAAACCTTAAAGGTCCAACCTTAATTCTGAGAGACTTTAACGCACCATGCGTCTTCTGGGGATACTCAGAAAATTCTCCGAAAGGGAAGCAACTCAAAAAAGCTTTAGAAGGCGGCGGCTTTACCCTCCTCGACACGCCAGGCCAATACACAAGAATTGGTGGCGCGAATCCGAATAATACATCGCCAGACCTCACGTGGGTTAGGCACCTAGCAAAAGGTACGCACTGGGACTTATGGCCCGACAATATTGGAAGCGACCACTTACCACTTGTGATTGCCCGGGGCAGAATTTCTACTATGTCGAAGGAGTATTCCTTCATTCAGCATATACGAGAAGCGACAAGGAAGGCAAGCAAAACCTACAAAAAGGTTCCTCAAAAGCCTGCGCCAATAGGCACCTCTTAAACATGTGGGAGGCACGCATAGCTGCTTTACATGCATACAAAACTGAAAAATCAGCTCCAAATTACCTGAAGCTTAAGCTTCTTACGAGACAAGCATCAAAGTACGCATGCAAGCTACGTAGGCAACAGTGGCAGGATTGCAGCAACCAGCTACATGGTAGCAATAATAATCAAAGGCTATGGAACATTGTCCAATCATTGGAAGGCGGGGGCAAAACTCGAACAGCCGCTGAAGAACACTGTTTGGCTTCCCAATCACCAGCACCAGCCACTGCTGATACGTGCGCCAACACATTTTTTCCACAACCGGCAAGGCATCCGGAGTATTCAAAGTGGTCAGAGGAAAAACAAAGAAACGAAATAATGGATGCTCCCTTCACAATTCAAGAACTTATATTAGCACTAAAGAAGTCAAATTGTAAAACAGCTTCGGGCTCTGATATGGTTACCTACAAACCATTAGAGCAACTGACTGAAAACCAACTAACACCTCTTCTTTCAATCATCAATCAAGCATGGGAAGATGGCAATCTCCGTAAAGAGTGGAAACAATCAAATGTTATACCACTGCCAAAACCAAACAAACCTCCGACGACTGCAAGTAACCTTTTGCCAATTTCGTTAACTGCAGTAATCGGAAAAGTGATGGAGCGAATGGTAAACAAGCGCCTCAGATGGATGCTAGAAAATGGGGAGCACTATCACTGGACCCAAACTGGATTTAGATCCCACCTGTCTACTCAAGACACCCTCCAGCGCCTATACAAGGACATACTAAAGAACCATTCACCTTATTGGCCGAGCACTATTGTAGGTATTGACGTGAAGAAGGCTTTCGATTCGGTGTCCCATCATACTATACTACGAGAGCTGTCAGAACTGCCTGTTGGTAGAAGGCTGTATAATTACGTCCGGAGTTTTCTCCAGGACAAGACCTTTTCTATGAAAATAGGCTCTTTCACCAGTCAATCATACTCCAACAAAATCGCAGCTCCACAGGGAGCCGTTATCTCTCCAGCACTGTTTAACATAACAACGCGCACACTTGCCTCTCTTCTAAGTGAAGTACAGTCCATCTGGGCGGGGATCTATGCTGACGACGTTTCAATTTGGTGTAACGCGCGAGACATCTCTACGCAAAAGCAGCAACTCCAGAAGGCAATTGATGTTATCACTTTTCTTGACAGGCAAGGTCTCCAGATTTCACCAGAAAAGACAGAATTTCTAGTTGTTCTGAAACCTACAAACCACAGCAAGCAGCCAATTATTCGAGATAAAATCCAGCTTACTGTACGCAACACAAGCATACAGTGCAAAGAGCACAATGAGGTACTGGGCATTATATATCAAGAAACGCCTAGTCCACTCAATGGGTAGAAAAAGTGCTGTGCACTACAATACAGACAATAAGAGTGCTGCGAAAGTTGACAAATTGCGCCTGGGGCCTATCCGAAGGTCAAATGAAAAGGATCACACAAACACTCGTCCACTCAAGGCTCCTATGCGTACTGCTTTTCCTGCCAATGACACCGACCCAGCTTGAAAAACTTGAATGCATCAACAAAACATGCATTCTCATCGCCACAAGGCTACCAAAATACGTCAATGTCGAAGACCTGTACGGAACAGGTCTACTTCTTCCATTACGTGACTATGTAGAGCCTGCACTGCAAGCTCAAAATGAGCGCCTCAAGTTATCCGTCTTTGAAGAGCCATCAGGAACGAGCTAGGTCTAAGCAACCAAGACCTGCCTTATATTATACCCACCATTTCGGCATGGGAAGATATTACTGTGGCAGACAATCGGCCGCTTCGAAAACATATGAGCCAAGCCTCGGACGATCAGCGAAGCGCATTCTACGCTCTGTGGCATATTGAACACCTTGAAAGTATACCTAACGAAGAAGATATAATCTACACAGACGCCTCATGCATCCCAAATGGCTCCAACACAGGGGCACTTTTCAACCTGAGAACACGGGAGGAATCCTCATTCTTTATAACTCAACCCTGCTTACTGCCCGAAGTAGCTGAAGGGTACGCTATTTCAGAACCTATAACCCATTACAATCAAACAGGATCATCACCAAACGTTATTCACATCTTCACGGATTCGCAGCAAGTGCTTCAAACACTCCAACCTGGAAGAAAGCTACCAGCGTACGCCAGGCACATCCTGCGTTATGCCACCCAACTTCAAGAACGATCAGTCCGAGCACGAGTTCATTGAATTCCTGGACACACAAATATACCTGGACACGAACTAGTTCATCAACGAGCCTTGCAGCATCATAGCAAGGAACGACTCGGGGATGCGAGCTCGAAGCAGGCTACAGCAATGACGCAAGATAAGACCCATGAAGGCATCTACCGAGCGAAAGCTCAACGCCGGCGGCAATTAGGTCCAAGTTAGAAGAAGCTACGAAACACGATGCCCCACCCCCAGAATCCACACGCATCTACGAGGTCACACTCAGAAGATTGTAAACACGAAGTTTCACGACAATCTCGGTCCTTCACAAGATACACCCGACTAAGTACTCCGACCCCAACTGTGACTACTGCCATGAGCCAGCAGTGACGGAGCATATCTTTTGGGAATGCCCCGTTCACAAATCAAGCCGAGCTGCTTTATGAAAAAAGACCAACGTACCCTGCCTCAGCTACAGCAAGACATGGAAGGGACTACCAACTGGATATTTGAAGACCCATTCATCAGAGCCAGGCTGAACCTGTGGTATGCTGCCATGCGCACGATTGCCATTGCCTGCCCTGCAGTGACAAGCTGACCAGTTTGAGGTCCCCCGAGGTTTTTTTTTCATGGTGCTGATGTTTTTATCTTTTTCATGGTGCTGAAGGTAATAAGCTAGAGCACATTGTAAATAGTCAAATAAAGTTTTCAATCAATCAATCAATCAAACTCCCAGCGTCGTCTGCCATCCACATAGGCTACCACATGCGCGTATGACATGCTCGTGCTCAAAGGATGGTTTGTCCCACTCTGTTGGCGCAAAAGTAATTGCTTTTACGTTTGCCTAGCACTGTCTACAGAAGCATTTTGCTTTAAAATCTGGTGCACACCAGCGACTAGCAGCGGTCGCGTGACCATTTCCGACTGGTCGCAAACAGGTGCGAACGGTCGTAAACGGTCACAACACGACTGCTTTGGCTAGTCGCTTCCTGACCAATTTTTTAGCCGCGCGACTGCAGTCACCAAACTGGTTGAACCGATTAGCGATGCTCATTTTTTCTTTTTTATTGTGATCTTCTGCCGCCAATTACAAACGAGTGTGTTCCTCTCCGTCTGTGGCACCATGGACACCACTGAATACTTGGCTTGGAGATGGCGGGGCGGAGCAGCACAAGCAAAGTGCAAATTTACGTGGTGGCCTTCACGGGAAGCTGAACACCGTTGAATTGTGCACTATCTTTCCACCGTATTCAGAATCGTCTTTTGTCGTGAACTTGACTTGTAACCACCTTCAATGCAGCGCGTTTGGGACGCGTTTGTGTTTCTTTCCTTCGGAACGACCTAAGACACGGCGTTCGAGACGCGTTTGGGCTGCATCGGAGGCTGTGGCAAGTCAAGATAAATTCAAGAGCATTTCTGAATACGTACGACTTTCAGAAATACTCGTCGTCGTCTCAGCACAGCTCGGGAGATAGGTGGTGTGCATGGTCAGCCAACTCTCGCAATCGAACAGACGGTCACACCCACCACTGGCTTTTTTTTTCTTTGGAGGCATCTGTGCTGCCACTGCTCACACCATGGCGCAGCGCACCAGTACCATGACAATCTCCTGTTCTTCGCTTGGATCGGACTCCTTGACGCCCTTGCAAACGCTGTGCGAGAATTGACAAAAGCAATAAATGCGGCGCCCTCGGTTCGCTCCGCTCACTTAGCTGGCGGCGATCAGCTGATCGGTGCCAGTCTCTGGAGTTCTCGCTCATAACGAGATTCAGACGTGACTCTCTGGTTTCGCGATTTCTGGTAGTTCGCATGAACGCTCTGCCGGTGTGAACGTCAGTCGCTTTTTTGTCGCCAGTCAGCAATGGTTACGTTACCGCTGCTGGTCAACAATGTAAACCACTCCTTTCTCGCCTGTACATGTACCACAATTATCAAAATTGGCAGATCCCACGCACAGTGCGACTCAATGATATACGAAACACGAATGAGGATGGTTATATGTCTCTCTAAAATCAGCCCAATGTTACGAGGTGGAGCTAAATGATGCCATACATGACCTACGCGGCATGATTATCATGTTTGGGTGTGTCGTTTAGCTTCGTCAAGCATTCATGTCACGTGATATCTAATTTAGTATATATGGGGAGCTAGCGAAACGTCCGCGAGCACGCTATGAGCGGGGTATGTTGTCATTTTTAAATGACACGCTTGTAAGCATTATCATGTTGGCACCAGTCATATACTGTCGTCATTCATTAACGTCACGTAACACCAAATTTCGTAATTGTAGAATTAGCAAAACATTCGCAAGCGCATAACGACGGGCTCAATATGCTCTTATGTTGCGTTGACACGCGTGCACGCTGGGCACAGCGGCGCTACGTTAGCAAAACGGGAGCACTCCATGGCCTGACGCCAGGCGCGTCTGGCCCGACCAGCGTCCGTCGGCGCGGCCCGATGGCAACCGGCGCAAAATGCGACATGCTGCACTTCGTGTCAATGCGTTACCCAGACAACACTGCGTCTTTCTCTTTTCATAACGGAGGTACATCAGACGCGCTGAAACGCGCATGCGTCAAAGCAACGCAGCGCGGCGCGCGCCTGCGTGTATATGTAAGTATATGGAATGACCGGCGCCTCGCGTGGCAACGCAGGTGAGACGTGATGAACGCCGGCGAGCACGCACACCGTGTCACGTCAAAATTTATTGGCGTAGTGACTGTGGTACTCAGTCGTGTTCTCACATGACACGCATCTCATGATTATGATGTTTTCACCAGTCACATACCTTGGTCATCCATTGACGTCACATAATACAAATATTGGCATATGTGAAGCCAGCGAAGCGACCGCGAACGCATCATGAGCATAGCATGTAGTCATGTTAGTACAAGGCGTGCATTTCATGATTATCATGTGTCCACCAGTCACATACCTTCGTCATTCATTTACGTAACGTAGTACAAAATTTGTTCATGGCCAGTTCTTACACTATATCAATAGACGTGTACGCCTGGCCAGCCCTTCATTGCTGTCATCGGCAGCTTCCAGTCTGCAGATGTCCTTTGCCTGTTGTCCATAGAGCACACTTGGTTCCTCATGACACTGACAGCTACTAAATGCTGCCATCGGTGAGTTGACCTTGCAGAACTAAATTTGTTGCTGTTCACGCAGTACTATAACGTGTGCAACTTTTTAGCCCATCAGATGTAATGTTTTCTTATGTTAGTTCAAGCATAAAAATTTTACTACTACTGTTATATCCATGAATATATTATGGAGAGGTGGGCAAATACATCAGAAGACTATTTTATGATTTTATATATGTGAGCTCTTGTTTAATTATTAGAAGGGGCCTGTCGATTTACTATTTTTGATAGTTTAAAGATAATGTGAATTTATTTTCCAGGAGCCAAGTTGTACTTGAGGAATTTATGCTATTTTGAAAACTTAGTTCTATAGAAGATTACCGCTGTGGTAGCACTATACTTCATTATGACATATATATTGCGGTACGTAAATTTTACATGATGCTTCAGTTGGTTTCAAAGTGAATATAGCAGATTTAGTCGCATTGAAGAAGTAGTAGCTTCATCAAATAAGTATTAGCAGTGAGTGCTTTTAATGATTGTTTTAAGTATCTCATTTTTGGCTCTTCACAGATCGCAGAGATTAGTTTAAGGTCCTGTAATGCATGGGTAGGACACACTGGCACACCAAGCCTCATCATGACTTGGAGCACCTGTACAAAAATAGGAAGGACACGTGCTCCGTAACTGTGCAAGTCTATGTCACTGCTGGAACTGTTACCATTCAGCGACTTGGATGTGGCTTCGTAGCATGCAAGGCAGCTTTAACTGGAAGGACTGTGATTTTCCTGGGAGCTTTGAAGGCACCAACTGCTCAACGGCTGGTTGCAAGGTGTTTTATTTTTATACATACGATTATGTAAACACCACTTACTGAGCAAAAATTGAAAACCCAAGCTTGGCTCTTTGTAGTTTATACCTGTATTATTCTCACACTTAATATTTATTGGACAATAAGAGAAGTAAATTGCGAGAAAATTAAGAATGTTAAAAGTTAAAACCCTACAGTTTATGAATCTACAATCATCTGATTCTGAAAAGCTCCTGCTTTTGCACGAGCACAAATACTTTGATTCCTTATTGAGCTGTTGGGCTTGTGACTCACTCTGTGGTTCAAGTGCTCTAGAAGTAAATAGCAGGTGGAAGAAAATAGCAGGAAGGAAAATGGCCTGGCTGTTCACAACTTGCAAGGAAAAAGACCTATTGAACAAGCCTCAGACGACATAGGGCCAGTAACTGCATCTTTTACTTGATGTAGCTTTTTCTCTCTCAGTGCTGTAGTATGTTGTGTTTCAGCCGAACGTGTACACTAGGATTGCCTAGTAATATGTTTTTTGTACAAATTGTACCTGACCTAAGTATGCATTGTTGATCTCGAAGGGTGAATTTTAGTGTGCTTGAAAGCCATGGCTCCTCATCTCTCTCTCGCTCGCTAGCGTAGTTTTACAGCAGTGCGACGCAGCTAGCACACATGCAAGCCAAGTCATGGAGCGCTCCTTTGGTGTTCTATGCAGGACACAGCATATCCATCTGGCAAGACACTGATATCAACAATAATGGCGAGCGTTGGTAGTACCTGTAGGAGCCCGTTGTGTTTGTTGCATAGAATTATTTCCCCTGAAGAACTGCATTTTTGAAAGGTTTTCTTCGTTTGGAATAATAGATGTCAGCAACAATCGCACTCATAAATCACAAGTGCTTTGCATTTTCAAGACTGCCTATTTGCTCCTGTACCTGGTACGGTGAGCTGGCTATGTTAGACAGCCTTAAAATTATGAACATTAGCTGTTGTGTTGTAACACAGTCTAACTTGTGTTTGTTAGTGAACAGTTTATTTGGGGTCTTCTTCTCGCACCTAGTGTAAAGCCGAAATAGAAAAAACTTCATTGGCTAAGCCTGGCAGAAGTTTCGTGCCTTCATCTATAACATTGTAGTTTTGCTCTTGTATCAAAAAGAAATATAATTCCAGTCTTCACTGTTTGTGTGTGCGTTGAGGCTTTTCATCGGCTTCTGAGAATACCACATCTGTATATATGAGCACCTATTTACCAACTGTACACTTTTGCATGTAGCATGGTTGTAACAATGATCTGTATTATTCTAAGTTCCAGCAGCAACAAGAGATCCAGTGCTCTATCGTCCTGCACAGTGTTCTAAGAATAGAGCTCAGAACAACAACAAGTGGAAAAGAACTGCCAGTGACTGTTCTCCTGCTCAAAGTTTACGACAGCAGAAAGAGCACATTGTGATTTCAGGAGCAGTTTAAATTGTATGCGTAGTTACAATCTGTGCAGCTGCAGTTTAACTTCTCAGCAGTGCATTATTCAGCCGTTCCTTTGCTTGCACGCCAAAATATTTAAATTTTGCATGGACGATACCAAATCATGACACTAATTAAAAGGCTGCTGTGGTGCTAGTGCGCAAATAATTTGGAGCTGAAAAACATAACATGCATGTTATTCAAAGTGCCTGCATGTTTATGCAATTCACTGACATAAATCACAGCATCCATGGTCGACATTGGTAACTGTGTTTGCATTTTTCTTAGTACAAGAAGTAAAGCCATGGATGCGTTAATCTTGTACTTGGTCGATATAACAATGTATGGACGATATAACAATGTATAACCATTATTACTATTTTAAGATGAGCTGTGCAAACTTTATGAAAATGTATATATATTTTTGAACTTTGTGAAGGTAAATGTTCTTATGCTCTATTATTATGGTCCCTGTTTCATGCAAATGACACATAATGACTTTGCAGTGGCATATAATTAGTTGTGATTTTACACATATGTGCTGAGCAACATCACAGTTGAGGCCAGCAGCAAAACATAAGTGCAGTGCCCTGGAGCATTACCTCGCATAATTAGTTTACAGTGTTTGCTTGAAAAAATTCAGTTCACTGGTGGGCAGAGTAACAGACAGCTGTATGAGAACTGTGTTCATGTGCAAACTTGAAGTCCTTTTGAGGAGTGCTTTCGGGAAACGAAATGGGGTCTATAGCTGTCAATATGAACACTGTTTGCACCAAGGAGCTTAGTAGCTTATAATTGTATTATTCATGTATTGTCTATCATTTATTTGCGCTGTGCCGAATTTCAGCCCAAGTGTCCTTTCATGCTTTGCTAGTGTGTTGTGAATGAGCCAAGCTATGTATATAAACAGAGTAATATTGCAGACATGTACGAAATATTGATGCACCGCCCTTTTCTTTAGCATAACATTGTCAAGCGCTTTACTCTTGTGCTTCTTATAAAAACTGCTTGTCACTGGGCAGCAGCATAAACTATGCATCAAGCTTTTTTGATATGGTTCAAGAAAGACCGAGTTCACACATAAGAGTGCTGTGGATTTCTTTCGCAAGTTACTTTCTGTATATTCAAAATGAGTGTATTACAATTGTTGTTTTGTAGCCATTCATCTTAATATTTACACCTCAGTGTATGTATGTATGTATGTATGTATGTATGTATGTATGTATGTATATGTATGTATGTATGTATGTATGTATGTATGTATGTATGTATGTATGTATGTATGTGTCTATCAAACGAGAATAATAAATGAGAATGATTTGGCTGAATTTGTTTCTAGTTCTTTTTCTTCTGAGCCAATATACATTTCGATTTGTTTGTTACTGCATAAAAATAAATGTAACCTTACACAAAATATGTGCATTCAAAAAAAGTTTCAGTTGCCAACCTACAGTCATGAGCAAAAAACTGGGTAAAATGGAACCAACCAGCGAAGATTAGTTTAGAGCAAAACTACTCGACATGGCATATCTTGTACACAGTGCGTTGGTCGAATATCTATATTTCAACATATCAATTTTGATCAGAAGAAACAAGCCATCACCCGTGGTTGTATACGTGTGTGATTTTTATGCATATTGCAATACCGGTTGGCAATTACTGTTAAGATCACAAACCTAGTCAAGCTGAATAGACGAATTTTCTCAATGCACATTTTCATCTGTACTGGAACTGTTGTTATTAAAAAAAATAAACTTAGGTTTAAAAATTTATTGTAGTAAGCAAAAGCAGAGTATCTCTCCATGACACAAATCAAACTGCCATTGTTCTGTCCTGCTCTGGATAATACTGGACCCTCTCAGGAGAACTCCATTAACTGCTATAGTTCATTTTAACTATTAACAGCCTCACTACATTGAAGCACACAGCATGACGAATAGCGGGAGAGAAGGCACAAACTAATCACTCTGTTTGTGTCTTCTCTAACTGTCCGTGCGCTTTGGCCTTGCTGCATGTAATGATTCCCACCAAATTGTCACGAAAATGTGTCCCTACAAAAGCAGTCAACTTGGCCGCAAGCAATTAGCTCACTGCATGTCCTGATTTTCTTCAAAACACAGAGACGACTGATCGCTGGTCGAATATCCAAACACGTGAAAGGTGATATACCAGGTATGATATTGGTATTTTAGCGCTGGGCACTTTTGCGACAAGAGAATTGAGAGGAAAATCATAAACCCTTAATTATGTATTATAAGAAGGAGCACGGCACATCGCTTTTGCATCAAAAGGAGAGTGAAGGAAGAGAGCGGGAAAGCTACCTTCTCAAGAAATCAGTACCCACCGCCACGCATACTCTCAGGCCGGGCACCCTATTAAAAAATTGCTCGGTGACAACTGCGAATCCAACCTAGTACCTTCTAGGTTGTAGCTGAGCGCTGTAACCACTCGTCTTCATTAAAAGCTTCATTAAAATGTAAGGTAACTGGTCGCGTTAAACAGGATAAGACATTTGGGACACATTTTCAAACATTGCATGCATCGATGTATGCGTGGTTTCATTGATGTGGTACACCTGGAGTGTTGTGTATACTTGTACTAGGCGAGATAGTGCAAGGATTTTTCGATTGCCTAAGTCCATGAAGCAATTTCTTTTTTAGCTACAGTAGTTTATGACAGGCAAGTGCTTGGCTTTGCACAACACACCAAAATGTCTAATAGAACGCACGCGGCATCCCGTAAGCGCTGTAGCAGACGCTATTGGAACTGAAACTTGAATGCAGCAAATCATTGGCTATCATCGTATACTCTCGACGCTATACGCTTTGCGTGTAACCTTAATAGTATCGGCACATACTTTTTTCTTTCCTTGTCGTTTCAACGGCTATTGTGTGTCCTCATCGCCCTCTTAAGTTCCGAATAAGTTAAATTCGTACCCGGGATATAATAATCCCTCCACATAAAAATTCTTGGCTAAGAAAACGCTTTGTGAATTTGGCCCAGATCAATACTCCTTTACAAAATTGCTCGACGTAAGGGTACGCATCGGGACTAAGCGTTTCGGGAGGGGGCTAATACTGCATGTCGTTAGGCACCTACCGATGTCTTGCACCGCTTCCTAGTCCTATGAATTCTGCCACACCAACTGACGAGCGAAACTCGCCATGCCACGCTGGCTGCACGTGTCACTACACCACGCGCTGGAAAAAGAAGACTGACGGTTTTTCGAAGAAGTGGCACGTGGCGAGACGCATAAAGAAGACGTTGACGAAGTTTTCTTAAGCGTGTTCAGGGCAACCTGTGTGTATTTAGTTGACGGGCACAAGTTCGCCATATATAAATTGTTGTTCTGGCTTCCGGCTTCCGGCGCGTTATATATATATATATATATATATATATATATATATATATATATATATATATATATATATATATATATATATATATATATATATATATTGTGAGCATTGTTTACGCGTCCCATCTTTTCATCTGTACATACTCATCATCACTAGTCAAGCTTAGGTTATAAGGCACATACTCGAGACAATAAAGAAGAGTCTTGAGGGTACTGGACGCCATCATAAAACTGCTTCGAAATTTTATTTATAAAATTCAGAAAATTATGAATATCACCTAATACTCCCAATATTTTGTCTTTTGGGCCACTTCATTGGGACACAGCGACAGGAACATCTGCGGGGCTCTCTGCGAATTCATATATAACACAAGAAGATTACCTTGCTGAGTCAGCGATCAGCTCTCGAATTTTACTAGCCACCCTACCACTTATTATTTAGTTAATACACTGCAATGATTCAACTTTCAGGAGAATTTCATATAACGATTCCACCTCAGATATTCAACAAATACCATTATTTCTCCGCCCCCCTTTTTTCTTTTTTTTTCTTTTTTTGGCATTGCGTCAAATTAAATTCACAGTCAAAACACAGTAATCATATTCCCCTAATCTAGAAGATCTATAGGTATTGACTTGCATTAACCACCGGCTACTTGGCCAATCCCCCTTTGTGGGTAAGAGCCACAAAAGAAAGGAACAAGCAAGCAAGCAAGCCATCTTACAAGTGGTGGAGAGTGCTGCCCAATTCCTGCATCCTCTCGCGCTCTCGGACAACCCCAGCGTCTTCTAGAATACATCCCTGGAGCTCCGTTCAGGTCGCCACTTAAACAACCTGGGTTCGGTAAAGTCGCAAGCCGACCAGCCCAGTGCAGCAGCTGCGCCACTGCTCCAAACGCCAAGAAACCCTTCTCACCTGGTCACCAGCTCTCAAAAGCATACTCCGCTGTTTGCAGGGCTTCCGGGTGCGGACGTGGAAGGCTGGCTCGAGGAGTATGACCGCGCCAGTGCCATCAACAACTGGGATGAGTCCACGAAACTCACCCACGTTGCATTCTACTTGAGCGGCGTCGCAAAAACATGGTTTTTAAACCACGCTACAGATTTTTCGACATGAACTCGTTTTACGCGCCAGCTCCGCCATATTTTCGCCAACTCGTCGGTGCGCTCAGATATCGCCAAGAAAAGGCTTGGTGCACGTGTTATACACCCCGGCGAGTCTTACACTTCTTACAGTGAAGATGTTCTCGCCCTTTGCCGCCGCATCGACAACCATATGGCGGAAAACGACCGTGTGCGCCACCTGCTAAAAGGTATTGCGACTGTCGCTTTTAATGCGCTTGTGGTGCTAAATCCCCACACCGTAGCCGATGTTGTAGCTACCTGTCAGTGCTTCGAGGAGCTTCAAACCACTCGGGTGCAACCTGATATGCCTGATCTGGGCTCAAGTCGTGATGCAACAGAGCTGCGTGCATTGATCTGCTCTATCATCCGCGAGGAACTTTATGCACAGGCTTCACCTCGCCCCCTTGATATCTGAACGATGCCACCTGCTACTAGTTTACGTGACGTCGTGAGGGAGGAACTGGCATTGATCACAGGTACACCAGTTCCGAGTTCACATCCCGTGCTCATTCCTAGTTATGCTCACGTTGCTGCAACGACATCTGCGCCCGAGCAAAGCCTGGCCTCGTTGACAATCTCACCAGTTCCAAGCTCATATCCGGTGGCCATGCCAACTTATGCTCAAGTTGCTGCTAGGACACCTGCAACCCAGCAAAGCCCAATGCAGCTACCAGCGGCCGAATCGCATGGTTCGCTCAACTCACTCGCACCACGACCATCTTCCCAGCCTTACAACGACTGGCGCACATCGTGGCCGACTTCTATTGCGGCATCCGTGGTCACATTTCAAATTTTTGCCGACGCCGTCAGCGAGACGAAAGACGAAGCTACGATAACTTTGAACGGGACGACTTCTACCCCACTGGACCACCCTATCGCCGACTGTATCAGAACAGCACACGTCGGTCGCCGGCTCCGCAGAACTTTGGCTCAGTTGGCAGTTCCCGTTTCTCACGTCGTCGCTCACCTTCACCAATGCGGCGTTCCTCTTCTCCTCTCCGACCTTCTATTTAAATTTCTGACCACCGACTGGAAAACTAAACAGTGCAGCTTCGGGAGGGAAAGCTGCATCTTTCGAACTGCGTCAAACTCCTCCGGATTGCCCATCGAATGTTTTATAACTGTACGTTGAAGGTATACAGACAGAGGCACTGGTAGACACAGGCGCATCATTTTCCGTAATTCGTGCAGACTTTTGTGCCCGCTTGAAAAAAGTTAGGACGCCATACGATGCCCCACCCCTTCGTTGCGCAGATGGCGTCCCTATTCAGCCTTCAAGTGTTTGCACAGTACGCGTTTTCATAGATGGCATCCTTCACCCCATTCAGTTTCTTGTACTTCCTTGGTGCACTCACACAGTAATTTTAGGATGGGACTTTCTTTCTTCGGCATCAGCTTTCATATCGTGTCGTCAGCGAGTAATTGAAATGTCAGCTACTGAGAGTTCATCCGATGCGATCCATACAGCTTCCGTTTCATTGCTGCCGCTGATTGTTTCATTTCGCCAGGAGATGAACAATTTCTCACGATCACTTCGGATACTATAGTTTAACGGTGACGCGTTGATAGCCCCATCAGTTCGCTCCAAACCTGCGGGGCTTACCATAGCACCCGGCCTTGTGTGGTTTAATGACGGTATGGCATTGGTCACCGCCTTGAACCCAACTTCTTCGCCAGTGATGCTGCCCCAGGGCACTGCTGTGAGCTGCTTCGCTGACAATGAGCCCTTTTCACTGGTTCCCCTTCACGCAGAATCACCGCCTTTGTCTGCTACAACCGATACCAAGGCAACCACTGCTGCTTTAAATGCTACCTTAAGTCCTCACCTCACTGCTGAGCAAAAGAGAGACCTTTTAGACCTTCTCCAAAAGCACAGCTTTTCGCTCGACGTACATTCTCAAGTTTTGGGCCACACCTCTGTTGCAGAGAACAGCATCGAAACCGAAGGCAGCTCCATTGTGCGCCACCGCCCATTTTGTCTGTCTTAGGCGGAGCGACAAATCATTGAGAAAAACGTCACCGACATGCTCAAATGGGATATTATTCGACCTTCATCCAGCTCTTGGTTGGGTCTGTGGGATTGGTCCGGTAAAAGGAAGGCTCTGTCCGCTTTGGTGTTGATTACAGAGCGCTCAATAAGATCACAAAAAAGACGTATATCCGTTGCCACGCATAGATAATGCCCTGGACTCCCTACAAGGCGCAGAATAATTCTCCAGCCTCGACCTCCGATCCGGGTATTGGCAAATACCTATGCGCGATGCAGACAGGGAGAAAGCGTTTGCGACGCCTGATGGGCTTTACGAATTTAACGTCATGCATTTGGGCTTATGCAACGCTTCAGCAACATTCGAGCGCATGATAGATACCGTCTTACGTGGCCTAAAATGGGAAACCTGTTTATACGACATCGTAATTTATTCTTCTACTTTTCCTCAGCACCTTAAGCGTTTGGACGAAGTTGTAACGTGCATTTCGAACGCTGGTCTAGAGCTCAATACAAAGAAGTGCCTTTCGCCAGCACAAGCATCAATTTATTGGGCCACCTTGTCAGCAAAGATGGCGTTTGACCCGACCCCGACAAGGTTGCTGCGGTAATTAGTTTTCCACGTCCGGGCAATGAAAAACAATTGCGAAGTTTTGTGGACATGGGGTCTTACTTCCGCCGCTTCATCCGTCACTTTACTGCCATTGCGGGGCCGTTACACAAGCTTCTGACGTCAAGAACGGCTTTCACGTGGACTGACGTGTGCGAGTGTGCTTTCTAAGCCTTCAAACATGCTCGGACATCAGTCCCCGTCTTCCGTCAGTTCGATGAGAGTGCAGCCACTTTCCTGCGCAAAGATGCCAGTGGCCACGGAATCGGTGCTGTCCTACTCCAGCGTGATGAAACATCACGTGAGCGAGTAGTTGCGTATGCCAGCCGCGCACTAACACCTGCGGAGCATAACTACTCGATAACGGAGCAGGAATGTCTCTCTGTCGTTTGGGCCATCCAGAAATGTCGACCTTATCTGTATGGACGCCAATCCACTGTGATCACAGACCACCATGCCCTATGCTGATTGTCCTCGCTGAAGAATTTGTCTGGGCACCTCGGTCGCTGGATACTGTGTTTGCAAGAGTACACTTTTGACGTAGTGTACAGGTCTGACAAACAGCCTCAGGATGCGGACGCTCTCTCTCGCTGCCCTCTGCCACTTTCATCTCCAACTACGAATCATCAATGCCCTTCAGGTGATCAAGCGGCTTCCTCTTCACCCACGTTATCACCTCTGGCAGTTGCTGGGTCACTATCTTAAAACAGCAGCACCCAGTTTGCCGCGCGCCAACGTGACGACCCCTACTGTAACCGCATCATCGGATACTTGAATGGCTCGTCTTCTCTACCTAATGCCAGACAAGGTCGTCAGCTAAGGCAGTTCAAGCTAGATAACAACGTCCTGCAGCGCTATACTTACAATGCGGATGGGCATCGGTGGGTACCAGTACTTCCCCGTTCACTGCGAAAACAAGTTCTCGAAGCATTGCAAGACGACCCATCAGCTGGACAGTTAGGATTCCAAAAGACCCACAACCGCGTTAGAAGCCGTTTCTTCTGACCTGGTCTTTCTACTTTTGTGGCTAATTATGTCGCTTCTAGCACACTTTGTCATTGCCGGAATCGACCAACTTCAGCTCCTGCTGGCCTACTGCAACCCATTCCATGTCCCGATACACCTTTTGTCGTTGTCGGAATAGACCTCGTCGGGCCACTTCCCGTCACGCCAGCAGGTCACCGCTGGATCGTCACAGCTGTCGACCGCGTGACACGATACGCGGAGACTGCTCTTCTACGCACTAGCTCTGCATCAGACGTTGCCGCCTTCTTTTTAGAAGCCATTGTGTTGCGTCATGGTGCACCTGGCGCGTTGTTGAGTGACCGAGGCAAGGCCTTCCTGTCCACAATTCTCGATGAAATTCTAAAATTTTGCAGCACAGTTCATAAGACCACATCCGCTTACCACCCGCCGACAAACGGCCTGACCGAGCGATTCCACCGGACTCTAATCAACATGATATCCATGTACATCAGACCGAACCACGATAACTGGGACAAAATCTTGCCATTCGTAACATTTGCACACAACACCGCTGTTCAATGAACCACCGGGTATTCGACTTTCTTCCTCGTCTATGGTCGTGCGCTGACATTCACCATTGACGCCTCTTTCTTCATTGTAACGACAAAAACGTCCACTACTACGCCAGAACATTTCGTTTCCAGGCTCGCTGAGGCACGGCAAGGTGCTTAACTCAACACGGAGGCCAGTCAACAAGACCGCAAGCAATGCTATGACAGCTTCCGTCGAGACGTCACTTTTCGTCCTGGATATGAAGTATTACTTTGGACGCCTGTTCGCACTCCAGGATTGTGTGAAAAGTTTCAGTCACGCATTCTCGGACCTTACGTTATTTCTGAACGGACATCTCCTGTCAATTACCTTGTCACTCCCGTCGAGGGTTCCTCGGACCGTCGTTACCGTGCCTCCGAGATAGTCCACGTTTCACGTCTTAAACCCTTTGTTCGCCGTACATTTCTCGCCTAAGTCTCGGGCGGGCCGGCCGGTCAAGTGCGCAGGAAAAATAAGTTTCGGCATTCTTTATGCGTCCCTTATTTCACCTGTACATACTCATCATCACTAGTCAAGCTTAGGTTGTGGGGCACATACTCGAGACAATAAAGAAGAGCCTTGAGGGTACTGGACGCCATTAACAATATATATATATATATATATATATATATATATATATATATATATATATATATATATATATAAAGGAACCCCCACCACTTGCCTACGCTGCAAGTTGGGGGGTTGCTTTTTGATTCCCCGTTCCTACTCACCCACTTCACCTGCTAGAGCTTTGCTCAGTTCACCATTTGCACCACACGATCCCCAGCTTGTCACAAAAAGAACCATCAGGCACTTCATCCATCATTCCGGCGTTGACTGCCGCAGTTCCTCACTCTTCAATTGCCAGCGGACCCCATCGCGATTCTTCTCTGTTTGCTGGACTCCGCAATGAGGACGTAGATGATTGGCAACACCAATATGACAGTGATTGCAGCGAACCATTGGGACGATCCACAGTACCTCCGCCACGTTTCCTTCTACCTTACCGGCAAGGTATATACTTGACTTTTAACCACCAGATTGGCTTTCCGAACTGAAACTCTTTCAGAGAACATATCTGACAATCTTCGGTACTCAGGCACTTCGGTCCAGCCTGACCAAGAGGACACATGGGGCTTTCAAGTAACTCGAGGAGCCTTATACCTACTAACACAAGATATTCTCTCGCTCTGTCGACACGTCAATCTTTCCATGGCCGACACAGACAAAGTGCATCATCTTCTCAAAGGCATCGAGCAAGTTTGTCGCAAAGAACCTCATCACCGTTGCTGACAATGTAGCTATGTACCCGTGTCTGGACGAGCTCGAATACAAACTGCTGCAATCGAACCATCGTTCTGCAGCCCTGCCTAACAACCCTTCTGCCGAGCCCTTGTTGCGAGCCATGATTCGCGCAAATATACAGGAAGAACTGTAGTCGCTTGGTTTTTTGTTCGATAACAGTATATGTGACGTCATCAAGGAGGAGTTGGTGGCTCTTAGTAGGGCATCGTACACAGACCCTCGCGTCTCTGGGGCCCCAGTAAATCTTGCGCAAGTCGCTCCACCGTTGTTTTATCTATGACATTGACCTAGCTCCCAGCACGCAAAACCAGCCCTATCACACACCACCGGCGCCAGCACACCTGGCTCGCGTAGCTCACAGCACGAAAATAAACTAATTTATTACTTACACTTCGGATATCGTGGACGCATTATACGTGTCAGTAGCAAGCGTCAGCAGACGTGCGTCATGGGCTTGGCACTAATGAACGGGACTTCGCCGCTGGGGTGACTTTTCAGCTTCGTCCTTACGCCAAGATTCATGGTCGCTCTTCCTCACCATCAGCAACGCCCGAAATGGCGCCGCGCTACTGTGGTCTCAGGCGTCAATTGCCGTCCCCTATACGTCACTAGACGTTACCACTTCAACCAGCCTTTCAGTTCGCTGACCATCACCCGAAAAACTAAATCATGCAGGCGTTGGGGGAAAAGCTGCAATAAACTGAATTTTAAAAATTCTCCAGGGCAATAAACTAAATCTTTAAAAAATCCTCTAGGGCATCTTCATACCATATCTTTTATATTAGAAGCCATAGAAGTGCAGATATTCATAGACATGGGTGTTAGTTTGTCAGTTATTTATGTAATTTGTGTGCGCATCTCGGCAAAGTTACTACACCCTATGATATACCTACTTTGTTCGCAGCTCAAGGGGAGGCCATTTGTCCTTTTGGCATGGGTATGGTTCGGATCTACATCGATGGACTTCTGCATTATATGCAAATCGCACTGCTTAGTTCTCGAGTCCAACAGCATACATTCTGTTCACGAGATGCGATGCGCACTTGTTGGTACCTCATCTTCTGTAAGTTTACTTGTAGCTCACGTAAAAAGCTGGAAAAAGTGAACTTACTGAACATGACCTACCAACAAGCCCGCAACGCATTTCTCCTGAACTTCATTTATAGTAGATCAGGCTCTTTAATACATCTACTTCAGAAACCAGAAGAAACTGTTACACTTATCACCAAAGTGGTATGCAGAGCCTGTGTTCTAAGCTTCTGCATGCCAAAGAAATTCCTGCCCGATTATGTCGAAACCTTTTTCGAATATTGTGCTTTATCAGCTGGACGGTTTTTCAAGATTTTACGTGCTGAGTGGCTGCGACGAGCCGGACTTCTCAGGACTCACCTCGGCACGCAAATGCACTGTGCACGCTAACATAGAGTGGCGAATGTTCGAATCACCAAATACCTGACCCTCGCGGATCAAATGGCAGAATTTCTGCGGCAACAGTGCTATCGGTCTTTGAGTCAAGTACAACAACCTAGTAACTCTGAAAGCAGGCAAGAAAGTAACGAGTGAAAAAAATGAACGGTTAAATTTCTTATATCCACTAGCTGTCACACAACCTAAATAAAGTTGCGTAGCATAGTAAAACTGATGTTTTCTCAGTGCCTAATAAGCTGATCAGTCCTTGCAGACAGTCAAAACTAGCGAAAAAAAATTGTGTACTGCCAAGTAAAACGCAGAAATAGGTTTTTTTTCAGTTTGTGACATCAGGCATCCACGGCATTTCCTTGGCTGTTGGGAATGGTACGTAGGGCAATCAGAGAGATGCATCAATGATAGGCTGCGTTAACACAGAAATAATGGTAGAAGAATTGCTAGTGATGGTTTCCTCACACAACACTGTAAATGGAATCAATGTTACCCTATCTTTGGAAACTCCAGGGTAATAGCTAAAAATAAATGTGAAATGACTCGGCTTATACTGGAAGCTGAACAAATTGTGGCCCTTGGAGATACGTGTGTCAGCCAGCTGCCGATAACACTTTCAGAAAAAGAGTTAGTGTATCTGCGCAGACCTTGAAGTAATCAGTGTATGTGTATTAGTGTATGTGCTTATAATTACGTTATTTTTTGTTCATGTGCTCACATGACTGACTTGTTAGACAAGTGAAGAAAATGTCTGGTGTCTGAGAATAAATTATGCCGGAAATTAGCGCTCATCTGCCTATATGGGCCTTCAATGCTTCCTGTTTATTACGTTGTTTAGAAGGAAAATTATTGAATATGAGCACATATTAGGATGACATTTTCTGCGCAAGGCGTTCTCTACATAAGCCAGCCCAGTCGCTTCATGCAGATGACGCACCTCTACGTTTATTCACTCCAGAAGACACTCAGTTACCTCCACACAGTCTGCCGATTGTTCAGTTAGGTCGGGTGTTATTGACCCTGTCGATGTGCTGGTGCAACAACCTTCACGCTGTATCACCAGAGGGATAGCCTTTGCATCAGCGCTGGCCTGTTTTGATGATGGCTTCACAGTCGTTCGCGCAAAAAACCCGACGTCCGAAAAAAATTCAGGTTCCCAAGGACATACGTCACGTTCCGTTGGCTTGCGTCACTATATTGTAGCCTCTCTCTGTGTTCCCTCCTCAAGAGGCTTCCCTGGAAGAGTCCTCCATTGAACGTTCTCCATCAATTGCCGCCGTTAAATCTACCTTCAGCTCCGACCTGACCCTTCGCAGACACAACAGCGGCTTCCCTTCACTCACCAAGTACGAAGTTTCGTCTGACACTAAATCTCCTGTACTGAGACAGACCTGCGTCACCACGCAGGTGATCGAGACCTACAATATGATCATCCTTATTCATGGGCCTTATGACAAATGTGTGGCCGAGCAAAAAGTAAAAAAAACGTTCAGAACATGTTGAGATGGAAGATAACACGCCCCGCTGCTAACCCTTGGTCATCTCCTGTCGTCGGGCGGTTGTGCGTAGATTACCGGGAACGAAACAAGCTCACACGCAAGGGCACCCATGCTGCGTAGAGACTACGCCTTCAATTCGCAACAGGGGCTGAACACATTTTAGTAACAATCTGCATTCGAGATACTGGAAAGTACTGATGCAATCAGACAATAAAAATGACGTTTTCATCGCAAGATAAAGTGTACAAGTTTAATCTAATGCTCTCCGGCCTCCGCAATGCGCCTGCAACATTTGAATGCATGATTTAGATGGTTATTCGTGTCCAGAAAGGAAGTATTTGCATGCGGTATTTGGAAAATAAACTGCTCTCTCATCAACTTTCTCTCAGCACATGCAACAATAGGAAAGCGTTCACACGTGCCTTGCAAACGCAGGTTCGGGTATCGAGGTTAAGTCCTCTACAGAAATGCGTGTCGCAGCGAGCGAAAAACAGAGAGACCGTTCAGGCCGATGGCACCAGCACTAGAACCGAGTTTTGTTTTTCTCTGAAGGTGGAGCGTGCCGCATGAAGAACAAAGCACATGGGCACCAAGCACCATCCTGCGCCATAATTATTTCACAGCGAATGAATATGACGACGACACTTAGAGCCCCCCCTCCCCCCCTTTATAGGAAGGCGAGTGGTGCAAGGAAACTTTACTTGTAGTAAGGTTATCAGGTGAAACGTGCGTTTGGAAGGTGGCAAAGAAATTAAAAGCACATAATTCAGGCGCAGTAAACGTAGGTGGGTTTGACTGCCGATCGCCACGACCTCTTCGCCTTTATTGAGCTCAATGACGACAGTTTTTTTTGTCCGGCTCAACAGCTAGAAAGAGCCGTCGTAGGGACGCTCAAATACCTTCGGTCGAAAACGTGGCTCGCTGTGAGTCCTTGCTGTCAAACATCTGTCGGGTACGCATAACGACCAGGGCAAGCACGCAGGCGTGACAAGAGGAAACAGAATTGATCAACGTAACTGTCTAGATCGGACGTGGTGAGAGTACCTGGCGCGAAGAGGTCGTGGCGATTGACATTCAAACCTGCCTACCTACGACTGCACCATAATTATGCGCTTTTAACTTCTTTGCCACCTTCCAAGCGTGGTCGTATCATGGACTAACTCCACAGCCACGCAGTCGAAGTCTTCTTTAAAACAAGAATGCATGCCAAGCAGTACGAGAGGAACATCTTCAACCTAAGATGACCGAGCCTGGCGATCCATCAAGGCTGTTCTGTATATTCTCGTTTAAACGTGGAGCAAGTGCCAGGAGGAACAAAGCACATTGACATGCACATGCATAGACATGACCCGAGCAGGTCATAATTCATGGGCGGCTGATAAAAATGATAACGACATTTAAAGCAGGCCTTCAATGTCTCAGCTCGACACGTCAAGCGCTCTTCTCCAACACAAACAAGGACACACGAAACAATCGCACCAGTATGCTAGAGACAAGCACTAAGAACTGTCGCAATTATTTTTCTTGCTGGAGAGCAGCTTGGTACTTTCGCAAACGCAGTCGTTGGAGCAAATGAAATTAGCTTTGTGCTTTGTCTATCTTCGACACATTCTTGCGCTTAAAGAGGAAGATGAATACCCGTCGGCAAACCAAGTCGTGACGTGCGAGCAATGACCAAAACATGAAAACTATACTGCCGTGCCATAAGACGTGGTGAGTGCGCACACGTTGATTTATATCTGGGGTTTAGCGTACCAAAACCACGATATGATTAAGAGAGACGCCGTAGTGGAGGACACCGTAAATTTCGACCACCTGGGGTTCATTAACGTGCACCTAACATGAGCACACGGGCCAACAACATTTCCGTCTCCATCAGAAATGCAGCCACCGCAGCCGGGATTCCAACCCGCGACCTGCGGGTCAGCAGCCGAGTACCTTAGCCACTAGACCACCATGGCGGGGCGTGTGCGCACACGTGTCGTTTCATTTTCACATCCATATCTTCTTACTCTCTCGAAATATACCCTACTAAAACGTTCCGCATATACGGATCGGTACATACGCAATTATTGGACTACGGAAAGCCGCATCATGCGGAAAGATGCGAACATCCGCAGCTTACGGAAAGCGCCATATCATGCGAAAAGATGCGGACATCCGCAGCTTACGGAAAGCGCCATATCGTGCAGAAAGATGCGGACATCCGCAGCTTACGGAAAGTGCCATATCATGCTAAATTACCCGATAAGCAGCTTACGGAAATCAGCATTATGCAGAAACCATGCATCTATCTGCTGCATCTTGCAAAGATCAAATGGACATCCTAGATCTCGAGTAAAAGCAATTGGCCATTCACGTTGTTTGCAAAAGCAAGTACTGTGTAGAAATGTATATGAATATTTCATTCTTAATATGTTGCATGAAGGTGAAATATGTTTGCTATCTGAAACAGCCTTGATGAGTAAACAAAGGCTTAAAGAAACAAATGTGTTAAGAAGCTACTTAATGAGGGATTGAATCATCGGCATCTTTCTAATTGTCGTGATGCGGAAGCAAAATTACCTTTCAAATAAAATACATTACAAAACTACTAAATTAACATGCTAGCGATCATAAATGGTGGTTATATTGCAACACATTAATGCAGTGTTCTATGCAAGACCTAAAGAACTTATAAAGTTATTATTATCAATAGAGAAGCATTATTATACACACCAGCCCTGCTACAATCAATATATTTTTTTATTTGTCTGTATGCTCCAGCTGTGAATAGTGACAATGCAGTGTTGATGGTACACAAATGAGGTGACTACATAGTAATTTCACGAGCTCCGCCTAAGCCACAGGATGGTGGCACAAAACACAATGTAACAGCAATTTTAGAACAAAATGTTTAAACATAAATAATAATCATAGCACTGTGAAAGTGTGGCGCTGTGTTTGTCTCATGAACGCCTTGTGGAGATCGGCGAAATGCTGCTTGAGGCTCCGGCACCACTGTAAATTTGGAAGGTCACTGCCATAGAACTTATGTGTCCTTCGTAGGCACCTGGAAATGAAAATAATTGGCACAAATAATGTCAGAGACACATGTTAGCTCATTAGTTCACATGCACAAGAAATATAACACACAGAATGAGACTGAAAATGTAAGGCACACAATCCTTCATGTTATGCATATGTGAATAATAGAAGGAATGAGTGTATAAATTAGTTCTGCCACATCAAAGAAAACAGCATGCTTATCACAGTGAAAATAACTAGGTTGTCACGATTTTCAATGGTAGAGATAATCGATTAATATGTCCTTATGAAATTATAATTTAAATGCTTCCTGCACAGTAAAACTTTAGAAACTGCAAGTGAAAGCTCTCAATGTACATTTAATAGTGTGTGCATGTACATCTGCTGCCTTTATACTATACAGTTTGTGCACAAAATTGGCATCTTCAACAATTTTGAGAGTTAAACCTATGCAACTTATGAAGGTTAAAATCACCATGAAAGCAAGCAGGACAAGGCAGGTGCCATTAAAAATCTGTGCAAGCCAGATAACTATAACCAAACTGCACACATATAGGGGAGCAAGAGTACCAGAAATTCGGCTGCTGACCCGCAGGTCGCGGTATCAAACCCCGGCTCCATTTCCGATGGAGGCAGAAATGCTGTAGGCACGTGTGCTCAGATTTGGGTGTACGTTAAAGAACCCCAAGTGGTCGAAGTTTCCAGTGCCCTCCACTACGGCGTCTCTCATAATCATATAGTGGTTTTCGGACGGGAAACCCCACATATAAATCAAGAATAACAGAAATAAACTGCCAACAGAAAAGTTGGGTGCATGTGCTACCTGTACACCTTACTACATACAGCATGCTCATTCCATGTTAAATACCGATATTGAAAATAACTGCTCTATTAGGAATGTAAAAGATAAGGTAGAACTGAGCGACTCTACAAAAAGTGACCCTATTATGACATCACGTTTTCTTCTAACAAAATTGACTAAGACTCTGAAATATCATTATGCAAGAAAACATCTTCAAAAGAACAATCAAGCTTGAAGTCATATATTTTTAATATGGTTACTATGACTATAACCAAGAAATCGAGCTCAACATGGCTAATGTTAGTTTTTAAGGCCTACGTTCACTAGACAATGAACTATACCACAAAAAGCACAGCGTTCAGGCAAAGCACCACACAAAAAAAAACAGTCCTTTTTGTTATTACCTACAATGCCTTTGAAATGGAATTTTTACCTCTACTTCCCGCTTTTTATCAAAGTAACTGGTGTGAAACAAGTTAGCTGAAAATGCACTGTGCCTCCAAAACCTGTTGATTGAATCTGAATTTTTTAAAATGGTGAAGCTTGCACTAAATTAGGCTCCACAAGCCTTGGAACAGCGAGACTGCATAACTCTTAGAACTACTTTGGTTACTCGTGTTTTGTTTCTGGGCTTAAGCATAAAGACAAGGGCTTAACTGAATTGCTGCTAACAAACAAATGCTTTCGAAATCGCCCGAGCATCAAAGGATGCTCAGACATTTGTTTTTTTTTCGCACTGGACTATTCTACACCAAACATACAAACCCTACTGCCTGGCGACCATCACAGATGTATAGTTTAAAAAATGATGGTAATTTACTCTTCTGAAAATAGCTATTTGCAGAAATGTTTTGAAGAGAAAAAAGTAGTGGTCACGTGGGTACCTTCAGAATTTCGCAGAATGTCGTGCGGGTGTTATTTGTGAGAAAAATTTCAAAGTACCGCTTTTTCTTGCCATATCAAATTTGATCTACATATTAAGTAAAGGTGCTTCTTAAAGTATTTGAAGCCGAGTAACATTAGTGCAATTTTTCCGCTACATAGGCTTTGAAGAATTCAGCCAAACTGTTTATTGTTTGCATTTCTTGTATGGCAATACTGCACTTTGTATGAATATTTGAGCCACAAATACTCACTGCACAGAAGTTATATTTCACTAAAAAAATAATGTTAGGTCCAGATTACAAATATCACTATATAATCGTTTTTGTCCACATTGAGATGCAACTTCAGCTGTGTGTTTGTCTAATTGAAAATTACTTTTATGTGTAAGTTGAAAGCAAATAAACAGTTCTTGTTATATGGCAAGTGTTATCATTACAATTTTTGTTTATAAGAGGAAAATGATCTTTGAAGTCTCCTATTGAGGGCCATGGAGAACTTCGGAACGGAAGCTGTCGTATATCAAATGCAGAAAACAGCCATCATAAGAAAACATCAAAAATTCATTTCTACTTTAAGACAAAGTGTAATTATATAACTTGCCATATAAAGAGAACTACTTCCTTGCTTTTGATGTGGCAAAAAAATTGCACTAATATTACGGAGCTTCATGCACTACACACAATCACCTTTACTTAATACCTAGACCGAATTTGGTGAAGAAGAGGCAGTATTTTTGAAACACTTTTTACTTTTTACAAACACCCAGACGACATCCTGGGAAGTCCAGAAGGCACCAACGTGGCCTAATATTTTGTTCTCTGCGATATAGTTTAGCATTTTGCTGATTTCAATACAGTAACCGAGCACAATATTTTTTTTCAAAACACATTTAGTACGGTTGGCAAAATGGCTGGGATGTTTGATGCGTGATTGCTTCACTGCCAGCATTTATTCTTCCGAAGCTCAAGAGCTATCACCTCTCTGTTACTGCCTCCCTCACATACAATGCCTGCACAGGAAAGAAAAAGAAAGGCAGGTCCGACAAAATTCGCAAGGCAAGATATTTTCATGTTGGTTAAATTCATTACCATAAACAGCCGCAAAATAACATTCATTTTGAGTAGTCCAAGACACAAGCTATATACCAGCATACTAAGAGCCAAGCACAAACTTTTCATTTGAACCTGTGTGGTGATAGACAGGAAGCACTTATTGTAAGACTGATCAGTCTGTATTTAACTGAATGAAGTACAATGCACTGTTCAATCCAACACCACATAGGCATCTTTGCTATAGCAAAGCCATGTGTCATTGATTCATGCACTAGATGGGACAATGCAAATGTAACAAAAAAGGTGAAAAAAGAAAACAAGGGAAAAAAAGAAAAGGGGGGATGCAAAGTAGGAGCAGTGTAGCACTACTTTTACTTTGCATCCCCCTTTTCTTTCTTCTTTTTCTTCTTTTCTATCATTTATCTTTTTTTGCTTCCCTTACCCCCAACCTCCAACAGGAGAACACTTTGTATCAGCGCAACCTAACTTGAAAAGAAGCAAGGGCTGCACTCTTCTGCGTTATAGGTTTTTTTTTCTGACAAACATTTCCAACAGGCACACACGCCTACACCAAGAGCGAGAGACGCCTACACCAAAAGATGATGTCATTACTGAACCCATTTAAACTAACACGCCAATGATGACAAGGTGACTTCTAAAAAATAGGTCCTCCTATCGCAACATCGGCCAGCCTGTCTGAGGCACTTCCACTGTTCACCCTGATTACCCCACTAGATATTTCCATCTGTCGACTCCAATCTTCATTTTGGATAACACTAAGACGAGCTTACATTGATGAATACGCACGAAAGTATAGTGAAGTATCATGTATAAGATTAAGCAACTCTGTTAAAAAATTATTGATAGCTTGCTTCCAGGCTTTTTATACTGTAGCCGGAAACTTCGTAATGTCTTCTATGCACATGAACCAGATTGACAACGTAATGCACAACATGCTTAAGAATACTGCGAGGAACATGATAACGACAAAACGACCGGCCACCAAAATTTTTCGCTGTACATGTTTATAAAATGTTCATGTACACCCAAACGAGGTGCTTATGATACAAGCCGAAAAAACCTACAAGTAGGGCCTTGGAGCCTTCTGGAAGTAGACGTGTTGCATTTTTTCTGTGGAGGGCTTTACACCCATAAGTGAGGAACAAAACTCCTGTATAATGAAGAATGTTGGCAGCTATCAGTTATAGAAAAACCTAATGCAGCTAATCTTCCCCGACACATCTTTACATTTAAAGAGGTGACGTAGCTTCTGTGATTGTGGCAGTAACTCCAACAGGACCAGTGCGAAAATTGGCACTTCTTGGCTAGACAAATGTCCAAACATGCCTGCCCGACTCCCTCTAGCCATCCCGGCTGAATCTGACACATGATTTCTTAAGTGCTGGCTGGACAAAAACAAAACCACTGAAGCACTCACAATACACTGCGTGAAGTTCCTCTGGAGTGGTCAACTTCGTCTTCTGCGATGAAAGAGCAGCACAGTGTACTGATAAGGCACTCCTTGCAATGGTTTTCAATGCCACACAGTGACCATGATGTTCCTGTCGATGAGAGCTTCGGGAGCTTGGAGGGTGCTTGCTCTTTTCTGGAGCTGCTGCCGCTCCTCGTTTTCTGCTCAAGGTCAACCTGCACAAAGTTGTAGACGAGGCTTTAAGAGTTGTATATAATGATATGCAAATTTTCGCTGAACACACATTTCCTCGTGGCACACTGAGGAATTTCTTATAAAACTTAAGGCCTCGCATATGCAAACATTTACAATCGATCCGAAGATGCACTCGACTCTAAAGGAGCAAGTTTGTTATGTAGTGTATATAAAGAAAGGTCATTCAGCACAACCACAAATACAGTTGCACACGAAAACGACATTTTACACGATCCTGTTTATTTACATGGTCCATTTTATTTTATTTACACGGTCCATTTTACACGGTCCTGTTTTACACGATCTGGTCTGCATGAACTCTTGAACCGGGCACCATATAGATTGAACAACACACACAGAGTTTGAGACAAACCTAGGTTCCCGTGGAGCATCCTCTTGCGCTATAACAACACATCTCAATTTAGTTAGTTGGTCAGAACGAGGTGAAAATAGCTCGCACTTGAAAAGCACGGGCAGAAGGAATGACGCCTGCACCCTGTGCTCCCTGTACATTCTCGTTGAGGGTGCAGTTTTCACCTTATCCTTATGCAATTTCACATTTATACCATTATTTGCTGCATGATTTTTGTGGCATTGAAGTGTGTGATACCGTCATGTGTATCCCATGTAATTTATAAAAATAGAATACAATATAGCTGGATTCAAAAATAACAAAGTGCATCCAGTGCCATGTCCTGTAGCCATTGTTTAGGCAAGTGGCAGAATAATTTATTCTTCAAAACATATCTTACTTGTAACCACTACAAGAGCTAACTCGTGCACTGGCACATTCTGTTTGCCTCTTCAGATTATAAGGTACCTTTTTTACACCAGAAAGTCTTCAAGAAGAATAGAAGTGTTGTAATTGTGAAGAAAGAAAAGTAGAAGGAAAAAAGATAACCTGCCCTGTACAGGGACCGAGCCTGCGAACTTCGAATAACATGTCCGATGCTCTATCAACTGAGCTACCATGGCGGCTATCCCTCTTACATTTTGTACGGTATATATGTGCATTTATACATGGAAGAGTAAGTCAGCGCTGCTTGTTACCGTGATGGGGAGTGTGGGACAGCTTTTTTTGCCTACTGGCAATTACATTACGATTGCAATTACGTTACGATTACTTCCAATATCCCTATACTTTTTGGCAGCATTATGCATCTGTCAGTTCTCAGAAAATCTGCTAGTCACAGGAGGTGACAATGGTTCACCCTCCCACTTAAATGCATGTACTTGAACACATGCACAACTGATCAAAAAAAACAAGTCACACACCGCTAAGATTACTGAGATTCACTGTTTCAGATTCATGAGTAAAGGAAAGAACTATAAAATTAAGGATTTGTTGTCTTTGTTGAACACATTATAATGAGAACTAGTAGAAAATGATGTCAAACAAAATATAGGGGATATTATCAAAAGTAACTTTACCAAAATTGTGAAAAAAAAGTGAACAAAAACGTAACTTGGCAACGTTTTTTGACAATTGAATTGACATTACTTTTTAAAACATCCCTATATTTTACTGGGTAATGTTGTCGGGTAATTCTCATTATTAGAATGGTGAGTAGGCTGACAAAGAAAGCATATATGGCATTGATACTTCTTTTGAACACCTAACAGTTTGAGGACCTTAAAAGAGCGGGAGCTACTTTGAGTAGACCAGAATATTTAGTTGAAGTGGAAAAAAAATGTACACACATCTTTACCAGGTTTTTTAACACATTTTGAGACATAAAAGTGTATGCTGCCAGTAATGTTAAGTACCAATACTTTTGTCACACTATGCACTGTAGCAGGTGTAGTTAGAGTGGTGATAGTGAAGGATTAATCAAGCACGCCACCAACTGTGTTCACATCAATGGTCGCGTATTTTAAAAATAAACCTGCTGTATAATAAAAAAAAAGTTTAGAGCATTTATGTTTTTATCCAAATCAAGTTAAACCGACTGGGTAAGCAAACCAGTTTCATAAAATGAAAAGGCATAAAGTGATTCATGTATTATAACTATGTGAACAATTTCAGCAACGCAGGGCAAAGTGACAACAGTTCTATTAAAAACCCCTCTCATTATAACATGCATGAAAAGCACCACACCAGAATATTTTATAGTGCATGTAATTTCGAGACTACTAGACTGTCCATTGACCTTTTAGAAGAAGGGTATCTCCTTCACGTTCAAGGGGCAACCACTTAGCCTTTTCCTGAGCTTTTCTGTGAATATTTCCTGAATTTCAGATATCATTAGGATTGATTTAGAGTGAACAAATTTTGCTTACGCACTGAAACCTAGTTCTTTATGTAACTGCAATTATGAGTGCCAAACCACCTCCAATTAATTTTTAACATTTAACTCATTTTTAACTGCAGCAGCACAACTAGCTGTGGGTGCCCAAAAAGTAGCTAGAAACAATACCTTTACCTCTTTGAGTTTTTCGGAAGTGTTCAGCTTCTCAGTGCTCACCTTACATTTTTTTAAATACGTGTTTGTGTGCCCACTACTCTTGCTCCTTGTACAGTGAGGAGGAGCACATGGCAAGAAGAGACAAGAAAGAAGCATTGAAAAAAAAGCGAAATAAGCGAGGACCTCTTTTGTATCGTACAATGTGTGTAACATTACTATTGCGACAACATATAGACAAATTATCACGGCTATGCATCCATTGTAGAGTCATACACAGCTGCAACACCACGACTAAATTTCAACCTAGTGTTGGTTTAGTATCGCTTTATAGTGGCAAGCAAATGATATCTGCATTTGTTTGGCACACATTGAGATGAAGCAAAATGTGATATAGTAATCTCATTTAGAAAGCACGTCATGTGGCTTCATTGTATATGTGGCCACAAGTAACTCTGGTTGCAAAGCAATATGGCAGAGCCTAAACAGACGTCACCGACCACTCCATTCTGAACTTGCCTTTGCTACTTGCCCATTATCATCCCAGCAAAAAATGAATAATTGAATCTGCTACATGTATGTGCTAGCCTATGCTAAGGACCAACTATGAAGGGTGTTTTGTCATTATTGAGATCAGTTATTTGTTCAAGAACACTTGCTGTCAAACACAAATACATTGCTGTCGAAGCATCAAGACTCAAATATAAAGCAAAAAGAAGTGTCTCTTTAAAAGTTACAGGCCACAAGGTGCAAGATAAATATTTGATATACTTGGGATGTAAGGCACGCACAAGAGGTGCTGCCATATTATACTTTTCCTTGTGTTGAAACCTGCTTGCTTTACTCACCCAACACATCTGTAAAGATGCCGTGAAAACACCAAGGAGCTGATGCAGCAAGGTTGAACACATGTCCAGGGATTCCACCATTCCTAAGCACCCCACAGCCTCCACAGTCCTGCAACCATTTGTAAGATAAATATAGTTCTACCCAAAGTTCTTGGTTTACAGACACACATGCAAGACGCATAACCACTTTATAGGAAGTTTGCATGATAATGCGCTGGGTAGCAAAACGGATGCCAATATCAAGTATCCCGGCCTGCCGCTTCTTTCTTTCCGTTCTTAATTAATCAATCCAAGGTTAATAAGTGTTCCCCCAATGTGAAGTGTACTGGCAGTCCGGTGAAGAATTGCAATGTATTTCAAACACAGTCCAATTCATGGCAAGTAAGCATTCAATAGCGTTTTGTCAGCTGTTCAAGAAAAAAGCATGAAGTTTAGCTAAAACCCATGTTTTTTATAAACACCATTCAATTTGATATAAAAGTTGTGAGCATTATGTGAAGGAACACGGATTAATGTTTAATCAATGATTTCTTATAATGTACTGATATGAATGCAACTAACTGAATATAAAACGATAATTTCTGCTTGAGAATTTAGAGTTATGAACACTATCGCACTTGCCAGCTGCATCTTGTCCAAAACAGCAGCAAGATAGGCTAGTTTCTGTAGGTGAGCAGTAATGAGCAGTGCAAAGTAACAACAAGAAACACCAGTAACAACAGTATGGAGCAAGCACAGACTGCCAACTGTATAATTTATTGCACAAAAGTTCGCCTGAATATCAGTCAGACAACTCGTCCAAATGAAGGTCCAGTTGGGAATGAACAAGTTACGAAATCAACAATGCCTGCTTTCACTAACAGGACCCTCATTCACATAAAGTATGCAGCGATAGGCCCCTACCGAGGTACGTCACAGCATGATGTCACTGGCACATGTAAAAGGTGTGGCTGGAAAAACACTCCCGCTGGTGGCTCAGCCCGGTACAGTCGTGCGGTGTTTGGGGCAAGTTTTAATTTTTCAAAGCTTACACTTCACGTTACAATGTCGATATTAGCTGTAGTATGTGTCAGCAAACATCTAGCTGTGTGGTGAACCGTGTGGTAAAATATTTGCCACGCTGTCTGTTTATCTTGAAGAAGTGAACACATGTGGTGGCCTGTGCGAGGAACAGCGGCTTAGTCTTTAAAAATGTGCACTGTTGATTGCGGCATGTAGTGTGCATTGAAAAGTATTGAGAATATCGGTTCAACTGAGAATATTGTGTGTGGTGTGTGCAGTATCAATAACAATGTGTCTTGTTTGCGAAGACGTTGGCACTCATGGCAGGGACCGGTCGACAAAAAAACATGATTCGACATTTTAGTCAAGGTAAATATGCACTTGACGCGACCATCTGCGAGTGGGTAAATCTCGGTGTTTGCGCTGTGTGCAGAAAAAAATTGCATGGCCACCGGGCTGGAAGATACCATTTGCTGAAGCTGCATGTACGAATCGCCCCGACGAGTACGCAAGCCCAATAAAGATATAACTCATTTTATCGAAGGCCTCATATGTCTTCTTGTAATAAGCAGAGATTCTTGTTTCACGTATACTCAGTACCTTTAGCGCTCGATATTCATGAAGTGACAATGCACACTACAAGTTCGTGAATTAGATCCTAAGGGAGCAATGTAAATATGCAAATAAGTTGTAGTTGTCAGATGCAGCGATGTAACTGCGCAAAAGATTATGTATATATTAGGCTACAGGTTTAGAATCGCATACATCTCAGTGGTCTATCAGGAACGTCACAAACAACTTCCTTGCCAACCAGCCCTTGCACAGAGGGAGGGAATGGCTGGCACGGCGCTCGAAGTGACGTCACACTATTTTCAAACATAGAGAGGTTTCTTACTTAGGCAACATTTTGCACAATATATTTTTTAGATGCAAGACTGTACTCGTCCACATTGATCATACTGATGTCTTTTGTTGTTACTTTGTGCTGTAAATTACTAGGCATTTAGTAACCATGATCTTTAAAAGCTAATTTCAGTGTTCTCTCTCATATTGCTGACAACTGTGTCGTTGCATAAATTGGGCAAAAAAGCAACACAGAAAGGCTGTCACAATAAATACACCAACATGGGTATTCTCCTGCAAACAAAAGTCGGCACTGGTCCTGTCATTACCCGTCTTCCTTCTCTCTTTGCTTTGTTTGTGCTGAAACAGCCAAACACCTGATGAGTTAGATGAGAAATATTAACGCATCCAAACTATAAGTGCTTGCATCAGCAACTACACAACAGCGTGATAATCGCACCCCTGCCACACAGCAGCGAAACATATTTTGAACATGCTGGCAGTGTATAATTTTATAAAAAGCAACTCTCGCAGATTACAAAATCTCACATTGTGCATGCAAGTTTTCTTCAAAGTCAGGCGTACAATGTAGGTGCTGGCCGGTACATTATTAGTTACAAGCAAAAGCGTCTTGAAGTACATATGCAGATTGCACGAACACCTCTCTCTCTACACTAGGCACACACATTATATCTTTTAACAAGCACACGCCACTGTTTAGGGGCATAATAACGCTCCACCGTGAACGTATGCTAATCAACCCACTTAGGCGGTTGGCTAGATGAATCGAGCCAAGTTACAAATTGTATCGCCCGCGAACGTAAACAAAATGCTGCTTTCTATCAAATGGCACTGCAGGCTTCGTTTATTCAACAACGTAGCAAGCGCCGTGTGCGTCTTCCTCACTACATTGCACATATGAAAAAATCGATCACCATACACATGCATGTTGCCGCAGTTGTCTCGAATTAGCTCCAGTAAGGCCGCGCCGATGCGCCATGGCTCTGCTAGCGTTAGCGTTGTCAAAGCGAATCGGCAACCGCACTCGCAAAGGCGCGTAAGGTTGCCGTTTCACGACGCCTCGTTCGAGTGCAGCAACACACACTTGCACTGAGTGGCATACTTGGTCTACATAAAAAAGTGTCCCCCTTACCTTTAGTTTCTTTCACACTGTCCTGAGGGAAGCAACCACAGGCGTCAGCCGTCACCTCGGAGTCCTTCGAGCGCCCGCCTAACCCGCCGATTCCTTGGACGACTCGCACTTGATCCGCACTCGAACAACCGCGAGAATAGGGCGCAATCTTAGCACATCACATGAACGAGGAACGGCGCTTCCTTGCGTAAATTTAACATTTCGTGCTCTCGTGTGTAGCAGCGCGAACACATGAGAGAGCATGCCCACGGAAACAAAGACAAACAACATGTGGCTTTAGCTGTGAATAGATTTGGCTTGGATATCTGTGTGAGGAAAATAAAAAAAACATCTGTCGCTGCTATAAACTGAAAAAAATGTATGTTATCTGGCAAAATAACTTTACAAGTAATAAATGGTTATTCAGAAAACAAGTTACAACTTATGAATATTTTCGCAGGTCTTTGTTTTGTTTTTGTTCTAGGAGACGACAGCCTCCTACTGCTTCTACGACAGACGTAGTGCGGTTTCACGTTCGGTGCGTGTCGCCGACGAGAAGCTCTACAGTAGTGATATCAGAGTTATCAATTCTCAATGAATCATAGGATGGCTACAAAGCAGTAACATTTTGACATTGTGCAGTACGCAATCTTTCAAGGTATGACATTTCTTTGCTCTGAAGCAAATCGAAGCAAGCCAGCCGGCGCAATCAGCTGATGTCGCCACTACGCGAGGCATGGTCGTGCGCAATAGCGTCGCGCCCCGCGCTCGATTTGTCATCAAGTGATAGAGCTACTAAGTGGAATACAGCTAGATGCAGGGATTAATGGCGTATCACTCTAATTCCCTGTGGTGGCCGACTTAATCGCAAGAGAGCCCCGGGAAACAACCTTCAACTGCTCAAGCTTGTGTGTGGGTGTAAAAATACTTGTTTTCATCCGCGGCGGGGCAGCAATCTATAGTTGAAAGACATGCGAAAAGCATGTGACGTATATACAATCACAAAACATATGCACACAACAATAGATACGATCGCATATCGTTCATAAGGATGCCAACACATAGCGTGTGAAAAGCAAATTTATATACATAACTTAAACTCAGGTACGCTGTTCAGCACGAATAGCTTAGCAAGCTAACGCACTCAGTGCGCGAGCAAACCTAAGTGGCGCAGGTTCGAGTCCCGCCAAGTTTATTTTTTTGTGTTTTTTAACGTTTTTATTGTACTGCTATCTTTTCTAATGCCTTAGGTTCTAAAACAAAATAAAAGCAATATTGCGTTCAAGTACGTATGTGTGACTGTGTTTTTTGCGCAACAGTTATTAGTATTTTTATTTTCATTATTTTTTTATTTATTTCATAATATAACAAAATTAAGGACTAAGGGGAACATTAGGTCTGCTTGATTGTGAAGGGACTCGAGAAGTAAGAAAACTCAAACCAAAAAGTTGATTTGAGAAAAAACGGAGCATTTCACAGCCGGACCAGTTTCTTCAAGGGTAGGCCCTAGGTATGCGCGAGACTTGCTATATGACTCATCTCAAGCTGTGGCAGTTGAGGGAAGGCAATATCACCGAGAAGCAGTTCCAAAATATATTTTGGTTGATGTTTTTTTATTCCTCCAAAATAAGGGCTGCACAATTGTGATCGAGCCAAACCAAGAATTGTGGGCACGAAGTCATGAGACAGAAAATGAATAATGTTGATTGTTTGAAAAATTGCCCTTAATAAAAGGAAGAGTTATGGAGTGCTACGTAGCTTAACCCGCAGTAGGAATTTTATATATACATACAGATAGCACCTGGTCATCTGCAGAAGTTGTATTCATTCTGGAAAAGGGCGAACAGTGGTGACTGACAACACAGACTAGCCTGCGTTATTCTTTTGTACTATATATGTCACTGTGCATTCATTTATAACTTCATAGAGCTCGGATTTCCTGTTGAAAATGTGACAACAACTGTAGAGTTTCCACATTTTTGCAACAATCCACATTCCTTTCATACACTATTGCACATTTTCGTAAGCACCTTACAAAATCTGTATATTTCCGTAAGACCTTACATTCTTTATTTTCCTTATGAAAGCTTCTGTACACTCCATACACTTTCCTTATCCTCCCATATCTTCCATAATGAACTCTCCATATGCTCCATAAGTTTCCTTATCTTTCCATATTTTCCATAAAACTCACTCCATCCACGCCATAAAACTTCCTTATCCTTCCATATACTCCATAAAAAGCGTTCCATATATGCCATACATTTTCCTTATCTCTCTGTATACTCCATAAAAGCTTTCCGTATACGCCATACAATTTCCTTATCCTTCCATATACTCCATAAGAAGCCTTCCGTAAATGCCATACAACTTTCGTATATTTCCATAAAACTCCATATGTTTTCCGTATGTAGCTTAAGGAAATGTTACGGAGTCCATATATTTTGCGTAAGATTTCATACGGAACTTTTCAGTAGGGTAGAGAGTGATTACATGTAGTATATTGCACTAGGCATCGCTTTTTTTCATCGATTCATGATGTGCTGAATTTGATGGGAGTGCAGTGGTTGTGAAGTGTATCTTGCTCGCTATGCCCTGATTAAGGAGATAGCGTTGGTCTCAGTGGCGAACCAGTGCCACATACATCACCACTTCTCTTATTCGCACGTACCCTGAGAAAAAGAACGCCTCTGCGTGTCACGTTGATCGATTGGTTGATTGATGTATTGATTGATTGCTTGATTGATTGATTCGTGGGATTCAACATCTCAAAACCACCATATGATTATCACAGATGCGGAAGTGGAGGACTCCGGAAATGTTGACCAAATAGGGTTTTTTATCGTGCACCCATATGTGAGCACAGCAGCCTACAGCTTTTTCACCTCCATGAGGACGTGTAACATTGAACACCTTTTTGCCAGGCCGAACCCACTGGTTCGAGTCTTACGAGGAGCGATATGAATTATTTACTTACTTATTTACATGTTAACCCTTTTTTCTCGCAATCGGACAATGCTTATTTTTTTCTTTCGCGCTCTAGTGACGTTTACGCAGACACCAGCAATATAATTTCTGCGAAAGATTTTTTAACACTAGAGAGTTTTGGAATACCGTTTGCAAGCGCTGCGGGCGTTGCGGGCGTAGCGGCCGCCATATGAGTTTTAGAATAGCGTTTGCCCTGCTGCGATCCGCAACGCACGATCGCAGCGACAACGTAGCCTCAAAACCAGCGCTTGCTGGCTACATGAGGGCCGTCATTACCACACGCAATTTCGAATTTTTTGCGTGCGGTGCGCGGACGCGAACGCCGACTCGCGTTAAGACGCATGCGCCATGGCAGCGACCACACCGCAAGGGCTCGCGGTGCGCTATTCTAAAACCCCTATTATCGCATTATCCACTGCTTTGTGTTGTCTGTGAAGCGAGCCGCGTACTGCACATTTCACCGCCACCACACTGCTGTCAAATAGGTGACCAGCAAAAGAGCGAGAGATTGTGGGAAGCGCCGTCTGCTACCGGCTTTCGGTTCGAGAAAAGTAGATGACGGTGAACCGCTTCGCCGCAAGCCTCAGATTATTTGGAATTCGCGAGCGTGGTTGCCCGTTTATCTTCGTCCTGATAAAACATCGTCGGTTGTTGAGCCGTTGGCTGCTACAACTCGAGCGTGAAAGGCAAACGCATGAATCGATTGCCAGAAAACGAAGAAAGGAAAATGATGTGGGCCGTGGCTGTGAAGAGAGCCATGGCGACTGGTAGCTTTTGAGTATACAAGGAACGTTAAATCCAGAGTGTGCGAAGAGAATTTTATCACAGATACATGGTATTCCATACTAAAGAAAAAGCTTACCAATGAGTTTGCTGTGAATATTATATTGAGAAATAAACTGTCACATGGGCGCGCCTAGCAAAGATATTATGGGAATGCGCGGGTGAAATGTAGCTGCCATACGAGATGAGCGCCGCCCATTGCACCCATATATATGCCAAAAAATGCGAAATCTTCACTCAGGACTAAGTTTACACGAAGCGCTGGATGAACCAACTTGCGTTTATCTTGGTCAAACTGTGCGCCAGAAAAGCAATCAGAGGAAGAAGTGCGTTAAACAAGCGCTAAGCTTAGATTATTCGGCGCCGTTTATGTCTGACTGTATTGCTTATGTGCCACCATGCCACGCACATTAATCAAGATCAGCGTTTATATAAGCATTTGCCTTCGACTAAGAAATGCATCTTATAGCGCGAAAAAGGCGATAAAAAAGATATATCAATTCGCTTAATAAGTGCTGCGCTTCATCGTCGGTTGAACAGCGATCCCGAAATGAATTTTTAGCAGACAGATACAGATTATCTTAGTGCGATAAAAAGTTTCCCTACCGTTCATGGCTTTCGTAGCTTGTCATTGTCACAATCACAGTTAGCAAAAACAAAAAAAGCTACTTCTAAAGCACTGACAATGCACGGAGATGTGTTTTTTTTTAACGAAGCAATACAAAAATGCGCGCGTGCCGCTGCTAACCAGCGTGGTGCGTCGAACCAGAAGCCGTCGTGTCCCACAGTTTCCTGCGATTGCCCATATTACTGGTCATCTAATGAGAGCCTGATGAATCTAAGAAGGAAAGCGACGCTTAGCGCAACGCGCTAAATGTAATTACTTGATCCGCTGCGAGGGAGTAAACAGCGGCTGCATTTCCGATGTAGGCGGAAATGTTGTAGGCCCGTGTGCTCAGATTTGTGTGCACGTTAAAGAACCCCAGGTGGTCAAAATTTCCGGAGCCCTCAACTACGCCGTCTCTCATAATTATACGGTGGTTTTGGGACGTTAAACCCCACAAATCAATCAATCAATCAATCAATGAAGGGAGTAAAAAGATATGCATGTGAAAGCGAAAGGACGTGCATGAGCACACTGTGGCGATGAAGTTTTATCTTAAGTCCCCGGATATTTTTGAAACGTTTGGTGTATCTTTTAACCGAGCCACCACGCCACGCACCCTCTTCTCCCGTCTCTCGCCTCTTGGGCTGTCACTATCATCACGCGCGTTATCAGTGTGACATAGTATTCTTGATAGGAATGTGACGGGAGCTGGGTCAGGGCCGGTGCCCACCCGATGGCCGTTCGGGAGAAGATATAGATAGAGTTTGAACAATTTTGATAGGAAGGTTGGACACTATGGAAAGTATATGAAGGAGAGTGTCGGTACTTTCTCTATAATAAGAAACTTTAGTTTTATCGGATTCAGGTCGTCGCTCGAACGTATTGACCTATTTTGTAGATGGGTGTACAAACCACCCCTTCTTTCGAAAATATGCACGTGTGCACAATCGACCACGCCCCGTCAAAGGGTGTTGGTATTGGAATGGCTGGGGTGACGACGCTTAAATTTCAGCTCACCCACTCCTCGTGCCATCTCGCTGCTTATAACAAGGACACGCTGAAACCAGCAAGCTCCGGGTACTACCATAGTAAACAGTTTTCGTAAATGACTTGCTGTTAGTAATGTAACCAACGTGTGCGTTGTGGCCGATGTGATTCACAATTTGGAGTGCTGGGCCTTGCTATTGCCTGCTTGTGACGGAAATCTAATTGCAGTGTCATTCTTTAGGTGTTCGTGCGGGAAAGAATGTCCATGCGCGACCTCTTCATTTTTAAATGTAGGTGGTAATTTGGCAGTGGTCTGCAGCGAGAGTAGTGCGCTGGAGCTTCAAACTGCAGCGGTGAGAATCGGGTGCGCAAAACGCACAGAAGTGCAGGGCGGACCATTAAATCCTTGTCACTTTTCCTTAGATTTTGTAGTCTCTCTTTAAAATTCTGATCTTGCTGATTTTACCACGCACGCACTTTGATACATCCATAGCTCTTGATTCGTTCATAATTAGCGGCGCAGTTCATCGTCAATGTGCGTCCATGTAATCCGCGGGAAAGTTTTTTTGCGTTTGCTACGCAACTTTTCACCCTATAGCTCTTGGTTTTTTGCCAGGAAATTGCTGCCGAGGTATAAAGAAGTTGGTTATTAATACATTTCCCGGTGCAGCAATGAAGCACAAAGGTTTGTGCCTACTTAGGCAGTGCAGAAAAATAAGAATAACGTATGTGTATGTAGCTAACTTAGCCGGGTACTCGAGCGGTTCGCTGTCCATAACGTCCCCATGCGTTCTAGAGTATAAATACAACACAACGCACTAAAGCCCGAAGGTGGCATGATTTTAGGTGATCTTACTAGTTAGGATTCGATCCCGCGTCCTGCGGGTCAGCTGCCGTATGTCTTATCCACTAGACAACCATGGTGGGGCTAGCCTATATTCAAGATGTCTTGACTCTTTGCCGTAACGTTGGTACCACTATGACCGAAGCCGACAAGGTAGCGCACGTGTTCAGGAGCATCACTGATTATGTCTCTAACATCCTTGTATTTAAAGACTGTTCTACAGGTAAAGATGTTATTACGGAGTGCCGACGCTTTCAAAAGGCTAAAAGCCATCGCATTGCCCACTACTTCACCTATCTGACCACGGCTGACGTGGTTCTTGCCGCTATTAGTTCATTGCTTGAGTTGCGTGCACTGTGTCCTTTCACTTTTTTAAGCACAATCAACAGTACCGTTTTTTGAACTTTTACTGGCGCCTTTTTCAGCGTCACCATTACGTCAAAACGGGATGGCTTCAACATCAGCTCCAGCAGAAAGACATTACATATTTTTCAAATTGAATTGAAAAACAAACACACCAACTTTCAAGTATGTCCAGCTGTATCATATATTGCTCACAAAAATATGAAGCGTGCACTTTGCCTAAATTTATTGGTCAAACTTTTGCTGATCACTGGCAGCAACTTGCAGAACATGTACAAAAACTTGAATGACACTTCATCTTGGAATTTAAAAGTATACTGTGATTGCGTAATGAGACACTGATGGCATCACTATTTCAATCAGTCACCCCCCTTTGCTTCTCGGTGGACACCCCATCCTTGCCGCAAGAAAAGTAACAGCTATGCGAAATAAGTAAAATGTTTCAAACTATCTAAGACGACCTAAGGCAAGCACTGTTGTGAAGTGCCTTCTATGGCAGAATTCATTTATGATTTGGCGAAGTATCGCCTACGCATCTGCTTGTTAACAAGCGCATATTTCAGACCCATCGTTTGATGTAGTGAGGTGGCTCTATAAAGAAATTCTTGGTTAAATAACCACTAGAACCAATGACTTCTTTTATTTCTTAAGGTGTGTCTTTCCAAATTTTCAATCGCAACCAATGCCACTTTTCGGCTCACGTTTATTGGTGTCGACGTCGTAACTTCTGCTTGGAAAATTCTCAAACGCTCTCAAGTTAATAGAAACAAGCCTGAAAGCATGGGTCACCATAATAAGTATAATGACATTTTGCTACGCAACCTCAAGGACAATGTCAATTCTACACACAAAGAAAGACAGAGAAAGACGTGTAGAACCCATATATATATATATATATATATATATATATATATATATATGGCAGTAATAATTCAATGGGCCAGTAAGTCTTCTTGAAGGTATGAGATATGGCACAACTGGAGCGTTGTCAACAAGGATAAATATATCTATTTCCCAACAGTTTCGGGAGGGGTCCTCCCTTCATCGGGGGATGAGTCATACTCTATATATATATATATATATATATATATATATATATATGACTCTGACGAAGGCCGTGCCACGGCCGAAACGTTAGTAAATACGATCCTTTTCTTATGTGCTATCTTCAAGTTATTTCAATATAGAAAATACCCGGACCTGTCGTGCCTTCCCTTCAAGTTCTATATATATATATATATATATATATATATATATATATATATATATATATATATATATATAACTTCTTACAGACAATAATACCAAGGAATATATGGGAGAAGTTATTAAAACCAATTAAATGTAAAGAAGAAAGAAAAGTGGGTAAAAAATAACTTGCCATGGGCAGGAATCGAACCTACGACCTTCGAATAACGCGTTAAATGCTCTAACAACTTTTTCTTCTTATTTACATCACCCTGGTTTTAATAACTTTTCCTATACATTCCTTGGCATTGTTGTCTGTTAGATCTCAATAGTATTGTGTCAAAACATGGAAAAACGAGCCCTTAGGCATACACTTCACTTATATATATTTATATATTGTAATGAATACAAATGCCGGAGGCTCCCCTGTTGCTGAAGAAAACGATAATGATCTCGGTGGCTGTAGTAGTAGCTCGCGCACGCTGCTCACTGGTAGCCAGACCTGCCTCTTAGAGCACCTTTTGCGAAGCTGCATCTGAAGCTTTCTCGACGTACAACAACAACTCTATTTTAAGTGGTGGAGGAGCCAGGGTTCCCATCAACCTGGAACTTCACAATTGGACGCTACCCTCACCGTTCACCATGACTCCTCCTGGCCCTTCTGACGCTGACCCACCAACGACAGTCTTCTGTACTGGCGCGCCTCGGCACTGCGACCCAACAATTTGTCGCGGCTACGACGAACATGACGTCGAGGACTGGCTCATGGAGTACAAATTCATGAGCGCTTCCAACAAGTGGAACGCCTGCGACCAGCTCCCTAACGTGCACTTTTACCTCGCTGATGTGACCAGCCTATAGTCCAAGAACCACGAAGGCGAAATCACCAACTGGTCTGCCGTCAAGACCACCAACATCGTGGTCTTCGGTCGTCCCGCCATGCGCCGGCTTCGCACGGAACAGCACCTGCGTAGTCGAGTCCAGCGTAGGGACGAGACCTTTAGAAGTTACATCGAAGATATTTTGTCTCTTTGCAAGTGCATCGACGCATCTCTTGCTGAATACGACAAAATCAAGCACATCATCACAGGAGTTGACGACGATACCTTCCAGATTGTAGTAAGAAACCGTAACTGAAATGCGAACAAAAGTGCTGATGCACATGAAAACGAGGAAGCAGGGGCGGACGAACGTGAGCGCGTGAGCTTCGGTACAGCGACGAACAGGGCAAGAGCGTGGCCAGCTAGCAAGAGCCCTACACGTTGGGCCTCAGGGTACCGAACGGACAAGCCGGTGTCACAAACCCATCCGGGACGAGTGTGGCGTGTTCCTGAGGTCAGTGACGGTTCCGGGCTGGGCCTGGCATGCTGTTGCTGTGGCGGACGAGAGTGCGGGCCAAGGCAAGCGGCTGTTCCTTTCCAGACTTGGGTCCAGCACAACTAGTCCCCGAGATCATGGCCACAGTGCCACGTCGGCGCCGGGACAGCACAACCGTCAATTGAAGGTGCGACCTCGGTGTTGCGTCGGCCGCAGCGTGGGGCTGCCTGGACCAGCACGAGCAGCTGATGGTCTGCTCGTGAACTGCCGTGCACTTGGAAACCTTCCCGTTGTGAGGTTGCGACGTCGACGTCATCGTCTTCAGCGGGAGCGTAAGTGGCACCCGCCAGAATTAAACTTCCGAGTAGTGAGGACGCGTGGGTTGCTCGTGTGCGCGTAGACATAGGGACTGTATGACTGAGATATAGAGCCAGTGTGTTGCACAGATAGCCGCAGCGTTATGATTGTTTTGCGTGCTTGAAGTCGATAAATGTTTTTCTTGTCTTTGTCTTGGGTTTCTGCGTCTGAGGGCCCAAGAAGCACCACATTTGGCGAGGCTATGCCAGGATGACTCATCGAAATCTAGAGCCATTACTCAGACAGAGCCTATGTCATGTAGAGGGGGATAATTATTGCACTGGGCCGACAGCTGGGGTCTGAGAACGAGGAGCTCAGAGAGTGGGTAGAGCGAGAGTGCGTGGAAGCTCGATACGAGCGTGGTAAGGAGCACGAGATTGCGAGAAAAAAAGAAGCTGAGTGGTGGCAGAAGCTGTTAGATCAGCAGCAGAAGGTGCAGGAACAAGAGCTGAAGATCCTCGAGCTAAAGCTTCGACTTCAGGAGAGCGCGAGCAGGGTACAGCCAATGATGGCTAACGAGCAAGAAGAATCCAGCATGCGTGCCAGAGAAATGACAAAGGTCTGCAGTGCTCATAAGCTGAATCCACCCTTCCATGAAGCTCCGGACGACCTCGACGCGTACCTGCAGCGATTTGAATGGGTCGCAGCGGGTCAAGGGTGGCCGCGTGAAAAGTGGGCTCTTTCGCTTAGCCTATGCATGATAGGAGAAGCGCTAACAGTCATAAGCCAGTCAGAACCAACAGCTGCGCTGAATTATCAGCTGAAAGCGGCGCTTCTACAGAGGTTCCGCTTTACTGCAGGAGACTACCGCGAAAAAATTCGTAAAGCGAAGCCCGAAGAAAACGAGACTTGTCTGAAGTATGCTGCAATACTCTTCGGCTACTTTTACCGTTGGCTTGACATGGGAAAAAACGGAGACAAGCTTTGCTAGCTTGTGAGACCTGATGATAAAGAGCAATTCATGAAGGGTTGTTCTCTGGCACTCAGCATCGTTCTCAAGGAAAGAAGTAGCCAAACCCTGAGTTTCCTGTGCGAGGATACCGATAACCTCATGGAAGCACAGGCGCTCACAAACTTAGAGAGAGAACGAATTCCCAAGGATCCGGCACCTTCGGTGTCCAAGCCGGAGTCCGCGAAGAAGACGCAAAAGCCGGCAAGTTGCTGTTTCCTGTGTGACAAGGCAGGTCATCGCGGAGCCGACTGCTGGTCCCACACGAAAGGGAATACTTTTAGCCGATGAGGAGTATGTAAACAAAGTGGAAACAGCAGTGACAGATGCCCCAGTGGAAAACTTGACAAAGACCAGGCGTCATGTATGATGTCGGGAAAATGCAAATACTTGGCACCTGAACAGCATAGGAGTGGCTACAATGTTCTCCAAGATGGTGGAACAATACCCATCGTTAATGCCACATCAACTCGATGATCTCGAACGTTGAAGTTGTTGACATGCCTGTTGTAGAGGGGTTCCTAGAGCCAGTTCATGCACTTCGGTACACCGGCTGCAACACGGTCGTCGCGCAGCAATCTTTGGTTCCAAAGGAGAAGTTCACGGGAGCCTACCAGTCACTATTGTTCCTGGACCACACGGTTCATTACCTACCACAAGCTGTGGTCTACCTCGAAACGCCTATTTTCAAGGGGCAAGGTCACGCGCTGTGCCTGCTTTTCTCCCTTTAGGATGCTGTCTTGGAAACATCAGAGGAGCCATATTACTAGACACCTTGAGCATGACGGATGACAAGACAGGCCATTCCAGTCGATGCACGCACATCAAAGAATTGACGACGAAGCAGTGAAAAGGTCGTCGGGGAAGGCGACATCAGAGCACTGAGTGAAGCCGCCAAACGACCACGTTCATCAAAGCCCGAGCCCAGTGACAGCACTGCTTTGGTAGCAGACAGCAACACCCATATGACATGCACAAAGAGATGGCAACCAAGGGTGCATTTATTTGGACCTTCGAAGCTATTGACTTCGCCATTGCCAAATTTGCAACCGGATTCGACGCCCTACCAGAGCACACTTAAGCCTCAAAATGAGATGCCGTCGCCTACCGACCCAACGCCCAGGGTACCGCTTTGTCGATGAGCCAGTCAGCATGCCTACTTCAAGCGGCGCAGAAGAGGCCGGTGCATTCGAAATCGGTCAGGGCTTCTTATACTCCATAGAAATGACACGAGGATCCTCGGTTACCCAGTGCAGCAGTCACCATTACCGCGTTTGTTATCGATGCGAACACTGCCTTTGCAGTGCCATTATCGACGATACAGGAGCCAGGCGTACCAAAGACGTGACAATACTTACTGATGCCGACTATCTGAAGCACGGTGCAGTGTCGTCACTGTGGCGAGACATGTGTGGTGAATTTTTCGTGCTAAGTGTTGGCGCGTGTTTTATTCTTAGAGCGAGCAGTCTAAGTGCGCCTGGTTGTGAGGCATACGCGGTATGCAGGTATGTGATAGTATGTGTCACTGCCGACCGTGTTCAGACGTGAGAGAAGTGCGTCGACCTCCCGGGATAGAGTCTGCGAAGCAAGTGTCTCGCAGTGTTTTGTGACAGATGCTTTCAATTCTGACATTTCTGCATGTGCCTGTGATTGTTCCTGTTATTGCTTGGTTTCGTTGTGTCGCGTCAACACTAAAGCTTTCTACGGCACAACGCACTGGAAGTGTGGGGGAGTGTAGTCGGAAACCGAAACTGAAAGTGCGAACAAAAGTGCTGACGCAAATGAAGACGAGGAAGCGGGGGCAGACGAACGTGAGCGCGTGAGCTTCGGAACAGCGACGGGCAGGGGAAGAGCACAGCCAGCTAGCAAGAGCGTTAAACGTTGGGCCTCAGCGGACCGAACGGACAAGCCGGTGTTACCATCCTATCCGGGACAAGCGTGGCGTGCTCCTGAGGCAAGTGGCGGTTCCGGGCTGGGCCTGACATGCTGATTCTGTGGCGGACAAGCGTGCGGCCCAGGGAAAGTGGCTGATTCTGTCCAAACTCGAATTCGGAACAACCAGTCACCGAGATTGTGGCCACGGTGCCACGTCGCCGCCGGTCCGGCACAACAGCCAATTGAAGGTGCGACCTCGGCGTTGCGTCAGCCGCAGCGTGGGGTCACGTGGTCCAGCACGAGCAGCTGATGGTCTGCTCGTGAGTTCCCGTGCATTTGGCGACCTTCCCGTGGCGAGGTTGCGTCGTCAACGCCATCGCCTTCAGCGGGAACGTGAGTGGCACCCGACAGAATTGGACTTCCGAATAGTCAGGACGCGTTGGTTACTCACGTGCGCGTAGAATAGAGACTGTATGACGGAGTTATGGAGCCAGTGTATTGTACAGATAGCCACAGTGTTGTGATTGTTTTGTGTGTGTGAAGTCAATAAATGTTTTTTTTTCACTTTGTCTTGCGTTTCTGCGTCTGAGGGCCCAAGAACCGCCGCACAGATGCTCGGCGCTAGGAACCCACAGACTGTTACCGGCGTAGTCCAACTCTTTCAGGAGTACGACGAGTTGGTTAAGGAGCGTGTCTCGACGCGCGGGGTCACTGAAGATACAGCTGACGTTTCCACCCTCTTGCACGACGTCACTCTTATCACACCATCTTACTGCCCCACATCAAATAATTTATCCGTGAAGAAGTTGGGCGTCAACTTTCCCTTTTGGCCGAAGCATCCGAGCCAGTGACTTCGTTAGAGCCACGTCTACGCCAGGTCACCGAGACACAGGTTACACAGGCACTGTCTTCATCGCCTACGCTGCCGTCGTTGCTAGATCACCAGCCCACCTTCCTCTGGCAAATACCGGGGCACCAGGTCCTCCTATCCTACGACGCTGCCTACGTACACGGCACCCCATCCTACTTCGCCCCCTGCACTTTTTTCGTTATCCCATGGGCACCTTTGATAATTGACCCATCTGTTTTGCATGCGGTTTTGTGAGACATATAGCACGCTACTGCCACGGTCGCAACTTCCAGCCTCCGGACCATGAGAATTCTGCGATTTACCAGGCTGCCCAGAATCCCCCTCGATCATCTTCCCCTATCGCCGACTCGTTGTCAAGAGGGCGACGACGACCTCTTGACTCGGGCTGTCATTACCGCTTCGTCGCCTATTTGTCTCCCCAATGCTTCAGCGCATGAGCCCCGCTCATGCGCTGAAGCATTGGGAAAGAAGCAAGAGCGAAACTAACAGCCCCAGTTCCGTAGGCAAGAACTGCGTCGTCGTCGAACTCTCCAAGAGCTCCTCTTTGTCAAGCCGACGAAATTGTTGTGCTAGTAGAAGATGTCGCTGTACGTGCACTTTTCGACACAGGCGCCGTCGTTTCTGTAATGAGTGAAAAACTGTGTCGCGATTTGAGAAAAATTTCAACGCCTCTAACGAATCCGGACCTGCGTGCAGCCACCTTCCATTTCATCGCGCCGATGGCTCAGTGCACAGCTCGTGTTCTTATTCAAAATGTTTGGTACACCGTCAAGTTTATTGTTCTCCACGTTCATCTTATGACGTCATACTATGATGGGATTTTTATTCTACCCATCACGCCCTCATCGACTGAACTCCTGCTGAACTCAAGTTGACGAATCTGTGCCTTGATATCGATCACCACAGTAACTCGAAAGTGTTTGCTGCAGCTGATGTCTGCATCGAGCCTTTGTTCGCCATCTTAGTGCCTGTGTTTTCTCCTGCTGCCACTAACTCTACGCTCCTGTTCCAACCATCTATAGCTAGGGTGCGCCACCCGACCATCGTCCTCCCGTTTGCCATCATCAACTTTTCCAATAGTTCGGAGGTACTTTATGCGTGCAGCGTTTCTGCTTGTCCATACATCCTGCTACGCGGCGAGTGTCTGGGGAGCCTCGAGACCTTAATTTGTATTTTCAAAGACCCAATGTATCCAGACAAGCCATATCTACCGACTTGTGCCATTACATTCACAATTGACGCCAATGACCCTATGAATGTATTCCGCAAGTCCATTGATTGCCACGTCGTGCCTGGGCAGAAGCAACAGCTGATCAAGCTCCTCCAGCGTTTTCGAGCCTCCTTTGACGACAATCAGCATTTTTCGGTCGAACTCATCTGTTTTTCACCGTATGGATACCGGTCAAAAGACACCATTACGACAACGTTTATATTGTCTGTCAACTAACCATATGGTGTAGTAGCGCCAATTTGACGGGGACGAAGAGGACAAGAAAACACGACACTCGCTACACTCGCAACTAATTTTTATTTCAGAAGCAGCACTTCATATATAACCCATAACCCTAGCGACACAGAAAAGAACTACGAACACTGAATCGTTGCCAACAGAAGCTTAGTTGCGAGTGTAGCGAGTGTCATGTTTTCTTGTCCTCTTCGTCCCCGTCCAATTTGCGCTACTACACTATATGGTTATATGATGTCTCACCAACTAGCCCAGCTCTCAACCCTACTGTCTGTCAACTGCTAAACCCCGTGTCATCAATGAACAGGTCAACGATAGGCTGAAACGTTCCATAATCGAACCGTCAAACAGGCCTTGGGCTTCTCCAGTTGGTGAAGAAGGACGAGTCCATCAGGTTCTGAGTGGACTACCGACATCTCCACCGAATCACGCGCCAGGACGTCTATCTGCTGGCATGCATTGACGATGCCTCGGACTGCCCTTTGGGAGCGGAATTTTTCTCTTCTTTAGACCTGCGCTCTGGATACTGGCAGGTACCCATGGCAGAGGCCGATCGTACAAAACCAGCCTTTATCACGCCCCATGGGCTCTACGAACTCACAGTCATACCCTTCGACCTCTGCAACGTGCCAGCTACTTTCGAGTGAATGATGGACACTATCCTTCGAGGCCTCAAATGGAAAGTTTGCCTTTGTTATTTAGATGACACTGTCGTCTTTTCAACTGACTTCACAACCCATTTAACTATCATCGAGAAAATCTTCGCTTGTCTCTTCACCGCGAAGCTACAACTGAATCTGAAGAAGTGTCATTTCGCCGCTCGTAAGCTTACGATCCTTGGCCACGTGCTTTCGAAGGACCGCATTCTTCTTGACCCTACCAAATTTACAGCTGTTTCATTGTTTCCCAAACGGACCACCATTAAACAGCTGCGAAGCTTCATAGTTCTTTGCTCTTACTTCCGGCGCTTCGTCCGTGTTTTTGTGACTATCATCGCTCCTTTGACCAAGCTCCTTACCGGCTCTAGGGACCTTTAGGCCTGCTCTGCCGCCTGGGACAATTTTTTTCAATGAACTGTGACGCCTCCTCTCATCGCTGCCTTTTCTGCGGCATTACGACCCATCGGCACCCACAGAGATCCACACGGACGCTAGTAGTGTCAGGCTAGGTGCTATCCTTGCGCAGCAAAAGGCGGCTTCCAAGAGTACGTGGTTGCCTACGTAAGCCGAACTCTTAGCAAAGCCGAAACTAACTATTCCGTAACTGAAAAGGAATGCCTTGCTATTGTTTGGGCGATAGAGAAATTTCGACCTTACGTGTGCGGGCGCTCTTGTGACATCATGACTGATCACCACGCCCTCTGCTGATTGTCCTTACTGAAGGATCCAAGTGCATGGTCACCTCGCCTTACGCCTTCAAGAATAGGATATTAGCGGGGTCTATTGCTCCGGCCGGAAACATTCGGATGCAGACGCCCATTCCCGTTTGCCCCTACCTCCAGACCCTGCCTGCTGCGAAAGTCTTATCTGTGGTACCACTACTGTCGACATCGTCGACGTGCCATCTGAGCAACGCAAGGATCCTTGGCTTGCGTCTATTCTAGACATCCTGGCTGGGCGGACGGCTTCTCTCCCTACTCGCACGTTGCGTCGGCAAGTCGAGCACTTTACCACTCGCGAAAATGTGCTGTACCGACGCAACTACGCACCCTGTGGACGTCAGTGGCTACCCGTGATTCCACGTCACCTGCAATCCGAAATTTGTTCAACGTTTCAAGACGACCCCTAATGTGGCCACGCAGGTTTTCTGAAGACTTATTCTCACATACGGCTTCAATATTACTGGCGTGTCATGTACCGTTTTATTCGACAGTACGTTCGGGCTTGCTCGACCTGTCGGAGACGAAAACTTCCCCTCATCACGCCTGCGGCACCTTATTTCCTTTGCCATGCCCCTCCCGACCACTCGACCGTGTCGGCATCGATATTTCCCCTTCCCAACACTACAGACGGTAACCGGTGGATCATGGTTGCCATCGACCAGTTCACGTGATATTCAGAATTTTCATCCCTTCCTTCGTCTACAGCAAAAGACGTTTAGACTTTCGTTCTTCACAACATTGTATTACGTCATAGAGCACCCCGAAAGTTACCGAGCGACCACGGTCTCGTATTCTTGTCAGACGTCATCATAGCATTGCTGCGTGAGTGCCTGGTCATTCACCGCAATACAAGCGCCTACCATTTCCGGGCAAATGGAATGACAGAGCGCTTCAAGCGCACCCTCGGTGACATGCTGCCTATGTACATCTCGTCAGACCACTTCAATAGGAACCGACTGCTCCCATTTATCACGTTCTCCTATAATACCATCATTTAAAGCCCTACTGGCTTCCTCTCCTTTTTTTCCTACTTTACGGACGTGAACCTTCTTGCAATATGGACACCATTCTTTCGTAGAGACCTGACTCCTCAGAGTCCACGACTCTGTCTCAAGCCGCTACATACGCCGAAGAAGTCCGCCAACTGGCAAGATCATTCGCAACAGAAGAAGAGTACGCCAAAAACACCATCATGACGCGTCAGTCACTCTCTACATTCCAGATTCGCTCGTCTGGCTGCATGTCCCTTCTGCTACACCTGGTTTTTTTATAAAGTTGGTACCCAAGTATCATGGCCCATATCGTATACAACAAAAAACGTGACCGGTGAATCACCTCATCGAGCCACTGGAACCAACTTGTGACCAACGTCGTTGTGGCCAAAAAATTGTTCACGTGTCGAGACTTGAGCACTGCTACGACCCTCCCGTGTTTGCTTGTTTATATGTCGCCAGGATGGCTCATTATTTCGCAAGGAGTAATTGTAATGAATCTGATTGACGGACGCTCCGCTGCTACTGAAGAAGACGATGATGATCGGTGGCTGTAGTAGTAGCTCGCGCACGATGCTCGCTTTTAGCCAGACCTGCCTCATAAAGCACCTTTCGCCAAGCTGCGTCGGACGCTTTCTCGTCGTGCAAAACCTGCACTAAATATATATATATATATATATATATATATATATTTTCATGGCTTTGAAGGACACTGTCCCATGTATGAATTCACATATACACCCAATAAAATGGCTAGGAGGTTAGACACCATGGTAAAGCTCAGTGGTAGAGCATCGGTAGCGTTATTCGAAGGTTGCGGTTGCAGGTTCGGTTCCTGCCCGCAGCAGGTGATCTTTTACCCCGCTTGCCTTTCTTCACATTTACCTCACAATTGGGCCTAATAACATTCTTACACTTTCCTTGGCATTATTGTCAGATTTCTTTATTATTGCGGCAAACACGAAAAAACGAGCTTAAGTGCCCTTCTTTGTCCTAATATATAATATATATATTTAATATGGGACAAATATCATAACAGTTTGGTGGAGGTGCTGTGCCCTTCAAACACCTTCGGTTCGCATTCGATGCCCTTGGAGCTTAGGTCCCGTGCCATGCCTTCTACCATGCACCAAGACGCCGCTCAGCAAACGCTTCCTCCTGCGCCGACGCCATGTTCTGGTGTACCCACATCCGCGACCCTCCTGTCTTCACCGGCGTGGATGGCACTGACGTCGACGACTGGCTGGCCATGTACGAACGCGTCAGCATCCCCAATCATTGGGACAAGGCAGGTAAAGACGGCAACCTAGTTTTGTACCTCGCGGGTATGGCCAGCAGGTGGTATAACAACCAAGCATCCGATTTCGCAACCTGGTCCAATTTTAAGACTGCTATCACCAACGTTTTTGGCCGCCCTGCCGTTCGTAAGCTGCAAGCCTAGCAGCGCTTACGCGAACGCGCCCAGCAGGCCGGTGAATCATTCACCAGTTACGTAGAAGATGCCCTGGACTTGTGCAAGAAATCCAATGACAGCATGTCTGAATCAGACAAAATCCGGAACGTCATGAAAGACATTGACGATGATGCCTTCATGATGCTGCTAGCTAGAAAACCCAGGCACAGAGGCTGAGGCCATCACGCTGTGCCAGAGCTACGACGAGCTCCACCGGCAGCGTTCGATGACCTGTCGCTCCACACCACAAGATGCAGGGCTTGCTGGCTTGGAGGCGAGCTGTGATTAGGTGGCACTGCTAGCAGACCTCAACTCCTTCATACGTGAGGAAATCACGCGGCAGTTCTCTCTCCTGCCCTTTGCCACCCACCGGACAAAGGAACGCGATACGCCGAAACCACCGCTATCCCTGCGGCTACTGCGCGTGATGTTGCATCCTTCCTACTGCATTGATTCATACTGCGCCATGGTCCTCCTCAGAAGATTCTCGGCGATCGAAGCCGGGTCTTCTTGTCAAAAGTCATCGAAGCCATTCTCACGAAGTGCCATTCTGTCCACCACAAAACTACTGCTTACCACCCGTAGACGAATGGTCTCACCGAACGCTGTAACCGCACCCTCGGCGGCATGCTTTCGATGTACGTCGCCGCCAACCACACGAATTGGGATACTATACCACCCTTCGTCACATGCGCCTACAAAACCGCCCCTCAGAGCACAACCTGGTTTTCACCTTTCTTCTTGCGTTACAGAAGGCACCCGTCACAAACCATCGACACGATACTCCCGTACACACCCGATCTATCTGAGTGTGCACCTATTTCGAAGACAGCCACGCTTGCTCAAGAATGTTGAGAGCTTTCCAAGACTTTTACAACACATGAGCGAGAGTGGCAGAAGAGTATTCGTGATGGCTCCGCCACTTCTGAGCCCACGTTCCTCCTTGGTTCTCTTGTATGGCTCTCAATCCCGACCTCTGTAGCTGGCCTTTCTTCCAAACTACTCCCGAGAAACGAGGGCCCCTACCGTGTTATCGAGCGCACAACTCCGGCCAACTATCTGATCAAACCAATTGAATAATCTTCGGACACAGGCCGTCGCGGGCGCGACATAGTCAACGTGGAGCGCCTGAATGCTTACTATGACTCGCTCATAGTGAAAAGTTGTGGGGTCACCAGGCGGCTCCCTCTTCGACCCCGGGGTAATTGTAGAGAAGCTTCCGAACACTGAAATTGGTCGAACTCTCAAGTGTCTTCTAGTGGGTCTACCCAACAAGGATGCCACTCGCGCTGAGAGCCCGTGCTTGGTCGTTACTGTCGCCATTATGTATGCTCACTGTGTGCCGGCTGATAAACGCCTTAACAATATATATATATATATATATATATATATATATATATATATATATATATATATATATATATATATATATATATATATATATATATATATATATATATATAATGAGCGAGGCGAACACATAAGACAACACCCAATCCTGGTGTACTTTCTCTTCCTCTGCTTCTTCCAGCAAGCTTCTCGCACCCAGAGCCCCGATTTCACTGCTCTCAGTCATCACACTCGGCCATGACGGCGAGCACGTGGAGCTGTCGACAGTGCTTCAGGTGGGCGGGGTTAACGGAATCGTTGTAGTCGGACTTTTCTATTCTTGAACTTCGTCTGAAAGTACTCTGGAGCTAAATCTGGTGGCCGACACTGGATGTGTCGCTGTGGCCCTTCGAAATGTCAGTGATGACGCTAAGGTTTGCTAAGCTTTGGCGTAAACCTTGGCCGATAGAGCCTCTGGGTTACAACTTTGAGTTGCGGTAGTCTATAACCTCGGCCACGTTGAGATGCTTTCAGTGCGTTTACCGACGGGTAGAATGAGTTGTGTCGCTGCGATCGGTCTCGTCCAAGGTTCGACGTGTTCAAAAGACTTGACGAAAATGGTTCTGGCGGGTGGTATTAACTGCTTCGCCGCGACCGGACCCTTATAGGCTGTGATTTGGCAGGCTGAGACTGTACTCGTTGCCTTTGTCGGCCGCAGTGTCGTTGTTGACGTTGGGTATTGGCATTCGCTCACACCCTGGTCGATGAAGACGGAGCGTATGAAACTGGCTGTACCTCGGTGGTCTGTCTTCACAATGCTGTAACATGGTGTAGAGATTTGGTTGGCGACAGTGGGTGTGTTGAAGCAGTCGTTGCTTGCCTAGTAGACACGTAAGTCGTCTTAGTTTGGTGGTATGGTTTTCATGCACATTTGCATGTCGAGCCGAAAATTGCTTACGCAACACAGGGTGAGTGTGAGCGCGCACAGGCCACTGGACACAATCATGGTGCGATGTGCCCGCAGCTTGCTTGCTGATATCACTTTTGTTTGACCGAGCAGGTCATAGCCTGAACAGAGGCGATTTCCATGGGAACAGCAACGACTTCGTGGGAGTCTACGCGGCGTTCAGGTGGAACGTTGGGAATCAGAATGGCGTGCTTGTCGTCGTTGGCAAGATCTTACATCATATTACCGGAAAGGCCGATGCTGGCTTTGTCTGCCTGGAACGCATCGATATAGCTCACACGCTCAGCCAAGGACTGCAGATGTAGTAAAGACTGGTCCAAGATTGTCTCCTTGCTATTCACGGTTGTCTCCGACAGCTCTGTCTTGAAAATGGCATTGCTTGCTGGCATGGAAGTTCGTGAAATAAGCGCCGGTGTGCAACCTTGCATCGGAAGAAAGATGCCTGCCTTGGAGCCTCTTTCAGTGTACCCTAAGGAGCGTTGAGCCAAGAGGTCATCAAACTATTGCAGGGTACAGCTGCACATTCGGGATGATTCAGTTTGGGTATGTCGTTGGACGGACGTCCTTCACGAGGCCCATCTTCGATAGTGGTCTTTGGCTGAGCTGAACTTAAATGTGACGACGGCAAAGAGTCCGAAGGCTCAAGTGGTGAACTGCAACGCATGACTGCAGCCTGGAGGCGAAAACTCTCCTGCGCCATATTCCCGGTAGTGGTCAGGCTGAACTGGGTGCTGGAAGGGAGATCGGAGAGTGTCCGGCCGAAGGCAGCTAAGATCTTGGAGCTCCACTTCGCCCATGACTGCTGCTTGAAGCCTTCATACCGGTGTCAGGCTGCTGCATTATCCCGAAGACTGTATGCAGCCACGCATCATTTTTGAGGTTCTGTCCAGGCCTCGCGCATTGCTATCGCGTTGAAGGTCGGCACCCGTGCGTCAGCGTCATTCTCTAAGCCGTGGAACTCCGGTATTTGAGCGACGACTTACGACGATAAAACGGCAGGTGACAATGCAGAGAGCGCAAACGCAAAGCCGCCCACCTGGTCCGAGAGCTGCATGAGGGCATCACAATGCTCTCTGCGTTGCTCGGGTGAGCTGGCCTCCAGGTCATGTGAAGATGCTATGTCGAGCAAGACATCGGCAGTGCTCATTGCCAGCAGGATGGCAGGAAACAGCTTGTAGCTCGTCCCTGTAACAGCGTTCACCATGACCTGGAGTCGCGCGATGGTACGCCGCAGCTCCACGTCACTGTCGCATGAGGCATCGGAACGACTCTTATTTGCGTCCCTAAAGTAAGCGGTGCGAGCAGTATTCTCGGTTGCGACATGCACGTCTAACGAAGTCTGCACAGCGTTGCGTGGCGGCCCGTATGTTGGAAGAGTGCTGGCGAGCGAATGCAGGCCGTGGAAAGCTTGAACTTCATTCCCAAAAGATCGGAGCCCATGCGTTATCCTGCCGTGAAGCGGTAGCAAGGTGTCCCTTAGATTATGCCCTGGTAGCGCAGGGAATGTATGGAAGCCGTTCACTGATGCACCATTGAGCAGCCGAAGCGACGGCTCGGTGGATGACTTCGTCGTCAAGAAAGCGGGGACGGCGTTCTTTGATGGAGAAGCCCGCGCTGCCGATGACCCACGAGGCTACGGACAGAAGGCTCTAGTCACAAGGTTAAATTATCGAGTTGCGCCATTGGAATGAGCAAGACAGATACAAGAGACAATACCCAATCCTTGGCCTGCTGTTTTTGTCATCAATATATATATATATATATATATATATATATATATATATATATATATATCACGACGTCTTGGTTGCAGCAGTCTTTTTTGAGGCTAGACCTCGGAATACGAAGCGAAAGGGCAGAGCACGCAACAACTTGAGCATGATCACGATTCTGATGACACTCGGTGACGATTAAGGCAAAGACAAACGATGATGCTGAATATGATCATGCAAAGGTGAGGCGGACGTAAACAACAAATGCCCACACCGATTCCTTCAAGTGAAATCGGGCACGGTGGCCGCCGTAAGTTAAAGTGACGATGAACCTTGAGTGAAGTGTTTTAAGCGGTAAACCTGGAAAATATTGCTGCTGTGGTAACAGCGACCTGTTGAGACAAGTGGTGTCACACGATAATTGAAAGGCGAAGCCTGTTGCAAAACTATTTATGGGCTGATGAAGCATGGTTGAAATTCGTCACAGAGACCAGGAACATGAACAGGTGTCAAAATCAGTACTTCATGACCAAGTAGGAAAAAAGCACGCGATGGTACGCGTCATAAATAACATTCCGCTGTTGCTGCCTTGAGGCAGTCTGAATGTATTGAGGCAGTCTGAAAATGTATTCTTCACTAAATGACTGACATGAGCTAAGTTTAGTGTGAAAGAAGGCGGTGTTGACGAAAGTAGTAGGGAGACATTTGTACACGAAGTAGAAAGGCGAGTAGCCAGTTTTGCGTTGAACGGCCGCGTTATAAGTGGAGGTTAGGAATGATAGAAAGGTATCCCAGCTTTTGTGATCGGGTTGAACGTAAACGTTTATCAAGTTTGCAAGAGCACGATGAATGTTTTCACTGAGAGTGTTGGCTAAGGTTGGTAGCTTGAAGCTGTCGTCTGAGAGGTTTCCGAAACGCGCAGTTCTTTATTTATTATTTGGGACATGAACACTCTTCCACGGTCACCAAGTAGTACGCGTAGAGTCTCATGACGCATAGTTATGTTATGAAGAGTGAAGTCAGCAACTTCCGTAGCGGAGTCAATAATCACAGAGGTTGTCTCTGCGTAGCATGCCAGCTGGTCTACGGCAATCACTATCCATCGTTTGCCAGCATATATGACGGGAAGAGGCCCGTAAAAGTCAACATGTAGAACCTCGAATGGCGTGGTAGGGCAAGTAGTTGGTTGCAGGAGTCCTGCAGGTGCGAATGTCGGCAGTTTACAACGCCGGAAGTGGATCAGAAACCAACGTACCACACTACACTAGAAGAAAGGCCATGCTTGTAAGAATAACGCCGATTGCGGGCAAGAGCCTTTGAAACTCAGGATGGCCAGCAGTCAGTCATCGTGGAAGTCTTCAAGCACATGAATTGGAAGAGAGCGTGGTAACACAGCAACCCAGCACTGACCGTCCGGTTGATAACTATGGCGGTACAGATCCCTATCATACAGCAGAGTGTAGTAGTTGTCTACGAAGTCGAGCGTTGCGTGGATAAGAAGCTCCCGAAAGGTGGTTCATGCTATGCCTGCTTTATGAGTCGGACCACTGGCGGAAGCCAAATTTGGAGTCACCATCCCGAAAGAGTTTATCTATTGGGGCGAGTGTACTAACTGTGGTAGATGTGGCAGGTGATCTGTCGCCATTGCTGAGGTGGCTAATAGGAAGCGGACAGCGAGGAAGGTCATCGGTGTCTTGATTTGTTCTACCAGACTTGTAGAATATGTCAAAGTCGTACTCCTGCAGGCGTAAAATCTACTGACCCAAGCGTCCGTACAAGTTCTTCAGAGTGAAAGGCCCGCATAAAGCGTGCTGGTGTATAACAATTGTGAAGTGATTGTTGTTGAAATAAGCACGAAATTTCTGCACCCCCCAAACTACAAACGAACGCTCCTGCTCAGTTATCGTGTAGTTTTTCTCGGCAGTAATGGGTACGTCAATGGCATATTCATTGACTCCCCCTAGCGAAGAGTTGTTGCGTTGAAGAACAGCTTCTATATCACGGCCGCTAGCGCCGCTGTGTAAGATCGTTGGTGCAGCTTCGTGAAATCGGCAGAGTTCAAGTTGGGACGTGAGGGTACCCTTAACAGGTCGAATGCCATTTGACATTTTTGAGTTTTCAAAAAGGGGCCGTTGGAAGCAAGTAGCTGATGTTGTGGAGAAGCTATTGAGGGAAAATTCTGGATAAACAGACAAAAATACCACTGCATATCCACGTAGTGAATGATTCTGAGTGGCGAAAAGCGTTCATCAGTTCGTCCATCCTTCCATCCATCCGTTTGTTCTTGCTTCCGTCCGTCCGCACGACCATCCGTCTATCCGTGCGTCCATCCACCCATATCTCTGTCTGTATGTTCGTGCGTCCTTCCATCCATACGTCCACGCCTCCATCCGTCTGCTAGTCTGTCTGTATTGTACGTCCGTCCGCGCGTCCATCTAGTGAACACTCCACGTACCGCCATTCCATCTTGCATCCCATGTGGCACATACCCACTCTAGAGCGGGTATGTGTCACCGGTGGCTACCTATCACTACACACGTACAAGGGATGGACAGACCCACGCCTCAAGGAGCTTCGCTCCTAGAGGCGAGGCTATGAAAACTTCGCAACTGCTTCGGTCTTTCGGAGCGTGGAAAGTGCAGGACCGCAGCTCTCTTCTCAGGGTCAAGCTGAATTCTATCTTTGCTTACGACGTGATCCAAGACCTTAATGGATTTGCTGGCGAAAGGGCATTTATTATTGTTAAGTTTGAGACCAGCACAGCCAAAGTACGCCAGAACTTCATCCAAGCGTTTTAGGTGCTCAGAAAACGTTGGTAAAATTCAACGATGTCGTTCTTGTAACAAAAGCAAGCTTACCATTTCAAGCCGCCAAGCACGGTGTCGATCATGCGCTGAAATATCCCGGGCGCGTTGCAGAGCCCAAACGGCATCACGTTGATTTTTTTCAGTCTGTCGGAAGTTGCGAACGATCTTTTTTCTTTATTGTCTTTATGCGTAAGAATTGGTCAGTAAGATGAACTCAATTCTAGGCTTGAAAATTGTTGCGCGTCTTGTAGGCAGTCAAGAGGAGTCAATGCATAGCATGTGGTACACGACTTTAAAAGTAATCTCCTTGAGTGTTCGGTAGTCTACGCAACAGCCCACACAGCCGTTTTTGCGCACCAAACAACAATAGGAAAACAAGGGCTAGATTAGGGACGGATTACTTCTCGTTGAAGCTGATGGCTTACGTTTTCTTTTACGATTTCTTTTTCTGCTATAGACCCGTGGTAAGACCGGCGGTGTACAATAGACATCCCTATTGTCTGAACGCGTAGCGCTAAGGTCCCCGCGTAAACGCGTCCCCGCGTAAACGTGTAAATTCAAAAGATATTTCATGTTTGTATAACAATAGAAGCAGCTGCTGCGACTGTGAAGTTCAGCCACTCAATCAGTGTTTATTCAAAGAGTCTAATAGAAAAGTGGTTACAAAGTATTTGGACAATTAGCCTGTGTTGCTAGTTACTGCGCGGTCATTAGACTGTGTGGCTAGTCAAGTTGTCAAGTCGTCACTGATAGCAGCGGTAAAGGCGGAGGAAAACGCATGCTCACCGAAAGAAGGGTTGTTGGTCTTAGAAGTGGCGGCAGCTCGGTTTCATCTGCAGCAACCAAAGTGGCTTCTGGGAGTCGACGTTGAGCATTTAGTTGCAATCGGTGAGGTGTACGACGCGTTGTCCACAATAAATAGCTGAAGACGCAGATGACAGAAAATCCCACCCTAAAAATGCTTCTTGTGAGCAGCGGGACAGCAAAGCAAACTTGATATGATGTTGTATGGCGCTAATAAAAGAACGGACAGCACAGAGCGTGGAAGGGTTTACAGTGTTCTCCTGGGCAGCAACTCACGTGGGTTTATCGAAAGGCGTCATTACTTTTTCTAGATGTTGACACAAATAAGCGCGTATCACTGAAAATGTCACACCAAAGCATCGACATGCACTCCTTCTATTCCACGAAGACCATACTACACGGGCCTGATATAAGAATGTCCGTCCTAATTTGGATGCTGTTTTATGGGCAAAGCTCCTCTTTGTCTAACCTTGTCCTGCGTGTGGCGTAACAGAGAGAAGCGACGAGAAAGAAAGAAAGGCAGAGAGCGCTGTCTGTTATACTGGTCGATCGACCAGTATATTAGACGGCGCTTTTTCATAGACGTACATGCAAACTGCAGTTGAGTAAGCATAATCTAGGTGCCAGTGTACTACTACTCTTCGATTGGCTGTTGCGTGGGCTGTGCCTAGGTGCGCGAGGAAGAACTGCCTCCCTCAGTTTCCTGGATAATCGCCGTACTTGACGTAGTGTAGGTGGGGCATGGACAAAGCAGAGCGGCGATCGCATTGAAGACGCTTGCGCTTGGCTTCTTTGGCTCGCGTCTCGTCAGTGTTACCCGCATGCCGTCTGCATTATCGAACACGATCGTACTTGTGGTATGGGCACGTGCATGGACGGACGGACAGACCGACTGATGGACGGACGAACACACGCGTGGATGGACAGACCGACAGACATATAGACGGACGGACGGACGCACGCACGCACAGATAGAGAGACAGACAGACAGACAGACAGACAGACAGACAGACAGACAGACAGACGGGCGCACGAACGGACGGCTGGTTGCACAGATGGACGGAAAGTTTGAACGTATGGACGCTCGCGTGGACGAATGGACGCACTTACGGGCGGAAACATGGACAAACGTTCGGATGGACAGAAGCATGGATGGATGCATGGACGATTCGCCCCACTCATCATCTTTCACTCCGTGGACATGCTGCTATTTGTTTCCCTCCACTTCATCATGTATTTTTTCAAATGACTAGCTGTTAGTTGAGATTGAGGTGGACTAGAGCGGAGAAGAGGAGCCACGGAAGAGCGAAAGTGAGGGCCGTCTGGCGAATCGGCTGTTCTGTGGTGCATTTTATGCAGGCGGAGATGGAGATTGGGCTGGAGGTGACGAAGAACGCTGACCTTGAAACGAGACCCTAGTAGACAAATCGTGTAAACGCATGTTGGAACCCCGACACTCATCTTGTGGTGCTCTCAGCAGAAGTAAGATAGGTGGCCGCGATACCCACAGCAACAGCAGACAGGGAGGGTGGTGTGTAAAGGCGTTCGGAGAACCTGGAGATAGTGCGGTTTAGGGCGCCGATGAATGGTCGGGTGGCATAGAACAGAGGTAGACTGGGGGACTGGCGGCAATCAGCGCGTAAGATGGTAGTGGCAATGTCGCGTTGGCGTCACTGAGAGGCGCGGTAGCAACTTGAACGTATAGGTTGATATGGGCCGAGAAGCAGGGGACGATACGAGCACAGGGCCGGTCAGGCATATAAGTTTCTCTCTGATTGCGTCACGCAAAGCCGCTTTAGAAGACTGTATCGAACGCGTAAAAAACCTCTGAACTTCATAGACCACAACTATTTGCGTATGATGTCTTGTATAGGGTCACGGAGAGGTCCATGAGACGTAGAGTGGTGCTCGCCAATGTCTGGTTGGAAACGAATGGCGTCCAGTGCATCAAGGCGCTAATATGTCGCGATGATGTCAGTGATGGTAGCTAGGCTCTCTGCAGTGAGGGCATTAAATGCAATAGCCCCTATGCCATTTAAAGTGCGGCGTACTTTGCCCGATTCCGTCATAAGCGCACACGCCGGCAGAGTGCTATATTCACGATGTGCGATGTGTACGACTCGCCTGAATTTCGTTGGTAATAATGGCAAGTATCAACAGTCCTCGTCGCGACTGCGGACTGAATGACTTGTATTTCAAAAATATCGCGGTGCTGCTCCTGGAAGGTCGCCCAGTCGGGTAAGTCAATGATGTGTTTCAAATACCATGCCTTCGCGAAGCCAGCCAGGTAGAAAGGGAAGTAATGCAGTTTCGCGGCTTTGTCCCACCAATTGGCGGCACTCACATGGTTGTATACCTAGAGCAGTATCCTTTCCTGGATTCATTCCAAGAATATTTTAATCATTTATTATGAAAACACATAAAAAAGCACGGTTCAGATTTTAGATTTCAGATTTTTTGTACGAATACAAGAATGTGACATGTGTTTAGTATACAAAAGGAGGTCCCAAAGTCAAAGACTGTTTCGGGACCTCCTGTATTCTAGTATAGATCTAGTGTCTAGTATAGATGACGCCAGGTATTTCTGCTCCAACTTGAGTGTTGGTTGGTTGTGCTTTAGTCAAATGACGAAGCCTATCGTGACTAGGAAGCACGGGCTCACAACGAGCGATCACAACAGAATGATTGAATTGACGCATGTATTGACGTAATTCTTCGAGAGTGCCGAGCGCTACGTTGGCGTAATGTTCAAGCTTTCTAAGTATGACGACCTTCTCCGAGGACAGTGACAGGGCCGACGATGTAGTGTCGTCATCCGTGAATTTTTTTTACTTCGGCTGTCGTGGCAAACTTTCGGAAATCGCTCTTGTTACGACCTTGGTCAGGTTATCCCTCAGATTAAGCGCTATCACTTTTTGCCCGTCAATGATTTCCTTAATACGGCATGCTGACGAGCGACACGTTTTATGAGCTCAGCCATCTGGTACTAAAGTGCAGACAGCTGAATTTCTTTGAGAATGTCTCTTAACAGCGCCTTATCATGTTCCACTTTGACGCTGGCATCTGTAGAAGCAGCAGCTGTAGTTTGCGAGTGGTCCTCGTAGACGCTGGCATCTATAGAAGCAGCGGCTGAAGTATGTGAGCGGTCCTCGTTGACGCTGGCATCTGCAGAAACAGCAGCTGTAGTTTGCGAGCTGTCCTCGTTGACGCTGTCATCTGCAGAAGCAGCAGCTGTAGTTTGCGAGCAGTCCTCGTTGACGCTGGTATCTACAGAAGCAGCAGCTGTAGTATGCGAGCCATTGTCGTGGACTCTGGCATCTGTAAACGCAGCAGCTGTAGTTTGCGAGCAGTTCTCGTAGACGCTGGCATCTTTAGAAGCAGCAGCTGTAGTTTGCGAGCGGTCCTCGTAGACGCTGGTATATTTAGAAGCAGCAGCTGTAGTTTGCGAGCGGTCCTCATTGACGCTGGCATCTGCAGAAACAGCAGCTGTAGTTTGCGAGCGGTCCTCGTAGACGCTGGCATCTTTAGAAGCAGCAGCTGTAGTTTGCGAGCGGTCCTCGTAGACGCTGGTATATTTAGAAGCAGCAGCTGTAGTTTGCGAGCGGTCCTCATTGACGCTGGCATCTGCAGAAACAGCAGCTGTAGTTTGCGAGCGGTCCTCGTTGACGCTGGCATCTTTAGAAGCAGCAGCTGTAGTTTGCGAGCGGTCCTCGTTGACGCTGGTATCTGCAGAAGCAGCAGCTATAGTTTGCGAGCGGTCCTCGTTGACGCTGGTATCTACAGAAGCAGCAGCTGTAGTTTGTGAGCGGTCCTCATTGACGCTGGCATCTGCAGAAACAGCAGCTGTAGTTTGCGAGCGGTCCTCGTTGACGCTGGCATCTTTAGAAGCAGCAGCTGTAGTTTGCGAGCGGTCCTCGTAGACGCTGGTATATTTAGAAGCAGCAGCTGTAGTTTGTGAGCGGTCCTCATTGACGCTGGCATCTGCAGAAACAGCAGCTGTAGTTTGCGAGTGGTCCTCGTTGACGCTGGCTTCTTTAGAAGCAGCAGCTGTAGTTTGCGAGCGGTCCTCGTAGACACTGGCATCTTTAGAAGCAGCAGCTGTAGTTTGCGAGCGGTCCTCGTAGACGCTGGTATATTTAGAAGCAGCAGCTGTAGTTTGCGAGCGGTCCTCATTGACGCTGGCATCTGCAGAAACAGCAGCTGTAGTTTGCGAGCGGTCCTCGTTGACGCTGGCATCTTTAGAAACAGCAGCTGTAGTTTGCGAGCGGTCCTCGTTGACGCTGGTATCTGCAGAAGCAGCAGCTGTAGTTTGCGAGCGGTCGTCGTTGACGCTGGTATCTGCAGAAGCAGCAGCTGTAGTTTGCGAGCAGTCCTCCTTGACGCTGGTATCTACAGAAGCAGCAGCTGTACTATGCGAGCCATTGTCGTGGACTCTGGCATCTGTAAAAGCAGCAGCTGTAGTTTGCGAGCGGTCCTTGTAGACGCTGGCATCTTTAGAAGCAGCAGCTGTAGTTTGCGAGCGGTTCTTGTAGACGCTTGTATATTTAGAAGCAGCAGCTGTAGTTTGCGAGCAGTCTTCGTTGACGCTGGTATCTACAGAAGCAGCAGCTGTAGTATGTGAGCGGTCCTCGTTGACGCTGGTATCTGCAGAAGCAGCAGCTGTAGTTTGCGAGCGGTCGTCGTTGACGCTAGTATCTGCAGAAGCAGCAGCTGTAGTTTGCGAGCAGTCCTCCTTGACGCTGGTATCTACAGAAGCAGCAGCTGTAGTATGCGAGCCATTGTCGTGGACTCTGGCATCTGTAAAAGCAGCAGCTGTAGTTTGCGAGCGGTCCTTGTAGACGCTGGCATCTTTAGAAGCAGCAGCTGTAGTTTGCGAGCGGTTCTTGTAGACGCTTGTATATTTAGAAGCAGCAGCTGTAGTTTGCGAGCAGTCTTCGTTGACGCTGGTATCTACAGAAGCAGCAGCTGTAGTATGTGAGCGGTCCTCGTTGACGCTGGCATCTTTAGAAACAGCAGCTGTAGTTTGCGAGCGGTCCTCGTTGACGCTGGTATCTGCAGAAGCAGCAGCTGTAGTTTGCGAGCAGTCCTCGTTGACGCTGGTATCTACAGAAGCAGCAGCTGTAGTATGCGAGCGATTGTCGTGGACTCTGGCATCTGTAAAAGCAGCAGCTGTAGTTTGCGAGCGCTCCTCGTAGACGCTGGCATCTTTAGAAGCAGCAGCTGTAGTTTGCGAGCGGTCCTCGTAGACGCTGGTATATTTAGAAGCAGCAGCTGTAGTTTGCGAGCGGTCCTCATTGACGCTGGCATCTGCAGAAACAGCAGCTGTAGTTTGTGAGCGGTCCTCGTTGACGCTGGCATCTGCAGAAGCAGCAGCTGTAGTTTGCGAGCAGTCCTCGTTGACGCTGGTATCTGCAGAAGCAGCAGCTGTAGTTTGCGAGCAGTCCTCGTTGACGCTGGTATCTACAGAAGCAGCAGCTGTAGTATGCGAGCCATTGTCGTGAACTCTGGCATCTGTAAAAGCAACAGCTGTAGTTTGCGAGCGGTCCTCGTAGACGCTGGCATCTTTAGAAGCAGCAGCTGTAGTTTGCGAGCGGTCCTCGTAGACGCTGGTATATTTAGAAGCAGCAGCTGTAGTTTGCGAGCAGTACTCATTGACTCTGGCATCTGCAGAAACAGCAGCTGTAGTATGTGAGCGGTCCTCGTTGACGCTGGCATCTTTAGAAACAGCAGCTGTAGTTTGCGAGCGGTCCTCGTTGACGCTGGTATCTGCAGAAGCAGCAGCTGTAGTTTGCGAGCAGTCCTCGTTGACGCTGGTATCTACAGAAGCAGCAACTGTAGTATGCGAGCCATTGTCGTGGACTCTGGCATCTGTAAAAGCAGCAGCTGTAGTTTGCGAGCGGTCCTCGTAGACGCTGGCATCTTTAGAAGCAGCAGCTGTAGTTTGCGAGCGGTCCTCGTAGACGCTGGTATATTTAGAAGCAGCAGCTGTAGTTTGCGAGCGGTCCTCATTGACGCTGGTATCTTTAGAAACAGCAGCTGTAGTTTGCGAGCGGTCCTCGTAGACGCTGGTATATTTAGAAGCAGCAGCTGTAGTTTGCGAGCGGTCCTCATTGACGCTGGCATCTTTAGAAACAGCAGCTGTAGTTTGCGAGCGGTCCTCGTTGACGCTGGTATCTGCAGAAGCAGCAGCTGTAGTTTGCGAGCAGTCCTCGTTGACGCTGGTATCTACAGAAGCAGCAACTGTAGTATGCGAGCCATTGTCGTGGACTCTGGCATCTGTAAAAGCAGCAGCTGTAGTTTGCGAGCGGTCCTCGTAGACGCTGGCATCTTTAGAAGCAGCAGCTGTAGCTTTTGAGCGGTCCTCGTAGACGCTGGTATATTTAGAAGCAGCAGCTGTAGTTTGCGAGCGGTCCTCATTGACGCTGGCATCTTTAGAAACAGCAGCTGTAGTTTGCGAGCGGTCCTCGTTGACGCTGGCATCTGCAGAAGCAGCAGCTGTAGTTTGCGAGCAGTCCTCGTTGACGCTGGTATCTGCAGAAGCAGCAGCTATAGTTTGCGAGCGGTCCTCATGGATGCTGGTATCTGCAGAAGCAGCAGCTGTATTTTTCGAGCGGTCCTCATGAACGCTGGTGTCTGCTAAAGCAGCTGCTGTAGTTTGTTGATATGTGGGGTTTAACGTCCCAAAACCACTATATGATTATGAGAGACGCCGTAGTGGAGGGCTCTGGAAATTTAGACCACCTGGGGTTCTTTAACGTGCAACCAAATCTGAGCACACGGGCCTACAACATTTCCGCCTCCATCGGAAATGCAGCCGCCGCAGCCGGGATTTGAACCCGCGACCTGCGGGTCAGCAGCCGAGTACCTTAGCCACTAGACCACCGTGCTGTAGTTTGTGAGGCCGAGTGAAACAACTCAGTGAGGGGAAGTCTTTTGCAAGACTTAATAATGAAGTGCTCTGCAGCGAGTTCGCGTGGCAGGTAGTGACTTCCGGGTTCACCATGCAGCAAGTGGAAGGTGCAATCGTTCTCGTAGTGCTGCAAAAGATCCTCAATGGCGTCCTTGAACTTGCAGCCTGATGTTTGATTCCAACAGTACAACTTCAAACAAAAAACATACAGCGTTGGTTATCAGATCAACTCGGTGCTTTATAAGACAACTTGACTGGCCACAACATTCTGGATATTAAAAGAAACGGGTTCTTTTTTTTCACAGGTGATTGTCCAACAGTGTCAATTGCGATCGCTAGATATACATTGTAAATGTTCACAAAAAAGCTTGAATTTGTCGCAGTTTAGCGGACGATTTTCGGCATAAGGTTTTTTCAACTGCATGGAAAGAAATAACAGCTACAACTTGCATTATCAAAGCCCATTTCTATACAAGCAGAACCTATCATCCTGTCGGTGTGGTCTTGCACACCAACAAAAATAGAAATATCGGCAAGAAGTCTAGTAAATATATCCAGAGAGCTATCGCATTGACCAGCCCAATTTTACACAATCATTGCTTCAATAAGAAATACTTGGCTTATGGCTCTTATGAAGTTTAGACAACATTCAAATGGTAAACTTATTTTCTAAGAACTAGCAGAGCGTTGATTGTATTTTGTTTCGCCACACAGATGAAATAATGATATAGAGATCAATTGCAATGACGCATGAAGAACGTGAAGAAAGAGACGCTGCTCGTATCTTGCAGTGCGTCCCTCAAGCAAAAAGCAGGCACAGAATAACCAACAGGATGAGCCTAACCCAACAGCTGTCAAAGCTCAACAATTAAGTTTTCTCAATTACAAAAAAAGACGCAGCAAACTGTCACACAAGCATGCATGGGCACTAACTAAGAACTGTCGCACTTGTTATTTTTTTGTGTGAGCGGCTCGCTGTTTTTAAAACGCGTCTGTTGGAACAAATGAAGTACCCTTTGCGCTTTTTTATATTCGACGCAAACTTGAGCATAAAGCAGATGAAGCGCGAACCATCCACATCCGGAGATAAGTGAATGCGATCTACTTTGCCATGCTGAGGTGCGTGGACATCAGAATGAGCGAGGCAATGACAGCTAAGGCTTGTCTTATTCGGTCTTCGCGCAATCTCCCTTGTGATAAGAGTAAACTGAGGCCACCAAGCTCTGATTTGATTGACTGATTGATTGGTTAATTTATATGTGGTCTTTAATGTCCCAAAACCACCATATGATTATGAGGGACGCCTTAGTGGAGGGCTCCAGAGATTTCGACAACCTGTAATTTTTTCACGTCCACCGAAATCTGAGCACACAGGCCTACATCTTTTCCGCCTCCGCCATGAATGCAGCCGCCGCTACCGGGATTCGATCCTGTGATCTGCGGGTCAGCAGCCGAGTACCTTAACCACTAAAGCACCGCGGCGGGCCATGCGACCAAGCTCTGAGTACTGCCAACTTTAAACGGCGTTCGTAAATAACTCGTTGTTTCTAGGTTAAGTAACCAACGCAGGTTCACCGAGCCAATTCACACTGTGGGGGAATTGCAGGGGAATTGCAGAAGAATGCAATTGCAGGGGAATGGCCATGCGCGATATCCAGCTTCTACGTGTTTCGAATGTACTTGGTAAGCCGAAGTGATTCTTTTCTGGAACGCATCTTGCGGTCTGTGCTGTATTTTCTGCATTCCACAGCACAACAGCGGGGTCTCCAGCCCCCTACAACGCCTTGATGGATGTACGATCCCCGGAGATCCCGCCCAGTACCAGTTCATCCACGGGCATTGCTTCAAGAAAGCGTGGTAATCCATCTAGGTAATCCATCTAGTAATCCATCTAGATTGTATTCACTTGGCTTCTTTCGAACTTTGGCACAAGCACCTCAATGTAGCATTGTTAAGTATGACCTTGCACTTCAGCTTCATCTACATAGTAAAAGATTACAGAACTTCTTAGACGTACAGCATATATCCATAAGCATGTTGTTAATCGATTTATCAGTAGCAGCAGTAAACACAGCAAAGTTGTAGGGAGTACGTAACCGGTGTCGTTCGAATGTTGCACCAATATCAGCACACCAATGATGTTTTTTGTTTGTCCTATTGAAAGTATGCTCCATTTGTCCATGGTAGGAACAATTTCACCAATTAAGTCATTTCACTCGGCAGTCGTCAATAGAATTCATAAATTCCTAATGGTTGTCCAGGAACGATGAAAAAGATTTGTGCCTAGCTAATTTAGAGCCACAACACAATAGTAACAGTGTCAGAAATGAAATCTGCAATGTGCGACATGGATTTCAATGACCACTGCTAATCTGATTTTTTGATTCAGTGATCACAACCAATGTTATGCCAAAAGTATTGACAATTTCGTTACACTTTGAATGTATATGTAAGACGATGGGGCTTTGAAATGGTTCTACTCTGTATAGTAACAGTGGTCATTCTTTGTTATTTGTCTTTATCATGCATCAGTTTGCTGTCTGCCGAAAAATTATCTTTGCATGTCAATAAGGCAAGCCAAATAAATCATGAAGTGATTTCTGAGGTACCCTAAGTAGGCACATCATACCTGTCTCTTGAATCGAACTCCTGGATGACCAAAGTGTACCCAGAATATACCAAGAAGCTGAGTAATATCCATTTCAAAACCACAGTGCATCGAACATAATGGTAACTGTACGCAGTGCTGCTCTGTCAACAGCACTCATAACTTGCCAGCGAAGTCGTAGCCCTTCTGCTCGATTAGCACAAAAAACCAACCCGCCGCTGCTGGGAAACCCTACCGAGTGGTTTCATAAATGTTTTGCCCCCTTTTCTTTCTAGTTCTCGCCGCAACGCGGTAAAAAACCAATGCGCAGCATATAATATACAAACCATTAGCTGGGTAAAATAATTGTGCTCATCAAATCTAATCTTTGAATCATCGCAAACGAAATACCTTGGCCTGCAGATAAACACAAATATTTTACGAAACAACTTTCTACTGCGAGAGTTCAATTAGGAAAAAAAATGTCCGTGGAATGCAGTGGGTAAATACATGAATGCACACTTCCGTGTTATGTATTGGGCGCTGTAAGGACGCTTGCCCACGCATGATCATTCATTAAATGAAATAATGTTGTTTACCTGTTCATAGACGCCAAAAGTTAAGGCGTCTGCTGTTCACACTTTGTTGTTTTCTACCTGTAAGAACAAAAGTGAAATAAATATATCGCAATTGCGGTATGCTTGGCTTTGTTTACTTACCTTATGGTATCATAATCAGAGAGATCATAATCATACTTTACGGTATGATTATGATCTTTCTTTGCTCTTTACCACTTGCCGTATCTTTCGGCGACGAAAATACTCCACGGTAGTCGCGATTACACTGTTTTCGAAGACTTATATGCCACAGAACTCAAAACGTGGCTCGCACAAACGATCAACTCTTTTTTCTTTCTCTTTACACGCAGCAGCCATCATGTGACTTGGATTGAATGCAGGAACGACGAAGATGTGGCTTCGACTCTCAACACACAAAAGTTTATCATTTACTTTCAGCAATATAATTCATTCATGTCAGCGCTAGAAGCCTCTAAATCAAATTTATTTTAATTTACCTAGGGCAGTTTTTTTAGTTACATGCTCGCGAATAAAATAAATAGAATATATAGTCCCTTTGCAACTTTCAACCAGAAATTCGCTAAAGTTCCTAAAGTTTCTTTCTCAGAACACCAAAAAAAACTAGGAATTTCTCCATATTTCTACGTAAACTAGACCAACTGCTGCACTTGTCTTGTTTTCACACTATGGGCGACAACGAGCGCACTTCATTGGCTAACTTCGAAAAACGTAGGAGCTTTTGGCATGGGTGGTGCTTCAAGCATGACGTAACAGGGAAAACGAAATACGGAATAGAACTTCGTTATACAGCCACAGTGCGCAGTCTGTGTCACACTAAAGAAAATATCGGAGCATGTGGCATCGTGCTGCGGCCATTTCCATAGCTGCGCGTGTGCAGTAGCTTCAGGGGCGAAGGGTTTAACAACGTCGCGTGCTATGGTAGCACGCACTCGTCACATTGTCTGGCAGCGGGCTGACCTTCAGCTAACAGGGTTGCTTGGGCGTGTTAGTACGACATGATTAATATTATTACACTTCACTTCAGGTCTTCGGAAAAATCGAACACCTCAAGTTTTTTAATGTGCATGTAAATGCTACGCCGGCCTCTTCAATTGCACCTCCACCAAAGTATGACCTCAGCAACTTGGATCTTTAGGCTACTTCGGAAACATGGCCGACAAATTTCATCGCTCACAGGTGGAAACAAATTTTTTGATCGAGTCACTGTGCGCCTGTGAAAGTGAGCACCATCAGCGCTGCCGCTGAAGACTAAACGCGCTGTTAAGTAAAGCTGGAAGCTTCACGCGTGCGTTCTTGCGCTGGCGAGCAAGTCCTTCCTGCGTGCAACCAAGTGTTGTCGAGAAGCCCAGTGAGGCCGTTATCTATCTTAACCCCCGGAATTCCGGAATTCATTCCCGTTTATTTTATTGCGTTTAACCCGCTTAGCTGCACGACAGTCTCTGTAGAGGGCTTCGATTTTATTTTGCGGGAAATGAAAACCAAGCACGTTACGTGCTCACTATGGCCCTTCTCGTCGCAGCGTGCTCGGTGGAAACACTAATGAGATACATACGTGAGCGTGGTCCGTACCACGGCTTTTCAAAAGAGCAAACACAGTATGCTGTCAAATACTGTTTTTAGAAGCTCAATAACGTCAATGAAGGCTGAGAAGTGGACGTCGCACAGTGTTTAGGCAAAATATCGGCTCAGATTCCTAAATCACGAGGAAATCAGCAGGCTGCCAGGCCATATGGCCAGCATGCGTCGACGTAGCAGACCATGTGGTTCAACACCACGCCATCAAGCGGCTGCATACGCGAGAACTGATGGTCGGTGCGCTACTGCAGCGCTGACTGCAAGCCGTGCACTTCGAGTTTTTTAAAGACGATAGTCTTTCTTGGCGACCTTCGACGCCAAAATTTCGGTTTCTCGGTCTTTCTGTCTGTCTGTCTGTCTTTCTGTACATTTCTGTTTAGAAAAAAATATTTAACGATTTCGAGCACTTCGTACTCAACTAGGGGAGAGCACGGAGCGGTACCGCTATAGAAGGAGAGTATTCACGTTACATTTGTTGTTTATTCGCGGTAACAATCCTTCTAACGGCACCGAACAATACTTTAAACAGCCAACCCCACTGGCAGTGTCCACCAGTATTTCTCAAGTTTCAGCGTTTATACTCGTGTGATTGTCAATTAAAATGAACAATTGCGCATATCTGAGGTACCACAACAAAACTTCAATATTTTATGTATGCCTTTTTTACTAGAGAAGGTAGACACAAATTATTTTGAGAACCGTAGCGTTTATCACGCTGCGCTGACAGCGTGACGTAATGTTCTAAAAGGCAAATGTTTCCAGCGCTCTGCTAACACGACACGGGGATGGCACCTACCCGTCGCTTTGCGTTCTACAACTTACCGCCTCCAAGGAAGGCGCGCATATTTCTCCGCGGGTGCGCACGCCTTCCTTCGTTTTCAAAAGTAACTGCTAGGTTTGCGCTCGTTTACAACGTGTATAACGTGTATGTGCTCGTTCACCTTCGCTGCACGAATCGAGACTCTCTAACGCAGCGCTTCCCAAATACAATTGAATGTTATCACGCAGAAATCAAATAAACGTTTTGTTCACTCTCTCCACAAGCAAGATTTGCAATGAAACATGCAGATACGGGGCCAATTTTTCCCCAGAGTATTTTGACAATTTCCGACTGTGATAAAAGTTTCAGCATAGGTTCTCTTTGGCCGTGCAATATTCTGTGCCAGAATGTACGACCGCAAGTGATTTAGTTTTTGTAGAAAACAAACATTAAAATTGCTAGCCAATTTCGGAATCACATTTGTTAACGGGGGCACCCAGCGTATGTGACTTATCTACGTGTCTGGTCTCAGAGTTATTCATTTATATGAGCGGCGAAACTCCCCATAGACTGTGTTTATAAAAATCTAGACACGTCATTGGCCGAGATGTTTGTAGTGAGCAGATGGTCGCGCCACCTGTTTATCAGCGCATCCATTCTTAAACGTAGTATTTGTGTTTTGTGTTGCCGCTTCCAGGTTGCGCGTCAGTCAGCTAAGCCCCTAAAAGTTTCGCCAAGTGCGCATCTCAATTTTCTAATGCAGTTTTGCAACCCGTATGATTGAACAATTTTGGTTGGGTCTTTCTACCCCGCCTCGCCCAGCATACGGATGCAGCACCCGCTTTCTTCTATCAGGTGACGACGACACGAGAACAGGTTGGTTTTATCGTGTCAATAACGTGTTATTTATCGTTGACCTACAGTCTCAGAGCAATAATGCGCAACGACAAGGTCATTGCGGAACAAGTACGGATGGGGAGAAGTAAGCTGCTTGACTTAACGGCACGTTAAAATTGAAAATTGATACTTCCGCGCTCACATAGTAGCTGCACTAAGCGCTGAACTAGTCATACTAAGTTGAGACCAGTTGTCGCAGCTCAATTCCACGTAGGATGGCATCGTCAACTTGCGTTTTGTACATTAAAAGAAACACATGTGCAATGTTTACACTTTGCCAGCCAGGCTGGCATGCAACCATGTTTTCATGCTGCCATGATATTTCCACGCGGAGCAGCTCTCCGTTTTTGTCCTGGTTCATGATTTATTGCTCATATAAAATTATTGACGAGTTCCTCGGCAAAATGAAGCAGCCTAGCTGCTATAGGCCTGCTAAAACTATTGAAAAACGCCATTACCTCAATATAGTCAAACATGCACCCGAATTTCCGTTTAACAATTAAAACGACTTAGCAGCAGCAAAAACGCTTGCAGAGACATGCCTTCTGGCGCATTGTGCAATTGCTATCAACATCTACGGGTATAAAGCATAAGTTATCTATATACTCAATAACATGCAATACATTTTTCTTCAGCGAGAAAGTATGTGCATTTCAGAAATGTTCGAACCTATTGTATTGTGACGTGATGGTTACTATGAAAGATGCGGCTGTCACTCTGGTAGAGACGAAGCTATTGGGCTAAATTGTGCCCTGAAAATTAACTCGGTGTACAAGCATGGCACGCTGTTTTCCGATTGTTCCAATAATTATGGTCAGCCTGCGGCAAAACAATTTCACTTTATACAAAAGCGATCTCATTTTTCAACGTTATCACTGTTGCTCGCGTAAGCCAACGGATGAGCTTAAGCGAGTACCTGCAGTACGCTCATATTGAGGGTACTTTTATAATACATGGCGTGTTTTTACTCCCGCATACCACAACATGATTCTCATTGACGCAGAAGTTACGGACCCCGGAACTTTCGAACATGTTGTCTTCTTCAACGCGCATTGAAATTGAAGTACGTGAGCGTCCAGCATTTCACCTCCATCGAACGTCAGCCGCTTCGGACCCTAACAAAGCAATCAGAGACAATCAGAGCGTTTACAAAACATTGTGGTGGGCCACCAGGTTGAAATTATTTTTTTTCGGATATGCACCTATTACGTGACCTTAAAAAAAAGAGGCGCAGTTAAGGGTCTGTCTTTTCCAGCGGGTAGCCGGCTTTAAACCACGATGTCACTATTATAATCATTTTCTTCCACCCGTTAACAATGTACGCTTGTACTACGCATTATTAGTGCAATGTGGCACTAATATGTTGTGAAGCGTTGTAATATGTTGTGTGAAGCACTAATATGTTGTGTTCTATGTTGTGAAGCTTGTAAACAGGACGCGCGTGTTTGTAAAGCATGTGTTGCGTTCACTACATTTCTAAGCAGAGTAAGTTATTTCATTGTATTCGCAAGCAAAAGTGTGGCTCTGTGGTATAACGCCCACTTGCCGCGCAAACAACCGGGTTAGAACAATATAAGACCCAGGATTTTATTATATCTTTGATTTTTATCTTTGCAAATTTCTCGGTCGCGCACAAAACTTTTCGCTCACCACCGACTACCCCAATCACGGAATTTTTTCGAAACTAACCCATTAACGGAACCACATAGTGATATTTTACCTGACGCATTGACAGATCGAGAATACAAAAATAGGCATTTGTTCATGTTCGTAGCAGTAAAGCCTTGATGCACGCCAGTGCTTCGCATTTAGGTGTAGATTTCCAGTGGAACCGGAATATTTATAATATTTGTTTCACTTACATGGGTCAATATTTTGGTCATGGGAAAGATGGCATATATTTTTCAATGACAACCAACAACGCCATCACATAAAACAATGCTGGAAATCGGGCGGAGAAGCTCTTTAACGCTACTGCAGTAAAAGTAAGTGTGTCTAAAATGACAACTCGGAAAGCATCCAACACACGCGCATTTTTCAGGAAACCATCAACATTTGCATTTTTATTATTGTTTTTCGTGAGCATAGCTCTAGTCGTACATAGGTAAAAATCTACATAAGTAATGAACACTGCAAATCCTCTCTTTACAAAAACAGTGATAAAGTTAGAGGGTGAATAATATTAGAGGCCACTCTTCTGTAATAATGTTGCTCCTTCTAAGACATGCACCCTGCATGCACGATTGACGACAAATAGTTCGTAGTGGAGAAGTTTGACACCTTGAAACAATACCGCTTCGCTGTAGCGCGCATCTGCTGCCCTTTGTTCATCGATTTCTTGTAGGAACACAACCGACCCATAAACCTGTAATTTTTTAAAGACGCTGCTCGATATGGAAAGTAAGTTGTAAGCAAGCAAGGGATAAAAGTACGTTTAATAAATGACACTGAGTAGATATCGCGAAGACAGGATGCAACATCAATATGTGATGAAGCAGCGGCCGATTACTCTTCAGAGCATCATGATGCGAAATTCTTAAGCATGTTTACTCGATTATGTCGCCAGCTTTATTTCGATCGTCATCTTATTGTTTTGGCAAAAGCCCTTCGTGAGGCGAGTGACATCTGCCAAGAATGATAGGTGAGCATGATGCAGTTTATCGAGACTGCGCTCACATGAACATGGCGGTCATGGACTTCGAGCATATTGAATCTCCTTCCGTTTGTATGCACCACGGTAACCGACCCAGACGAAGGCAACCACTGAGAACGTTCACGCAAATCGTTGAACTTGATCTCCAAACCTAAAAGCATAGCGTCTTGGGCAGGAATCTTTCGTACAGTGACCACAAAGTAGGTGTCTCTCATGTGCCACGTGGTCACTTCAGCAAACGTACGGTCTTCCGTGGCGCTTGAAAAGAGTTCGTCAGCGTTTTAACTGTCAGATTATAGGCGACGCTACGCATTTCTGCGCCCACTTGAGAGTTAACAATTTGTACTTTAGTCAAATGACGAAGCCTATCACGACTAGGAAGCGTGGGCTCACAACGAGCAATTACTGCAGCATGATCGAATTGGCGCATGTTCTGACGTAACTCTTCCAGAGTGCCGAGCGTTACATTGACGTATTGCTCAAGCTTTCTAAGTATGACTGCCTTCTTCGATGCCGGTGGCAGAGCTGACGACACGGAATTATCATCCACGAAACTTGCTCCCTTTATCTGTATTGGAAAAACTTCACATATAGCTGAGGTTACGACTTCGGTCACGACATTACTAACAGTAAGTGCAGACTTGCTTTGCCCGTCATTGAGTTCCCTTATTAAGATTTCATACTACGCGAAATTTTCAGTGAGCTGAGTCATTTGGTCCTGAAGTGCAGCTAGCTGAGCGTCTTGAGAAACGTCTGTTGAAAGCATCTTCTCGTGTTCCTCATTCACGCTGCAGTCTGGAGAAACCACTGGAGTAGTTTGCGAGGCTGAGGGCTCCGTCTCGGCACACGAACGTTGGTAGGGGCACCCGTTCATTTCGTGTTCTACAGCGTCAGTGCGCAGGAGGTAGTGGTTCCTGTCCCGCAATACAGCACGTAAAAGGCGCAGTCGTTCTCAAAGTGCTGTATAAGGTCTTCTAGAGGTCCCGTGAACTTGCAGCCCATTGATTTGTTCCAACAGTACACATTAAAAATGTTAAACACAACGCTGGTTATCAGATCAACTCGCTTAATTTTAAGAAAACATGATTGGTTGCATAGGTCTGGATATCAAAAGAAAAGGTGAATTGATTACCGCGATAGTTGGTTCTTTTTTTAGAGGTGATTCCACAACAGCGTGAACAGTGACAGCTAGATGTACATTATAAATATTTTCAAGAACAGCCCGAGTTTGTCGCAATTTCAAGTATTGATTTATTTTAACTGCAAGATGAAGTAGTACCAGGGATGAACGTTCGCGGCTAACAAAGAAATGCTCTTTATTCAGGTAAAGCATGTGTTTAACTAGGTGCCCCTTTTAGCCTGCGGCGGTGCTGCTGTGGCCGCTGATGTTGGTGCGTTGGCACAGCACAGGGTAGTAAGTGAGAACTGCTATTACTTGCATTACGAAAACCCAGCTCTAGACAAGCAAAAACTATGAGTCTGGTGGAGCGATTTTACAGACGCAAAACAATCGCTACACATCGACAATCGACCACTCACAATCAACAACTCAGTATATCCGGAGTATCGATACGACCATGGCGTGTTTACATGGCTATAGATTCAATAAATATATATAGTTTACGCCTCAGTTTTAGGATTCAGTAAAACTCAAATGTTAAACTCGTTTTCAGATATATAGTGAAACGTTGATTGTGTTACGTTTTATACCGAATGATATACAATATTTAATGATATAAAATGATAATGATAATGAATATTACAGAGAAACTAACGTCACGTGACGAAAAAGACTCAGCCCGTGTCTTGCAGTGCGTTCCTCAAGCAAAAAGGACGGACGAAAAGAAAACAGACAGGATTACCACGAACCAATAACTGTCATAGCTCGACACTTAAAACGCTCTTCACAAACACAAAGAGAGACAATAATTGATCGCACAAATATACATAGAGACGAGTACTAGGAAATGTAGCTATTCTTACTTCTTTTTGTGCGAGTGGCTCGCAACTTTCCCAAACGCGGCCACTACACCACATGAAACGACATTTGTGCTTTCAATAACTTCAACGCAAACCTGCAGTGAGAGCAAATGATGTGCAAGCCACCCACATACGGGAATAATTGTATACGCGTACGATCGACCGCGCAATGTTGAGGTGCGTGTGCATCGGAATGGGCGTAGTGTTGACCCTAAAGCTCGTCTAACGTACTCTTTGCACTATCTCGCTCCTGATAACAAGAACACGCCGAAGCCAACAAGCTCCGAGTTCTGCCAATGACAAACGGTGTTCGTGAATGGCTCGCTGTCCCTGAGTTAAGGAACGCATTCATTGCAGCCGAGCTCATTCACACTGCGAAGTGAGCTCATTCCGACTGAGCATTCTCACCGCCGAAAGCACTCCGAATCCCAATCGGCAGCGGCCAGGTCCGCCGAAAGGGCTCTATGCTCGCCGATTGCTCTCGGTCCGACGTTTGCGGCGTAGATGCGCCATTCGAGAAATTTGAGTAAATGGTGGCCAAGTCCAACTCGCTCGTCATGTCATAGCCTAGTAACGTGCGCTTAGCAGAAACGCTCATTGAATTGGAGTGCAACCGCCCCGTCTTAAACGACAGGCGCCACACCAAGCAGACAGCTTGCAAAAGCACAACTTGTGTAATAAAATAGGAAACGAGCCCGGATAGACCCGTAAGTAAGAGTTGCCTCTGCCTCTGTCGCTTCGCTTCTCAAAGCGCGAGCACTTGCGATCTAGTTGCCTTTCTCTTCCAACTTGCGACGAACGTTGGAATGCGCCAAACTAAGCTTCAACTCTTCACGCGAGCACTGAAGCTGCGAGGCGCCGACAACATCCGAGGAACCATGCATTCAGCCCGCGCTGGACCCGTGGTTCATTGTTCACTCGGCAGATGGCTATCTATCGCTGCGGTTTGCGTCCCGGCGAACGACGCTGCGTTTTGCTGACAGGAGAATTTCGTTCGCTGTAGGAAGCGAATGTTTCATGGTTATCTAGGGTTTGTTATAGAGTCCTGGCCACAGTAGTTCAATTGCAGTGTCGTCGTTTAGGTTTTCGCGCGAGAAATTACGTCCATCTGTGACATCTATCTCTTGCATGTTTAGATTGTAGGTTGTGATGCTGATAAGACCCGTGGTGAAAATGGGTCCATGAGGCACACAGGAGTGCGGCGCAAAGGATTATTTCCTTGCCAATTTTACTTGAATTTCTTCAAAGTTCTGATCTTCCTACCCTGGCCACGAATGCGCTTTGCTGCTGTTATAGTTGGTATTTTTATTCAACATAAACGCCACAATGCATTATCGATTCGCGTCTATGTAATACGCCTCACAACATTTCATTTGTGACGCATCGTTTGACCGCTCGCTCTTGATATCATTTTCAAGGCAAGTGAAATAGCAGCTGCTGAGATATGAAGCAGCTGTTTTTTAACGTATTTGACGGTAGAGCAACAAGTGATTGACTGATTGATATGTGGGGTTTAACGTCCCAAAACCACCATATGATTATGAGAGACGCCATAGTGGAGGGTTCCGGAAATTTTGACCACCTGGGGTTCTTTAACGTGCACCCAAATCTGAGCACACGGGGTAGAGCAACAAGTGAAAAATGTATGCAGATACTTCGGAAGTACACAAAAACGAGAAAAACGTACGTGTAGCTAACGTAGCGTAAACGGACCCTCAAACACTTTTGATAATTTCTTATAAACACATTGGACTTAAAGACCAATCCCAAGGGGACCGTTATAGGCCAGTTGGAGCCCTCCTCGTAATCTTTGCAATTTATTACAATGGTTTACGCAGAGAGCTCAAACACGTGTTCAACCGTCCATTGACAGAGCGACATGCTTTGCGCAGTTGGCGTAACCGTGGCTGATGATCTGATTGGCTGCGGAACACGCGGCACAGGTGCGTGAAGGCGGACCTTAGCCCCGAGCTCCGGAAGGAAGACTTGAATTATTTGTGCGTTTAACGTTCCAACGCCACCACACATTTATGAGAGACGCCGTAGTGAAGGGTTTCGAAACTTTCAACCAGCTGGGGTATTTAGCATGCACCAAAATCTGAGCAAATGGGCCTACAGCATTTTCGCCGTCTTCGAAAACGCAGCCACCGCACCCAGCTTTTGATCCCGTGATATACAGGTCAGTAGCAGAGTGTTTAACCACTAGACCACCGTGGCGGGGTCGAAAAAAGAGTTTATGTAGTTGAGGGTGAAAAGACGAGCGGAGGAGCAGTCTAGCTATTCATTACTCATAGATTCATTAGTAACGGGCATTTCTATTGAATTTCGGTGTCAATGACTTGCTCCAGTAGTGTTCTAGTCAGAATAGAATGTGAAAAAAATTGTTTTCGGGCACCCTTTAACCAGTTCACTGTCCTAATGTGTTCTACAATGCAAGTGCTAAGCGTTAGGAATTTTGTGTGCAGTGAGAGATCAACGATACTGGAAACGGAAGGGAAGTTCACGTATTTTCTCTGCACATGTGCCATTAGGGGATACACTTCGTAACCTTTTTTCATATTCGTTCTTGCCATTTCCGCGCAACGTTGATACGCTTCTTTTATATGATATTTGTTGTTTTTTGTATTCTTTTCACTCATGAGGCAGTGCTCGCCTGTGTCCCGTCTTCCGTCTTAGTCGACCTCACTTTGTACCCGCAAATGCTGCCATGCCTACTAGCTCAACTTTCAACACTCTTCTAAGCGCTCACTTTGCGCAACGCTGGCGTCTTTTAGGCTGGTTTTACTGGTTCCCTTTTTCGCTTGGGGGCGCCACAGCTCCGCTATCGCTACTCTGCCGACCATACGGCGCACGCGAGATTGTTGTCTCTAAGGTTGTTACATCACCTGTCGTGGGTATGACGGTTTTTTAAAGAAGATAGCGTTTCTTGAGATACTTTAATAAATAAATGTATGAATTTCTGTTGCTCTGTCAGTGCCATGATTCGACCACCCAGGGAAAGTTCTGTCTGCGTTCATACTTGTGAACATTTTCAATTAAAGTAAGTATCCCGCAAATTTGTGGTAAACATGAATACATAAGTATTAGGCAGGGCTTCTCGTCATTTCTAAAATGTATTTATATCTAATTCTAAAGACAGCAGTACTTATCGCTGCGCCGATAGTATGACGCTATGAACAAAAAGGTGGGTGTTTCCTACGCTTCGCTTAAACGACATGGTGCTGCCACCTACCAATGGCCTTCTGACCTAGAAAACCTTTCGTTTTTTCAAATATCTGCCACATATGACATTCGTATCTCATGCAGCGTCTCCAAAATATCAAAGATATTTACTATCATGACCTTTGCCATCGATACTCGCAGATGCACGGACACTTTTTAAACATTATTACTCTGTTTGCGTGTCTTCTATCTCGAGTCAAGTCCAGAGATGCACCCGCTTGCCTCTCAAGTAGGCCAGTACATCCCCGAATCATTGGTTTGTCTAGCTCGCAAGCCCTGGCCTGAATCTTGTCTGTCAACAGCAAATGAGATGTAGTACTTTATTTTGACGCATATGCTTTATCCTGAATTCAGATTTTTTTATTCCTCTGCTTTTCAAGTTTTCCTCGTAATATCAAAATAAAGCTTGTACTGCACTTACATCATTGCCAGACAATCGACATGGAGAGAGTTATAGCCCTTTGTCAAGAATGACAAGATGAAGAAAAGAGGAAGAGAAAGAAGTTTTATTGAATAGGTAATTTAACATGCTGGAATAAGGAAGAAGAAGAGGAAAAAAGAAGAGGGCGCGAGGAGGCGAGTGAGGAACGTGAGAGCCGGGACGTGGCGTTCGAGGGGCCAAAGACTGCGGAAGTTCGGATTTGGTCTCACTCCAGGCTCCTGCACGAAAACGTGACTCAGCAAGCAGCGCACGGAGAAACCGCTGATCCTGGACGGCAGTTTTCTGCCCGAGCACCTGACTCGGCGAGCAGCTCACAGAGCAACCGCGGATCCTGCGCTGCAGTTTCCCGCCCGAGCACCGACCTCGGCGAGCAGCCCCGGAACCACCGCCGATCCTGGGCTGCAGTTTCCCGCCCGAGCACCGACCTAGGCGAGCAGCCCCGGAACCACCGCCGATCCTGGGCTGCAGTTTCCCACCCGAGCACTGACCTCGGCGAGCCGCCCCGGAACCACCGCCGATCCTGGGCTGCAGTTTCCCGCCCGAGCACCGACCTCGGCGAGCAGCCGCGAAACAACTGCCGATCCCGGGCTGCAGTTTTCCGCCCGAGCACCGACCTCGGCGAGCAGCCCCGGAACCACCGCCGATCCTGGGCTGCAGTTTCCCGCCCGAGCACCGACCTCGGCGAGCAGCCGCGGAACCACCGCTGATTCTGGGCTGCAGTTTCCCGCCCGAGCACCGACCTCGGCGAGCAGCCGCGGAACCACCGCCGATTCTGGGCTGCAGTTTCCCGCCCGAGCACTGACCTCGGCGAGCACCCGCGAAACCACTGCCGATCCCGGGATGCAGTTTTCCGCCCGAGCACCGACCTCGGCGAGCAGCCCCGGAACCACCGCCGATCCTGGGCTGCAGTTTCCCGCCCGAGCACCGACCTCGGCGAGCAGCCGCGGAACCACCGCCGATCCTGGGCTGCAGTTTCCCGCCCGAGCACCGACCTCGGCGAGCAGCCGCGAAACCACCGCCGATCCTGGGCTGCAGTTTGCCGCCCGAGCACCGACCTCGGCGAGCAGCCGCGAAACCACCGCCGATCCTGGGCTGCAGTTTCCCGCCCGAGCACCGACCTCGGCGAGCAGCCGCGAAACCACTGCCGATCCGGGGCTGCAGTTTTCCGCCTGAGCACCGACCTCGGCGAGCAGCCCCGCAACCGCCGCCGATCCTGGGCTGCAGCTTCCCGCCCGAGCACCGACCTCGGCGAGCAGCCGTGGAACCACCGCCGATCCTGGGCTGCAGTGTATCCCGCCCGAGCACCTGCCTCGGCGAGAAACCACTGGAGCTTCCGCTGCAGTGGTTCTTCAACATCGTCGCCACCGTTGAGCATTGATAGCGCGTGTCATTACGCCTGAGAGGGATTCCCAGTGGACCAGAGGCCATGCCACAACTGTAATCGCGAGACTTAGAGAACGCCAACGCAATGGGACGTTGAAAGACGCGTCATTAAGACATCTCCTTTTCTGTGTTTTTCAACGTGTGTGTGTTTGTGTTGTTGTTTCGTCTTTGTGATTATCATGGTAACGAAGTGATAGTTTTCGTTTGGTACCATCAGCCTTTATGGCTCATTTCGCAAAGCCCGACGAGCGAACCAGGCCTCAGCATATACGCGTGACACCCTTGTCAATATGGGAGGTTTTTTTGTAACGAGAGCTCTTTCTATGAATAAAGATGTAAGCTCACTTTTTTCACATTTGACAGAAAAAAGTGTTCTGTTGCACATGACACATCTAAAGCACCAAAAGCCGGTGAAATATTATGTAACGTACGCTAGCCCGCAAGGAATAAATGCTCTAAACAAGCCCCATCATTTTGGAACAAGTTACAATCCTCTACCGTTTATATATATAGCCATGTCATCACTAAAGATTAGGACAATTATGCATGTATAAAAACAAATCATTCGCAGTCATCATTCTGAGGTAGTATGTGAAAGTTAAGACAAAATGTGTTTCAGTAGCAACAAATTCGCACAAATATTGCAACAGACAATTACTTACGCCTAATTAATTTTGTGGAATCACCAATCTACATCCCGAGTAACTTCAGCCAGTGCAATATCATTAAAACAAAACTGAGTTCGCTTGAGTTTGGCGTTAGAGTACAACGTGATTACGTTGTCAGGCCCTATGCCCATCGCCCTCGTCAGATCCACATTGAAATAAATGTTCGCACATGCTTTTGAAGCAATATTGTGATTTATGGGGTAGTTTTAGAATGACATTTGCAGGTTCTGCGGGCGTTGCTTTAGTTGCGGCAGCTATGCGAGCTTTAGAATAGTGTTCGCCCCCCCCCCTAGGAAAAAATCTACAGACTTTTGCCCCGACCGCAAACCCAAATACACAGAAGCTACACACATCACTTCGCTTTGCATTTTCTGCGAGAAGAATGGGGGGGGGGGGGCGCAAACGCGAACGGGGCCGCGATCGCACCCCAGGGGCTCGCAGTGCACCATTCGAAAACTCCCTGCTATGTCTAAACGTTTTGCAGTGGGTGGCCCTTTAAAACAAGCACTTGTTCGGAATCATCTTGTTTAGATGCTTTGCATAGAAGTACGCGCCTACCACGCAATATTTTAAATTAATTGAGGTTATTCCGTGCACGTCATGGAATTGATACGGCATCGTTTTCCTATCGAGTTATTCTTAAGTAATAGCATTACTCTCTGCTTCAACATCTTCTTGTAACGCAAATAGCATGGATGGACTCCTCACTCATAGTCGAGTCTTTATAATTATTTTGGTGACATTTCTCAAGGTTTCTGGTCACGAACAGGACTAGTTCTCGGTTACAATCAACGACACAAGCGCTAGCGAACGAGCTGAAGGCCACCCACAAAACTGTAAGCATGCCTGCATGATAGAGTTCTTTAGCGTCGTTAAAGACAATTTTCAATTCTTTTCTGTACCACTGCTTTCTCGTGTAATTAGCGACAATGATTTACATTTTCGATGGTTCTTGGCAGGAAAAACAACGCGTGTAAATCTGCATATAAGGTCTCAACAAAACGGTATGTGTACATCTCCTTGGTTTCCGTTGCAATGAGATCGAATGTTTCTTACAGTAGATGTTAATTTAATTTAGAGAAAAGAAGGTAAATAAACGTTAATGTCATAAGCCTTCCGCAGAGTTAAGTGCAGTATGCCTTAACGTTGAAGTTCACAACTGTACCGTACCCGAATTAAGGTTGCTCCTCGGAGAAATATAATTTCTAGTCTCGGAACCCACTTTGACTTCTTAGGGGAAAAAAGTTATGCTGGTGCACTAAAGCTTTATCCTGACATGGGCTAAACCTTGTTAATCTTGGCTGACTGGGCACCGGCTCTTTTTCATTGTGTAGCGGCCGGGGTATGGCCATGTGAGCATGTATTTAGTAGAAGTTTGATTGATATGTGAGGTTTAACGTTCCCAAACCGCCATATGGTTATGAAAGACGCCGTAGTGGGGGGCTCCGGAAATTTCGACCACCTAGGGTTTTTTAACGTGCACCCGAATGCGAGCACACGGTCATATAGCATACCCGCCTCCATCGAAAATGCAGCCGCCGCAGCCGGGATTTGAATCCGCGGCCTGCGGGTCGGAAGCCGAGTACCTTAGCCACTAGATCACCACGGCAGGGTAGAAGGAGAAGTCAATGAAGGAATAAACTGGAAGCACTTGCGAATGATTGCTACCATTAAAACCGTAAAGCAACCTAAGAAAAAGTGTTACAAAACGTGCACTTTTCCAGCTGAAAACTCCGCTCATGCCCCTCAGTATGCCTCAATGAGGATAAATCAAAACAGGTGGCTTACATAGGTACGGAGTTTCACTCACTTTTACGCGGTTCACTTTCTTGGCGGCGAAGTTTATGGGTGTGCACTCCGCCGCCGTGAATGTCTTCTGATCTTCGGGACACTTTTCATTGCCAGACTGGGAGACGCACGCGAAGCAGTATTCGCACGAAACGTGCGAACACGGCCGTTTCAGCGTCTTCCTGGGAATGATTGCGCAAACACTGCACATGCGCACGTCAGACACCTCGTCAACCAGAAACGTTGGCCTCCAGTTCCCGCCGGTGACTGGGTGGCCGCTAAAGCGATGCGGTCTTCTTTCTATTTGCATCACGAAAGCGTTTCAGCAACGAGCTTAAGGCCACAAAAGAGGCGAGTGACAATCCATTAAGGTTTGATAAAGCTTGGCACAGGTGATTTCAAACTGGTGGCGTACGCCAGAAATACCTACGTTAAAGTTCGCCTATTTATCGCGTTGATAAACGGAGTGCGGGCTAGAACAATCATGCGCAGCTGCTTATCAGTGCCACGTCACATTGTAGTGCCGGAGCCAAAATCTGATATAAAATTAAGAGCATTTGTCTGCTAAGAACTATCTAAACACCCGACTGACGCAACCAGGTGTGCACCGATATGGCAGCTAGTAAAAGACACCCATGTGCACCGGTTACGCATGGTCAGTTGAGCGTTCGCAATAACACACAATGATCTGAAACGAAGTGATGGATGAATATGGCCTAGGTTATGCTACAAAAAAAATGGCAGCATGACCCCGGAGTGAATGATGGATAGTGAAGCGAAGCATCGGTCCGTCAATTCGTTCTTGCTTCCGTCTATCCATGCGTGCATCTGTTCGTGCGTCCGCACGTTCACCTGTGTGTCCGTCCCTGCTTTCGTCCATGCATCTGCTCCTGCGTCCGTCCATGCGTCCATCCGTCCGTACAGCCATCCAAGCGTCCGTCCATGCATCTGTCTGTGTGTCCGTTCGTCCACCTATTCAACACTTCAAGTACCACCATGTTGCATTTTTTATCATATACTCCCCATATAGAATCCCCGCCATCCAGCGGACATTCCAAGGACTAAACAAGAAATGGCACCCGCACACTTTCTTACGGCTTGCGCTTCGTATCTACTTCCCACCTTTAATCACCTCGAGTTCATAGTATATACTGCTTCACTGTATTCATGGCACTGCGGCTCAACGCTCGCTAAACCTTTCTAAAGCCTAGGAGGTTACGCCCAGCGAGTATGACGCAGCAACCTTTTCTTATCTTCTGTGCGTTGTTGAACAATAAAAATTCGCAGCATGCGCGTTAACTAAAAGCCGAATCCTGTCTCTCATTCCCCCTTTGCAGCCACTGGCATGTACATTGAGCACTATCTCTTATTGCTCACCAGCACCACCTTGGAGTGCCAAATGTTATAATTGTTACACACTACTACAACGGCTACGAGGGACTTATAGTGCAGCTATAAGGAGCTTCGCCACTAATATTTTCTGATCTGACGTACCAGGGAATTGACGTTATGCGAAGCTTCCGAGGGAAGGTGACCGTGTTGCGATTTTTTCAGTGAGCGACATGCCATGAAATGACGCTATGTATATGTACAAATGTTGCACGCACAGACATATCTTGTATAGTGTCAGATGTTTACACAACCAGTTGTATGCACCTGCGGAACTATGTTAACTAAAACATGCGTATTAGGAACACCAGAAGCTGATATGAAGCGCTGATGCTCACGAAGATGCTGGCCCTGGACACTGTTACGTGAAGCACCTTCAGCGGATGGCACCTAACAGCAATTAACGTCGACCCGACCTGCCAGCTGTATTAAAGGAGCTCATGTAACGTTTACAAAATTGGCTGTGCAGCACCGCAACCACTATTCACGTTTTACAGAGATTAGCGTCTATTTTAACGTCAATTTGAAACGTAGTTCCGAGACCTGGCGTAACTCTGGAGTAGAATGCTTGACTGTTACGCAAAATTCTTGGGTTCGATTCCTGCTGGGAAACTTAAAATAAAATATTGAGCCACGTCTGAGGTATCATTATTGTTGTTATGATGGTGCATGCCTCCCTACTACACAAAATATATGATTATTTATCGAGTAGTGGGCACCCTACAAGTGTGCTTTTATCACAATCCGAAAGAGTGCTTAAAAAATGCTCTAAAAATGCCGCTTTTCAAGCTTTCGCTCTGGCTGGGCTGAGCGATCCACGCAGGCCTGGCGCTTTCTATACAGCAAGGCTACCTAGCTATACCTATCTCAAGAACGAATGAGTACATGTACAGAAAATTTAGGGCCGCAAGAACTCTCCCAGAGTCGCCATGTAGTGTCACAGCGTGCCTACGCGCTGTGGCACACGCCTTCAACATAATGTCTGGTCCATTTTATTTCTGCATCTTCACGCGCACTTAAATATAGCATCACTCTCGAACATCGCGCTAATTGAGAAAAGACGGCTTGCGCGTCAACGACTTGTGTTTAACCTGGCACTCAAATGGTCAAAGGTGTCCCCACCTTGCTACCGGGGAGGAGGCACTCAGTCGCATGCACTCATTTAGACAGGCAAGTCACTACATTTATTGTCGCCAATTGAAACGACTAGTTTACTGCGTTATCAAGCTTGGTATAGTAAAAAGCTTCCATTACACCGCGCCTTTGTCACGGCCGTTGGGGTTCACTTCTTCATTGAATGACGCAACCAGCAATGACAGCCACGTGGGCAAATTTTGCGTGAAGCAGCGTGACGTTTGCCCCCAACAAACCAGCGTTTGCGTGAGCGCCATAGCACTTTAAAATGTGCGTCGTTCTCCCTTTTGTCTGCCCACCGTCAGGCCTGCTGTTGCACCTCAGAATTTTGCCACACGACTACTGTTTACAGAAAGATGGATTATCACATGGGAGAGATAGCGGAAGCCTTTGCTATCTGCAAAAAAAGGTGACGTGTGTGTTAGCCCACCTTCAATTTCGTTGATTTATTGCGATCTGACGAACTAGAAAAAACGCAAAAATGTTGTATGAGTACTCTTCCCTGAAGTGAATAGGTTGCACGTGCATGATTTGTTTACGCAAGCGAACTAGCCCAACACTTTTTCCTTGTGCCCATAAAAAGTGTGTGGCACTGTTTGACAGCGACTCTCTTGGGTATTACAAAGGGATGGCTACACCTACTATGAAAGCCCAAAGAGCAGTGAGCCTATATACGAGGACAAATAAGTGGTAACGCTACAATCACTGAAGGTTTTGTCTCCTCGTCGGCGTCTGGCGTGTAAGAGCAGCGATACGACCCGCAGCTTTATCCGGAATACGTGCTGTGTTTGTGCGTCCTAGTGTCTCCTTTGCACATAAACAGAATTATCACCCAATAAAGATAACTGGTAAACTACATTCACAAGGTGCGATTGAGGGACATTTCGAACACTTCATTCGTATTACTTGAAGAGCTTTGTATGTCTTTCAGGTACTCTTTGTGAACATCCGGTACACCAGGATTGGTACGACCTGAACTGAGTCAAACGCCTTTTCGCTGTCTACGGAAGCGGATCTATAGAGTTTCATTGAACTAGGCAAATTTTTCAGTTGCTTTGCTGTTCACACTACTGTGATCAATCTCAGAATATCCTTTCCGTAGTCCTCGGCATTTCGGTTAATGTCAACTTTTAAAATTTTTTGTATTACCTTGCCTACGTAGATACTCTCTATGTTACTCACAGTATGCTGTTGGATTGATAATACTTGAACTCTTTCACCTCTCCTTTCTTGCGCTCTAGTTTATTGTTGGCATTCTTCTGATCAATAGAAGTCTCGAGGCTTTCAGGTGCTAACTGTAAATAACAAAAGTGTTCTCGAATATAAGCCCACTTATGTTCATTCAAATCTCATGTAGATTCGTTATCGATTGATATGTGGGGTCTAACGTCCCAAAACCACTATATGATTACGAGAGACGCCGTAGTGGAGGGCTCCGGAAATTTAGACCACCTGGGGTTTTTTAACGTGCACCCAAATCTGAGCACACGGGCCTACAACATTTCCGCCTCCATCGGAAATGCAGCCGCCGCAGCCGGGATTCGAACCCGCGCCCTGCGGGTCAGCAGCCGAGTGCCTTAGCCACTAGACCACCGCGGCGGGGCTAGATTCGTTATCTCCTTCTGCTTTTTATGGGTCATACTATGATTTCCGTTTCAAAGCTCGTAAGATGTTATTCTTGGAATGCACCTTTCACGTCTTTTAAGTTCTGTGGCTTCTGAGAACGATGAGGGTCAGAGTTTTAACAATTTGCTACACTTAATATGTCGTTGAATGTATAGCAATGTTGCTCTGTTATCTTTTAGAGTCTTTTCTTTGCGGCTTCGAAAGCAAAATTTATTTTCAAACCTTCTTGATGCTACCGTCATTTTTTGGTAAATACGTCTACATCAGTTTTGTTAAAGCTGTCTGAGATTCTGTTTTTATTCAAGATAGTTATTATTATTTTAGCTTACTATACTTTAATCTTTCTATATGCATGTTCATTTCTCCCGTTTTCCCTAAATGCTTCATGGTCTGGGAGACTTCGCTTTTTCCTTTTCTTGCAGTTTCACCTTCAACAATGATTGCCTCTTCAGAAATCAGTCTAGGTTTTATTTTTTTATTAAATTTCAAGAAGTTTTCCGGCTTGTTGCAACTTGGGTACGTAAGTGCAAAATCCTGAATTCATTTCATGTCATTCCGGCTAGGCCCAGGCTGACTTATTTTTAATGGTCATTTTCGCTTTGCTCTTCTTCATACGAAGCGTGATGTTTGCTCTCGCCATAAGAAAATATTTGAAATGTACGTTGCTGGTGAGATATACCTGCTGCTCTAGGCCCGGTTTGCCGCTCAGAAAAAAATATATTTGTCTCGTTGTTTAACTCTTCAAGGCTAGCTTGTTCTTCAAAAGGCTATATATATTCAGCTAAAATCTTCCTGCAGATACAGAAAATATTCCATACCAGCGCTAGCTAGCTGAAACTTGTTAAAGAAAAGGACACCCCAAACATAACATCGTCAATTTGAAGTCAAGAAAACAAGAACTGAGGCCATGACATTTAAGGAAGCATTGTTGTAGTTCATGCACCTGCCGCGTGCTTCTTTCGGATGAGCAGGACGTTAGGCGTAGTAATAATGTACAGAGCATGAAGTTTGTCTTTCAGATAAATGAAATCTCCCTGTCACTAGTTGAACGTTCAAGAGTGACTGCAACCATGATTTTTCGAACAAGCAGCTGAAAATGAACAAAACACAAGCAGACATTAACATTCGTCAACAAAAGTGATGTACCAGGTAAGAAAAAAAACCAGTGCTGCCTCAAGCAGCAGCACATTTTTGGTGACATCAACACAGTAGTGAGATTGACGCAGAAACTTAGTCGGCGTTCTCGTCTTTGACGTTACTCACTACACTGGTCACCCATACTGGAATAAAAAAAAACAAAAGAAACGTGAAAGACGTGGTTGCGTCCGACGTCACTGTGCTGATCTCGTCCTTTTTCTTTGAATACACCTGAAAATGAGAGGCTGTGGATCCTGGCATCAATTTCGCCAGGTGCCCGAACTCGTTCACTTAAGAGCGATGCTTCTATTGTTCGAAGCAAGTCCCTCATCACGAAGAGCTCACTAGTTCTTGAGGTGAGTGCAAGGGCTTTTCGCTCATTTTTTTTCCCAGCGCCGCGATCTCATATGAGTGCCCATATCCACGCAGATGCTCACCATGAACAGCTTGGAAGCGAAGGCAGTGGCGTGGAGGCCCCGCAACACTGCTACAATGCATTGTTACATCATTATCATTATCATCATCATCAGCCTGACTGCATCCACAGCAGGACAAAGACCTCTCACCTGTTCCACCAGTCCGTTTGGTCCTGTGCTTGCTGCTGCCAATTTATACCCGCAAACTTCTTAATCTCATCTGCTCACCTAACCTTCTGTTTCTCCCTAACCCACTCGCATCATCCAGGAATCCAGTTTGTTACCCTTAAAGACCAGTGGTTATCTTGTCTACGTGCTGCATGCCTGGCCCATGTACAATTTTTCTTTTTCATTTCAACTATGATATCCTTAACCCGGGTTTGTTTCCTGATCCACTCTGCTCTCTTCTTGTCTCTAAACGTTACACCAACCATTTTCCTTTCCATTGCTCGCTGCATCGTCCTCAATTTAAGCTGAACTCTGTAAGTCTCCAGGTTTCTGCACCGTAGCTAAGTACCGGCAAGATGCAGCTGTTTTATACCTCCCCTTGAGAGATAGTGGCTATATACCTGTCATGACTTGAGAGTGCTTAATAAATGTGCCCCACCCCATTCTTATTCTTCTAGTTACTTCAGTGTCATGGTTTGGCTCCGCGGTTTTTAACTGTGCTATGTAGACATTGTTATTTACAACTTGAAGTGCACTATTACCTTTCTCAAAGCGCTGTTCTCTTTCGAGGTGCTTGTACATTACTTTCGTTTTCTGCCGATTAATTTCAAGACCTACTTTTCTGGTCTCTTTGTCTGACTTCATAATCCTGGGTTACTCAGCGATGCAATGTCATCGGCTAAGTGCAGGTTACATTGTTACAAACACGGTTCATTAGTCCTCATCGAAGACTTTAAGGTGGGCATCATTGTGGTTGTCGACAGCTGGCTAGTCCCACAGATGACGTGTCTTTATAGTCTCTCGTGCATCTTTTACAACCACGAGCGTCCCACGACCATCAGAGGGGCCTGTACAGATCAGACTTTCTCCAACTTTCAACTATTACCTCTTATTCAAGATCCTCTCACCTCGTACTTCACCAACCACAAAGTTGTGATCTTCGCGATATGTAGATAATAAGCAATGTGTAGCATAAGTGTATATAAACTCACCCCTATAACAACCTGTCAACTGTTTTTATGTGTGGTTGAATAATGCACTGTTTTTACAGATGAGCGTACCTTCACGCTCCTCATCATCGTTAACCTCGTGAAGATGGCGGCATTGTTTTTGGTTCGCGCCTCGAGCGCTCACGTGAGTTGCACGAGAAGTGTGGCACGGTGCCTGGAACAAGACGATGATGATCAGGGAAATTGAAGATGACGTGACAAACTACCCCCTCCCCCTGCCGGCCTGCAAAAATGAGCTTGAATGAAAACGACGAGTGCGTATGTATAAGATGAGTATGTACAAGACGACTGAGAGGTTTTGGAAGGTCCAAATTATCATCACGTAAACACACAGGGTCTTTACGAGTCTTCCAGTAGGTGGCATTAGGAAAAGCAAAGTTGGTGAAGGAGCACACTGCAGGGTGATGTGGTCGTACTCTGACTGGTTGCACAATACATAGATCAAGCCTTTCAATAGGACGCCGGCGAGTGGGCGCATGTGGCAGGTGTGTTCTCAGATGTAGTCGAGGGCGGGCGCGCAAGGGTCAATACAGGCGATAGACGGGAAACAGTGCGATGGGTGACCACACAAAGCACAATTACTTAGAAAGGACGAGCTATAGTGGTGATCGGGCTTCCGGTGGCTAACGCGTTGCGAACGTAGATGACGAAGGAGAACATTCAAGACCTGAGTGATGTTTGATGACACGTCGGCATGACCGCACACGTTAGAAGGGGGTCCGTACTGATAGCAAAGAAGGTGGCATCAATTTAACGCCGACCTCTTCGTTGTATTTCTGCCGGCATGCTGCCTTGGGTAGGCGAGATGATAGAACGGAAACGGCGTGCTCGAAGGACCGGGCGATGCAATATAGGAGTGTGGCTGCTTGGGCTAGTTTGTATGGCATAACGATAATTATAGCACGAGAACAAAACGTCGACGTCCTTCTTGTCTCTTTGTCATCATTCTGTTCTCGCGCTGTAACTATTGGCAATATATGAGCAACGATGAGAGGCATAGCACGTGGCTACGCTTGAAGTGCATTCCTGCTGCATGGCGCCCCATGTCGAGGAATCAGAATCTGGATGTAGATGTCAGTTCCCCCAGTAGGTTTAGGTTTTGCTGCAGAGCCGGACGAAGCGGCCTATAGCTTGTCGGGTATCTTGGCGGTTGTCCATCTGCATTTCCGATACGGAATATACAGTGTGTTCTGCTTTCGGCGAAGCTTGTACGTTGTAACCTGTCGTTTTGCTCACTGTAGCAGCATCTCGGTAGTTTGGACGTAGCTGGTCACGTGCATGAACTTCTGCCATGGTGGACATTGAGGGAGATGATAAACGCTCCTGGAAAAACTTAGATAATACTTCGTTCGATTTCACCTCACATTGGTCAGGTATATTTGACGGCAAAACGTCCGCGATTTGGTGGCGAATAGTAGTCGAAGTGACGCTATTGTCAGACTTCATAGCGTCCGGCAAGGTTGCCATTGTGAATTTTGGTGACTCAGACATGTTGCAAGGCATCGAAGTCCAAAAAGAAGAAGTGATTAAGTATGCGACGAAGACTCGTCGGGTGAATGGTTGGGCGCTGGAATCAACGTGCCGGTGGCCAAATGTGTGCTTGATGGAGTGATAACCAGTGGAATCATTGACGGGAAAGTTGTGGGCCGATTGGTACCATTAATGTTGACTGTGTGAAAGCCTGGCAATCGACCAACCCACTATCAGATGATCCTTGAAACGTCTGACCTGTCCTCGGCTCTCAGATCTCAAAATTTTAACCACTCTTTTTTATTGTGCAGAAGGCGGCTTTCCTCAATTCACAACTGAAACGTTGTTTGGGCACAGTCCGAGTTTTAGGGACCGGCTTAACACGCGCGCTCTGAATTTGCAGACCGCTAGTGAAGGCACGATAACAGAATTCTTAGGTCAAATTTGGAATTAGTAGGGCTGGAAGTACTATAAATTCACTGAAGGAAAATGGCAAGGCGGCCTAGATGGTAAGAGTTCATGAAAGTACTATGCGCAGAACAAACAGGGACGAAGAGAGAAGACGTACGAAAAAGCGCAATCTAACAGCCAATTTAAATCTGAAAAAAAAAACCTTTGCTGGAAACGCAACCTGATCTGCGTGATTTTATCAGAGAGCACATTATCAGTGCATGCAACACAAACTCTGGCCTACAATGCGCCCGATAAACCCCCTCCACACACACACACACACACACACACACGCACGCACATGCTCACACACAAGCGAAACCACACCCTAGGCACGTGCGCTGACCAAATGAAAAGAAAGCGCTATTGAAGATACGCAGACAGTAGCGATATGTCTTTGCCTTTTGTTCGATCGATTCAAAGGTCTGCTACTTCTGCCTCGTGGTTTTATTCCGATGTAAACGAAATACCAGTGCCTCCAGTCCGAGTTGTTCATCCACATTCTTTACAATTCATGGCCTAATGCATACTACAATGACCTTTCAGGTTGCAGAAGTGTTCTCAAAGTGTAATGTTGCAGCAACGTCCTGTCTGCCAAACTTAGCATGACCACACGTCAGAGAAATGTTATAAACTGCATTGCACACTGAATAATTAGAACCACATTAAAAAGACAATTTACTGCTATGTATCTTATAAAATGCTTTCTTATCATTTGGCCAGTATACGTAGCCCTGTATTGTAATTTGGTTTGTGAATGTTGGTGTGATTGAGTTGATCTAGGGCATTGTTATGCGGAGTGATTGTTGTGTGCTGCTCCCTAGTGGGATTACGCTGATGACGTTGGTCTTTAAACAAACGCTTTTTAATAAATATGTTGTTAGATGGCGCTTGTCCATCTATGTCCTTTCCTCGCTCTCGTTTTAATAGAACACTTTAATGGAACGAACTGTCACGCTTAATACAATTTGCAATTGATCCTTTGTACTGATGTATGTCGTGCTGATCTTCAATTTCGTGTTGACATGTTGTGTCAGATTCTTCGGGTTTAGATTACGCATTTAAGATGTTGTGTGGTTTAAGAGTATCTTTTTATTAGAGGATCTTGTTACCTTTAAAAGAAGTGCGTCGTTTTCTTACGCGAAATCTATCAATTACATCATTTGCTGTTAGTTTCTTCTACGCATATTTTGAGTTTATTCATCAGGAATAAGAGGTATTTTCGTCCACTCTATGTTTTACTAGTGGTTTGCATGGACAACTGTGATAGTTTCCTGGGTCAGTTCTCTGGGTTTTTGAACAGCTTTCGTACCAAGTTTATGTACGTGTGCGTATTGATTTTTGTAGCAGTTTTTTCTAACTATATCCGCACTTTTATTCAATTCCACTGCAAACTTGTTATCATTACTGCTTCTTTTCACCACCTTGGCTGCAAGGCCCGCAAGAAAGTCATGATTTCTCGAAATATGAATTTGCGGTTACTTTTTCTGCTTGCTCTTTTCCTCTACAACGTTTACATATTATCACGTAAACTGATTGCATTTTTAGGCTGACATTTGATGCAATGTTCGAGGAAAAAATCTTTTCTAATATTTTTTTTAAATAAGCACTAAATAACCGTGCATCATGTATAGCTCTCACAATCCCTGTCTTGCAAAATTGTGCTGCTCCTGTTAGTGTTTTACAGTTCGCAGTAGGGTGTTATTAAGTTTTATGCAATAAAACTGCTTTCAAGCATCTTCACTTTAAAGCATTGTTAAAGGTGAAATGATTTCTGCGCATCACGTACCTGGAAAGTTTTTTTCACCAACTGAAATCTATTCGTTTCATGTCCATTGCTCATGTACGAATTTACAGAGCAGTCGCTCCCGAAAGGTATGATTTGTTTTATAATTGGGCAGCTCACGAAAAAAAACACTGTGTTTTCTTCTGTGCGCTGCCCAAGCATAAATAAGTTCCAACTCACCTTTCAGGTGAGTTCAACTACATGTTTTGTTTGAAGCTTTCGAAATAAAAACAATGCAGCAGAAAGGTGTTCATGCAGTGTGTCGTTTTGTTGTTGATAGCATACACCGCCAAAATAATGGACACATTGTTTATGACGAAAATGACCACATTAAAAGTAGCCGCAAAATGTAATGCCTGCACAAGCTTTCTGTGCACGCGTCAGGTACGCGGCTTTGCACGATGCAGAATTGCAATTTCAGTGCAGTTTAACACAAAACTATAAACTGTGTAACTATAAGAGACGCTGAAACAAAAAAATTGCTAAAACGTTCTTGAAATCAACCAAGTAGGCATGCTCTATTTCAGCCCCCCTCTGAAAGAATTGGCCCCGCATCTGCATGTTACACTGCAAATGTCGTCACAAGACGATAGTCTTCCACCTGAAGAGAGTGAGCAAAACGTTTATTTGATGTTCTGAGCAAAAAATTAGTGAATGGTATTCTGAAGGCACTGCGTTAGAGTGTCTCGAGCGTGCAGCGGAGGCGAACAAGCGCATCAACTAACGTCACACGTGAGACATGGCCGCTATTTGGCAGTTATCTTGGAAAACGAAGCGCGTGGCGTGCGCACCCGCCTCGGAGGTGACAAGGTGTAGAACGCAAGGCGACAGGTAGAAGCCACCACAATGTCGTCTTTGCAAAGCGTTGGAAACACTTGCCGTTTTGTGCAAGCGTTGCATTGTCAGCAGAGCGTGATAAACGCTACAATCCTCAGAATTACTCATGTGTGCCTTTTCTAGTAGAAAGACACAATACAGAATATTGACGTGTTGTTACGGTGCCTAATTTATGTGCAGTAATTGCTTTTTAATTGACAATCGCACAAGTATGAACGCTGAACTTTAAGCAGTATTGGTTGGCGCTGCAGATGGGTCGGCAGTTTGGGCTGTCGTTTGGACTTCTTGCCGTTTTGGGTACCGTTAAGGGCTGACAAACTGACAGTATAATTTACGCAATGTCTGGAAAGCATACCCGCTTATGATGCCTTCAAGCTATTTCAATGAATCCCGGACATCAATGGCTCGACTGATAACAGCTTCGGTTTTATTACGCGCGTAAACATAAAAGCAAGACAAGCCGAAATAGGTGCCGAAATTAACGTTGGTTGCGATAAATTACAGTGATATTGGTATGTACGTGGAACTGTGAAGAAGGCTGCAGCCAGTCCTAAAAATAATTAGGCGTACAAACTTTTACAGAAATAAATTATAAGAGCCTACGAGATAGGTTTTATTATGGCACTCCGTAATTATTTTCACCAAGCGGGGCTCTTGAGCGTGCAAATGGCCATGGAATATGAGCATACTTTCAGTTTCGACTGCGTTAAAGTCTAGTTGCATATCAGTTTCACGTACTCGTGCCAAAGAGTGTGATATTTTAACTTAAAGGGGTGTTGCCAGATTTGTATCCGGCTGAGGGTTCAAGAATATTTCATGTATGCTCTTGCGAGCGTTTGAATGTGTGTACTCTACGCAAGCAACAAAACAGAAAAAATTGGCGAGAAGGGTGGTTGGTAGTTTAAACCCCCCAGAAATTTTCTAATCTTGACCTCCTTCTCCTGGATACCAGCCTGTTAACTATGCACTACGAGTGTGGCTGACCATCAGTATGGACTTAACACTATAACTTGGTCATCAATTTCTAAGGAAAAGCATGATATTCCACGTGCCCAAAATTTTCATATTGGCTCGTGATGTCAGAGTGAACACTAACCATTTTACTCACAAAGTGTTCACATTTCCTGTACGCTACGTAATGATTGAGATGATTTCCTCTCTACCAGATACTATAGCTCCTTGTGTGCGAAGATCCAGTCATGTCTGAATAAACTATTTGAGCATCTGGGCAGTTGTGTATTTTGGTGTAGCCCTGCATACCTTATACCTGATCATCTGACGCTCTATTAAAGACAGTACCCCGAACAGCAGGATCCTTTGCTATTATTTGTCTGCTAAAGTGTAGCCGATGCGGCAATATTCACTGTTAATAAAATCAAGTGTCTTGCATTAGGTACTAAAAGTGTGCACCTTATAAGTGAAATACATTATGTCAGGAAAAAAGGAAAGGCGAGCAACCTAAGTGTAGCACCTCACGCACTCATTAGCAATGGTACAAAAATAGTGCTGTTCCCTTTCCCATAGGCTATTACTTGCACATTATTATCCCGCAGCAAATACGTCGGGTTCGGTATCCGTATTTATATTGGTTTACCACTAACAACCTTCATGAAGAGTATTTCGCTCTGTATTTGCGCTAGGAGTATTAATTTTATTTGGATGCTTGAGAATTTGGTTGTCTTTAAGCTGACTACAGGTTACTGCAAAGTGAACATATATATGTATATATATATATATATATATATATATATATATATAAAATATATATACATATATATATATATATTATATATATATAATATATATATATATAATATATATATAATATATATATATATATATATATATATATATATAATTATCTTTTGACACTTCAACAGATATCGTATACATGTTACTCGAAATTTTGTTAGTTTTTTTTCTTCTCTTACATAAAGAAAGTTTTTATGTGTCACCCGCTATGTTACAGCATTGAAACTCATATACCTTGAGTGTCCGTAAAAACTTCCTCCACTAAAACGGGAACATATTTTGTCACTTTGTGCATGTGCACTAACTTATGCATTGACATTAGGGTCTACATAGTTCACGCTCACGAAAATGTCACGTGTTCATTTTACGTGTACGAGAGTGAAATGCCAGAAAAACACCAACGTCACGAAGTGAAAAAGGTTCCTAGAAATACATCTTGTGAAATTTCCTCTTCCTATTGATGACATGTCACTACTAAATTCACTATGTTCTCATATATTTGTGTGTTTTTAACACTTTTCCAGCGTTCTGCATAAGGCAACAATCAATGAAAAATCACATTACATAAAAATTGGCAGATCCCACGTACAGTGGGAATCGATGATATAAGAAGCACGAATGAGGAAGGTTCATATGTCACTCTGAAATCAGCACAATGTTATGAGGTGGAAGTAAATGATGCCGTACATGACTTACGTGTCATGATTATCATATTTTTATGTGTCTTTCACCTTCGTTATCTATTCAAATCACGCGATACCAAATATCGTATATGTGGAGGTAACGAAACGGCTGCGAGGTCGCTATAAATGTGGTATATTGTCATATTATTATGTGACACGCGTGTCAGCATTATCATGTTTGCACCAGTCTTATACTTTCGTCATGCATTGATCTCACGTAAAACCAAATTTGCTATATATGGAGTTAGCAAAATGGCCGCGAGCGCATCAAGAAGGGCCCAATATACTTCAATGTAGCGTTGTCGCGTGCGCACGCTGGGCACGCGACAACAAAGTTAGCAAAACGTGAGCACTCTATAGTATGATGCCAGGAGAGACCGACGCCACCAGCGTCCATCAGCGCGGCCCGACGGCAACCGGCGCAAAATGCGACATGCTGCATTTCGCGCCGATGCGTTACCCGAACAACACTGCGCCTCCCTTATCTCCCACTTTTCGTGATCGAGGGACACGGGAGGCGATTAAGGGGAGATGCTACTCGAACACTCTTTCTTTTTATTATTCACCCTAGAGCAATAAAACTTGAGCTGTTTATGGAACTTTTTGTGCTGATTTCAAATATATAGTTAGTTTTTCTTTGTATGTAGCATACTTTAAACTCTACGACACGACAAATTGAAAACCTTGATTCTTTTGCCCCCTATTTTCATCCCTGAAGTTCTGTCACTTTTTACCATTTATAGCTCATAATGTTTGATTGATTTGTGGGGTTTAACGTCCCAAAACCACCATATGATTATGAGAGACGCCGCAATAGAGGGCTCTGAAAATTTTGACCACCTGGGGTACTTTAACGTGCATTCGAATCTGAAAACACGGGCCTACAACATTTCCACCTCCATCGGAAATGCAGCCGCCACAACCGGGATTTGATCCCGCGATCTGCGGGTCAGCAGCCGAGTACCTTAGCCACTAGACCACTGTGGCGGGGCATAGTTCATAATGTTTAAAATAAAGTGTAGAATGCAAATAACTAATTAGAATTGCATACACAAAATATGTAATAGTAGTGAAATACTAAACGTAAAAAGTCCATATTTCATCTACCCTAGTAAAGGTTTACAAACATTTTTTTAGTATTCAATGAAAAATTGAAATTTAAACTATATAATTGCATTTGTGCAAAGAGGAGGTTTTCGGGCACTAGACGTGCCCGAAAAGAGAGGGGCACATTGAAAAAAATGGCGAAATTTTTGTTTTGAGAAAAACAAGTTTTAAAGGTAAAATTGAGTTTTTATTTATAGAAGATATCATTAAATCTGTAAAATATGACAACCAAAAACAACAATCTTTCTTGTAGTGGCCACTGCCACTAAAATACGCCAGAACAATAAGTTCGTGGCTTTTTCGAGCCGAATCCTCACAGACATTTCGCTCACAGACAGGGCCATGAAACGCTTGCCAAACTTCCGCTCCATCTGGCAGAGCCATGTGCCAACTGCAAGCTATGAAGAAGTTTGACAGGACTGCGAAATCCTAACTAGTCCAGTGTCATGCCTTTTTGCGGCCATGTTTGTGCCACATACTGTCGTACTTACCGGAAATGTCGTCCCTGCTAAGTTCTCTCACTGCGAGCTCTTTCGACCTCTCAATATTGGCGCTTACGTCATACATTGCCGCATCATGAACTTTCCGGCTGACGGGTGCAAATTATTTTTGATGCAATGACTTTTGCAAGCCAACAACTGCCGCAAATTAAACCAGCTGCTCGTAGCCTAATCCTACAGAGCGCGCCACACAACGACTTTCACTTGCGAGTAATGGCTTTTTTTTTATTCATAACAGAGATAATTACACGAGAAAGGCATTGTTCCGCTGCGCTGCTCAACAAGACGTAGACCCCGCAAATAGGCATCACAGCACATACAGGTGCGTATGTATGTACAGGTGCGTATGTAACGGTTAGGGCGTCCGACTCGGCTGCGGGAGGTGGCACGTCGGAAACCCACCGCCGGATACCCACCGGTAAATTTGGGTACAAGCGTACGCCCGGCCAGGCGCCCGGCTTTTTTCAGGGTGTTGCGCTTGGGGGAAGCCTCGCAAACCCCGCTAAGCCCTTCGGGGCGAAAACCAAGTTTCCAACGCAAACCTAGCCTGCAAAGGTGGTTCTTGACGTGGTCTCCACGTGGATGACCTTCGGGTCAATTAAAACTAAGAGTTCACCAGGTCACGCATCCGTGCGCCATGGAAAACACAAAGAGAGTTGTTTCTCAAACTCGCGAAAGCGTACCAAGCGTTCCTACCACCACCAGGTGCGTAGCGGCCAATGGCGGTCCTCCGATCCGTACCACGTGATAAGCAAGTCGTGGCGCTCGAAAAATGCGCAGAAGCGTGCTTCTTTTTATGATTTCTTGTGCTGCATCAGCGAGGGAAACTGTTGGTGTTTGAAGAGCGAGGCTCGACTCTTCGGCTCATGGGATCAACAATGGCGAGCGGCGGCGCATTATCGGCGGCAAGGTGCTCAAAGACTGCACACTTTGGGCCTTTTAACAGGCACATTGTTATCTTTTGATGCAATTTTAAAGAATTTCCAGTTGAGTCTCGACCTGTAACTTTTTTTCATAACAGTAGAGGCACCAGTTTTATTGCAATTTTCGTCGCGTCTCACCAACACCGGCGAGACGCGACAAAATGAACGCCGGTGACCACACGCACCGCGTCACGTCAAAATGTATTGGCGCCTTGACTGTGGTATGTAGTTATGTTCTCACATGACATGCCTTACATGATTATCATGTTTGCGCCAATCACATACCTTCGTCATCCATTGACGTCACGTAATATAAAAAAATTGGCACATGTGAAGCTAGTGAAACGGGCGCGAGCGCATCATGAGTGTGGCATGTAGTCATGTTGTTACATGACGCACATCTCATGATTATTATGTTTGCACCATTATCGTACCTTCGTCATCCATTCACATTTTATAATACCAAATTTGGTATAAGTGAAGCTAGCGAAACGGCTACCTATGCATCATTAGCGTGGCATGTAGTCATGTTGTTACATGACACGCATCTCATGATTATAATGTTTGCACCAGTCACATATCTTCGTCTTCTGTGCACCTATTGTAATATCAAATTTGGTATATGCGACGCTAGCAAAACGGGCGCAAGTGCAACATGAGCGTGGCATGTGGTCATGGTGTTATATGACACGCATGTCTTGATTTTCATGTATGGGTCGGTCGCTTGTGTTGGGCATGCAATCATGTCTTACCATACCAGTTTTGCAGCATGCCATGTGAACGAAACCATCACAAGAGCTGCAGGACCATGAAATGTAAATCATAACATTCATGACATACATAGCATGACTTTCATGTTATGACTATTCAAACATGTTCTTCATACAGTCATGTTATGCTATACCCAATTTGGTAATGATACCATTATCAAAACGGCCAGGAAAGCTAAAAGTCAATGGTGCATAGATAGATAGATAGATAGATAGATAGATAGATAGATAGATAGATAGATAGATAGATAGATAGATAGATAGATAGATAGATAGATAGATAGATAGATTCAAAGTCGCCGAAGTTCGCTAAGAAATGCTCCGTATTTATTAAAGCAGCCCAAAGGCGTGCAAATAAGTGTCCTGGAGTATAGATAATAGAAATTGCAATAGTGTTCAGAAAACTGAGTCGCATCTTCTTGCCTTTTGAAAGCAATATAGTGGTACACATAGAAACTTGAAGGTATATGTAGGTATATGTATATGTTTGTATGTATAACGGGAGACAAAAGGGTGACTCCGAAAGCAGCTTCACCTCTAAAAGTTCATGGCCTGCTTGGTTATAGCGAGCCAAGCATGTTGATGTTAAGTTTTCTTCACCGAACTAATGTGCCATGATTTTGACAACTGTTTCTAGGTGTTGCAAGTCCCGTTAATTGGAAAGGCGACCACCGGGCTAATTCCAAGGGCTGATGTATCGGCCCCCGAACTGCACCACGAAAGCGCGGACAATTTAGAAGTGGTCCTATCTGGCGTGCCAGCGGCCGCTTGCTGAGGTTTAACGAAGAAGTCAGAGCCGAGAGTTGATAAGCAAAACAAAATTATAATCTCAGGTATGGCAGATCAAACGATACGCAAACTTGCCCACTCAGCAATGGTTCAGTACAATATTTCACCAATCAAACAATGCACTCCTGTCACAGGTCCCGTGAATTCGGGAGGCGATCGCCGGGCTATTTCCAAGGGCCGAAGTATCGGCCCCCCGAATCGCACCACGATAGCGTGGACAATTTAGAAGTGGTCCTTTTTGGCGCGCCAGCGGACGCCGGCTGTGGCCCAAAGAACAAGTCAGAGCCGAGAGTTGATAAACAAAACAAAATTATATTCTCAATAATGGCAGATCAAAACGATACACAAGTATGCACACTCGACAATAGTTGAATACAACATGTCACCAATCAAACAATGTACTACAAAGTACAATCAGCCACACTCGAAACAACGGACACAGACAACAACACGCACTACAATGCAGTCGCATGCATCGAACAACCAAGACACTTCAAGACTAAAGAGTTAGAAAACTTATTCAGTCCAATGTTCTTGACACAAAAGTCTGGATGATACTCTTCCGAGAATCACTCACTCAAAGTCCAGCGTTGTTGTCGTTCCGCTTCCCCCGAGGCTTCTCTTCTAGGAAACCTCACGTCTTCAATTGGCCACTCTCCAAGCTTCAAACTTCTTCGCCGGAAACACGTCGGCTTCACACACGCGGCTGTTGCCACGCGTCCTCGCTCGATAGCGATAGACACACACTCTTGCCTGTAGCTCGAGCCTTCACCCCTCAGGTGGAAATCCTCTTCTTCTCCTCCTTTGTCACCGAAGACAAAAGGCTTCGCCCACAAGACGGAACACCCTACGCAATCTGGCGCATACTTTCTTCTCCTGCTTTGTCACTAAGGACAAAACAATCACCGACTGATGCGGCGGGATACCCTACGCACTCCGGCGTGAAATTCCTTCTCCTCCTGATCTCCCATCTCGGCTGCTCGATTAAATACCTTCCGCGCGAGATTCCAGAAAGTTTTCATCATTTCGTCGGCGCGATACGCAGCGAAAGCTGGGGCGAAGGGCGAGACGGTTTGAAGGCTGTCCGCGATGGATGACGCATCCTGGCATCATCACGCCCCTTTCCATTTAGAACGTTCCAGGTCTTGCTCGGGTGCCGATGAGAGGAGGTTCGTCGGCGAATCCACGCTTCCGAGAGGGACGCTTGCCCGGGGAGTCTTTGGATGCTTTTCTTTTTTTATCGTTGACCTCTTGGCGCTTCGTCGCGAGAATTTGGCGGCGCGCCTTTTTTTTGAGCACTCGTTTTGTGACACGGCCCCCAACTTTAAGAATATCATCTAATAATATTCAAAACCACACAAACGAGCGCGAACAGTCCCCACACTCTCAGAGACTGCAACATAGTCTGTCGCTCATGACACGTCACATTCACAATAGATCACTCAATACAATTGTACATTGTAATTCAATTTCACAACACATGAAATATAACCACAGGGGCATGAGTACAACACTCCATCACTGATTCCAGACAATACAAATGTACAAAGTTCTTTCCTTTCAACAATTGTACCGTAACAAACATTTTGACTCACTCGGCATACAGTTGTGACACAGGATAACAACCACATAACCTTAACATATTGCGTTCAGCACTGTCAAACACATCCGGATTCGACCTCAACACCTATCCCGTGTACTTCGAGCGGCGCTTGCGCCATTTCTTCCGGTGCTCACTCGATCACTTCTTGTTTTTCCTCGTTTTGTTCCGGCGAGCCCTTTCCATCGATGGTATCTGAAGCGGCATCTTAGCCATCTTTGTCACTTCAGACATTGTTAGCGGGTCATAACGCTCAACCAATCCTGTCACCCGCTTGTTCATGTCACGACATTGGGCCTGGCTGGCCGACTCCCTCACCTTTACACTGTCGGTCAGTTGAGGTCGTGCCGACGTAAGTCCAGCTGCCCAGCACGTGAACTCATTCAACACGATCATCTTCTCATTCGCTGTCTCTTGTACCCGAGCTTCCCCTTGGGCTCGAGTGAAATCCTTCACGGGGGTTTTCTCCACTGTACCTCGCGGTCCCTGTGTCGGCGGGGGCTCCATCTTCGGGTCTTCCCCCAAACGTTCTGCATCATTCGGCCCTCGCGCCCCGTCGATGTTTCCGATGACGAGGTTGTACAGGGGGGTCGCCATGCATAGAGCACTAACCTTCGCGCTTAAGTACGGGGTTTCAACATCAATTTCTGCTTCGAGAAGCATCCGAACCGTACTGTCAATTGGGTAAACTGGTTTCGTTTTGACTGTCAACTCACCTTCCCGTACCAAATTTCTCCGCACGATAACCGTGGAGCTACCGGTGTCTCATCGCCGTAATCTTCTTGCCCGCAACTTTTCCAGGCAGCGTTGGCATTGCCTTCGTAACACCGGTTGGCTGTTTTGTCAATACAGCACCCGCAATAGGAAGTTTCTCCCCGTTTTTCAACTCTACAAATTTTTTGGTGAGGGCATTATCATTGAATTTCGGTGTTGCTAGCCCACAGGATACCTGGTGAGTTTGACTCACTCCGTTACGACATGCGTCTGCTTTGTGTCCAGTCTGACCACATTTGAAACATTTTACAACCGTAGGGCTCGTGAAGTTAGTTCGACAGTTGTTAGCGCGGTGACCCACTCGGTTACACAGAAAACATTTCGGAATGCTCTCCGGTGCACGCTTCTTCTCTTCGGGAGCCGATTTCTTCGAATCTTCAGGACACTCTTTCTTAACCTTGGCCAAATTAGTGCCACCTTGCGCTTCTAAGAATTGATCGGCCAATTCAAGCATGCCTTCAAGTGACTCAGCCTTCCTCTCTTTCAAGTACAGCGACAGGCTTGGATGGCAACTAGTAAGAAATTGCTCTCTAATAAGCAGCTCTCTAAGCTCATCGTACTCTTGCGCTGTCCCTGAAAGTTCAATTTATCTGTCGAAATAATGGCTTAGTCCGGCGGCGTACTGCGTAGCCGTCTCACCATCAGCTGGCTTTCCTGTCCTAAATCTGTCTCGGAATCTTTCCACAGTAAATCTAAATCGCTTCAGCAAAGCAGCTTTCACCTTTGCATAGTTGGCTGCATCGGTCGGCGTCAGCCTCTCGTATACACTGAGCGCTTCACCACTCAAGCAAGTACTAAAAACGGTTGCCCATAGATGTTCCAGCCAATTCTGGCTCCTTGCAATCGTCTCAAATCTGTGAAGGTACGCGTAAAGGTCGTCCTTCCTTTCATCAAACGCTACGAGTGACTTGTTTGGGTTCAAGCAGAAGCCATGATCTTCCCCTTCGCTGCTTTAAACTCTAGCTTGGACGGGAGTTTCACTTCGCGGTTGCAAACGGAGCTGCTCGAGTTCCATCTCGTGCTGCCGCTGCCGTTCCCTTTCCTCTCTTTCTTTTTCAGCCGTCGCTCTCTCACTTCTCTTTCTTCTTTCAGCTGTAGCTCCCTCGCTTCTCTTTCTTCTCTCGCCCTTTCAGCATCCAACTTCTCTCTCTCCAACTCAGCTTCTTTTAGATGCGGAAGCATCTTATACTCGCGCCTTGTAGTGCGCCGTCCGCGCCGTCCGCGCCGTCCGCACCGCTTCTCGATCATTCGACAGCTGACGCGCGCGCATGCGCCGTCGCACCGTCGCCCACCATCTGTGCCGCGCGCGCTTCTCCTTCGAGAACATTCGACAGCTGACAGCGCATGCGCCGTCGCGCCGTCGCCATCTGTGCCGCGCGCGCGCTTCTCCTTCGAGAACATTCAACAGCTGACAGTGCATGCGCCGTCGCGCTGTATATATACTCAAGGTCGGCGCTCGCTCGCTCAGTTGCCGCTCGTCGGTTGGTTTGTACGGCGCGTCGACGTCCAAGGTCGCGGTGAAATGAATTCCAACGAATCCACAAACACAATGATCGACGTCCCTTCGACCAGCGCCGCCCTTTCGCATACGTGTGTACGTGTTCACTCATTTAACACCCCCTCCTACAACCACGTTAACCAATTTAGCCATCGACCCAAGTAAGTCGCAATTTAACACCCCATTTCACAACCACGTTAACCAATTTAGCCATCGACCCAAGTAAGTCGAACTTTAACACCCCGTTAACCGATTATATGCTCCGCATCCTCCTCACTGTTCCCCGAGGGAAGCTGCGGGCAAATTTTTTCTGCTTTGGCTCTTTCGACCGCCAACCTTTCTTTTTTTCCGCTCAGCTGCCTTTTCTTCTTTGGCCTTCTCTTTCTTTTCTTTTTCCTTATGGGTGACCCACTTCCGTAGCTCGGTGCCAGAAAGACCCATCTTCTCACCAAGAGCTACTAACTTTTCGAGATCCATTGTGTCTCGCAAATAAAACCTTGCCGCGTGCAAAAATAACAACCTAAATCAGTATATCAGAACACTCTCCTGCACTCGTTAACGAGAACCCTGAGCAACACACAAAATTGTTCCGATAGCACTATACACAACTCGAGGCTTTTTCTCACTACTTTGGACACACTGTGCACCAAAAGGTTCTGTCGTGGACGCCAGAATAATTGTCACAGGTCCCGCTCATTTGGGAGGCGATCGCCGGGCTAATTCCAAGTGCCAAAGTATCGGCCCCCCGAACCGCACCACGAAAGCGTGGAAAATTTCGAAGTGGTCCTTTTTGGCGCGCCAGCGGACGCCGGCTGTGGCCCAAAAAACAAGTCAGAGCCGAGAGTAGATAAACAAAACAAAATTATATTCTCAATAATGGCAGATCAAAACGATACACAAGTATGCACACTCGACAATAGTTGAATACAATATGTCACCAATCAAACAATTTACTACGCGGTGCAATCAGCCACATTCAAAACAACGGACACAGACAACAATACGCACTACAATGCAGTCGCATGCAGCAAACAACCAAGACACTTAAAGACTAAAGAGTTAGAAAACTTATTCAGTCCAAAGTTCTTGGAAAAAAAGTCTGGATGATACTCTTCCGAGAATCACTCACTCAAAGACCAGCGTTGTTGTCATTCCGCTACCCCCGAAGCTTCTCTTCCAGGAAACCTCGAGTCTTCAATTGGCCACTCTCCAAGCTTCAAACTTCTTCGCCGGAAACACGTCGCCTTCACACACGCAGCTGTTGCCACGCGTCTTCGCTCGATAGCGGTAGACACACACTCTTGCCTGTAGCTCGAGCCTTCACCCCTCAGGTGGAAATCCTCTTCTTCTCCTCCTTTGTCACGGAAGACAAAAGGCTTCGCTCACAAGACGGAACACCCTACACACCCTGGCGCATACTTTCTTCTTCTCCTGCGTTGTCACTACGGACAAAACCTTCGCCGACTACATGGCGGAATCCCTACGCACTCATGCGCTAACTTCCGCCTTCTCCTCATCTCTCATCTCGGCTGCTCGATTAAATACCTTCCGCGCGAGATTTCAGAAAGTTCTCATCATTTCGTCAGCGCGATACACAGCGAAGGCTGGGGGAAAGGGCGAGACGGTTCGAAGGCCGTCCGCGACGGATGACGCATCCCGGCATCACCATGCCCCTTTCCATCTAGAACGTTCCAAGGCTTGCTCGGGCGCCGATGAGAGGAGGTTCGTCGGCCAACCCACGCTTCCGAGGGGAGAGGGACGCGCGCCCGGGGAGTCTTTGGATGCTTGTTTTCTTTTTTTGTATTGTTGACCTCTCGGCGCTTTGTCGCGAGAATTTGGCGGCGCGCCTTTTTTGAGCACTCGTTTTGTGACAAATACGCAATACAATCAGCTACCCTCGAAACAATGAACACAAACGACAATACGTACTACAACGCAAACACATGCATCAAACAACCGAAACACTTAAATATAAAATATTTTGAAAACTTATTCAGTCCAAAGTCCTTGGAACAAAATCTGAACGATACCAATCACAAACTCAAATGCAAGCACTGTTGTCGATTCGCTGCTTCCGAAGTTACTCTTCCAAGAAACCTCATCTTCAAACGTCAGCACTTCAAGAACCAAGCTTCTTTCCCGGAAACACGTCGGCTTCCCACGCGTTGTGATTGCACGACGCGTCATCGCTCTCGGGTGGTATACTCAAACTATTTTTCTGCTGGTAGCATCAGCCTTCACCCTTTAGGGTGAAACCCTCTTCATCACCTGCTTTGTCACAGGTGACAAAAGCCTTTGCCTACACAGCGGAATGCTCTATTCTCACTTGTGCAAAAATTCTTTCATCTCCTTCCTACGCACACTGCCGTTAATTGTCTTCATATCCCGATCTCCCTTCTCCGCTGATCCCATAAATACTTTTCGTGCTAGATTCAAGCAATTTTTTTTATTTGTTTGGTTGGTGCGATGCACAGCAGGCTGGGGAAAGAGCGAGACGTTTCGAGGACCATCCGCGACACGTGACAAAACTCGAGAACACCACACCTCTTTTCTTTCAGATTCTTCAAGGCTTGCTCGGCGGCCGATGTGAGGAGGATGGTCGACGAAACTACGCTTCCGAGGGAGGAGACGGTGCGCCCGGGTTACAGTGTACTAGAAGAGGGCAGTCAACTGATTGAGGATGCCGCGCCGCATCCCCGGCAGATTCTCCAGTGGGCGACAGTAGCGGCGGCGCTGTAGTCCCAAGGTACTGTAGATGTCAGGAGCATCTGCATTGAGAGCATGCGTGCCCGATCCCGCGAAAGCTGATTGCTCGTTTTTAGCGCGTTTATGGAGTTTCTGAGCCTTCCTCAGTGGTCGCACCTACTACGCGCCATGGTGTACGAGTGAATATACAGGCACGCCGAAATTGCTTCTATACATTCACTGTTTCAAGAGCCTCCCAATACACAGAAAAACAAAAAGTCAATCGGAATTCGCGCGGATCCGCCTAGCTTCTTGCTCAATCAGCGCTTTGAGCTGTGTTACATTATAAGTGGCTACTGGTAAACTACAAAGAGAGGACAAGTATCAAAACCGTGATCAAATCATACGCTCGTTTTGCTGGCAGTTTGTATAATAACCAGAACACAGTGTTTCACATAGGTGCTGATATGCGCTCGATTGTTAAACGTTGAATCCGAGTATAAGTCGCCTCTGTTTTATCATGCCAGTTTTGCGGAAGATAATAGTTATTGCTTTCCGAAAGGCTTAATGCAATATAAACTTAGTAAAAACAACGCCCAAACATAATAAAAAGAACCAATTGTATATATAGCCTCTTTATTAATCTGCGTAAATTTATTGTAATCAGTTCTCATTTCATATTACAGCTTAAATTGCGCTGCTTTCCGAATAATCCATTGACGTAACGCCCTAGCAAGCGAGCAAATTTATGCCAATGTTTTCTAATTTACGCATAGTTCTATTATCAGGTGACAAAAGTGTAGGCAGGCAGTGGTCCAACTTGTTTTGAGAAATTTACCTTCCTTCTATATGTACACAGTAAACACACACACACACACACACACATATATATATATATATATATATATATATATATATATATTTATATATATATATATATATATATATATATATATATGAATTCGAACAGAGAATAATGCCAAGGAAAGTAGAGTGGAGTTAAACTGAATTTAAGAAAAATAGTGGAATTAGACTGAATTGTAAGGAAAATGTGGAGAAAAGTGGGTAAAAAGGTAACTTCCCGTGGGCCGGAATAGAACCTGCGACCATCGAACTCGAATTACGCTTTGGATGCTCAACGACTGAGCAATCACGGTGGCTATACTCTCAGCCAACCTATCGGGCATATATGTGAATATACACGTGGGAGTGTCAGTCAGCACCATCTGTAGCCATGTCGGCGAATGTGGCACACATTTCCTGAGCCTGTGTGGTGTCAAGTAGCACGTGAACTTATTACGAGCTGGCAGCTGACCAATAGTATCTAGTATACAACCTAAGCTCCCAAGTCTGCCAGTACGAGACCCTCATTTTTGAATAGGAAAAAAGTGTATACTCAAGGGCTCGGTTTTCCGTGTTTTACACTATATTTTTGAAATATAAGAGCCAATGATGCCAAGGAAAGTATAGGGCATGTTATTAGACCGGATTGTAAGGTAAATGTGAAGAAAAAAAGTGGGTGAAAGATAACTTGCCGTGGGCAGGAACCAAACCTGCGACTTTAGAATAACGCGTTCGATGCTCTACCACTGAGCTACCAGGACGGCTATCCCCCCAGCCTTTTTTATTGGGTATATATGTGAATTTAAACGTGAGAGTGTCATTCAGCACCATCTGTAGCCACGACGGCAAGTGTGGCACACTCTTCTTGAGCCTGTGTGGCGTCACGTGACGCGTGAACTTAATACGAGCTGGCAGCTGAGCAAGAAACTCTCGTATACAACTTAAGACACCAAGTCTCCCAGTACGAGACCCTCGTTAATGAATAAGGGAAAGACGTACATACTTAAGCGCTCATTTTTCTTTCTTGTTTTCACACTATATTAATGAAATCTACCAGGCACAAATGCCAAGCAAAGTATAGTGGAGGTTATTAGACCGAATCGTAAGGTAAATTTCAAGAAAGAAAAGTGGGTGTAAATATAACCTGCCGTTTGCAGGAACCAAACCTGCGTCCTTCAATTAACGTATTCGATGCTCTACCACTGAGCTGTTCGAGTTCCACCTCGTGCTGCCGCTGCCTTTCCCTTCAGCCATCGCCGCTTCTCTTTCTTTTTTCAGCTGCCGCTCTTTCACCGTTCTTTTTTCTTTTGGCAGAGTTCTTCACATCACTGCATAGGCAAGACTAGCTTTTAGTTAGGACTGCTGTAGCTTTACTTTTCGACATGCTACAATTCACATTGCGACACAAAATACCTATGCTTCCAAGGGAAACCAACTTGCGCGACTTTAATACATACGTGATTGATACGCTCAACTCGGTTTTACTGGTGGAGGTCATAAATATTCTTGGGTTTTAACCAGGCAGATAATTCGGGCAGTTCCTGCACTGACACCTTGATGCCGTCGTGATTTCGCGCTAGCCAAATGTAGTACAATCAATCAAAGTTCGCAAATGTAGAATCAACTTTTCGATGTCGACGTACGAAGGACGCTTAAGTCAGGAGTGATTAAAACTCTGGTCAACTGATTCAAAATATGGGATCGTGGAGCGGCGGCTCCTTTCTGCCGGGCAAAAACATGTGGTTCCTACTTACCACCGTTCCGTGAAATCGGCCCGTGCTGCAAATGTCTCCTGTGTTTCAGGGGAACGCAACGCGGGTATTTTTATGGCATTTACTCTTATTAGGTATTAATTGGCGTGGTAATGCATGTCGCGCGTGTCACCATTCCGAGTGTCAGTTTCAGTTAAAAGGTGGTAACGGTACACACTACTATGTAAGTCACAACCAACACACAATATTTGAATCTTATGCGCCACGCAAACTCTAAAGGAGGATGTTCAGATGTAACAGCATGAATACCCGCAGGAAAAGGTGAGGCAGTAAAGAATGACTAACCTGCGTGATTTTAGAAAACCTCACAGAGATTGAACATTTGTGCACCATCGTTGGTAGCGCCACTTGCCGAGAATGCCTCACCAGGAAAGGATCCCACAGAGCTTGTCAAACAGGGCCTTATTCTTTCACTGATTTGGGAAACGTGGGACACTTTGAAGTTTTTTTCCAGTCAACACGTTAAGAACCACGCTTGCATAGCCGTCTAGTCGGTGGATAACATTACTGCCCGGCGCCAATGCCAGGATAACATCCTGCGATATTCTTCAGGGCGTGATCGACTACAGACATTGCGAATGTTCCTTTGTTTCAAGGTGAGAGGTTCTCACACTGCGTGCGACTTTCTACTATGTGCGACTGTAGAATTCATAAAATGCGTTAGAAGTGCCATAGCTTTGAACAAAAAGCATTATATTGTGTTGGCGTGGCAACGATTCTCTACTTTCCTTTCGGGCATTGTTCCAGGGCCTCCAGAAACTGAAAATCAAAGCAAATCTTTTTATGCTTGCTACACTAGCTCTTATACTTGTTGCCCTCTCGACTGTTCCTGGTATGGAGAAAGTGCTTATATTTAATGGTGATGGTAAGTACACGTCTAGACACTACTTGCCATATGGTGTCGTTTTCACTGACAGTATCTTCTACCCGGTAGCATACAGCGTCCTGTAAAACACTACATCTCGGGAAATGACATTGCGTAATGAGCTATAGCATCAAAGTTCAGTAACACTGCTGATAACCTCTTGCCATATACGTAGAATCTTGACATATTTTGTTTTGTGGTGTCCTTTGCTATTCCGGTTATATTCGCAGTGAAATGTATGTAGTTGGCAGTACTAACTAAGTTTTAATACTGTTTGCCTAATGTGTTGCTAATTATTTACCATAAATAAAATGTGTGATAATACAGAACAAGTTATTGATGAGCAGTACCTCTCAGAAATCTTGAAAAACTCCGATGCCCACTCTTCTTTTTGAGGGGGGGGGGAGGGGGTTAGCGATGTAGAAGGGAAGTTAACATCATGTTGGCATGACCACGTCGAGACTAGTTATGTTTAGTGATATTTGCCGCGCTATACATATATGAGCAAAATAAATCAAAGCATAATTACTCCTATTTAGCGTGAGTAAGTATTCATGTGTTCCCACAAATACCAAGTTCGGTGCGATGAGCCGAGCAACGCCTAGTTGAGACTAACCTAAACAGCCTACTTAGCGTGAACTCTAGAAGTCGGGGTTTAGGCCTAGGTAGGATTGTTACTAAACTTATTGGAGGCCAATCCTTCAATATTAAAATTAGCCGCGTAACTAAGTACCCTGAATAGGCTATAATCGAGAGCAGGTTAATATTTATTACAAGCTCACCAAGACTTGGACGTTATTGTGAACGTCTAGGCCAACTTTTATCAAGTGGCGTAATTGATTTATTTCTGCCATGTAAGGTAATCGAGATCACTAACAATGCACGCGATCGATACCCAGCCATGAGTAGTGAGTTACACCATGAACGCACGAACACTTCGTGCATGCTTTGGCATGTCCAAAGAACGGCGCGATGCCTAGTGAAAACCGGGCCAGCTGAATTCCGCCTAGCTTCACTCTATCCAAGCCTTGCGTGACTCAGTGCAAGCTGCGCAGTATTTACGGTGTATAGTTTTGATTGTGAATGCGAAGCATTTTTTGCGTACTGTAAGAACATTTTGCGTCTATCGGCGTATGTATCCATTTAATAACCCGCTAAGGTCTGGGTGCTCCCATGATCTTCTCCTTAACTTGGCAACAACTAAAATTACTATAGGAGAGTAAGATTGTTGGGCTAATACGACGCGCTGCTCAAAACCTGAATAATGTCACAGTCTCGTCGCGTACGTCTTCAAACACTTGCCGCCAGACAGTGGCGCATACCCGCGGGCCGGTTTGTGCCACTGGTATGCGGCTATGTGCCACAGCTGCTTGACGCTTGGTGTTTGCCAGAAACGACGATAACACACATGAGCAATTTTAAATTTTGATCATCAAAAAAATCTCACGTAAGTAATATTGATCCGAAAATCCAAAGAAGAAATGTCACGGTTTCACCAAGAAACGAACCCAAGCACTCTGCGTAGCAATCAAGCATTTTACTACAGATCAATGCCACTTCTCGGAACTGCTTAGCAAATAGACCACAATGTTCGTGAAACGTCAGTTGAGCTTGCAGTACTGGCTATTTGATTTTTCAAAGCTTGCATATATACTCTTTTGACAGACCCGTCACGTCGAGTTCACATCATTTGAAGGTAAACACTATGCGCCAGAGTTGATTGATGTAGCAGTGTCCAGGGCTACCATCCTCGCGAGCACCAGCACTCTATAGCAGCTTATCGCTTCTGGTGTCGCTAATACTCATGTTCCTGTTGATTGATTGATATTGATTGATATGTGGGGTTTGACGTCCCAAAACCACCATCTGATTATGAGACGCCGTAGTGGAGGCCTTCGAAAGTTTCGACCACCTGGGGTTCTTTAATGTGCGCCCAAATCTGAGCACACGGGCCTACAACGTTTCCGCCTCCATCGGAAATGCAGCCGCCGCAGCTGGGATTCGATTTCGCTACCTGCGGGTCAGCAGCCGTGTACCTTATCCACTAGACCACCGCGGCGGGGCCATGTTCCTGTTGGCATCGTTGCGCAAGTGCAAACTGGTTATATACAAATCTGCAACTCCTCAGCACATGTCTGTGCGTACAACATTTATACATATATTCAGCGTCATTTCAAGACGTGTCGCTTTATAGAAAAAATGGCAGCATATTCATGGGGTGAATGATCGAGAGTGGGGCGAACCATCCATTCATCTATTCGTTCTTGCTTCCGTCCGTCTGTGTGACCGTCCGTGCGTCCATTCGCCCCTCCATGCGTTTGTCTGTTCGCGCGTGTCCACACGTCCATCCATGCGTCCGTCCCTGCATTCATCCATGCGTCCATCTGTCCGTGCAGGCATCCATGCGCCCGTCCATGCATATGTCTGAGTGTCCAATCGTCCATCTATTCAACACTCCAAGTACCACCATCTCGCATTGTTTAATCATATATTCCTCATATAGAAGCACCGCCATCCAGCAGACATTCGAAGGACTGAATGAGAGGAGGCACACGCACATTTTCTTACGGCTTGCGCATCGTGTCTTTTTCCCCCCTTTAACCACCTCAAGCTCATGGTATATACTAGATCACTGTATTTATGGCACTGCGGCCCAACGCTCGCTAAATCGTTCTAAAACCAAGGAGGTTACGCCCAGCGAGTATAACCTAGCAACCCTTTCTTGTCAGATAGTGCTCAATGCACATGCCAATGGCTGCTAATTGGAAATGAAAGACAGGCGAATTCGGCTATTAGTTAACGCGGACGCTGCGAATTTTTTATTCTTCAGCAACGCTAAGGAGAAATCTCCCACCGGCACCACCAAGCAGGTGAAAGAGTAAGACTGGTTACGCACTACGACTACGATGAGGGACGAACGGGTGCCACTTTAATGTGTCAGTCAACAGGCTCCGGAACGCGCAGGAAAAGCTCGTGCATTTTCGCTGTGCGTGACCAACCTCCCTATACGCGCAGTGACGTCAGCTCGGCAATCGGTGACGTTGGCTTCATTACTCTTTGTTCAGACCTGGTTCAGACCAATAGACGAGCTGCGTGCTGCGTCACGTCGTTGATCGCTGAGTTGACGTCACTGTGCTTGTAAAAAGGTTGGTCACGCGCCGGAAAAATGCGCGACCTTTTCCTGCGCGTTCCGTTACAAGTTACAAAACAGTATTCTTCCCTTCTCATGCTTCGCATAACTACGATTCCCAAGGAACTTGGGTTCCACCGAATTTTATATACGGAGCTGTTAAATGCCCACGTAAACGGGAGAAGTGGCGGCGGTGTATTGATTGACGGGTAAAATATAAAAGAGAAATATCAGTTAATGGAACAATATAACTAAAGGGAGAGAGTAAGCTTCAGCCTAATATGTATTTGTAGGATTTTAAATAGAAATAGCGTCTAGGCAACTGCACATGCGCAAAACACAAACAACTTTTGAGTTTTGGGTTTGGGGCACTTTTTCTCGTATTTAGCGGGAGCTGAAAAAATTTTGAGTTAGACAAACATGACGGAACCCACTGAAATGACGGCTCTCGACGGACTAGAGTGCCCAAAGTGGCGCAGACTCTATTCGAAAACTCATTACGCCTGCTTGACCCAAAGCGTCCAGACGCAAAGGGCGGTGTGGCCCCAAACTTTTGACGCCCCTATTCAAAAACTCCCTAATGTTACGGCGAAAATACAGAGTCAAAGAACTAGGTACACTCTCGTTTCTTAAGAGAGGGAACATCTGAGCGCGTGTCATGCGCTGCCTTAGCTGCCGACAGCACCGTGAACCTATATATAAAGAAAGCGTGTTCATTTTTGGCGCCATCTACTAGCAAACAAGACAAGAAGTCACAGCTTTGCCGCAAAGGCGAAGCAATGAGCGCAATAGCAACAAATGGGAAGGTCACCCACAGAACAGTAAGCAGCACGAATCAAGCCCCGTGTTTTTCCCGCGCAAATGACGCACGAAACGTACTCACAGGTACAGATGCGCGCGAATAAGTGTCTCAGATCTGCTTGACATTCCTCGCGTGACCTTCCAATTTGTTGCTATCGCCTTCCTTTTTCGCCTTTCTTGAAAAGCTGTGACGTTTTTATTGCTTCGAGGGTTACCATTGCCAATTCACTTGTTTCTTTAGTTAAATACAGTTTTCTTCTTTAATATCAAACCTTGCCTTGAAGGACCATTCACCAGGTTTGGCCTTTTCGCGCTGACAAGTGCAGTATGTAGATGAAGCGTTCATGATCACGTCTACCAAAATTGGCAACGCTACGCGCAGGCAGCGGAAATGAGTCCAATTTAAAGATAAACGCTGATATTTTCCATTCGTGCGCACACGCCCAGAGAATGACGCCACGACATGTACGTATGAATGGCCCTACGTACATAGCAGTGCAGCAACGTTGGTCCTCTACGTAGACGACTGTGCTCTGACGTTGCCTACAGTGGCACTTGATATGGCGAAAATTGTTTAACACGACAAGAAAAGTTTAAATAACTTGTTGCTTGAAAAGCATAATAAAATTCTAGATGAATATTTAGACGCAATAAGGAAATGTGTGCGTCATTTTTACAACAAAAGCTGTTATGATATCACAACTCGGGTCACGCGTGAAATTAGAAAGAAAACTAGCACCAGAGACACAGTGAGGCTTGAAACCCTGATCCGCTAGGTGTCAGCGCAGTATTTTACCACAAAGCTACGCTGGTGCTTGTGAATGTTTGGCGAACTTGCCAACAATTCACATTCGCATGCTTGACGTCGGGAATGCAATCGCTTTAATACTACTTATAAAGGGTTTTAAAACACTGAAACAACAACCAGTCGTTGCACAATGCGGATAGTGTAACGAGTGGGCCATCCAATGTTCCAGCTCATTACAAAAGCTTGCTCTTGTTCGCATATTAACTGTGGCGCATACTGTCGTGACCACGCTACTAACCGTAGCGGATGATTACCACGAGTTCACGCTTAGTGAGCCACAGGGCCGTGACTCCGTCACCTACTCGCATGTAGTGCACCACTCCACGCGCACTCAAATAACATGGCGTATAGTGTGGCACGGCAAAACAGAAGTGTTCGACTAACAGACATACACACACACTTCATTGCCTTTGGCGACACCCCGAACAACAATACAACATTCGCTCCCGGGACGCGGAGAGCGAAGGCTCCCAGAGGCGGACGTTCACATTAAGGGGAAACCACGAGCACGTCACAGCTGGCAATGGCGAGCTTTGACACGCCGGTAGCGAAAAGGTACTTCACGGCTATGCTGCGCACACTCCCGATGGCCACGTGGCCTGGTCGCGAGAGTTAGGGCAAACCTCGTACGTGTACGCCTACGGCAAGTGCGGCTTGGTGTGGTGCGACCACTTCAAGCACTGGCACCGCTGTTGACTTATCGTACGGTACCGAAGCTAACACTCAAGTAAGGGGGCCTTGGCATCTCCGGCAGGCCTGTTTGGCATCTCCGGCGATTCCCAAAGAAGACGCGGACAAAGGAAACACGTGCTTACCAGGCGCCAACCAATGGAGGAGGGGCCCTTTCCGGCACGCACGCGACTCCGCCTCACTGATTCTCACAGCCCCCGAGAACACGCGCCACGCCCGCGCCCAGCGCCATCTATCAGCACGCGCCATTACCAGAGCACAGGACTAGAAAACGAAGCGGCCGTACGGCGGAATGCCCACAATATGGTCGCGGGCGCGCCTCAGGTCCCCACAATACTCACTTCAGCCATAATTCCTCATCATCTTCAGCCACTGCATGAACAATTGGCACCAAAATTTCTTGAAAGTGTTTAGTCAATACCACTCTTCTGAAAATAAATGACGAAAAATAGCATCGCGAACGCCGGCCTACAACCAAACAGTTAGTTATTGTTGCCTTAGTGGATATAAAGCTAGTGCGCATGCAGTGGTTACCAATAAGTGTCATGAAAAAGATATGAAAAGCCGCTCTTCTAGCTTTCGCTGTGACTGTGCTGCGCTTTCTGCGCATGCCTGGCGTATTTTTAAATTATTAAATCTGAAGCATTTCTCAGCGAACTTCAGCGACTTTGTGCGTATCTATCTATCTATCTATCTATCTACCTATTTATCTATCTATCTATCTATCTATATGCCTACGACTTCAGCTCTCCTGGCCGTTTCGATGATGGTATCAATGATGCTAAAATTGGTGTGGCATATCATGACTGGGTTACGAGCACAAGTGATTAGAGTTTTAACATGAAAACGATGAAGTGTATGTCATAAATGTCATGATTTAAATTTCATAGTCTTGCTGCTCTTGCCGTTCCGTTCACATGAGATGTTGCAAAGCTGGTGTGCTATAACATGACTGGTTGGCGAACACAAGCGACAGACCCTTACAAGGAAATCATGACATGCGTGTCATGTAACAACATACTTGCATGCGCCCCGCCGCGATGGTCTAGTGGCTAAGGTACTCGGCTGCTGACCCGCAAGTCGCGGGATTGAATCCCGGCTGCGGCGAGTGCATTTCGAATGAAGACGGAAAAGTTGTAGGCCGGTGTGCTCAGATTTGCGTGCACGTTAAAGAACCCCAGGTGGTCGAAGTTTCCGGAGCCCTCCACTACGGCGTCTCTCATAATCATATGGTGGTTTTGGGACGTTAAACCCCACATATGAATCAAAACATAACTGCAGGGCACACTCACGATGCGCCCACAACTGTTTCGCTAGTTTCGCATATACCAAATTTGGTATCACGAGACGTGAATGGATGACGCAGGTATGTGACTGGTGCAAACATGATAATCATGAGATGCATGTCATGTAACATGACTATATGTCACGCTCATGATGTGCTCGTGGCCATCTCGCTAGCTTCACATACATCAAATTCGGTATTACGGCACGTAAATGGACGGCGAGGGTATGTGACTGATGCAAACATGATAATCATGAAATGCGTGTTGTGTAACAACATAAATAAATGCAACGCTCATAATGCGCTCGCGGCCGTTTCACTAGCTCCACATATACCGAATTCGGTATCGCGTGATGTGAATAGACAACGAAGGTAAATGACACGTCACAACATGACAATTATATTATGCTTGTCATGTGAAACATGACTACATGCTACGCTCATAGCACACTCACTCACGACCGTTTCACCTGTTCCACATTTACGGAAGATAATATTGTCGTAGTGTAGCGAGAACAAAAGACGGAAACAACTTGGTACAGTAAAACAGCGTGTTTCAGAATCAGCCGGTGTCACAAACGAGCACTCCGAAAAAGCACGCACCACCGAATTCTAGCGACAGTAACAATACCAAGCGCAGAGAGGCGCCTCAAGGTCAACGATAAAGAAGAAAACAAACATTCAAAGGCTCTCCGGGCGCGCCGTCTCTGCCCCCTCGGAAGCGTAGTCTCACCGACCATCCTCCTCAGATCGGCGGCCGAGCAAGCCCTGTTCTCGAGGGAAAAGGGCGTGGTGATGCAGAGTTGCGTCAAGAGTCGCGGACGGCCCTCGAAACGTCTCGCGTTTTCCCCAGCCTTGGCTGTGCTAGCTGTGTATCGCGCCGACGGAAACGATGAGAATTTTGTGGAATCAAGCGCGAAGGGTATTTAACCGAGCAGCAGAGATGGAAGATTGGGAGAAGAAGGAATTTCGCGCCAGTGTGAGTAGGGTGTTCCGCCTTGTCTGCGAAGCCTTTTGTCCTTAGTGACAGAGGAGAAGAAGGAATGTTGCGCTAGTGTGCGTAGGGTCTTTCCGCCGTGCGGGCGAAGCCTTTTGTCCTCAGTGACAAAGGAGGAGAAGAAGAGGATTTCCAATTGAGGGGTAAAGACTCGTGCTACAGGCAGGAGTGTGTTTCTACTATATATACCAGCGAGCGAAGACGCGTGGCAACAGCTGCGCGTGGGAAGCGGACGTGTTACCGGCGAAGAAGTTTGAAGCTTGGAGAGCGCCCAATTAAAGACGCGAGGTTTCCTGGAAGAGAAAATTCGGGGGCAGCGGAACGACAAAAGCGCTGGACTTTGAGTGAGTGGTTCTTGGAAGAGTATCATTCAGACTTTTGTTCCAAGGACTTTGGACTGAATAAGTTTACGAACTCTTTAGTCTTTAAGTGTCTTGGTTGTTCGATGCATGCGATTGCATTGTAGAGGGTATTGTTGTCTGCGTCCGTTGTTTTGAGTGTGGCTGATTGTACTGTGTAGTACGTTGTTTGATTGGTAGCATATGGTATTCAACTATTGTCCAGTGTGCATATTTGTGTATCGTTTTGATTTGCTATAATTGAGAATATAATTTTCTTTTGTTTATCAACTGTCGGCTCTGACTTGTTCTTTGGGCCACAGCTGGCGTCCACTGGCGCGCAAATAGGACCACTTCTAAATTGTCAATGCTTTCGTGGTGCTGTTCGGGAGGCCGATAATTCGGCCCTTGGAGTGAGCCCAGCGATCGCCTTCCTGATTAACGGAACCTGTGACAGCCAAACGGCGAAGGCCTTCTTCGTCTTTCTTTTTCAAACCTCCTGTCCCTCTACCCGGAGTCTTTGAAACACCTTCATCGGCGTTCTCTTTTACGTATATACGCCTGTCACTTGCCCGTCCTTATAGGAACATTGCCCTTATGCTACATCCGAGCTACTGTTGTGGGAAAACACAATAACTGACATATGGCTACATGCGTACCACATATACAAGCTCAGACCATTGCGGTTGTTGCCTGGTGCAACAGGAACCGTCGGGGATGACCTTATAGGTGACGTCACTTAACTTTTGCAATACTCTACATGGTAGAAAGTATCGCCTTAAGAGTTTCTCGGACAGTGCACGTCTTCATATGGGTGTCCAAATCCACCCTCGTTCACCGGCTTCGTAGGTTACTGCTCTCCGGTGGGCTTTGTAGTGACCAGCGTCGTAATGTTCTAGCTGGCGGCTTTTCAAGCATGCGAGCTACCTGGCTTCTACGCGTCGGTATATATGTCGACACACGTGTCATTGTCGTCCCATTCATGTGGTAACAAGGCATCTAGCATTGTTCATACCTCCCATTTGTGAGCTTGGCCGAATGGAGTTGTGCGAGACGTTTCTTGCTGGGCTGTATTGTACGGGAACGAAATATGGGGCAATAATTCGTCCTAATCTTTATGTAGAAAGCCCACGCACATCGGCAGAATATTTTCCATTGTCTTGTTCAGGCCCTCTGTCTGTCCGCTCGTCTGCTGGTGGTAGGCAGTGGTTTTCGATGACTCGTTCCACTTAACATTAAGACGGGCTCAAGAAGAGCCGCTGTGAATGCTGGCCCACGGTCTGTTATTATGACGGATGGTGCACCATGTCGCAGTACAACAATTTCTATGAAAATTTTGGCTACCTTCGCTGTTGTGCTTCGTTGGATAGCCTTCGTTTCGGCGTAACAGTTAGGTAATTCGTCGCGACGATAACCCAGCGGTTCTCTGCAGCAGAAGTAGCAAGTGAACCTGAGATATCCATTCTGATTTGGTTGAATGGTGTACTTGGGACCTGAACAGGTTACACCAGGCCGGCTGATTTCCTTGAAGGAGACTTACGTCACTGGCAATCGAAACATGTACGAATGTGTTGCTTCACGGCAGCGGTGAGCCTTGGCCAGTAATATCTTTGCTGAACTTTCAGCAATGTGCGCGTGTAGTCTGAACAGAAGTGAAGTCATCGTGACAAGCTTGAAGCACTTCAGTGCGGAGAGCTGCCGGGATTACAAGCAAGTAGAGAGATCTGATTGACGAAAAATTCCTTTTGTTTAGGACGCTGTTGTGTACGGAAAACGACAATACTCTTGCAAAAACTCAGGGTGGGCTCTGAGATCGCCCTGCCGAGGTAGTTTATAAACCAATCAACTCAGGGTCGTCACGTTGTTGTTGGATGATGCTAGACGGTATAAAGACACCGAGAAATGCCGTTTAATCCTCATTAGGTAGGGAAGCTGACTGTATTAGTGATCGGGACAGGCATTCGGCGTCCATATGTCGCTTCCCCAACTTGTGTACGACCGTCATGTAAAAATCTTGGAGCCTTAGGCTCCAACGCGCTAATCAGACAGTGGGATCTTTTAAATTAGTTAACCAGCAAAGGGAGTGATGCTCACTAATAACTTCGAAGAACCGGCCATACAAATATGGGCGAAATTTCATTACTAGCCATACGTCGGCGGGGCATTCTTTGTTTGTTGTTGAATAGTCAGCCTCTGCGCGTGTTAACGTTTGGCTTGCTTAAGTGATTACCCTTTCTGTGTCCTCTTACTGTTTCACAAGCACATCCCCCAGACCTACATTGTTAGCGTCTGCGTCGTCAGGGCTTCTTCGTCGAAGTGGGCAAGCACCGAGGACATGAAGACAATGATGCAGGTCATTAAAGGCAGACTCCTGCTCTTCGTTCCACTCAAAAGTAACTTCTCTTGTGAGACAAGTTAGTGGTGACGCGATGCGGGTGAATTCTGCTATAAACCGGCGATAATAGGCACAAAGGCCCAGGAAGCGTCTGACGGCCATCTGACGACCAAGAACAGAAACCCTCTGCTTCAGTGCACGAGGGCATATCCGATCGTGGAGCCCCCACTGCAGTTAATGAACGGACACCTCGTAGCTCTAAAGGATTGCCGAAATCACCCCCCTCCCTGTTGGAGGAAAAGGCGCTGTTTGCTTTTGTTGTCGTGAGCGTGGTCACACCGTGCGTGAGTGCAACGCGCCCCAACCGACACAAGGGCCTACTCGCCCGTCGGGAAACGGGGTGAGCCGTCGGTTAGCTCCCCCTTGCCGGAGGCTGCAGCAGAAGAGGGCACGGGAGTGTAATACAACCTCTGGCACCAATGGCGTGTCGCGCTGGACATTCCAGCCACGCCGGCGCTGTTCATCGCGCTTACGATCGCTGGTCGAGACTTTGCGGCGTCGCTGTATAGTGGGGCTACTATCTCGCTGTTCGGTGAAGAGGTTAGGGCTCATTTGCCCGACCGCTCTGTCCACATTAGAGCTTGCGACACTGCCTCCCACTTCGCCAGCGGTACCGCCACCTCGTGTGGCGCTGCGCGGTTGGTTGTGCGTAGGGAGAATCACGCACGCCAACAGCGCTTTGGGTACCTCCCTAGTCTATCCGTGCCTGTGACTCTCGGTCGCGACTTTCTCGCGCGCACATGTATCGTGATTGACATCGCAAGCGGAGGCTACTGGGACGGCCCTTCCGGCGCCCTACGGCCTTTCGCTGCACCTCCCTTGGTCTCGGCTGTCAGTAAGTACCCGGACGTCACGAAGAAGAAGGAGGAAAGGAGACCAAGTGTTGCTCCCGCGGCCCGAGTCTCGCCCTCCGACGCCAAGACTGGTCCTTTGGCCAGCGCGGCGGAAAACGGTCCGTGCATACAGCTTTCCCTCGAGCATAATGCTGCTCGGGTGAACGAGGTCTCGCCATGCCGGTGACCCCCGCTAAGCAGCAACTCGAAGGGCTCGCTGCCGCTTGCTTTAGCCCGACAGCTTGTCGAAACGCGAGAAAGCACGACTGTCGTCGCTGTTGACACGTTTCAGTGACACGTTAACGAAATGCCCGGGTTTCACCTCTCTAGTGAGGCACCGGATTGACACAGGCGACGCACAACCGTGGAAACGCAATCTTCGCTCCGTTAGTGCAGCAAAGAGAAAAGCAAGTTGCCAGGCACTTGATGACTTGATTGAGACCGGAGCTGTCCAACGCTCAAACAATCCTTGGGGTTCACCAGTGGTAATGGCCCCCAAAAGAGACGGCTCTCACCGGCTCTGTGCGGACTCCCACTGGCTGAACGAGGTCACGAGGAAGGATGCTTACCTATGCCTAACGTTGACTCGATTGTGGCTGCTGTAGGCAGTGTTTCCTACTTCAGCACCTTAGATTCTAGCCGCGGTTACCTACAGGTTCTGATGGAGCAGGCTGACGCATAGAAAACTGCGTTCACCTCTCACGGAGTTTTGTACGGATTTACCAGCATGCCGTTTAGCTGTTCTGGAGCTGTAGCTACGTTCCAGAGATTGATAGACCATGTCGTAGGGGACGCTAAATGGCAACACGCCATGGCGTACCTCGACGACATCGTCATCTTCTCTCGAAAGTTCGAGGAACACCTTCACCACTTCGAGGATGTCCTCTGAAGTTTGCGTGCCGCCGGGTTGACTTTGAACCCAAAAAGAAGAAAGCTTAACTAGCTGAGACTCGCATCTCACTATTAGGCTTTAACATTCAGAGTGGTCGGGTTCTGCCGTGCGAGGAGAAAGTACGTGCCAATGTGGAGTACCTGACGCCAGCAAACATTCAGGGCCGGAGGCGCTTTTTGGGCATGGTTAACTACTCTCTACAATTCATCCCAAACTGTGTGGCCCTCCAAGCGCCCTTGACTGCACTCTTGAAAAATTCGGCACAATAGAGCTGGGGGCCAGAAAAAGAGCGAGCCTTTAAGGCGCTCTCCGAAGCTCTAGCGGCCACAGCCGAGTTAAAGCTGCCCGACCTGAACAGGAAGTTCGTTGTTGAAGCGGACGCGAGTGACCTGGGTCTCGGCGTTGTACTGCTTCAGGAGCACGACGGCGTCCTCCGGCCAGTCGCGTTTGCGAGCCGTTCCTTTAAGGCCGCCGAGCGTAAATATAGCGTCACAGAAAGGGAATGCCTCACTACAGTTTTTGCTCTCCGGAAGTTTGACTGCTATATCGACAGCGTGCCATTCGGGGTGGAAACGGACCACATGGCACTCACTTGGCTTAAGCGCTTGCGCGAGCCCTCGGGCCGCCTCGCGCGCTGGGCGTTGACCTTGCAGCGGTACAATTTTGTTGTGCGCTACCGGAAAGGGAGTTGGAATCTTGTGGCTGACGCTTTGTCGCGTGCCCCCGTTTTGGCGTCCGGCACTTGTGTCCGCCACTCCCGAGAACAATCGCATCAAGTAGACCCCGGGCCCTCTGGCTCCAAAGGGTCGAAAGGCGCGAGCCCCGATGGTGAAGTGACTTTCGAATCGACAGCCTCGGGTGAGAACGCATACTTAGTAGACCCTGTCACGTCCGCCGGTACCGTCTTTAGCAGAGAGGAGCTGCTTAAGGTGCAGCAGGACGATCCGTTTTGTCAACGCATCGTTGACGAGCTCAACGAGCTGAGCTCTCAAGCGGAGCGTCGCGGTCAAGCCGCCGGGCACGAACAGAAAGCTGGTATTGCTGTCAGCACCGAGTGCCGTACGCAGGCTGGTATTGCTGCGGGCACGTTAGAGTCGCACCTGCTTGATGCCGACGGCGTTCTCCTGTGCTACGTCCCTTCTGAAGAAGCTCCCCAGGAGTCTTTCAAGGTGGTGATACCCCGCAGTCTAAGTAAAGCCACTCTAGGTTATTTCCACGACTTGCAGTTGCCCGGACACGTAAGTGGCCTTGAGAGTTTTCATAAGTTGGGCCGCTCCGCTACCTAGCCTGGTATGAAGCGCGACGCCTTTCACTACGCCCCGCTCATGCCGCGTGTGCCAATGCGTGAAGCCTCGCGGGGGCCATACTTTCAGGCTGATTCAGCCGATTGACAGTCAACAACATTGGCAAGTCGCAGCCTGTAACATTATGGAAGCTTTCCCAAGAAGCTGGAGAGGCCATGTTTTTCTCTTGGCTGTCACAGATCACTTCACGAAGTGGGTAGAACTGTTTCCCCTTCGGAAGTTAATGGTACTCGCAATCTGGGACAAGCTGACCGAGGTCTTTACCCGCTTTTGCTTTCCGGTGGAGTTGATCACAAACAATGCATTCTATTTCACGGCTAAGGTGTTTGTGGATGCGTGTGCTGCCTTTGGTATTAAGCACCATAAAACAACCACTTATCATCTACAGGCCAACCCGACCGAGCGAATCAATTGGAACCTCAAGCCCTTGCTGACAGCCCTTGCGCAGCAACACAAGGACTAGGATGCCTGTCTTAACGCGATCGGCTTCTCCTTCCAGTGTATGGCCAATCGCCCGACAGGGTACACGCCCGCCTTCGTCAACTTTGGGAGAGAGCTGCCTAACCCCACGGACCGCGTTCTACGGGGTGGCGGTGGGGCAAGCGCCTCGAAGGTCAGCCTGTTTGGCTACGTGGCAGAACTGCGCGCACGGATGGACGCGGCGTTCCAACCTGGCAAAAGCGCTAGCTGGTCAGAAGGCTCAATACGACCGGTCACATTGAGATGTCCGTTACGATGACGGTGATCTCGTCTTCAGGGGCAATCACGTCTTCAGTGACACCGCCAAAGACATTTCGGCCTCCCTTTCGGCCAAGTGGTTTGGCCTATACCAAGTGCAGACCGAAGTGTCGCCCCTGGTATACAAGCTGGCTGACTCCTAAGGGAGACCAGTCGGCGGTCCAGTTAACGTCTCCGACCTCAAACTTATCGTTGCCCGCAGCAACGACTTTGGCGAGGGGGTGGTGGTCACCGAACTGCAGGGGATAAGGCTGGTTCCAAACCACGGCACCAGTACAACCGGCGAAAACGCACTTTGGCTGATTTTTGCCCCCGGCATGTAGCGGGACGTTAACCCCTTGTTATGTGTCTGTGCGCGTTTAAAAAGTGCGCCACTCCATCAGCCGGAAGAGATGGCGATGACGCTCGGTTGCGGCACGTGTGGGCGTGAACATTTTTGTCCGATGAGGTCCCTTCACTAAGATTTCAAGACCCAATGGCTAGGTACCACGAAAATACAGAATCTCCAGTCGAGACAGAGCGGAAGCAGAAGCCTGAGCAGGGCAGATTAAGGGGAGTTCGAAGAAGACGGGGCAAGCGGAAGGTCGTCACCGGACCTGGCGCTGAAGATGCGCCGTCGGGCGTTGGACCCGAGCTTGCAGGACTTCAACCGGCCGGCGCCCCCTGCCGTTGTGTTCCCGCTCGAGAGGACCGAGGCCATCCAGTCCTGAACTCCTACCCATGGCCTGCGGACTTTGGTTCCATCAGGCGAGCAACAGCCGTCGGGCTACGGTTCCGAGCTGTGCGCCCAGCTGCTTGGCCAGGTTGACCCTGGTTCCCTGACGCATCGCCACCCGCCTACGTTCTCTAGTCACTGACGGGTACAGCCGTCAGGCTACAGACCCGAGCTGTGCGCCCAGCTGCTTGGCCAGGTTGACCCTGGTTCCCTGACGCGTCGCCACCAGACTGTGTTCTCTCATCACCGACGGGTCCACACTCCTAAAGCCAGAGCCACCACGTTCCGGTCTGGTTTCTCGACGTGTCGTCAGCAGCCAGCTTTCCTTCATCCCCGTCCTGCCCGCGTCCTGAAGCCGGAATCACCGCGTTCGGGTTCGCTCATCGTTGCCGGAATTCAACATGAGGGTGAGACCAAACAGATACATTGCCCTACTCCACCGCTCAGCCCCATTCGGACGTTAGATTCAATTGAACACTTTGAACTTCTTTGTTGAGTGTTGATAGATGAATTTTGCCGTGTCTAGTTAACTGTTTATTAGTTGTTGCGTTTTATGGGGGATTTTCGTCTTCTTACTTTTCAATTTTCCTTATTTTGTGAGTTTTGGTACAAATGACTTTGTCCCTTCGTTAAGTCTTTCGTAGGTTTAAATCTTAGAGAGCTCTTTTTACTAAATATCTAAAAGAACCTTGCATGGCACCCCTAAATGTAGAGGAGCGGAGATTATAGCTGCCGTGCGAGAGCCCATCCAGCAGCAACAGTAACGGCCTCCTGGCGAGCTTTCTCCCTGGGAACATCATTACACGCGCTGCGCAGAGAATATCCAGCCTGTTCCCATCGCGCCCGGCTGCTCGAGACAGAAAAGCCCTTTCCTTGGTGGCTCACACTCTCACTGGGTATCTTCGCGTAGTCGGCGGGAGAAGGGTAGCGTGCGCCCTATTGGCTCAGCCAACCTTCAGTCCGACGAAGTAAGCTCTCTTTATTGGGCAAGCCTTTCGCGCCTCCGGGCTGCACCTTCAGTTGCGTTTCTGCTTTTCACCGACACCCCAGCATTCGTGATGTCCTTCTCGATGGCCCGTTCCTCCAAAAAAAAGCCCAGGAGACCAGCCGCGTGCTCGGTCGTTTTGCAGGCACTGGCCGCGTCCATGCTGCTCCAATAGCCCCGGCTAGCAAGACACTGCCTCGCCGTGAAGTCACTACGTGGACGTTCCAAAAAGGCACTGAAGCCACGGTTGCCTTCGCGTCGACTCGTAGCTGGTCCAAGCAACGCAAAATCTGGGTGGGGTTAGACCCCGAGTCTATCCCGCGTCCTTTCTGCGGACGCACCCTTTCAGACATGCTCGACGCTTCTGGAGGTGCCTTGATGCCACCTGTCCCTGAGGCCTCCTACTGGGACGCTTGTGGTGCCCTGCTGGTGCACGAAGCTACCCACCTGCATTCGCGGGTTCACCGAGCGAAGTCCGGCGGTGCCCCCTCTCCGGCGGCGCCGCCTGGCCCAGGCCTTCAACCCGCCCTATCGACCGACTCCGTTCGGGCGGTCGTAGCGGCGCTCGCCACGGACTCTTCATTCAAGTCGGCCATCGCTGCTGCGGTGTCTGCCACCCTCCCACGGCCCCAGGTTCCTGCTGAGACGCCGCCGAACGTAGACACCGGGGTTCCCGACGATCTCGTGGATGGCACTGAGCGGGACCTCAGTTTTTTTTTCGGTGTCGGTGGATGCTTTTTTTACGGCGTCTTAGGGTGGCCTCGGTCTTAGGAGGAGGGATGTGTGAATCGAGAGCGCCCTCCTACCTGGCGCCTCGTTCCCCAGCTGCCGCGCGCGTGCCGACCGCGTAGTGCGGGCGCGCATAAGCACCGGCATTCGCCAAGATGGCTGCCTGGGCGCCTCTTCGTCTGGGCGAGTCAAGCTTTAGCTCCGTCTCGCGCTGACATGTCCGGGTACGCTACGCCGCGCAGGCCTACGTCAAAATGCAGCGCCATTTCCCTTTGGGTGCGCGTGACGAGCTATGTTGCGCCCGATGATTCGCTCGTCGCGGCAGATGCTCTCAGGCCTCCACGAGAGGTTGACGCGCTGCTCAGCAGGCGGCTTCACGTTCGTGCGTTTTACTTCGGCCCTTGTTCGGGAGTCGACGAAACTAGGCAAACGTACCTGCTTGGTCTTTCTGAGTTCTATATACAGCCTGCAAGCCCACGAGTGTCGCACTGTGCTGCATCTTGGGTTAAACCCGTTCTTGTTTTCTTGCCTCGTGCGTGGTTTCTCTGCCGTGTCGGAGGAAACGACTAACCCAGCCGCATCGTCGTCGCACGCAGCGGCAGTGGAGGACGTCACATCCCTACACGGTTGCGCTTAGTAGGTAAGCTTTGTGTAAACCTATCTCCACAAACAATAGTTGATAAGTCTGTTGCTTCCTGCCCTGGTGCCTCTAAGTCACCTATGATCAAGTGTGTGCGTTGTTCCCGAAACATCGGTATTTCTCATATTAAAGTAAATATAAGTTACATTCGAATAAGTGCACTTGAAGTTGTAAAATACTATGTCTAATTGGGAAAGCTAAAAACCTTGGAGCCGAACCACGAGACTGAAGTAACTAGAAGAATAAGAACGGAGTGGAGCACATTTGGCAAGCACTCTCAAATCTTGACAGGTAGATTTCCACTATTCCTCAGGAGGAAAGTATAAAACAACTGTATATTGCCGGTACTTAAATACGGAGTAGAAACGTGGAGGGTTCAGCTTAAATTGAGGACAACGCAGCGGGTAATGTAAAGGAAAATGGTAGGTGTAACCTCAAGAGACAAGAAGAGAGCAGCAGAGTGGAATAGGAAACTAACCGGGGTTAAGGATATGATAGTGGAAATCAAGAAGAGGAAATGGACATGGGCCGGGTATGTAGCACGTAGACAAGATAACCGCTCGTCATTAAGGGTAACTAACTGGATTCCTAGAGAAGGCATGGGGTTAGGGGAAGGCAGAAGGTTAGGTGGGCAGATGATATTTTTATTTATTTATTTATTTATTTATTTATTTATACATACTGCCAGTCCCAATGGGGACTATTGCAGGAGGGCAACCAAAGGATAATAAAGATACACTTACAATGAAGATGTGAAAATGTATGACTACAGATCTTATACGATATTACATGGATTATATGGGAGCATAAACATTGTGGAGAAAAACATTTGGAACACAGATTTGGTACATAATAGACGGTTATTAATAACATGCAAGAAATATCACTAATAAACATGAAAGACTTTTCCATGCGTACAACACTGATACACTTATCATGATCAAAAGGCACTCAAGAAATAAAAAAAGAAGACATCAATTTAACTATGGGTGGCACGAATATGATTATTAAGCAACATCAAAAATGTATTCAAATCTTTACTATTGATTATACAGCCGGGTAATCTATTCCATTCTCTAATTGACTGTGGGAAGAAAGAATACCTGAAGCAGTTGCTGTTGAAACGGTATTCCTGTAAAGTTAATGGATGTTTATGGCGTGAGTGTCTAGTTTCCGAAATTGATATGAACCTAGAGCTGTCAATGTTTAGCTGTTTATGAATGACTTGGAAGAGCATTTTTAAACGTGAGAGTTGAGCGCGATTTCGCAATGTTAGTAACCCAGATTTTGCTATTAATTCAGTAGGTGAATCGAGCAGGCTGTATTTGTTGTAAATAAATCTAACCGCCTTTCTTTGAACACTTTCTAGCTTTTTAATTAAGTTATTTGTGGCCGGGAACCAGACTAAGTTAGGGTATTCTATTGTAGGTCGAATGAAGGTTTTATAGGCTAAGAGTTTTGTTTGAGGTGGTGCGGATTGTAGTCGTCTTTTAAGAAAAAATAATCTTTTTAAGGCTGAGGATGCAACGTAATTTACATGTGCCTCCTGTTACGTATTCGGCGGCTGGACGACAGCCGGCCCAGGAAAGAGACGACTCAAGCAGTGCCAGGAAGACAATCCCAGTTTATTCACCTTGCGGCGCGTTTTTAAGCGCTACGCAGCCAATCGCAGGTTGGCATGAAAGAAAAGAAAACAGCAAGATAACAGCAATCGGGCAATGTTATCAGAAAGCCCCGACGTAGAAAGAGGGCGAGCACTGCAAACGTTACAACTCGGCCAAAGCTACCCCTAGCGGAAGGCGTTCAAGAGGATGACGCTTCATGAACGGCTGGAGGTGGTAACAGGTAGCCAACACGTGGGCAGGTCTCCAAGCACAGCACTGACACGTTTCGCACGGTCATGTTGTCTTTGTGCACAGCGTGGGCGAAGACCCTGAGGTGCATGGTGGCACTGGTCGTTGAAGTAGCCACCGCAGAAGGAAATGGAAATGGCATTGCGCGTCGTCTGGCTGGAACACGCCCGCGAAGGTTGGCATTAAAGGCCAAGAGGAGGCAATGTCGAGAACAGGCAATGTTCAGAACGGGCACCACTCGCCGAGTGTCGATTGGCTGCAGCTCGGGAGTTGGCTGCAGGCGCCTGGAGCAGGGTTGATTTCGCCATCTGGTACGACAGGATCTGAAATGGCTGAGTGGACGAGCGGTAGAAACGCAGAAACCACGTCAAAAGCAACCTGGCGCCCAAGCTTAGAAAAGCCCGACAGTTGATTTCACTGGGAGCAGATAACGTGAAAGCCGAACACGATAGGGAAAGAAAAATATATATACTTGCGCCAAGTTGCATGCACACAAAAGAAACAAGGAACACTCAATAGGTTCGGCTAAGGCAGTCCGCATTAGCATGGTGTTTGCCTTTCTTGTGCCGCACTGAGAAATCAAATTGCTGAAGTGCTAGACTCCAACGCATCAAGCGGCTGTTTTTGTTCGACATTTGATTTAACCACACTAAAGGTGAGTGATCAGTTTCAAAAACAAATGAGGAGCCTTTAAGGTAACACGACAGCTTTTCGAGAGCCCAGACCAAGCAAGCACATTCTTTTTCAGTTGTACTGTAGGCTTGCTCGCGTGATGTTAGTTTTCGACTGGCGTAGACAAGAGGATGTTCCTCGCCCTTTTTGTTCACTTGACTTAGAACAACGCCCATTCCGCGGTCACTGGCGTCACACTGAACTAAGAAGGGGAGAGAGTAATCTGGTGCCGCGAGGACCGGTTTGCTGACAAGAATCTTTTTGATCTCAGCAAAAGCATCTTTACGAGCCTTATTCCAACTTACAATAGTTGGCTCAGTTTTGCGCAGTGCGTCTGTGAGAGGACTAGCGATATTTGCGAAGTTGGGAATGTAGCTTCTGTAGTAGTCGGCTAAACCCAAAAAGGAACGCAAGTTAGTCTTTGTTTTCGGCAAAGGAAAGCTAGTGATTGCTTCAACTTTTATTTCGGAAGGACGTCGCTTCCCTTGGCCAACAACATGCCCCAAGTAGTGGACTTCAGAGCTCGCAAGACGACATTTGGCGAGTTTGAGAGTCAAGCCTGCCTCGTGTATTCGAAGGAATACCTGCTGCAGATGTTCCAAATGCTGTTGCCAGGTGCTCGAAAAAACAGCTATGTCGTCAAGGTACGGAACAGCGAACGACTCGGCTCCTTTGAGCACTTCATGCATTAACCTTGAAAATGCGAAGGGTGCATTCTTGAGGCCAAAAGTGAGCACAAGAGGGCGATATGTGCCTGTCGGTGTCATGAAAGTGGCGAGCTTACTGGCGTTTTCCGTTAGTGGCACTTGCCAGAAACCGCGTACCAAATCTAACGTAGAAACGTACCGTGCCGCGGACACTTTCTCGATCAAGCCCTCAACGTTTGGAATGGGAAACATCTTTGTTTTTGTTATCGCATTCAATTTTCGATAATCGATGCAGGGTCGCGGTTCCTTGCCTGGACTTTCTACAATAAACATAGGTGACACATACTCGCTTTCTCCTGGCACGATTAGACCCAGTGTCAACATGTTTTGAACACAATCGTTCAGGATCTTCTCGTGACGGGGGGAAAATCTGTGCATCCTGGTTCGGAAAGGTTGGTTGGATGTTAACTCAATGTCGTGCTCCACGAGATTTGTCCTGCCGGGAGTGGGACTAAACAAGTCTCTGAAGTTGCGCACAAGCAGTTCTAACTCCTTTCTTTGCTTGTCAGTTAGAGAAGCTTGTTTAGTGACAGATTGGACTATCTCTTCTGTTGATGGGGAAGAGCAGGGCCTTGGCACTTGGGGTAGAGGAACGTTGATCTCTTCAGGCTCGTTAAGGACAATGCTCAACGTCTCACTGCGTTCGATAAAAGGCTTCATTAGATTGCAGTGATATATCGTCACATCATTGCGTTTACCGGGCGTCGTTACCAAGTAATTGGTATCGGAGAGCTTTTGTTTAATCGTGACCGGCCCATCCCATGCTACTTCCAGTTTATTTGCCTTTGACGACCGCAGAATCAGCACTTTATCGCCTTCCTTGAAGGTTCGTGTGCGTGCGGATCTGTCGTAGTACACCTTTGAGCGTTGCTGCGCTTCTGCCATGTTTATCTGCGCCAGTTCTTGCGATTCACGTAGGCGCTTCAACAAGGTCAGCACGTACTCGACAACTGATTTGTCTACGAACTTGTCTTCCCACTTTTCTTTCAACAACGTTAGCGGGGAGCGAAGCGCTCGACCGTAAACAAGTTCCGCCGGCGTGAACCCAGTCGCTTCGTGAGTGACGGAGCGCAGAGCAAAGAGCATCGCGGGAACAGCTTCGTCCCAGTCGGCGCCTTTCTCGAAACAGAGTGCACGCAGAATGCGCTTCATTACAGAGTGAAGCTTCTCGACTGAATTACTTTGCGGATGGTAGACTGAGCTGTGGTGAACGGATATGCCGCATTTCTTCAAGAACGTCGTGGTGAGCGCGCTTGTGAACACAGAACCTTGGTCGCATTGGATTTCACTAGGAAATCCAATTCTTGCAAAGACGCCGAGTAGCGCGTTTACAACTGCAGTGGAGCTTAATTCGGGTAACACCACTGCTTCCGGGAACTTCGTAGCAGGGCAAATGAGTGTTAGCAAGTATTTGTTGCCCGCCGCTGTTACTGGTAATGGACCTACAATGTCGACAACTAATCTGCGAAAGGGTTCGCCAATCAAAGGCACTTGGACCAAAGGTGCTTTGAGTTTTTCGTTTGGCCGCCCCGTCCTTTGGCAAACGTTGCAGGAACGTACCCAGTTCTCCGATTCTTTGAAGCACATCGGCCAGTAGTAGTCGTTCAATAACCTGCTCTTGGTCTTGTTGATACCTAAATGGCCAGCCCAGCTATCGCTGTGAACCAAACCCAAAAGTGCGACTCGATACTTTTTGGGAACGACAAGCTGTTCAAAGGTTCTGCCTTTCTTGTTTTTGAATGTTCTGTACAAAATGCCTTCTTTGACTATGAACGATACGGCTCCTTTTTGTTTCCGTTTTGATTTTTCCCAGCACGTCTTCAGCGACTCGTCGTTTGCCTGCTCCATTTTGAGAGCGCTTTTGTCTAACTTTGCTAGAAGCTGAAAATTTTCACTGACTGGGTTTATCGCTTCACCTGAGAGCGCATTACCGACGGGAGTGCTGCTATCAATGGCTGGCGCGACACAATTGGCGTCGACAGGAACAGTTTCGCTTGGTGCAGTAGCTTGTGTCGGTTCACTCTGGTCTGTAATTTCCGTGTTACGGGTAGCGCTGGTAGCTTGAGCTCTTGTTTGGGACCTCGTGACGACCATTACAGGGTTAGCATTAAGTTCCAGTCCTGCATTTTGGAAGTCCCTCATTGATCGGTTAGAAAAAATGTAGGGAATTTTCTGAGGAAGTTTATCGGAAACCGCAGCTTCAGTTTCGAATGTGCCGAAGGCGCCCTTCATTTCGACTCTGGCTACCGGCAAACACTTCATGTCTGGCTCTAGTGCCTGGCGTACCCATACACATGAACCTGTTAAGTTCTCGGGCTTAACAAATGACGGGTGGACGATATCAAATGTTGCTCCTGTGTCGCGCAGAACGTTGCAACTGATGCCGTTCACCTTCATGTCATATGTGTAGGGCAAGAGTAAATCGCTCTCTTCGGTTAGCAAATTGACGGAAACTGCTGGCTGTCGGCAACCGACTGCGATGTGACCCGGTTGTTGGCATTTATAGCAGACCAGCGGTTGTTTTTCTTCGAACTTGGAACTTTTCGGTTCACTCGCGTTGGCTATATGCCCTTGGGCTGGAACACTGTCGCCTGGTTTCCCTTGGTTAGTTTCTTTCGTTCCTTTCTGAAATTTCTTGAACGCTCCTGACGGCTTCTTTCTTTGTTCTTCTGAACTTTCCATTCTACGGGAACGGTACTCGTCCGCCAAGCTGGCTGCCGTTTGCAAAGTCTCTACGTTTGGCTTGTCCTGAATCCACAGCCGCATTTGGTCCGGAATGGACGCATAAAACTGCTCGAGCGCAAACAGTTCAATCAGACGTTGCTTGTCCTCGTATGCGTTGGCACTCTTAAGCCATTCCTCTAACAAGCTCATGGATTTGTAGGCGAATTCTGAAAATGACTCCCCTTGGCCACGCCTCGTGTTACGGAACTTCATCCTCAAGGCTTCTGTTGACAAGCTGTACCTTCGCCTCAAATGAAGTTTCACTTTTTCGTAATCATAAGCATCTTCATCTGGCATTCTCGCGATTACATCGGCTGCCTCATTTGGAAGTAATGTCAACAGGCGTTGTGACCATGTCTCTTTTGCAAGTGCAGCTCTTGTACACGTCCTCTCAAAGTTGACGAGATACAAAGTGATGTCACTGCCAGCCTTGAAAGGTTGCATGTATCCTCGCATATCGAAACTGTCATTGCGTTCAAGGTTATGCAGTTGCATCTCTTTTAACTTCAGTTCTACTTCTCGTTCTTTGAGCCTTTCCGAGACTGCCCTCCAACACTCCTCGACTTCGTCGTCGTTTGCTCCGCATTTGGATATCGCTTCGATAATTGCAGGCTTCCGCATAGACTTCTGTACAGGGATACCGAGCTCTTCAGCTAGCAGCACTAGGTTGGGTTTCGTTAACGACGTGAGGATCATGACTGCTGTTAACAAGTGCTACCCCGTTATGTGTACTACTATTTAGCAAAGTCAACAACAAATACAAAAGAACCTCGACTACCAAGTAAATGCTGCTAATGCTCCCAATGAAGTCAAGCAAGCCGTGCTCTCACCAAACCGGACGCCAAGGCCGCCCTCGACGTGCGCTCCATACCGCCGCCACCGCTGCCACCAGCTGTTACGTATTCGGCGGCTGGACGACAGCCGGCCCAGGAAAGAGACGACTCAAGCAGTGCCAGGAAGACAATCCCAGTTTATTCACCTTGCGGCGCGTTTTTAAGCGCTACGCAGCCAATCGCAGGTTGGCATGAAAGAAAAGAAAACAGCAAGATAACAGCAATCGGGCAATGTTATCAGAAAGCCCCGACGTAGAAAGAGGGCGAGCACTGCAAACGTTACACTCCCATCTAAGGTCACTAGAAATGACTAGTCCAAGATACTTATGCTGTTTCAGGGAAGTTAGTTGCGTGCCGCCAATGGTGTAGGCAAAATTTGAAATGTTTTGTCTACGGGTTATTCTTAACAAGGCTGATTTATTTACGTTTAATGTCATCTGCTATTTCATGCACCAATCTGACACTGATAATAGAGCATTGCTGAGGACCATATGATCTGAAGGCGAGTTAATTTCTTTGTAAATAATACAATCATCTGCGAATAGCTTTATGTTCGTCCCGATGGATTGAGGCAAATCGTTGATAAAAATCCGAAATAGAATAGCAGCTAGGACGCCGCCCTGTGTTACACCTGAAGTAACTTGCGTTAGTTCCGATGTTTGCTGGTCTATTTTCACAAACTGCGTCCGATTGGTTAGATATGCTCTAATCCAGTTTGTGATTGGTCCTTTACCTATTGTCCCCTGCAATTTTTCCACGAGTTTTTGATGCGAGACCCGGTCAAATGCTTTAGAAAAGTCGAGTGAGATGAGGTCGATCTGCTTTTGATGGTCAATGGCCGATGACAATTCATGTATTAATTCGGTAAGCTGCGTAACGGTGGAAACACCTTTACGAAACCCGTGCTGAGATGGTGTCAAAATGTTCTCGTTTTCAAGGTAAGTAGTTATATGTTTAAGAATAATATGCTCAAATATTTTACAGATTGTGCTTGTTAAGGATATCGGGCGATAATTAGCGACGTCAGCTTCACTACCCGATTTGTGAATTGGTACGACCTGTGCTATTTTCCAGTCATTGGGCAGTGAAGATTTTGTTAGGGACATGTTAAATATAATAAACAGATATTTAGTTACCCATTCGGCGTAACGTGTGAGAAACTCATTAGGTATATTGTCAGGCCCTGGTTGTTTCTTGATCTTCGTTTTTAGCAAAAGGTCAAATATACCTGCTTCGTTTATACGGAGAGACTCAATGGGGTTTACTCCCTGAATTTCGAGAGGCGGTGGGATATCGTTATCTGTAGTGAAAACTGAGTGGAAGTAGTTATTGAAGAGATTAGCTCGGTCTCCACTTTCTTCTGGAGACATTGTACTATATTTTTTTATTTTTTGGATTTAGGTAGTTCCAGAATTTTTGAGGTGCATCATTAAGAAAATTAGGTAGAGTATAAGAAAAGTAGTGATTCTTAGCTGCTTTAATTTGAGACTTCATTGAACTGATGGCTTCCGCAAGGTTTTTACCAGTTATGGGATTCGATGTTTGTTTGAAAGACTTTCTTAGGCGCTTTACTTTACGTTTAGCATGAATAATGTCGCGATTTATCCATGGATTGAATTGTCTTTATTTCTTTGTTTTAGAAGGTATATAGTGAGAGACGCAATACGAAACAATTTCTTTAAATTTCTGCCACAACGTTTCGATATCAAGATCCGGATTATCGGCAAGCTGCTCGAATGAGCTAAATTCGTATGATAAGTGGTCCAGTACACTAGTGTCATCAGCGTTGCTGAAATCAAGAAATGACAAAACTGAGTTTGAATTCTTGATACGTTCATGCAAGGGAATCGAACAGAATACTATCTTGTGATCTGATATACCATCAGTTAGCTCAATGATGGCCTCATCTGCAGGAAAGTGGTCACTAATAAAAACTAGGTCAAGTATATTTGAGGAACACCCTTGTACACGAGTGGGCTCTTTAACAATTTGGGAGAGGTTGAATGTCAACATAGTATCAATAATAATGTCGGACGAAGATGATTGATGGTTCATGGTGAGCCAGTCGATATCAGGGAGGTTAAAATCGCCAACAAGTATAAGCCTACATGCAAGAGCGTGAATGCGCAGGTATTTATACAGGGAATGCATTGCTTCCGAGTGTGACGAGGGGCTCCGATAAACGCAACCAATTACCATTGGACAGGCAGTCAAGTGCATTTTACAAAAAACTGCTTCCACCCCATCGACATCGGGGAGGGCCGTGAAGGCGATATCTTTTCTTATTAGGATGGCCACACCTCCCCCCCCGTGTAGCTCTGTCTTTACGTAAGATTACATAGTTGGGTGGCGTTATTTCGAAGTTCCTGACGTCACTTGACAGCCACGTTTCGGTGAGTGCGACAAAGTCGGGATCTGTGCTGAGTAAAATTGATTCTAGGCAGGTTGTCTTCAGAAGAATGCTGCGAACGTTTATGTTTGCGAACTTTACTTGGTGCGTGACTGAGTGTTGCGTGGTCGCAACGCGCGCACATGGGATTCTTCGTTTTTTTTGCTGAGGGCTGCGCTTTACAGGCCGAATGCAGTTTACATCATCGTCCCATTCAAACACTTCGTTGTTGATTTTTAATTTGTCAAACACAAGATTTATCTTGCCACCTTCTAGTTTCCTTGCCTTAGCTGCTTGCCACAGTTTTTTTCTGATGTCGCGTACACGGGGAGTGAAATCTTCCCCCACCGCGATATTTAATCCCTTTAATTTATAGCAATTCTTCAGTATGGTAGTCTTTTCCCGGAAATCTAAAAGCTTTAGTATTATCGGCCGTGCTTTGTTGGCAGAAGGTCTTCCTAGTCTATGTATCCGTTCGATAGCCACGGGTTCTAATTCGAGTACCTTCTTTATTACATCTTCGTTAACCATTTCAGCAAGGTTCCTATCATTTTCTTTGCCGTTCTCTGGAATTCCATACAGTATTAGATTAGACCGTCGGGAACGGTTTTCAAGGTCATCTAGCCTGTTTTCCATAGCAGAAAGTGATTGTTGTAACTTGTTTACCGCGGTTACACATGAGGAAACCTTCTCATCAAGAGCTGCTACTTTTTCCAGTTTGGATTCTATAGCAGTGAGCCGGTCATTCTTAATTTCCTTGACATCATCAGCAATTTGTTGAATCTGTTCAAGGAGGAGGGTTAGGTCTGGTCCATGTCCAGGGTTAGTTTCAACGTCTCCACAAAGTAACACTAATTTCTTAATATGAGACAGCATTTCAGTCAATATTAAGCAGAGCAGCCCTGGGCACGGCAGCACAACTAGACAAAGATTATTTGAGCGAAAGCATTGGCCGTAATGTTTTCTCACCTGGACGATGAAAACAAACGGATTAGACGTCATGCCAGTGATGCTGCCGTGCCCTATGGCGTCTGGATGGTTGCGATCCGGCTTTATACTCCAGTGAATTGCTTGTAGCGCCATCGCTCCTCCGTCGAGACCCGCCAGAGCACCAACTGCTGTCGATGAGGGGGGCGTAGTCCAGATATCGCTCAGGTGCGCATGTGCGGTTGACACGTTGACAGGCAGGAGGATAGCCGGTTGCAAGGCGTTGATCGCAGCTTACCAGCCCAGTACATCGCACTCTGCCGGCATTAGCAGAAGGGTAGCGACGAGCTGGACGATGAAAACAAACGGATTAGACGTCATGCCAGTGATGCTGCCGTGCCCTATCTATCTATATCTATATATTAGAGGTTTGTGGGTATAAATTGGCAGCAGCAAGCACAAGACCAATTTGACTGGCGGAACATGGGAGATGCCTTTGTCCTGCAGTGAACGTAGTCAGGCTGATGATTATGATGATGAAGTTTTTATTTGAATACGTTTCATGGTACCCAATTTCCAGAAGTATATGCTTCTCTGCTAAACAGAGTTTTGTCAAATGTTCCCTTTTATATGCTCTGCAGATCGCAGAATTTTCTGACGGACGCATTCCTGGATGCCACCTTGTTGCGGTAAATGAATACGTCTGCTCAAATAAACTAATTTGGTCTCACAAGAGGCTGTTAACATCGTATCCTGTCAAGCTAGTGCGTACTCCACAGTCGATCTGGGTTGTGAGCCACCATGCAGCGGTTGTGGTATAAAGTTTGCCGAAAGCAGCCTCGTTTCACTATAACCACGTTGCTGCAGCAAATGAAGAGCTCGCAGCATGCTTTCAATACAACATCTATACTCCGTAGAGCAAGGAAATACCTGTAGTACATACAATTGTAGCACTAGATACAAAGAAAACAAAGAATAAGCGTTTCATTTACACGTAGGTCCACTGGTGAAGATAACATTTGCGCCCGGCAAACGTTGGACCTTCACCGCTTTGCGGAATCTTAGCCGTATTACATCATGCGCGTTACAGTGCAAATATAACTGTCTGGAAACGTGTTACGGATTACTCTAACTGACTTCTTCGAAAAGCAGAGCCCAATCGAAAGCGCCCGGAGCCTGCCACCACGCCAGAACAAGAGCGCGCGTGAGTGCCAGAAGCAGGTGGTTGTAGCTAGGGCAGCTCGCTCAGTAAAGGGCGTCACGCCGAGGGGACGTGTGACCACTTCCCTATGACTTTCTTTCTATGTGATTTTTAAAGCAAAAAGAAGGGAAAAGTGAGCCCCGTAACTGTCTGCATCAGAGTGCGACACCTGAACAGTAGCTCACAAGGAATTGGGGTAAGGAGGGATTAAAAGAATAGGAATAAAAGGTATATGTAGAGCGAGAAAGCAGAGGGTGAGGTGTCGGGACAGCGAGCGACGGAAGTAAAGAGGAGATAGGAAAAATAGACACGGTTGCAAGAGTCTCAGGACGGGCTACCACTTGGCGAGAGTTCTTGTCGGCGTCAAGAGATGGCGTCGGGGGAGCACAGTCGGCCAGAGCTGCGCTGTCGTCGGAGATCGCGGAGGCACAGCCTGTCGGCACGAAATCCAGTGAACGAGTCCCCCTATGACTGTGCACGCGCTGGGCTAGTATAGTCATCCAAGTAATATCTATTTCACTTCCAATCCCTCAATCTTTTCCCCAACTTCTCTCTCAACCCACTTGAATCTCTTTCTATCCCTTGTGAGCTACTGCTTAGGGGTCGCACTCTGGTGCAGACAGTTCCGGTGCTCACTCTTGCTTGTTCCTACTGATGAATCCTTACACCCCCCCTAAATGGGTCGCTAGTCTTAACGGCGCGTTGCCTGTGCTAAGCGCTGTAACCATGCATAATATAGCTCTCTCGTTCCGAGGTGGCGACACCAACTGCCGATTATAGCCATCACCCGTGCAAGAGCACTGCGAAAGATATAAAACATGTGTTCGTGTACCTTCTATTGTGTTTTTTTATGGAACGCAGCTTCTTAGGCTCACACGATTTGTGTGGACGCCGTCATTGACGTAGCTGCCGTCGGATCGAAACACAGGTGTTACAAATATTGTACATACAAGCGTTCATAACGCGCATATGATTTTGAAATAGACCGTACTCCATCCGTCCATATGTCCAACTGCCACTTTGTAAATTCCAAGTGTGTCCTGAGAATGCCTTTGCCCGTTGAGGGAATGAAGCTCGATGCACGCGTCTCCCTTCTTGCATGATTGGGCGCGCTTCGCAAGTAAAGTGCGAGTGGTGTAGAGTCTGACACGAGGCAAGAGCACCGCAACCGGCGTCCGTTGGCTCACCCTGATGCCCATCGCACACGATCGCAATCATTTATAAATATTTCATAAACAATTTATCATCGTCCAAGGTGATTAGCTCCATGATTGTCATAAGCCCTCACTTCATAAAACGGCTGCCAATTTTATTTGGCTGAACTTGTGGCCGGGAAACTGACAGTGGGACTACAACAATAAACACTGACACTCATAAACGTCAAACTCTATCAAGGCGGCGCTGCTAAAAACGCCACTACCAGCACTCCTATTGGCGTGCTGGCGATAACTGAGTAGTGCAAAGAAAGCCGTTCGCAAACGAACGTACATGGTCCCTGTTTTTTTCGTTGGTGTTTAGATGCGGTTTCCTAAAAATCATGGACATGACAAGTTTCTTCTGTCAGTTTAAACTGGCTTGAGAAAATTAGGAAGCTGATCAAAGCCAACTGCGCGTAGAATGCAAAAGATATTTCATTCATTTTGGCGTGCTGCAACTCACCATTCACGTGCAAGCCAGCATCGCATGCCATCACGTTCGAAGCAAGCAATCCGACGTGCGTTCTATAAAGCCAAAATTTTTTAAATGTAGTTATGCACATGATGCCGAAGCGATGAAATATACACACGCGAGCAATGTATCGTGGGATAAATTGTACGAAGCTGGCTTCATTGGATGGCCCCGACCATTCTCGTCTTTTCATTTCCATGCTTCATTCTTCTCTAGCTTCACCTGCGTTGAACTGTTTTATTGCGCATTCTACACTGTTTTGTTGGCGGTTGACATCCAATATGCTATACCGCGAATGGGGATACATGCGCATCTTCTTTCTCGGTGCATAACGATAGGTGAAACCGAGGCCTCAGAGAAAGCTCTTGCAATCGCAGAAAGCACCGACAAGAAAACCTGATTGTGATAACGACGAATATTTTTGATTTACCTAAAAGAATAATAGTATAAATAGATTGAAATAGGACACTTGGAACGCGTGGCCGCCGGTACAGGTAGCGCAGCGCATGGGTGCTCGTGGAAGCAAGGTGTTGGATTTTGGTGTAGAGTAAGGGTGAAGATTATCTACGAATAATGATTGCCGCTTCCGGTCCCCAACGAGCCAGCCTATAGTTTACCAAGTTCACAGTGCCAGTGTAGCACTGCTAGGCCGGCGTGCTTTCGCATTACGATCGAAATGGCTGACTGGTGTGTACTACTCATTATGCGGCGCGAGTCGGTCACGCGACTATTGAGTCATCTTCGAACGAAGAGAGAAAAAGAAATAACATTTCTTTATACATCCGGCGTGTAGGAAGTCCCCAGCTTCGCAAGGCGCCGATGTTCCCTGTCTTAAGATTACCCCTATAAGAGTCCGTTAATCTCAGAGCCTAAACCTCGAAGATGTTGTGCTCCAACTTGGCGACAGTTACTCGGGTGCCTCCGCGCCCGTTACACGGGTCGTCTGTTCGTTTTATCCGTTGCTTCACCAAAGCCTCATCAAGCCGCTGGATGGCCTTTTGGGCGAAGGCGGGCTTGACGAGACGCCGAAATGCAGATGGGCAGAAGCAGAGGCTTGTTGTCGACTATGCCAGATTTGAGGCTAAATGCGTAAGGCTGAAGAGACACGAGCACTAAAATTACATATTTAATGAACGACAGACTAGAAACGCTGCGGCAGAACAGGGTGACGCTCACACAAAAACAAAGAAGTTTCGCATCACGCTAACAACGCGGGCAATGCGTGCAGTTTCGGCTAGCGTCTGACACTAGCGAGTCGAGAAGGGACAGCTGGCGGAATGGCTACGAGTGCTGCCAACTGTTCAGGCGTACTGAAGATGTGCACAGTGGGATGGCTGACACCTCACAAACTGAATTTGTTCACGTCTGTGGCCATGCACTTGGCAGCAGGGACAGCATACGACAGGGACGCTTATTGATGTTCTTTTTCCCAGGTGTTCGAGGCGTAGCGTGGCTGACTATGGGCGTTGATAGCGGAGCGTACTGCATCCAGCGCCTTGCGGGAGTGCCGCGCTGACCGACCGGCTACGTTTTTGCGCCCGGCACCATACCACGTGGCATCGGCCACTCCTGGCCCTTCAAAAAGACAGCGGCAACGCCTCCCTCGATCACTTGGCTGCAAGGACAGCATACGACAGGGACGCTTACTGCTGTCGTTTTTCCCAGGTCAGGCATTTGCCCTCCTGTTTTCTATAGTTCATTCGATATCCTGTTGTTTGTCTCTGTTGTCTGTCTCTGTTGCCTATTTTTTAAAGCTCGTACTTGTTTTGCCCACTGTTGAATCTATAAGTATATGGTGTTCGCGGCATTCCACTTTCCCTCTTGAAATCTTACTTCAAGTACCACTCACAATGTGTAAAAATTAAGGATTCATTTTCTTCTCTCCAGGCAATAACCACAGGGGTTCCGCAAGGTAGCATTCTAGGACCGCTGCTTTTTAACCTATACATAAATGACATTGTCAAGGTCAGTGACAAAGCTAAATACATAATATACGCGGATGACACCAGCATTTTCTTTACAGGTAATGACATGACTGCCATGACCACACTTATAAACACTACGCTAGAAAGCTTAAACACATGGAGTGAACGAAATTCATTACTTATTAATGCAACAAAGACAAAAGCTGTAGTTTTTCATTCGCGGAGACTGATTTCCTTAGACAATAGATTACGCATAGGTAGCGCGGCTGTTGAAATCGTAGAAACCGTTAAAACATTAGGAGTACTTTTTAATTGCACAATGTCGTGGGATCCTCAGATTAATAATCTAATTACCAACCTATCAAAATGTGTGGGCATACTTGCACGAATGCGTTATTTTCTTCCAGTTTCTGTTAAACTAACACTTTATAATAGCTTGTTTTTGTCGCATGTAAATTATTGTCTTTTGGTATGGGCAAGTACGACAGCAACCAACATAAATAAAATATACAAACTACAAAAGAAAGCGATCAGGTTTATAGCAAATGTTGACTACTATGCACACACAGATGAACTGTTTCAGCGCTATAATATTGTCCCAATTCACAAACTTTACGAGTATTCCCTAGCAATAAGATATAAGCAATCTCTTTTTCATAATAATAGTGCCTTCCTAGATATTTTTGAACTGGAAACGCATGCTAATCCGTACCCTACTCGTCACCAACAACATTGGAACCTTCCATTCTGTAGAACAAATTTTTGGCGACAAATGTTATGTTTTAGTGTTCCTTTGTTATTAAATAAATTACTGGAGGCGAAAATAATCCTTGAGAAATGCAGTGCACGTGACATTAGGGAAGTGCTTTTATCGTGAAAATTGAGAAAATGGTGGTCCAGGCATTCATGGAACTCTTTATATATGTATATGTGTGTGTATATATATGTGTATATATATGTGCGTATATATATGTATATATGTATATGTCTGTATATGCATCTCCATATGTGTGTGTATATTTATGTGTATGTGTGTACACGCAATTTCTATGCATAGCATTGTTGTCATATATATAGTATTCTGTATTCCGTCATAATTTGCATTGTACTTCGGAATTTGTGCCGAACTACTTACGCATATTAGTCTCTGTATATAGCATTACTGTACGTGCATCTTCCGACTTGTACTGCGCTAAACATTTCATGGCTTATGTTCGTTGCCTATATGTTCATGGCGTATGTTTCTTTACTCATGTCCACGTTGCTTGCCATGTATTAGGGAGGCTCGGGTTCTCCTCAAGTGACAAAACGTCACTTTTCTCCCGAGCCTGCCCTCATCCTTGGGATGAAATAAAATTGAATTGAATTGAATTGAATTGAATAACTTGGCCTTTATTCACGGGTACTGAATTCGCGGACTTCAAACACGACATTCGGAAAAAAATCAGAGAGTTAAACAAAAGCATTGAATACATGAGCAAAGGCTACGAAAATATAAAACAAGAGTGCGCTGAAATTAGAAAGGAAAGCGCTGCTCTCAGGGCGTCCCAAGAGGCAATGCAATGTGAGATAGACCATTTGAGAAAGTTGGTGCACAAAAATTCCACGCGTCTAACAACTCAGGATCAATACTCTCGAAACAAAAATAAAGAAATTAAAGGGATCCCACGTACCCCTAATGAAAACCGTGTGCAATTGCGTGCTAAAGTTGGTGACGCCTTGGGGGAGCCAATAAGTGAACAAGACATAGCAATATGCCACCGTTTGCCAGCGAGGAGTGCCGCTTCGCAAAGTAGCACGGCACCAGACCCAGGTCTTGCAAAGAACAACGAGGTACGCCCTCATGCAAGCGCTATTCTCGATCGGGGTAGCAAAAGAGGCAGTGATTCCTTCTAGAACAAAAGCATCGTGGTTGTTTTCAATCGCTAAGCTAAGAGGGATGTCATCGTTAAGAAAGCAAGGAGAACTCGATTCACAGCTGAGGAACTGGGATTCACAACTAAACAGTCTGTTTTCGTAAATGAGCACCTTTGTTCCCAACTGAAAAAATTGCTGGGTATGACGATTGCTCGGAAACGGGAAATGAACTGGCGCTTCGCGTGGGCAAGTGGTGGCAAATTATTTGCGCGTGAAACGGAAACATCTCGTGCAGTTCAAATAAAATGTGAAGCCGACTTGCACAAGATGCACGCGGCCACTTCAAGCAGCCGCGGGGCATCTAGCATGCCGTAGGCTTATCTGATTTGCGCTTTTCGTTTTTTCGACGTGACCTTATTTTTTTCCCTTTTGTTAAGATGGCGATATTACCACGTGATGTCAATATACCTTACACTAGTGGATATTGCAGTATCATGCACTTAAATGCTCGCTCAGCTCACAACAAGCACGATGATATAGCTACGTTTCTCGATGAATTCTCGTTTAAATTCGACATCATCATGATTTCTGAAACTTGGTACACGTGCAATGACGAGGTACTATGCTTGCCAAGGTTTAAATCGTTCTTTCTAAACAGGCCCTCTCGTCGAGGGGGAGGTGTGTTGCAACTAATTGCTGACCATTTAGTTTGTAGCCTTCTCTCGGACTTTTCAGCGATTACACCAGACTATGAGGCATTATCACTAGCATGTCACAAGTATGTATTTGTGGTAGTTTATCGTCCACCTGACGGAAAAACAGAAGAGTTTTTTCAATTTCTTGAAATTCTGCTTACATATGCTTGCACTAACAAGTTGCACATTATCATAGGGGGCGATTGCAACATAAACCTTTTACAGCAAACTGAAACCTCTGGTAACTTCCAACTACTACTTGATTCCTTTGCGTGTGCTAATATTATTACTGAACCTACACGTGTCACTTCAGACACTGAAAGCCTTATCGACTTACTTATTACAAATGACATAAGTGATTCAACCCTATCTGGAACTGTTATTGCCGATATTAGTGATCACTACCCTATATACGCGTTTCAAAATCGCAACGAGTATCTTAATCGTGCAAAAGTATCAACTCCAAAATTATACAAAATACAGGAAATTAGTAACAAAACTTTAGACACTTTTAGGCGTGAAATTGCGCAGATTTGTTGGGATCCTGCCTATAAATCAGTTAACGCTAATGAGGCGTATGAAATATTCATGTGCCTGTTAAGAAAAACTTACCATAAGTGTTTTAAATATAAAACTGTCGAAACCATAAAGAAAGGTCGGAAACAATGAATGACGCGAGGATGTCTGGAAATGATTAAGAAGAAAATTCTACTGTACGCGAAATTCGTGAAAACAAGGCACCATAACGATCTTTCGGAATTCGAGCGGTATAGAAATTTTGTAAGGAAGCAACTGAGAAAACCCAAGGATGCGTACTATGAAGCTCTCTTCAAGAGGGTTAGCACTCGTGGCGACGTGCTTTGGCGAGAAATAAATAAGCTTCTAAATAGAAGTTGCTCTCGAGACAACGCGCTTGAGTTAAACATAGATAACAAGATAGTAAAAGGTCAAGAACTTGCTAATAAATTTAACGTGTACTTCACAACGCTGGTGTCCTCTGAGTTATCAAACCCTTCTCGTGCCCGTAATAGTAATTACAGGGACTTTCTAGGTGTGCCAAACATGAGCACTGCATATTTTTTAAACACTACTCCTGAAGAAGTATTGTCTGTATTTATGTCACTAAAAACACTACTGCTCGGGACATAGAGGACCTACAAATCAGGCCTATTAAAGCAGCACTTGATCTTTTGTTACCTGTTCTTACTCATCTGATTAATATCTGCTTATCCACAGGAGTTTTCCCAGAAAAAATTGAAGCGTGCAAGAGATAGTGTCTTATACAAATCTAATGACCGAAATATCTTTTCTGATTATCGTCCTATCTCCATATTTCCTGTTATATATCTAAAGGCCTTGAGAAAATTCTATATCAACGTGTCATGTCTTTTTGTGAAAAGTACTCTATATTATCACCACATCAATTTGCCTTCCGATGGGGCATGTCCACGGAACTGGCTCTCGTCACACAAAAAGAACTCATACTTAACTCATTTGAAAAGAAAATGTTAACACTGGGTGTTTTTATTGACTATTCTAAAGCGTTCGATAGAATCAACCACGAAGTACTCTATGCAAAATTGCGTCATTATGGTTTTCGCGGAACCCCACTTGACTTTCTGCAATCTTATTTATCACAAAGAAAGCAATCTGTAGTCATAAATGACAGCCAATCCTCCCTACCAACCATAACGTCAGGTGTACCTCAGGGCAGCATATTACGGCCCCTACTGTTTATTTATATAAACTACATAACAAGTGTCAGCAAATATCTGGACTATATAATTTATGCAGATGACACTAGTATATTTTTTCATGGTAATGATTTAGGTAAGCTTGCAGACTCAGCCAACAACATTCTTAACGACATCTTCATATGAAGTACCGCAAATTATTTAAGGATCAACACAAAAAATTCCAAAGCTGTGGTATTCGCACCGGTTCAGAACGCTGTCTGTCGTGGTTTGGATATATATCTTGGGCCCGAAAAAATTGAGGTTGTCAAAGAAGTTTCATCTTTAGGAGTAATTTTCAATGAAAATCTTAATTGGGACAAACACGTTAATAAAGTAACTAGAAATATAGCTAGGACGTGTGGTGCTCTCTGTAAACTTCGACAGATACTTCCAGCAAACATTAAACTTTTACTGTATAATACGTTGTATTCATCTCACATAAACTATTGTAGCCTAGTGTGGGCAGATACATCTAAAGCAAATCGGAACAATATATTTTACTCCAGAAAAATGCGATTCTTCATATTTCAAACGTACCATACGACGCACATACAAGTCATTTATTCAGAAAATATAAGATTTTACCGATCGATCACATACACAGTTTCAACCCTATTATGAAATACAAACAAAGCTTGCTATCAAACAACGCTTGTTTTCTTAAGCTGTGTAACCTCAGAAAAAATACACAATCCTATTATGACATACGGAAAAGGCCTTCCTGGTTCGTTCCTTATTGGCGAACTAATCACGAATTGAGAAGACTTGAACACTGTATTCCAGCTTGTTTTAACATGTTTGAAAATAAAAACATCGACATCTTTAATATACATAAAAAACTACTTAAGAACCTTCTCATCCAAAATGGCGGCGTGCAGTTTAGCTTCTTCTAGTTCTCCGGCTACAATACTATATGTAAAAGAAACACCCTATCTCGTGTGTAACATGGCATCCTATGATGTTTGCTTTCTTTGACATTTTTTTTTCGTTGCTTTTTTTTACGAGTAAAACATGCAACATTTCACTTGTCAGTGTTTTCCTTGTGCATTAAAACTTGTGTTTTTCGCATACCCAGTGTTGTAAACGTTGTATAATCATTTTGTAATACTTTGGTAGCCGTTTAGCAACGTGTGCATTGTTTCATGATTGACCGCACGCTGTTTTCTTTTGTTTTTTTGTTGTTGTTCTCTTTTTGTGGTTTTTTTATTTTATGTAAAGCTGAAACTGATGTAATTTTGATGCATTTTCTTTTTATTTCCAAATTTCTTGAAGTTTTGAACATCGACGTCAAATTTTTTTTTCATGTTTTGTGCTCTGCGGATTTTTGTAATGCCAAGTGAAAAGGAGTAGGAGCCTTGTCAAGCTGCTAACATAGCAGCTTTTTGCTCTTATCCTTGCGTTTTCTTTTTCGCAACTCTGTGAAGAAAATGCTCAATAAAACTGCACCTGAAACAATGCAACAGTAGCGTCGACAAATATCTTTCTTCAAAGCGCGTGGATCTGTTGCGTCTACTGAAACCATAGAGTTTAGTAAAATTAACTATATAGTAGACTCTGGCGCTGCGAATGTTCAGTCACCTCGAGAATGGTGGGTGGTACACGCATTTGCCTAGGTTTCGTACTTCTGGACGGCGAATTCGCACTTTTCACTTATTGGTATTATTACTAGCACCAGCGAGCACACGAAACACTAGCGTAGAAGCACAAGCGTACAGAAGCACACGTGATGCTTCGTGTTATCATCTTCATCGCGTTATTTCTTGGTTATAAGTCCTTACCAACTAGCCCAGTTATCAGTTTTTGAAGACATCATAACATCTGGCTTTCAAGAATGATGTAACAAAACAGGCCAGCTTAGAAAACTTCGCTACTATAGAAATTGCATGATACAAACTTAATGATTTTGTATGTACGGCAGACAGTCCACCAACGCACCTATTGCTGAACGTAGCTTAAAACTGTAATGTGGAAATATATGAGCGCACAAGGTAGATGGAAAAATCACTTGAGAGGAAAGACGCCTAACTTACAACTGAACTTTCATTAGAAAAGATTCATTGCACGAGAACACAAACGCGCAGACGCAACAAACATTCACTTCAAAATGCCATACCTCCCCCCCCCCCCCCAAAAAAAGAAGGTATGTTTATCTACTTCAACAGCTCGAAAAAACATTGGCGGGTCCCACTTACAGTGGGAATCGATGATATGCGAAGCACGAACTAGAAAGGTTGTTATGTTACTTCAAAATCAACACAACTTTTCGGAGTGGAGGTAAATTATGCCGCGCATGACCTCCGTGTCATGATTATTATGTTTAGATGTGTCGTTTACCTTTGAAGTCTAGTCACGTCCCGTGGTACCAAATTTAGTACATGTGGAGCTACATCGCCATTCATTGACGTCACGTAACGCCAAGTTAGGTATAAGTGAAATGGCTGCGGGCGCATCATAAAGGGCCCAATATACTACAACGTAACGTTGACTTGCGCGCACGCTGGCCACAGCGATGCTACATCAGCAAAACGCGAGCACTCTATAGTCTGACGACAAGCGCGACCGGGGCAACCAGCGTCCGTCGGTGCGGCCCGACGGCAACCGGCGCGAAATTCGACATGCTGCATTTCGCAATTCGCGCCGATGTGTTACCCAGGCAGCACTGCGCCTGCCTATTTTCGTGACGGAGGAATGCCGGACGCGCTGAAACGTGCATGCGTCAAAGCAACATATGGCAGGACCAGCGCCTGGTGTGGCAACCCCGACGTGACGCAACAAAACGAACGCCGGCGTGCACTCGCACCGGGTCACGTCAAAATGTTTGGCGCCTTGGCTGTGGCATCTAGTCATGTTCTCACATGACATGCACCTCATGATTATGCTGCTTGCACCAGTCACATACCTTCGTCATCTATTGACGTCACGTAATACCAAATTTGGCATATGTTAAGCTAGCGAAGTGGTCGCGAGCGCATTAGGAATGGTGCATGTAGCCATGTTCTAACACGACGCGCATGTTGTGATTACCTTGTTTGGATGTGTCATTCACCTATGTTATCCATTCGCGTCACGTAATACTGAATTTGGTACATGTGAAGCGAGCGAAACAGGCGCGAGTGCATCATATGCGTAGAATGTTGTCATGTTGTTAGATGGCATGCATGTCGTAACTTTCATGTGCGTCTGTCGCTTATGTTTGCCAGGCAATCATGTCATATCATACCAGGTTTGCAACGTGTCATGTGAACGAAACCACCGCAAGAGCAGCAGGACCATTAAATGTAAACCATGACATTGCTGGCATACATGTCATGATTTTTATCTTATGACTAGTCAAATATACACATCATACAATCATGTTATGCCATACCAAGTTTGGTATCAATACTATTACCGAAACAGCCAGGAGAGCGAAACGTCGTATGTGGCTAGATTCCACGATTTGCCATCATGGGACAGAGTTTCTCCAGTTTGCGGGGAGCCGTGAGAACAACGTGTACGCCGTGCTTGCGCCCAAACTTCACGGCTTCCTGCAAACTGGCAAAACCATGCCCCGTGATAGGAAATCATGGAAGGGGAAGGGCGAACAAGAGCTGTTGCACTAAAAAACATGCCACGCTGTTTGTACTGTGTACTTGACACATAATACCCTTGAGCTGCGGAAAAGTGTACATCGGCCAGATGGGTCAGTGTTAAAATGATCAACTCCGAGAACATGCGACGTCCTTGAAGGTTCTCGCAGGTGGCACGTACATGTAAAGCACTGCAAAGATTGTGGATGTGATTCGCAGTTTGGCAGCACGAGGATTATTGTCAAATCTAAACACAGCTTGACCAGAGAATTCATGGAAGCAAAGCAGATTAGGGCAAACGCAAACACTTGTATCAGTGTTTCTTCGGTAGCACTAAGTGAAAAAGAGGTGTCTTTTTTTTGAGCTGTTGAAGTAGACAAACATACCTTCATATTTGGGGGGTGGGGGTGGCATCTTAAAGTGACAGTTGGTTGTGCCTGCGCGTTTGTCTTCTCTTGCAATGAATGATCTTAATAAAAGTTCAGTTGTAAGTTTAGCGTCTTTCCTGTCAAGTGTTTTTTCCTTCTACCTTGTGCGCTCATATATTTCCACATAATGTTGTACCAACTAGCCCAGCATTCCACATTATTGAACCTAAAACTTAAATTGCAAGTGAGAACAGCAATCGAAAGAACCACGCATAAGAGGCTCGCTGCAGTAAATGCCGTTTGCCAGCCGGATATGCAATAAACTGCTGAAGTAACTTCAGAGGATGAAGTTCCGTGCTCAGACTTCACCATCCTGCAAGAAGCTATTTCGATACTCACGTCTACTAATGAGAGCAACAGTGATTTGGGGTGCATTCATGCAGCACCCATTATTATTGCCGCCATAGGGCGTTACTTTTAGTCCGGATAAGTACGTTCAAGCGAGACAAGTTAACATAGCTTCGTTCTTGCAAAAGTGCAAGAAAATTAGTTATCGTGCATGAAATGAATGCTAAAGTAAAAAAATGCTTTAACTAAAGTGAAGATTTTGAAGAGTTCAAGCTTATATATTTACATTGTTGCCAAATGATTACGAACGGCAGAGTTGTTTTTTACGCAGAAGTCTCTGTAAACGTTGTGGGGCACGAATAGTGCGACGCATAACTGTACTTTTATTTTCGAATGTTGAACGTCAGTCACACCTTTAATGACATTACCAATGTAGCCAGGAGGCATAAAATACCAATCGTTTTGATCTGGTTGGACTCTGCAGCAAACAAGTGTGCTTTTTAGCACACATGTAGATTGCGACAGTAAAAAAACTTTTTTCAATAATAAGAAAGAAATATTTTAAATTGAACCAACAAAAAAAAACCGCTTGCGAAGATCAGCGATGTGAGACGAGATCACACGAACAGCGTATGGAAGTGCAAGCGACAAGTACGACAAATGTGAGCTTAACACGAACACTCCGATGAGTGACCTCATCTAGTTTCACTGATTCTAGCCACGAAACACTGAGTGCTGTTGCCGAGATCATAACTAGGTATGCCAGGATAGTACATCTGCGTGCAAGGCTCACATCTTGACATCAGAACCAAAAGCTACGGGTGCCAGCGTCGAACTGTTTCAGGACACGATCAGGAGCGTTCGTGATACTTGATGTTCTAGTACGTTGATGCTTGCTAATAATGGACTGTGCGCCACACGCGTTTCTCTTAACATGGGAGCGCAGCTGCATGAAGGGCAATGTGCCGGCAAGTGGAAACTCACACACCATTGTTCATCGATAATTTTTACTCCTTAAGGGCCACTCCACGAAAAACGTCCCAGACATTTTGACGATCATCGCAAATGTATAAAAAAATGTGCTGATTTTCTGCATTAGGAACATTGATTTGCTAGAATAGTTTGAAGAGAAAATTTTCGGTCACGTGGCTGGCTTCTGAACTTCCCGGGATGTCGTTTGGGTGTTTTTTTTGTGGAAAAATTTGTTCTAAAATTACCACTCAATTTTCTACACCAAATTTAGTCTGCATGTTAAGTAAGGGTGCTTGTGTAAAGTGTTTGCAGCTCAGTAACATTAGTGAAATTTTACTGGAACATGCACCTCTGAATTTTTAGCGAAATTGGGTTACGTTTTTACTTTTTCTTTGCGATACTGCACTTTGTATGAATATCTGAGTAGTGAAGACTTACTCAACAGACGGTATATTTCGAGTAAAATTATTATGTTTTTCAAACAGTTAACTTCACAAGAAAAAATAAAAAATTTTGCGAAATTACGGCGCACTTTTCAACATGTAGTGGTCCAATCAAAAGCAACTTTTATACATAAATCGAAAGCAAATAAACAGTTCTTTTTATATAGAAAGTCTTATCATTACATTTTTAAGAAAGAAATTATTTTTTTACTTTTGCTGTACGTGCCGCATATTTTTTCATTTGTTCACACGAAATCCGCCGCCTTTAAGTTTCCCGTTGCCGTCAATCGGAAAGCTCAAAAGAATTTTCTTCTTTAAAACAATAAATGCAACAATAAGATGCTATATGAAAAGAACTGTTTATTTGCTTTCAATTAATCATAAATGTAATTTTTAATTGGACTGCCACATGGTGCAAATTGCGTTTGAATACGCACAAAAATGACAATATGGACAACAATGTGGACATAGAGTACTTACTGATTATAACAATAGAAGGAAGCTTTGTCTGTGTCCCTCCTGAAGTAAGATTTCTGGCAATGTTTTGCACAGGTACTCGGTAATCTACGGGAGGTATGACCTCTGCATTCCGCACAGCGAAATGGACGAGGCTAGTTTCAGCTAGGCTCAATCGCAAACAGTTTGATAGCGATTGTCATATCCCACCCAATTCTGGTTACTAGCTTGACAGGAAGCAATGCTAATTGCGTCTGGCACAGGATAGTTATTTCCATGTGAAAGACTTTTCATTTACTGCAACATGTTGAATGTGAGCGATGCACACGTCAGAAGCGTACACGTTTAGAAAGTGAGTTCATCTGTACACAACGACTATGCGACATTGACAATGTACGTTAGTGCGAATGTCATACTGAGTGCATTGTAAAGTTCAGTGTCCTTATTTTTGTACCGTCATGTTAGATGCATTTTTTTATTCTGTATGGTTGAGCTTGCTGGTTTTGTTTGTTTCGTGTAAGCTCCGTAGTGAAAGGGCAAGTTCAAAGAACATGAACGGGAACCATAGCCAGTCTTACGTGGAGTTGTAGGTCATGCACATGCACAGGCACACACTTTAACAGGGTGTGTTCAGATAAAATTGTCTATGCATATCAACTGACAGCCTGGAATTTCACCGATGAAAATATATTTCGTTGTGCGTGTCCTCAGGGCCATAAGACAACTTGTTATCTAGTGAAAAAGGTAGCATTAAAAAAAACAAATCATGCCTGAGCTGCAACCACTCCTTTTGAATTTAACATAAAATGAGATTTTCATGAGACTCTACTAAAAGATATTGTATCTGCAGTTCTCAAAAGTTTCCTACGCAGCCAGGAATAGTTTGCGTAGACAAAATCGTATTATTTTGTAGCGTCTGTTATGCTTCTACGAGAAAAAAAAGCAAAATTGTCACAAATCCCAATAATGCCTCTATTTAGGACGTTCGTTCTTCACGTGTCAGACTTCTCAAAATTTTCTACGATATTGCCATAACTTAGGATAACAAATGGGCTGAACGCCATTGCTGAGTTTAACTTCGACCGATAACGACCAACGCTAAACTTAGTGAACACGGTCTCTATAATTGAAAACTTTTAAATATCAATCAAAATAACACCATCTTCGTTTTTCGTTAAACCCTTCAGAATAAAAGCCACGCATTTGATATAAGTTGACCTGTGACGACGTCCTGCATTATTTTTGTGCGGTCAGAGTTACGAAGCACGAAAAGTGGCCAGACAGGCGTAAACTGAGTAATCGCAGCGTTGAACGCACATGAAGCGATATTTGTCAAATCATCATTTTCGGACGTAAATCTGTTCTGTGGATTGACATACTGACACAAAAAACAGGAACATTTGGTATTGAATCACACAATACTACGATATGACCACATTGTTTGCGCAAATCACAAAAACGTCTACAAAGGCTCCAGCCACTGAGTGTGTAGCAATGTTCAGCCACATATTTCGCAGGAATCGCTCTTAAAATCGTTCCGGTATTCGAGCCTGCGTACGGATCACAAATGAGGTGGCTGTAAAGAGTCCACTACTGAATGGTTATCGTTTTACATGACACGTAAGTAGTATCATAATCATAACGCACACAGTGCGTGTCGGCACAAGCGGCGCTTCTGCAACCCTACCGCTCTCACCAGCTCTTTAAAACAAAATAACACAAAGAAAAGCACCTCGACTCACCTAAGAAAGGTTGAAATATTAAGATAATGCGGGCTTTCACTTTTGTTCGCCGCGACAACCCAGCAGTCCTCCGCTGGTGAATAAACGTAAGTACACGTGCGTGTATTCCTACCCTCTGATATGAAGTGCCATGGTCGGAAGCTTACAACAAGCATTGAGCGTTGACTACCTGGTGAGGCGTAAGAATAAGATTGCCTACAAGCGGAGTTACGGTAGTGCGAAAGATTTAAATGTCGCCCAACCAAACAAGCACATTCTGAAACAAGCCTCATCCATAAGACAAACTGACATTTTGTGCCAGAACTATTTTAATCGCTTCAAACAGATAACCGTAGAGCCCCCGGATGCATCTCAAGCTGATGATAACTTTTTTTGCCGACTAATTGCTGTATCAAAGCAAATTTGTAAAGGCCACCAACGTGACACTGCTGAAAATTCCGGCGAAAGTGAAAGCACATGCTGAGGCAGCGTAGATTGATGGCGCTGTCTCCAAGGTAGCACCCTCGACGTGACAACCACGTCTTCTGGTAACAATGCTAGGAGGCCGGACACACCTACCGCCACTCGGTGGAGAGAAAAATGCCGTGCGGCCCGTCTTCTCAGATTTTGGGGTGGTTTAAGAAACCCCGCATGGTCGACATTTCCGCATCCCTCCACTATGGCGTCTCTCATAATTGTATGGTAGTTTTGGGACGTTAAACCTTACGTATCATCAATGAGTGGAACAGCACTAGCAAACCAACCAAGAAGACGTGTGAAAAGACTATGCCCCAACGCGAGAAATCAGACAAGAAGCCATCTTGCCCTTAGCATGCTCAACTTCCTCGTCTTACCTCGCAGACTTACGCTGCGCACGTTTAATCTTTTTTTTTCATCCTCCCACCCAATGAAGTTACAGGCTATGCCTAACCAGCGCCTCCTCTATTTTTTTTTCAGGGCCCGGACTAACGCCCGGCGAACGATTTTTTGTGGGGTATACCGTAAAAATGTCGGCTCTCAAGAACACTTTCGGCAACAATTGTGTGCGTACGAGGAAAGGATATTGTGTCATGACCGCGTCGTATCGCTGGAGATGTCTGTTTAGAAAAAGCCTTTCATCTAGCTTCGGTAGTCGAAGGAGAGTTTTCCCATAGTTATCTTTATTCTGAGGTGGCTCAAATGTACACCTCTCATGCGATTTGCCTTTGTCTGGTGGAGTGCGTCGAGAATTTTGAATTGTGCAGAGTCGCTTTTGTCCATGATAGAAATTGCCCCGTGTTTCCCTGAAAACGGTGATCTCTGGGATGTCACTTCATCGTCAGGCTGAGTAATCACGTGTAATGCACAGGTGATCAATTTCGTAGTGCTTGTGGTGGATAGCGCTTGCTCGGTTGGTCCTTGGAAAGTTTTTTTAATATTGAATTCATATCAAACAAAACTATAGATATTTGTGATTCCCAAGAATTGGTCAGACAATATCTCGTAAAGATTATCGGACCGGGTAAGTAAAGACAGCCTGGGCACCACATCTGCTCCAAGGAAGCATCGCTCATCAGCGGTGAAGTTTTCTTCAACTCGCAGCTGTCTCACGAGCTTGTTGCCGTCGGATGGTGTACAAACTTTGTGGCAAATAAATGGCACTGAGATGGCTTTTACAATGCAGAATTGGGAGTTATGCTGGCTACGAATAGGAACTTTCACAGCCCTCAAATTTTCAGCTCTGGAAGTTGCCACTCTTCCGAAAACCTGCAATGTGATTCTGGTCACCCTAACGATCTTGAGTCGTAGCTTAGTGGCGAGATCTTCTTTGATAAATGATCGTTGACTGCCACCGTCCAAGATACCCCTCAAGTATCTGCAGTTATCGTCTTGACCTGTCCAAGCATGGAACGGCTGAAGGTATACTCCGTTGTCCGTCTTACAATGCACGTTTACTCGTTAGTTCGGAGTAAAGCGTTGGCTGACACAAATGCTGTCGTGCTGTCAGATGTTAGTGTACCTTCTTGCTTCTTATAGTTTGGGTCACATATGCTTGAAGCGCGTCTGCAGTGGCAATGCGAACAAGTGAGCCTCACATGGCAGGACCGCGCATGATGACCTCGGGATGTACGCCTGAAGCAACCATTGTACTTGCTTAGCTGTTGCTTCTTCGACTCGAGAAAAATGTCGTAGTCACAAGTACGGGTTTCATGCTGATCTGATCCGTAAAAGAAGCTGTCTGCACATTTTGCCCCAGTAGTGTTATGCAACACAGACGCAGTACTGTGGTCTCTGAACTTTTGAAAAATTTCCTTTCACTCTCTTGGCGTCGTAAGACACTAATCTCGGCTTTATAACTCCACCCTTGTGAAATGAAGGAGGTCATTCAGCTCGCCTTCTGAAGACGCTGTTGCAGGTGCCTGTTGCGACACATCACCCGCAGGTTCCTCAATGGGAGGAATTCTTAGGGCTTCTCTCTGTTTTTTCGCGAACAAACGCCAAGACAATGTCGCCCAGCAAGTCGTTGCGCAGCGCATCCACAAGCATTGCAGAAAAAGTGAGTGTCCGGACGTTTAAAGCTTTTAGGCGACGAATATTCCATTGCACGGCGTCGTACAACTTTCGAGCACATTTCACATCGTTTCCCGACACCACGTGAGGAAAATTTCTTAAGGCTGGCAGGTACTACTGTTCTATTTTCTTCTGGTCTCCGAGCTTTTCCTTCAAAATTCCGACTGCATGCGCATAGCATGATTTTGAGGTTGGTAGCCCCCTGACAGATGCCGCTGCTTGACCCGCAAGGCAATTACGTTAGTAAATATTTGTTGTCTGGGACGATTTTTCGTTGCAATATACCATCTGCTCAAATTGTTTCCAAAATGCTGTCTAGTTGTGAATTTCGCTGTTAAAAGTCGAAAGGAGGAGCTTAGGCAGTCGTAAGACAGAAGTAGCTCCCGCGTTAAGTTCTGGCTGTAATGTCGTTGGTTGAGCATTAGTCTCAGACATAGTAGTCATTATGAGCTGCTGCTGCTGCTTGTGGTTGGCTTTTAACACGTCCTAAAACGGTGATATGACACCGTAATTCAGCGACCATGCGTATCGCCTGGTCTTTATACCCTGCCGCAGCGTTATATCCTGCCTCAAGCTCGTCATTAGGAATGTGCTCTTCGAGAGTGGCATTGATGCTTGATAGTTCCGAATTACTCACGCTGAGGCGGTCTAGAATACCTGTGAGCTTGGCGATTTTGGCCTTGGGATCATTGATCAACGTACGGGCCTCCTGCAGTAGCTTGATGTTCTGTGTGCATCAAAAGGCTCACTTGGCCTTGAGACGATCCATGATGAAAGCTTTTTGGCTGCGAGCAGGAAGGCGTGCGGCTCTTCCAGTAACGATCAGAGAAGCGCTAGTTGGTCAGTCGATCCTCGCCACTCGAGACTTAACGTGGACGAATAGAAGATCACTTGAATCGTGCGTAGAAGGGGGTACGATCAGCATGGGGTTTCCGGCTCCCTAAAATGTATGAAAACTATGCGTTAACGCGATGATGATGATAATCCTTACAATGCTGGCGCACACTCAAAAGAGGGAAGGTCAAGAAGAACCAGGTTGTAGGAACTACATGAAGTTAAAGGCTTATGGTTTTACAAACAAAAAGTAACTTCGGACTGATATATATATATATATATATATATATATATGAGATCTAAGAGACAATAATGCCAAGGAAAGTATCGGGGAAGATATTAGACCGAATGGTATTGTAACAAATAAGAAAGAAAAGTGGGAGAAAGGATAACTTGCCGTGGGCAGGATCCGAACCTGCGACATTCGAATGACGTGTCATTCGAAGGTTGCCGGTTCGGTTCGGCTACAGCGGCGTGGGTCATCGCTTCGATCAGGCTAAATTAGGATAAGGGCATGTCTAAGAGATACCGTGGCTTGTGCATACGTCATATCATTGAGATATATGCCACGATGCCCTGGTACCCATAACAACTGAATGTTTCGCAAGTTGGTAGGTATGATATAGTGTGAAATTGGTTCCCGATGACAGAGCAGCACATACTGAAAAATAATGTGTAATTATGACTGCTTCTGATTCGCCCTTGTGATCAAGGAATCTTGGTGTAACGCATTCGATGCTCTAACCACTTAGCTATCACAGCGGCCTAACAAGAAATCTTCTTTTTCTTCTTCTTCTTCTTGCTCTTACCCGATGCTTGGTATTGGCCGAGTGTTAGGTGAATTTTTTTGTTTTTCTTCGTATTACTTCACGTATAAGCTAGGTATCGTTCATACAACAAATTTAATTACTGATTATAAATATTTAAATTGTTAAAAGGATAAAAAATTGAGCTCAATATTCTTTTAGCCTGACTGATGAATTCTCTATGACGTAATAAACATTCCTGCGACTGTAGGTCAGAGTAGAAGCGCCGAACAATAGAACAACTAGTTAGGATGTTTCCAGACCCAAGTTTGGAAGAGGTGGCGCTATGAACCTTGCCCTTGGCATCTTCAACTTTTTCGTCTTCTCTTGCATACTTAGGCTGCACACGTTTATTTGTTTTCTTGAGGCCTCCCAACTCACTATACAACATGGCTTCATAGTAAATTGGCAAGCACCTCTTTTATGCGATGTTGGGATTTGACTTATAGCGCGTTGCAGTGACTTTAGCTTGATGTGTCCACGAGTCCCTGATCTGCCGTCTAATATTTCAGAGATCCCTCGCGTTTTTATTACTTTGGCGTCACACATGATTTATCTGGTGGGCTGATGACTCACACAGTCGAAACTTTACGCATTGTTTTAAAAAGAGTAATCCAAATATAAGTCATTCTTTATTATGAGGACAGAAAAATAAATCCTCGGCCCGCACCATAAACATGTGGCAGGCAGCAAATAGGGGTCAAGCAGAACTTACAGTCTCGCAATAATTATGGTGGCTTGAATATTTCAAAAAATAAATATAGCAGTTCTGAAATGTTTGCTACTGCATTGAGTCCTTGAGTGACTTTAACATTCTTTTTTGTTTTTGTGTGGTTCTCTCTCACTGGACTATATAATGGGTCAAACAGGTTCGAGCTATTGTAGTTAGATCTCCCTCACAGTTGCCGCGACAACACGGTGTTGCCAGAAGCGAAAAATCTCAAAGACCAAAAAAATGTAAGTTCACGTTTGCAATACTCACAAGGAGAGACATTCTCTTTGGTACCGCAAAATATTTGTAGCTATACCTGTGCGGTACGCCAAACGTATCAAGATAAGAAGCTTTATCAATGGTACAGCTGCCAGCGATACTTGTGTGCTGGAAAGTCTAACCAGATGCAACGGTTGGGTTTTTTATGCCTTTATGGCTACACTGGCAGTGCTGCTATTTCTGTAACTTGCGTTCAACAATGGAATATAGGAGTACGGTTATTTGTCGCTCTGGTCGTGCCCCACAACTTTTACGGAGACGCTTGGGGGAAAACAACTTCGACGTTCTTGATCGTATGGCGACAATGTAGATATATACAGCAGTTACACTTCAAAATCTCAAAATTAGATTAAAGCAATTTTTTTACTTAACCTATTATTTTATGCCGTATAATAAATTTGTTGGTGCTGTTGCAAAAAAAAGCTATGTTAACATGACCAGCACAAATATACTCCTAGGGACTTGAACTAATATCCGTGGTGACAATAACAGTAAGAGCTGCATGACTGTATTATGAATACAGCTGTTTCAATAAGTAGATGTCAGTATTCAAATAATTTCTGGCGGGATGATGAACCCTGGGTACGGAACTTCATCCTCCAAAATTACTTCTGCAGTTCGTAGCATATCCAGCTGGCAAAGCTGATTACTGCAGCGAGCCTCTTATGCGTGGTGCTTTCGATTGCTGTTGTCACTTGGAATTACAGTTTCGAGCTACGTTCAGCAATACGTGCCTTTCCAGGCTGTCAGTCATGTATCGAAAATTCCTTTGTTTCATGTGATCCAATATCCATAGTAGTAAAGGTTTCTAAGCCCACATGTTTAGGCGCGTCGTTCTTTAAAACCCTTGGTTGTAATGTCTAGAAAAACTTGTGTATACTGGCCTTGTTGACAAGAATTAACAACCACGAAATGACGCGACGAAGACGGTAACACGAGGCAGCATGTGCGCGTGTGTGCGCTGGTGTTTTGTGTGCTTTCCCGTGGTATTAATAATAGAGAGTTTGAGAATTGGGGCCTCTAAGCACGTCGGGGACTCGAGCACTTTGCGACCCACGAGGGCGCATGCACTGAACTTAAGCCAGTCTTGGTCTTTTGCGTTGGTGTTGACCCAAGTCCCAAAGATAAAAAAAAACCAGTGTGGGCTCCAAAGACGTCTTGGGGTGCCAGAAAGACGAAGCAGACGCAGTGCCATATGGCGTGCGTCTCACATAGTTTTAATTTTTTCCATGGTTGACCCCATGTGTTTGACTCAATGCAGCCTGCGTTTGACCCCATTCTCAAAGTCTTCTGATCCTCCGAACGCAAGAGCAACCTACGCAACGCAGCTTGGGGACCCAGTATCTTGGGCGCCCAATTCTTAAACTCTCTAATATTGATAAAAGTTGGGGTTTATTGTCCCGAAACCGGCATAAGATTACGAGAGACGTGACAGTGGAGGGCTTCAATTATTTCGGCGATCAGGACTTCGTTCACGCGCACCTAAATCTAAGCACACGGACGTCAAGTATTTTCGCCCCCATCGAAAATGCTTGCTGAAATTCGATCCCGTGACGTACGAGTCAGCAGAAGAGTGCTTTATCCAGTAGACTACCGTGGCAGGTTAGCGAATTCTTTGAAAAAACTGGGGGGGGGGGCTCTGCGGAGTCCCACTTTTGACGACCAAACCTGGGCGACTGAGCATGCCCATGAGGTGGTGTTTAGGCAAGCCCTTGACGTCCCCTCATGGGAGGCCTAGGCCCGGCCACCTAAACCTGCTCGTTTCTTATAATAAAATTCATTCCTCCTCCTCTTCTTTGCGTGCTGTGCGTAACCCTGGCACAATGATCTCATACAGTTGTGAAGCTTCTCAAGTGTTGCTGTGCGATTAGCTTCGAGCGTTGCTAAGAGTCGTTACGTGTGGAATAATATGGCATTGCAATAAACACAGACAGCTGTAAATAACCGGATTCACGATTAGTTGACACTCCTAATGCAACCAGGCCATGTTATACCAATTTTGTTCATTTAATGTTAACAAAATGGCCACTAGCGACGACGATCACGTCGCATAAATAATAATGTAAACGACGTGTACTACATCATTTCCATAATGGGCCTGTGAGGCCATGCCAATTTCAGCATATCCAGAACGAAGAATAGGGCCGCTGCAAGAGCACATTCGTGGGCGGTCATCTGCCTTTTTTCATAGCTCGTATTCATCGATGAACAAAGGGGTGTGTACTTAAGGAACAAGAACAAGAAGTAGCATTTTTATAACATAAAGAGATAACAAACACTTGTAAGACCTGTAGCCAAAGGCTTGTTCTAGGTCCGGTAACAATGAATACGAAGTTTTAGCACAGCCGTGTGAGCCTTCGAAAGGTACAATCTAGAATAGCTTTTCTGTTTATACCAATGAAAGAGGCGTTTCGTCACTTATCCGCAATACTGATGCAGAAATTCTCTCGGTGCACGTGCGCAAGTCGTGCACGTGTGCTTTCTTTGTCTTCATCGGAAGCTGGCGCGGTGAACGCTCAACGCTACCACTCGGCCGCACAACACCTAAGAATCCGAAGCAGCACCGCGGTGGGCTCGCAACACAGCAGCAGCTCGGGATCATAACCAATACCCTGCGGTGAGAGCCTAGGACCGAACCGGAGAAGCCTCGCTGTCAAGCAAAGCTGGAGCGGCCGGCCAGCGAAGCAGAAGTGAAAAGGGCGCGTGGTCAAGTGGACTTTGCGGTCAGAGGTCGCGAAGAAGAAACGAAACGGAAGCGGTGGCAAGAGAACTCCGATGTTCGGGTGCAGCACGCGGGGGCCAAGCGCCACAGCAGCTACTACCTGACGTGAGCAGTGCCGACGCGCGCTTCAAGCGCAATTTCCTCGACTACGTGTTCGGCCGCAGCTGCAAAATGTATGACCGCTTGTGGTTTGGCAACAACACATTACGCTCTTCGGTGTATATCGTACGACTGCAAACTTCCCAACGCCTTTAGCGGTGCCTGTCACAACGTTGCCTTCTCGAACATTTCATTGCTTCCCATCATGGCTGATTCCTTGGCAAGACACTTTACTGATCATAAAGTAGCAACCCTAAAAGAAAACGAGTCCCAGAGCTCACTGAGGAAGCCCTTTCTTTACTTTGTAAAATAGCATCTCTTGTGCATATAATGCATCATAAAGCATTCACATTTAGAGAGTAGTGAATGCTTGAGCTCATAGAGGAACGTCCATCTTTGCGAAATAACATCTGTTCTGTATGTATAGTGTATATGCATACACACAATGTATCTAATCAACATCATGTATGTATTTATAACAACCCTGTAACTTGTACATATCAAGATGAAAGATGTGTACAAAGAGTTTGAGGGTTAAGCGATCATGTACGGGCAAGCTCTTTAACATCATTCACTTTGTAGATACGGCAGTGATTGTTTTTGCCGCAAGCAATATCATTCACAGAGTAAAGACAGTATGTATAGTGTATATGCATATACACCATGTATCTAATCAACATCATGTATGTAATTATAACAACCCTGTAACGTGTACATATCAAGATGGAAGATGTGTACAAAGAATTTGAGGGTTAAGCGATCATGTACGAGCAAGCTCTTTAACATCATTCACTTTGTAGATACGGCAGTGATTGTTTTTGCCGCAAGCAATATCATTCACAGAGTAAAGACATCTTACACGAATATTTGATTTGCTCTGAACGTGAGAGTGTTTCATAATTTTGGAAAAAGAAAGTTTCTGCGAAAGGATTTTTGTTTTTTTGGGGTGGGGGAGAAAAACTAGAGTGCACAAAATCTTCAATGATTTCACCTTACAGATTTCTGCCCAAGGCCTATACTGAAGTGGCCTATTGATAGGCCATAGCAACGCCGCTCTCTTTTACTTTTTCGCCCGTATATTTTGCTCTTTGCTTTCTTTGTCACCTTTCTTCCCCATTCCCCTTTTCCTTAGTGCAGGACAGCAAACAGGATGCCCCAAATTTAGGTTAACCTTCCTGCTTTTCTCTCACTTTATTCTCTCTCTTTCTCTCCGCGCCAAGAAGAAATGTTGTTTCCTAAAAATATATTGCAGTCCCCTGGAAGAGGCACTCTTAGCGACGACACGTGCCACCACGTCAATTCGTCGCATTGTCAGCACGCTTGTTTGCGCAATTGCGAAATTTCTTGCGAAATTCCTTGCGAGCTTTTTAAATACCGCTGCCGCTGCATGTCAATGGCCCGGTGTTAGGAGCCCCTTTATTACTCTACCTTGCATGAATAACGACACTACAAATATGACTGACCTCTTGTATCAAATGGACTGTCACAGTGTCAATTCGTGCACGAACTCTCATTCATTGTACCCGGAGAACAAATGAAACGCGGAACTTCCTCCAGGTGACAAGCATATTGACGCTATAGAGTTTTACTTTATGCCACGTGACGTCAAGTATGTTTGTTTCGTTGATAATATTCCCTTAATGTCGACAATTTGAGGCTACACTTGTTTACGGGCCACTATGACTGAGCCAGGCTTGTATACGTTATTTCTATCACTTTTAAAAAAGATAATATATTACCATGGCCAATTGCAGCCGCTCAAAAGCAAGTGAGGCTCCGTCGCGGTGGTCTAGTGGCTAAGGTACTCGGCTGCTGACCCGCAGGTCGCGCGTTCATATCCCGGCTGCAGTGGCTGCATTTCCGATGGAGGCGGAAATGTCGCAGGCCCATGTGCTCAGATTTGGGTGCACGTTAAAGAACCCCGGGTGGTCAAAATTTCCGGAGTCCTCCACTACGGCGTCTCTCATATTCATATGGTGATTTTGGGACGTTAAACCCCACAAATCAATCAATCAAAAGCAAGTGCGAAAGAAGTATTTGAATGAAAAGCTGCAGACGTCTGTCTGGCTATTCGCCTGTCATGCTACTTCAGGTACTGGATGATGATTATCCTATGTACAGTGATAAGCACATAATTCATACAACCACATACGCAGAGTGCACTTTTTAGTACAACGCTTCAATACCACTTGCAAGAGCGTAAAAAGCGCTTTTGTGGCGCGTAACTCACTAGAGGTGTTTTACCATGGGCCTAGAATCTGTGCCAGCTCCAAGTCCAAGTCCCGTTTGAAATTTAAGGGCACCTTCAGAGACTCTCTTTCCGGTGCGTGCAGCGTCCGTTCGCAGAGTACGAAATCGATATCTTCAAGGATGATGCATTGTACCTACATTGATGAACCCGATAGTACAATTTAGGTCCGAAAGTAATTGATACCCCTGCGTCACATTCCTTAGTTTGTGTTGCTGTAAAACACTAACCTAGGTCGATATACATTGAACCTCCCTGGCTTGCATAATAAGACTAGAAGACTGGAGGCTTGCTTGAAGGTTGGGACGCGTACTTTGGCTTCTGTGAGATGTCCTCGTCGTGGATTCTTTTACGTTTCTTAGTTAAGAGGTGAATCGCTACAAAGACCACACTCTCAATGCGTGCGCTGGGGGACAAACGCCTTGCGCACCAGTTCAAAATTGCGCAGTGCTTTAAGGCTGGTCCGTGTCTCATATGAAGCGTCGCGCTTCGATGTTATCGGTGCTTGTCTAAAGCATTGCAGGCAAGGCGAAGGAAAAGGAGAAAAAATAGGTCGTGGAAGGGGTCCCGACCAAGCAGTCCCCTATTTTTTTTGGTAAGAAGTACCTCACAAGACTGGTTATGACATAATTGTGAGAAAAGTGTTGTTGATCGAGGTAATTGTTTATGAGTAAATGAAAAGTAATTGCCCAGAACGTTACAGCTTCGAAACAGTAATCGATTGTGTCACAAAAATACGAAAAAACAGAACTAATTACACATACTTGAATAATTGTAACGTGTGACAATTCTAGTCTCAGCGAATACGATCCCAGAGATTTGCCGCTGTTTGGCGTCAAACTACAGTACGCTTTAGAGCGTCCCAGTGCATGCGAGTAATTTGAATTCAAGCTGGCCGTGCAAGGCAGTGAATTATTCTGCTGGCTAACGCTGCTCGGGGTTGATAAACCTGTGACACTGACTGGAAATGTATTGGTAAATGTTTTTGAAACTCTTCCTCGGTTCCACCTAAGGTCGTATACCAGGTACACAATCTCTCAAGCATCCTAATTGCTCAATTATGAACTGTCTTTCTCTCTCTTCATTGCACGACAGTAAACCTGCTAAGGCTTGAATTACCAAAGTGACTTCACCATGCACTTTTTTTACTGAGGCTTGTAGATGATGTTAGAGACACACAGCTGCTAAACGCATGATTTTTAACGACAATGAAACGCACTTCAAAGCATGAGCAACAAACATAAAACAATACTCATTAACATGGTCTCAAACCTCACGTGTCAGGTCTCCTACAAATGAAGCGTCAAAGTGAGACGTCCCTTCTGGCACCATGACACCAATCACCCCTCCATCAAGTTTCCCGGCAAATGTCACGTTTTTAATTGGGAGACACCACATGTGCCAGCGTTCTTGAGCCAACTCTCGTGTAAAGACTTCTAAATCTGTCATAAAAATAACAGTGATGTGATGTGGCGTGCCAAATTTTCGTGTTTTCAAGGAAAAGTATAACGAAGAGGGTGAAATTGAGGCTGTTGTTTATTCTGCTGGAGTGGCGTACTTATGACTTGGCCATGTGAAATGCAGCTTGGTTCATCGTAGTAACGTAAGTAGTGCAGTGTAAATGTGGTTATACTATACTCGGCTTAACAACAAAATTAACAACAGGTCCCTGCTTACGCACCTAAGGCATCATCGAAGGTTACTGCTAACAAACGCCATCTTCGCCCAACAATTATTAGAGCAAAATGATAATATACTGCTAGTGGCAGGGCTGGGCAGTGTCGAAGATATGTGTATCTGAGATACTGTCCTAGATACTCTTTCTGTATTTTGCATTTGTATCGCGATACGTCTCGTAAGGCAAGTATCTGTATTTCCGTTACATTCGATGGCGTATCGTGTTTCTTAAGATACAAGATACTGCACTCGCAACGCTATACCGTACTAAACATTGATCACTGACTCAATTCTGCTGCTCAGGCTGGTGCTGCTGCCGCTAAGACAACTGAATAAATCTAAGGGCAGTGACATCACTTTATATTGTCGTCGTACTCCACCAGTCAGGCCAGGCGATGAGGCAAGCACGTTTCTTTCGGCGAAGCTGAGCTCACACAGTAGCGACAGAAACTACATTTGCATGCTTGCCCTTTTGTTTTCGAGATTTCTTTTGTTTTCGGTAGTGTGAGAGCCATTAAAATTAACCTTAGCCGCTTGCGAGCACCGAGACCGAATTGTGTGCGGCGGTGACCGCAGAAAATTTTATGCCACTCTCCAGCATGCAGCTGCACCATCGGTGCTTGTGTTTTTTAAAAAAAGCACTTATCTATCAGATGATATCTTAGCGTACCTTGCCGCTTTCTTCTTGCTGTTTCTATTCAAAGAAATCAGGATATCGGAATATAACTGATTGATGATTGATTTATATGTAGTATTTAACGTTTCGAAACCACTGCGTGATTGATAAGGCACGATCAGTGGCCACCAAGCAGTGATCACTTTATTCTCGAGCGCGTACATTTTATAGCCAGACGTGACGTCATACAGGCGACAATATATGCGCAGGCAACATGCGGTGCACGTTATCACATTCCTCCCCTCTCACTTTTTGTAAGTTTATTTTGCACGGTCTTTGTGCTAGAAACGATCCGGTGGTTTGCGGGTGCATGTGCTGCGCCGTAACGGTTGGCTTTCTGCTGACGGCGAAGCTGACCATGCCTCCGCTTGTGACGTCGGAGCTGCTAGCTCTGTCGAGCAGTTCACGTTGACAGGCGGGATTAGCTGTTGAACAGGAGGCGTCGAATCAGTAGCCGCGTGTTTTTCTGGAACTAACGTTCTAGCCGAGTTTCCTGTGGCCGGTGATTTTAGCTCTGTGACGTCGCTGTGCGGCGTTAAAGGGTGTCCAAGTCCGGACTTGGGATTCAGGCTTGGTGTCGGGTCCGCATGGCGTGGTCGCATGTGGTCGGAATGCGTAAACCGAAGTTCGCGCAATTTCACCCCGTATGTCACAGCACTCACAACCTGGTGCACCACAGCTTTCTCTCTCGAGGCACACTCACAACGCACAGCTTTCATGAACACTTTATCACCAACGTCAAACAAACGCTCACTCCCGTGACGCACATCCCGCTGTTCTTTGAGTTTCTGCTGCTTGAGGCAATCTGGATAAGGCGTCAGCTACGTCCATGTTCTTGCCCTTAGGGTACTTATGGCGACACCTGTATGCTGCAAAAGTCATTGCCCAACATTGCATGCGTGCTGAGGCCAACGTTGGTATAGGTTTTCCTTCACCTAAAATGCCAAGTAGTGGCTGGTGGTCTATGCAAATTGTGAAGTCTCTACCGTAAAGATAGCGGTCAAACTTTTTAAGACCAAATATCAGCGCCAACGCTTCGCATTAGCACTGTGCGTACTTCTTTTCCGCTGCTGTGAGGGTTCGCGAAGCATACGCAATAGGCCTTTTCCGCCAGTTTCGTAAAATATCACCGCGCCTAGGCTGTAGGAAGACGCGTCGCAAAGCACTCCTAACGGTTTGTTAACGTCACAGAAGGTGAGGTCTTTGCTGTTAACGAGCAGCTTTTTTGTATCCGCGAAAGCATCGCTACATTCCTTCGTCCGCGACCATTTCTTATCTTACTTTAGCAGCCGATACAGTGGCTCAGCAACGGTCACACAGTTTCTCAAAAACTTTGAGTAAATATTCAGCATGCCCAAATACGCTTTTACTTCGGGGACGTTAGTGGGCTCAGGCGCGTCAACAATCGCCCTGATTTTTGCTTCCGTGGGATAAATCCCTTCTGCTGTAACTGTGTGGCCCAAATACGTCACCGATTGTTGAAAAAAACGGCATTTGTCGGTGTTCAACGTGATGTTGCAGTCCCGTAGCCTTTCAAGGACCTTCTTTAGCGTTTTTTGGCATGAAACTATATCAGATCCAGCCACGATCACATCATCGATATAGCACCCTGCGTGTGGAATGCCCTTTAGCACTTCGTCCATCAAGGACTGGAAGATTACGGGTGCATTAGCCACACCATATGGAAGGCGCTGAAATAAAAACAACCCCAAACTGGTGTTGACCGTAAAAAATGATCGTGACTCGGGGCTTAGTGGTACCTGCTGATACGCCGCGATAGGTCGAGAACGCAGAAGACCTTACCCTTGTATTGCTGAATATAGGTCTTCTGACCTGGGCAGCGGGTAAATGTCTGTTTTTAGGACCGCATTAATCGTAACTTTGTAGTCACCGCAAAGCCTAAAGGTGCCATCTTTTTTTTTTGAATACGACCAGGGGTGTCGCCCAGTCGCTATGCGATACCTGCTGTAGCATGCCCGTTTTTACCATCTCACGGAGCTGTTCTTCCACTTTTTGTTTAAGTGCTAATGGAACAGACCTGGCTCTATAGAAGACTGGCGTAGCATCTGCATTCAAAGATATTTTTGCCTCAAAACTCTTTACGGTGCCCTTTGTCTGTGAAAAAACTGCAGGGTATTTCTTAATCAATGACATGGCTCTGTCCTCCGCGGTTACTTGACTTATTGCGCTCCAGTCAAGCTTGAGACGCTCAAGCCGATTCCGGCCAAGCAATGCTGGCAGTCTCCTTCCATGCACCCCACAATGAGAGACACCATAGGGAAGGGCCCCGGAGATTTCGACCACCTAGGGTTCTTTAACGTGCACCCAAATCTGCGCACACGGTCCTACCGCATTTTCAGAATACGACTGCTAGCACAAATGCGGCCTCATTTACCCTTTCCTTGCGTCATCACCTAGTACTCTCAGCTGCTTTTTTTTTGTGTGGGGAGGGAAGAGGCAGTCTCTTGAATGAAATACGTGTTCTGCAAAGCACAGCCAAAATAACTTCTCTGTTTTATTCTTATTATTATTTGGGTGCTTTATTTTTCGTACTAATTACAAATTTATAGTCACCCAAGTTTACTCTTCTATCAAGGCAATTTGGAAATAAAAATGTGATTATGTGGGACTGCGTTTAGTATACAACACCAAACATAGTGCTAAATACTTGGTGAAATATACAATCTTAGTTTACATTATAGTAATTGTAATAATCAGGAGCTACCTGAAAGATATTAGAAAGGGGATTCTAGAAACACTGTGATGTCAAATAGTCCGTTTCCTTATGAAGGCCCCAACGAGCCCATTCAGGCACTTTTCCACAAGCACTAATTTTTTACAATTCTCTTCTCTTTACACGTAAGTCAGATACTTCATGCTTAATTATCCTAGCTATCAGGAGTGCCACCTCTATCATGCATCTCACCTTACTCACCACATATGCTTCAAACAACGGCTTTTCTATTTTAGCTATAAATTTTGTGCAAATATGCTGCCACGACACTTTTTTATTTTGGCGTGATTGGGTTTAAGTCACAGAAAAACCTATGACCGCTCAGCATAAGTCGCCCGAAATGTTTGGCAAACTTCTAGAGTGTCTCACATTGTGCTGCTAAGATTACGCCCAAATCCTGTGACGGCGGCCGCATGTCCATGGAGGCGGAATGCTAAGGGTTTGTGTACTTCGATCTGATTCCACGTTGAAGAACACCACATAGCGAAAATTTCCGGCGCCCTGCATTTCTGCTGTCCTCATAATCATATCATAGCTTTAGAAAGTAAAAACTGCAAATTATTATTAAAGATATGCGCAGTACACGCACTATTATTTCGCTAGCTTAAGCATTCACGAGCAATAACGCTGAAAGGTGCAATCACTGCTGTAACAATACGAGGTGCTTTCAGCCGATCCCTAAATTACCGAAGGCCAACGACACTTATTGCCGCCATCGGAGTACAGTATGCTTTGCTTGTACTTTCGGTATGTTCCAATACCAAATGGACGGCGGCCATCTTAAGTCCCAATTCAATTCTCACGTAGCCGGCAAAATAAGCAGCTCCAAGTAGACCGAATCGTGGATAAATACGATGCAGGCTACTTTGCTGTCTAAACAAGATGATGGCTCAGTGAACCACTAAGGTAGATGAAATCTCGCCGAATTGACCGTCTGCACACAAGCAGGCGCTGCCCCAGACGCTCAATGTGAGACATTTATTTGTTCCTGATTTCAACATGAAATGAGCCAGAAAAGACAGCTGTTACGTTTGTTTATTTTAGCTTCTTCTTCTCGACACGAGGGGGCGCATTATCGCGTAAAAGCCGTCCAGAAGTGTTCCAATTCTCGGACAGCATGGGTTTGGTGCTGTCTTCTAAGCAGTCTGCGTAGACTGTCTACGTGCTTTCTAAGAATTGGAACACAACCCTTGAATTACTAAGTGTTCTGGGCACAATTTTGCTAATTACAGAGTTTCATTACTACCAGACTGACTTCCGCTTTCTTCATAGTCACGAACACATGACAATACAATAGGTAGGAGGCATTTTTGAGGTGCACAAGACTTCCCACTGAAGAAATTAGAGTGCGAGTATATAGATAGTTTACGCCGGCAGTTACGAAAAATAAGAGAAATAATAGCAGCTTCATGCGCTCCGTGTAGGCCTGTTTATATACACTATGCTGCACAAAAATGTCGTGACCATGTTGTTGCTGCTTTACACCGGTGATTCGACATTACAAAATGGTCATTCATGCCCAAACTAAAACTTCACTCTTATATGTACGCCATCATGCGAAGGGTTCTTATTGATGAATGGATATGTGAGTTTTAACGTCCCGAAACCACTATTTAAATAATAGAGACGCCGTAGTGGAGGGCTCCGGATATTTCGACCACCTGGGGTTTTTTAACGTGCGCCCAAGTCTGATCACACGGGCCTACAACATTTCCGCCTCTATTGGAAATGCAGCCACCGCAGCCGGGATTCGATCCCGCGACCTGCGGGTCAGCAGCCGAGTACTTTAGCCACTAGACCAACGCGACGGTTAAGGGTTTTTATTGAAGCTAGTGTGATTAAATAGAAATCCGCTAGCGGGTCGGCAAGCTCAGTAGCAACTTCAATCAATTACAAAAATTAATAGCAAGAACTGCTGTCAGCGAACTGTCTGCAAAGCTATTCTGTTAAGCAGCTAAATCAAAGCCTAATACGTTTTTCAGAAGTAAACTAATTTAATTTGAGGCAGAAATTTTCTATTGGCCAAAACATATATGTATTAAAATAAAAGCCGGCACGTTTCAGAAAATCTCAAGCCGTTTTTTTTCGTGCACACGTGTTCGCAATCAGATGATGGCGATATATAACAATATATTTGCAAATGTACCAATGTATCTTAAGGTACAATTGGCAACTATCGTATTGGCTACAGTTTTCGTGATAGTATCTTGTGTATGTTTCTCCGATACATTCTGTCTGAGTATCTCGTATGGTATCGCGATACAATTTTAAGTTATCTTTGCCAAGCCTTGGCTAGCAGGGCCCCCTTCCAACACCACGGACGTAAGAAGAGGGCGCCACTAGAGCCCTGTTCAACTGCCCCGCCAAGTTTGAGCTCCGCATGCGCACTATGCTTTACACTCCGAAGAAAAAAGCTTGCCCGCGCTTAACACCGCACATCTTTGCCCATGTCGCCCCGCCGCGGTGGTCTAGTGGCTAAGGTACTCGGCTGCTGACCCGCAGGGCATGGGCTCGAATCCCGGCTGCGGCGGCTGCATTTCCGATGGAGGCGGAAATGTTGTAGGCTCGTGTGCTCAGATTTGGGTGCACGTTAAAGAGCCCCAGGTGGTCGAAATTTCCGGAGTCCTCGACTACGGCGTCTCTCATAATCATATGGTGGTTTTGAGACGTTACACCGCACATATCAATCAATCAATCTTTGCCTATATCCTGATGAGATGATGCACACACCCATCATTGTCCAGCGCACGTAGCCCAGCTTAGTGCTCAGGATTACCCTTCTACTTCTGCGTGTGTTCTCTCATAACTTCTTCCTGTCTCACTCAGTTTTGATATTGTTGGGCTTCAAAATGTCCGCGCTGTCAACATTTCTTTCTGATTTAGAGGGGTGGCAATACTACTTTGACGTTTCCTTTCAACGGACGGGTTCCGCGTTCCTGTTTTGTAAACTGATCGGCTCCTTTTATGTGATTGTTACGTTAAGTGTATACGTCGTGGGTGGTTTTAGTGCATCAAAAGTAAACGCGAAAGAGTGTTAAACAATATACTGGCGCTGCATTTAAGGCTAGATCGTATTTTGTTTGCATATTGAGTAGTTTTTGCAACTCTGGTAAACAAATATAGTAGTAAAGACACAGTATACTCTACCTATGTGTAGTATTGTGTAGTATACTATACTATACAGATATAGTAAAGACACAGTATACAATACTGATGGGCGATTTTAATGCCAAAGTAGGCAAGAAACAGATCGGAGACCATGCATTGGGGAAATATGGCATTGGCTCTAAAATGCTAGACGGGAGTATCAGTAGAGTTCGCAGAACGTAATATTTTACGTATCTTGAATACCTTCGACAGAAAACGGGCTAACCGTAATTGTGATGACAGAGTTCTAATGACGAAACTGAAAATGAGACTTCATTCTGAGTGCCCACCAAGCCATTGTAAATGTTTCAGAAGTACTTGGCAAGATCCGATAAGTGACCACAGAATGGTAAGAGGTTGAGTTCACATAGAATATATAAGCAAAGGCATAAACCTATATACAAGAAAGCAATAATTGAGCTAGCAATGAGAGGGGAAGTACAAAATTGAAAGTCTCGATTCAAAATAGATTCGTAGCTTCAAACAAAGTAGGTGACGTAGCGCAGGGATCCCGAAGTTTCGACCAGCTGGGGTTCTTCATTATGCACCCAAGGCTGAGCACACAGGCCTACAGCATTTCCGCCTCCACTGAAAACGCCGTGGTCACCGCTGCCGCGATTTATCCCGTGACTTGCAGATCAGCAGCCTCATGCGTTAGCCACTAGCCCAGCGCGGCGAGGCAATATTGCCATATTGGAAGCGTCAGTGCTTCAAAAAACTTATGATATGTAGCGTAGTGGTTACCTCATTTTTGTATTTGTTTTAGCTGCTGAGGAAGACCACAAAGCCCCGATTATCCGATTCTGCAGGACCTCAATAATGTTCTCTCTCTCATTCTTTCTTTCACGTTAACGTATGCATTTGGCGTAATAAGAAAGTGACCTAATAGCGCGCATCTACAAGGCCAATAACGTAAGTTGCTGGTTGTTTAAATATTACAACCCGTTACAAAAGGCTGAGCCTTAATTCTGTATCCCTGGAGTCGGTTGGTTGCGTAACTTTATTGCTTTATTGCAAGGCGAGCGTCATATATATATATATATATATATATATATATATATATAATATATATATATATATATATATATATATATAATATATATATCTATAATATATATATATATCTAAGGGAAGAAGTGTATACTAAGGGCTCGTTTTTTCCGTGTTTTAACACAATATTAATGAGATATAACAGACAGTAATGCCAAGGAATGTACAGGGGAAGTTATTAAAACCAATGGAATGTAAATAAGAAGAAAGAAAAGTGGATGAAAAAATTATTATTATATATATATATATATATATATATATATATAGCGAGAGAGGAAGACGGGATGGCGGCCCACGTAGTCGTGTCTTCTCTCGCCACTTTATTCCACGCCTGAAGCGGAGCCGCGTGGCTTTACACATCCGATACGCCAAGTGCGCTAGCTTGTTCAATCCTCGCGCAGCTCGAGCAGTCGCATCAGCTGCACGAGAGGCGCGGCCCGGTGATCAAGAAATGATGATGGTGATGATGGCACCACAGGGCTCCCCCCCCCTAGCGCTTTGCGCGATTTGAAGGCATATGAAAAAAAAGAAAGATAGTGACAAAAGCTATATAAATGAACGATAATCCATAAAGTGTTCATTTGGAAAGTCCAGGTTGTCAACGTTGATGGGCCATCGGTAAGCAGCGGGTCTCTGGCGGGCGACACTGGGAATGGCGCAGCGGACGAGGGTGGCTACGCAGGCACGCTGTTGGAAGGAGCGGGCGAGGGTCGTGATGAAGGGACACTTTTGTCGATAGCGAGTACCAACGACAAGGCGAAAAATGGTCAAGGGCCGAGAACACACACGGGCCGTTTCGGTGCGGTCGATTGTCGCGCGCACTCGAACAGTGATGCTTAAAAGATGGACTGTAGCATGAGCGTAGTACGGCCAGTCCAGAGGGTCTAGTTTTACTTCCTTGGTTGGAGCTGTGGTGGTAACGTCGACGGGGAGTGCGGTCAACGCTGGTAGTGTGTTTACCGTGCTGGTACCGTCGCTTCCGGTGGCACATTACCGGCTGCGGCGGCCGCCTGGTCGGCCGAGTAGGGTGCAGATAAGTTGGAAACGGTGCGCTTTTGACTTATGAAGTGCGACATGGGTGTACAGTGATAACGAGCCCCGCCGCGGTGGTCTAGTGGCTAAGGTACTCGGCTGCTGACCCGCAGGGCGCGGGTTCGAATCCCGGCTGCGGTGGCTGCATTTTCGATGGAGGCGGAAATGTTGTGGCCTGTGTGCTCAGATTTGGGTGCACGTAAAGAGCCCCAGGTGGTCTAAATTCCGGAGCCCTCCACTTACGGCGTCTCTCATAATCATATAGTGGTTTTGGACGTTAAACCACACATATCAATACAGTGATAACGAGCTGGCTCAGAGGGGACTGATAGATTGCTTTTTCCGACCTGGACGATGTGTAACGCGCCAGGGTACGCCGATGAGTCGTCGCGTTGTTCGAGCTAGAACCGACGTTTGTTGATGCGAAATCGAGCGGCGGGTATGTGGGCGTCACAGTTGTCATGGGCCGTCGACGGCGTTGAAATGCTAAAGCACGCGTACGTAGTGGTAG